>OZ014457.1:2261300-2911518 GCA_963966035.1 Acleris laterana
GGCGCGCGGCCCCGGGAAGAGAACCTCAAGGAGACCCCCAACGAGTAGCGGCGCCCGCTCCGCCCAGCCCCGCGCACACGAACCCGACGTCCGTCTCAGTGCCGAGCGCTACCGATGAACTCGACGGCTTTTGTTAGGTTACGAGGTTGTAAATCATTTTTATCGTATATTTTGTTAGCTTTATTATGTGTATCGATTAACGAGCTTATTGTTGTTCCCTCGACTCCGCTCATTTTAGAGCGGCGGGAGCGGGCGCGTCGTCATTCACAGTATTTAAAATGCTAGTGTCCGATATTCTCAGTTTATAAATTCCCCCGGGCTCGTTTGTATGATAAACTATGCTTGCATAATATTTTTTTTATTAGAAGAAAAATACTTCTCGTTCGTTTGTTATTAACTAATTGATTTAGTTATATTATGTAATTAATACATATTCTTTTTTCGTAGTATGTGGCTATTTGGAGTTTCGTTGAGGTTGCGATTGTAATTCACCGATCGGTTTAGTCAGTTAGGTCACGAAAATTAATCACTGAGTAATTATGAGTATAGTTTAAGAGCTGATGTAATTACGGTTTCATTAATAAAATTAACTTCCACGTACTGGGATTTCTACTTTATTAGATATTTATGTACTATCGATAAGCTACGTGGCAAATAAACTAAAAAAAATCGCAAAATTGTAACGGATTATAGAAAACTGAATAAAAAGTGATTCTTTGTAACCAAGGGTTTGTGATGGACTCCCCTACCCTGACCATCCTGCGGATTCGAAATATTTTCTGTAAGCAGGTACCTGCAAGTCTTTGATCCCGTAGCCCTAGCAGGTTAAGGACAAGGCAAGTAAGTGCCACGATGAAACAAAATGGTACCCATGTATTATTTATTATAAAGAACTAAAAAGTAACCCTATTATTGAGGAACTTTAAGCGTTGGGAATGCAGTTGACATAAAGTCGAGCTTTTGGTATAGCAGAAACACAATATGGCTTGCGTCAAAGCCACCGCCACCGTTGGCTAAATTTCATGGCTAAAATGAACTTATGAGGGAACAAGCTCCTTTCACATCCACACATGTTAATAGAGCAAACTTAAGTAAATTAATATTAATGGCCACTCCTCACGTCTTTGTAATTTTTATTTATTACTGTCTTGCAAAGGATCGAAATTATTTTTTGGGTAAGTAATGTTAATGTACTTTAATTTGTTTAATTAAAATCTTTGGAGTCATGTCCACCTTATTGTGAGTAAAGACGCCCATTTGTCTGATCTCTGATTATAATCCCCTCGCAAATTGTGTCCTGCTATACTGGTTCTGGGTTGAGTACCGGATGGTTATTATATTAATACTATTAATAATGCCCGTTTTTAAACACCTCGCTCGTGAAATAGTAAGTGATTGAACTGACGGAATACAGCTGTCACAGGGATCATCATAGATAGAGTATAGTCACAAACTAAGCTCTAACTTGTACTATGGGTACCAGGGGCTCTACTTTGACATCGTAATTCGAACTTCAGATCGCCCCGTCGCTTTCTTGCAAATTAGTTACGCATCGAGAGCAGAAGGGATAGCAATAGACTTAATTCGAATTACTGATTTCAGAGTAGTCTGTCAAAAAAGTCTTGAAATTAAAAAGTGACAACACTGTAGTGTCATCCCTTTCAAATCAATCTAAGAAAAAAGGGACGAAGCTACAGTGTTGCCACTTTTTAATTTCATACCTTTTTTGATAGACTACCAGACGATTACACATTATACAATTGCAGTTGTTATTACACTCATAATCATAAGTTCATAACCATCATGGTGGAGTTAAGGATTAAAATTAAGAAATGGTAACGAAAATTAACTACACTGCTATAAGACAAATGGTAGTATCTCAGAAAAAACTCCTGTAGCAAGTGCGACCATATTACTAATGGGTGAGGATTAAATTTGTTTCGTTTATTGAATTTGAGATACCGCCTATGTGCGAATGAAGGCATTATATAAATGTATGACTAATATTACTCACATGACTAAAGTTACCGCTTGATTTAAGTCCTAGGCACAGTGTTTTATAGAAGCCCAAAATGTGACATCCCCATTTTATTCCAAATTGCTGTAGTTTAGATCATTACAAATGCGAGACGAAAACTCCCGCGTTTCTAATATGTGTAGTGTTTGAGATATACATTTTTTAAAATCTTGTTTTTGACGCCCGGAAATTACGAAAAATTGTCATATATTGCAAATTATTTAATAAACTTTTCTGCTGTTCAAAGTGTTGGATGAACCCTTCAAAGCCATACATTAAGAGGCAATTATGACCTCTCTAGGTGCATTTGTTACAAAGATATTAATTATTTTATTGATTTAGGTTTTTATTTTTTTCCTTCCATGTTCCGCCGTAGTAGGATGCGATATTTGTATGACAGCTTTATTATAATGTCTTCTATCTACCCTATCTTTTACAAGACCTAATTCCATGGAACATTTAATCTACAGTCAATTAAAATTTTCGGTCAGGGCTGCCACTACCAATATCCGGATTTAACTGGATATAAAATCTACACAATATACACAGTATAGGACTTTTTATGAGTGGTGAAAGAAAACGTTATTAGGAACCTACACATATGTAAAAAGATTATGTACCTGTTCATTTTTGTAGTTTGCTGTTTGTACAGTCAAAAAATCTGTACGCGTACGCTTCCAAGGGTGTATGACAAGACAAGACAAGTGAACACAAGAAGCATGACTAGTCATTGAATGTCTTCTTCTACTTCCAGGCTCTCTGCCCCATCTTGCATCTCATAATAGCTGTCGTCTGGACAAAATTCAGATGATGGTGTTATGTTTTCATCCTGTGATGATATAAAGGCAGCCTGTGGTGCTTTCAATAATGCTATTGCGGCAGCTGGTAGGGGGCGTTTTTTAATATTCTTTTGTCTTTGTGATATCGAAGCAGTGGCACCACATTTTCTTCCATATGAACTCAAAACCAAAAATAATAAATATCCCGAGAAAACGGCGTATTAAATTAAAAAGACCGAAGTGTCAACCCTAGAGACCGGATAACCCGGATATAAAGTGTTTAGGTGATTACTTGAATGTTCCACGGAATTAGGTTTTGTAAAAAATAGGGTAGATTGAAGACATAATATTGAAGCTGTCATACAAATATCGCGTCCTACTACGGCGGAACATGGAAGGAAAAAAATAAAAACCTAAATCAATAAAATAATTAATATCTTTGTAACAAATGCACCTAGAGAGGTCATAATTGCCTCTAAATGTATGGCTTTGAAGGGTTCATCCAACACTTTGAACAGCAGAAAAGTTTATTAAATAATTTGCAATATATGACAATTTTTCGTAATTTCCGGGCGTCAAAAACAAGATTTTAAAAAATGTATATCTCAAAAACTACACATATTAGAAACGCGGGAGTTTTCGTCTCGCATTTGTAATGATCTAAACTACAGCAATTTGGAATAAAATGGGGATGTCACTTTTTGGGCTTCTATAAAACACTGTGCTAGGTAGACTTTTTTTGAAAAGTACACGTGTCAGACCAACCTCCCCTCAATCATGAGGTAAAAACTTAATCAAGTTTGGCAAGGGAGTCGGAAAATGAGTGCTGTTCAGAGTAGGTATATTTCAGTGCGAGCTACCACCACATCAAACTATTTACCGAGCTACAAGTACCTACGGTTCCACTTGAAATGTATCAAGGCGAATTTCTGTAAGTATTATCTTTATTGCGTGGTGTCATAGATAAGATACAGTATTTAGGACTGGTCTAGCTACGCTACAACTTGGGGGAGTCCCTCAAAAATATATAGTGGAATTCTTACTAAAGAGACTAGGGCACAAACAGTTTAAATGTGATTGTTTATCAAGGTAATGAGTCCATTTAACCTTTAGTGTGCTGAAACACTGATAAGCGCCCAATTTTGACAGGTACATATTTTCCAAAAAAATAAATCAAAGATAATTTTTTCAAATTTATGTGACTTGGACAGATTTTGTTTCATGAATGTCTGGTATTGCAACTTCTTGTTTTAAAACTACTTCATACTCGTAAGTTGTCAAGTTTTGTAAAACTTTAATTTAAAAATTTCAAATAATAGAAAATATTAATCTAAAATAAATAAAATATCAGGGGACAATGTCACACCAATGGAACAAATATTTGCGCTCATCACAGATATTGTATCTCCCCTTACTGGGATTTGAACCAAGGACTGCTAGCTTCGTAGGCAGGGACACTACCAACAAGGCTAGCGGGTCTTCAACCTAATTTTAAAAAGTCATGAATTGAAAAAGGTATGAAGATATAAAAAAGATAAGATGTCTATTCAGTAATGGGCTGCACTGACATAACATGTCAAAAATCTACCCACAGGTCGAAAGAGACCACTGCTGAGAAGAAACTCCGCAAGAAGCTCAACAAACTGAAGGTGCTCTATGATTGAAACTATTAAGTTATTGTGCAGATTTTTTATTTAAATGTCAAGATCTTCATCCGGGTCCTCCTCGTCCCAGTCATCAACAGCATCTGGCTCGTAATACACCTTGCTTTCTCCTTCGTGGATCTTACTCATGTAAGGCAACTTGAGTTTATACTTTTCAAGTTTCTCTGTCTGGTCCATTTCAATTTTGAATGTAGAAAGACTGCTAGGCAAAGGCTTTTCTGGTTCAACCTCCTTTTTAGTTTCTTTAATAACAACATTAGACTTCAATGTGGAAGTGTTACTGACATATGAGAGGATCTCTTCAGTCTTAACTATTTTACCACTCTTTTTTAATTGAACCCATATCTTAGAGGAGTTTTGCACATCATATGATACTATTGCACTGGCTATATGTTGTAAATGTGTCAGTATCTTGGAGGAATGGGAAACACAGTCTTTATGAAATATTAATATCAATTGCACCACATTTGTGTCTGATATTAGTCTCTTCAGATACTTTAAACATACCGTCCAACCCAAATAAAGAGACATTTGATTTATCGAGTCTATTACAACGGAGCATTTAGTATTTATAAGTTTATCAAGCTTGTCCGCATTGGCGTCTTCATGGTATGCAACAGTCCTATTCTTAAATACACATCTCCATAATGAGGCAGGTTTCTCATAGCAAAGCATGTGTAATTCATTTTTTTGATAATTAACTATTTCCTGAAGAACGGGTAATAGATTTATGTCATAATCATCTTCCAACAGAAGAACGGGTGCTGTTCCCAATCTAAACAAGGTCATCTTAAAATAATTTTAGTAAGCACCTGTTAGTTAAGTACGTGAATCACAATTTATAAATAAATAAATCTATTGAGTTGAGTTGAGTATTGATTTTCGTATTTGAGGTTAATATAACCATAGATTATATATAAGGGTGTCAGACTCAGATCGTACACGTGTTTATAAATCATGTACGTAATAGAGCTCTAACTAGTTAAGAAAGAGTCCGCTTTGCTTCAGCAGGGTTTATCTGCACAGATTATACCACATTAATCCGTAACCGCAGGCACAGTATAGATATAGCTAAAGCAGTAAAGAACTAAAGAAGCTCGGCCTAATTTTCAAGATAAATGCCTACTCTCCAATTGAGCGTCAGGGTTGTCCCCTAAAATTTTGTAAAATTGAAAAAAGTTTTTGTTTAGTAGTAGTAGTAGCTAGTGCAAAATCGATGTCTGCGACAGCTAATCCCTTCACAGATTGACGAAATGTAGCTGCCATCTTGAACTTTTTAGTTATTGGACTGATTTCTTCCAAAATTGATATTTGGGAATCTGTGTGGTCCCCGACTAGGAATCCGTTGACAGAATAGGAAAAAGTAGCCGCCATCTTGAACTTTTTAATTATTGGACTGATTGCTTCCAAAATTGATATTTGGGAATCTGTGTGGTCCCCGACTAGGAATCCGTTGACAGAATGGGAAAAAGTAGCCGCCATCTTGAACTTTTTTATTTGGGAATCTGAACCACACAGATTCCCAAATATCAATTTTGGAAGCAATCAGTCCAATAACTAAAAAGTTCAAGATGGCGGCTACTTTTTCCCATTCTGTCAACGGATTCCTTGTCGGAGACCACACAGATTCCCAAATATCAATTTTGGAAGCAATCAGTCCAATAATTAAAAAATTCAAGATGGCGGCTACTTTTTCCCATTCTGTCAACGCATTCCTAGTCGGGGACCACACAGATTCCTAAATATCAATTTTGGAAGCAATCAGTCCAATAACTAAAAAGATCAAGATGGCGGCTACTTTTTCCCATTCTGTCAACGGATTCCTAGTCGGGGACCACACAGATTCCCAAATATCAATTTTGGAAGCAATCAGTTAAATAACTAAAAAATAAAAGATGGCAGCTACTTTTTCCCATTCTGTCAACTGATTCCTTGTCGGAGACCACACAGATTCCTAAATATCAATTTTGGAAGCAATCTGTCCAATAATTAAAAAGTTCAAGATGGCGGCTACTTTTTCCTATTCTGTTAACGGATTCCTTGTAGTGGTCTGTGGAGGGAATAGGTAGAATACTTAACTAAAAAGTTTAACATGGTGGCGGCTTCTTTTTTTCTCAACTCGGGAGGAGTATGTTTGAGTATGCTTATTTGACATAATATTATGTAGGTATCTCATAACCTAATAAACAAATGTCATCCTAAAAAAAGCATTTTATTAAAAATACGTTGCTTATATTATATAATAATAAGATTTAAAAATATATTTTATTTATACTTTTATTTATACCTATACCTTTCAACTCAAGTAGGGAGTTTAAAAAAATGAAATCTCCGTGTTTGAGGAAGCCGAATTGAAACAGCCGTATACCACGCAATACACTCGCGGCATCTTTTTAAAGAATATAAAATGCGAAAGAAACCATTCGTCTCGACGCGGCACTCGCGCCTGACAGCACTGCGATGTCCGCTTGCAGGTCTCGTAGAGGCGTGCGTCTGTGTGAGTGCGTCGTTTCGAGCGTTTGTTCGGAGCTTCTTTACTGCTTTAGCTATATCTATACTGTGCCGCAGGTGAACAACAATCACTACGATTGAATATCGTAAGTATAGTAATATCGGGCGCTTTCCATTCAAGGTGGTGAATTGCGGCGAGAACTGCGCGTGAACTCTTCTTGGCTCCACATTCGTAGTGTTCACAGTATAGTTCGCGCACTCGAAGATGTAATTAGAGGCCCTACTTTGAAAATGATCGAAGTTCGTAGTTACGTTAGCTCCATCCCTGTCACTCGTCCTTCGAGATCGAGAGAAAGAGATGGAGCTAACGTAACTTCGAACTTCGATTTACAAAGTAGGGCCTCAAGTCTATTATATGGTTTCGGACCGTTCTATCCGTTTCTCAAAACATCCTTTCCCAAAACATCCGTTCCAAAATAACAGTTTCCTAAATCCACCATAGGCCAAAAGATCCGTTTCTCATAGCATCAGTATGTCAAAACACCCGGTTGTCATAACATCAAGTCTATTTTAATAATATAGTTGGCATCAGCATATTAATTCAAACGTACCATTTGGGTAGAATACTTATCGGAAAACGGATTATTTAGGAAAAGGTAGTGATGGGAACGGATGTTTTGGAAACGGGTGTTTTGGGAAACGGATATCAAGACAAACGTATCTTTTGGCAGAAGAACATTTTGGGAAACATTTATATCGGGAAACGGATTATTTAGGAAACGGTAGTGATGGGAACGGGTGTTTTGGGAAACGGATAGAACGGTCCGAAACCTATTATCTGAAATGTAAAAAATAATACTCTGGGAATAAAGGCGTGAGTTTATGTATGTGTATGTAAAAAATAAATGAAGAAAACAAAGATGTTTTCTTAGTAACATTTTCGACCCTGAACGTTTACAAAAAAAGAACCACAAAATTGGAACGGTAATTTTGTAAAATAAAAAACAAACAACAAACAATCAATCAATCAATCACTACAAACAAAAAAAAAGACAACCATCTAAACTATTCTAAACTATTTTAGTATTAACAAGTTTTTAATAAAAAATGAAATACATGCAGTAAAAAAAAATACGAACGTTTAAAGGCGGAATATTGGAAAATTTGAGAAACAACATTTAAAAAATCATATCTCCAAAACCGTGACCGTTATGACCCAAAGTCCAAGGGCGAATAGATAACGATATCCCAAAAAAAAATGACGGGCCATGTGCCGAACACTTTACACATAATCCTATAATGTGTTCTGTGCTCAAAACTGTCTATGAGGCGAATATAGTTTAATTATGGTAACATTGTAAATAAACGTCAAAGTCAGAAAACTGTATTTATTTACTTACGCAATTACGTATTTACGACTAGTTGGTATCGTAATTAAGATTTATTATACTTTCTTGTTTCTTTCGTTGAAGCCATGTTCTTGCGTTCATTTCCTAATTATGTTAAAGAGCTCTCTAGGCAGGTTGTGTACGTTCCAAAACATAAACCTCCAGAACAAAAAGATTATGATACCCTGCGAGAATTTATCAATAGACACAAACAACTCTTAGTTCTTACTGGCGCTGGTATTTCAACAGAATCTGGTGAGTAATTTGAGTATAATAATACTTGTTATTCACTAGAATACTGACCCTGATTTAAGTTCATTATTAAATTAGGTATACCTGACTACAGATCGGAAGAAGTTGGATTGTACGCTCGCAGTAATCATAAACCTGTCCAGTATCAGGAGTTTGTTAAGTATCCTAAAGTGCGGCAAAGGTACTGGGCGAGGAACTTTGTTGGTTGGCCAAGGTTCAGTGCTGTTCAACCCAATGATTCACACATAGCTATCAACAAATTAGAAAAGGTAACTAACTACTTTTCTTAATAGAAATGGCGCCAAAACAACTAAAGTCGCCGTCAATACAACTTGCAAGAGATGTAAACCAAACCTAACAAACCAATTCACCATGATTACTTGATAATCACATAGGTACTTTTAAAGATCAAGTTAGGTCTCTGTAATGATTTATACACTAGATCTTTATTTTCATATCAAGTTTATGATGAAATTACTATTCAGATTAGATTATGTTTAATAAAAACACACTTGGTGAATATTGGAGGTTGTGTCAAACAGTACTGATTTGTTTTAATCATTCACAAGTTCTATTGAAGGCGACTTCTAGATAATAGATACATATATTTCTTGTTTTTTTAATTCTTATTATTAGTTTCAATGTGTATAGTCCTTCTCATTGATTTCAATGTCAGCAACACGGACTTTTTTTTAAAGTATACAACTTGTTTTGTGTGTGTGTCTCTAAAGAGTATAGCATGGTATTGTAATCAGGTAATTTATTTGTATTCTACTTTATTCGTTCCAGGTTGGTAAAGTGACAGCAATAGTTACACAGAATGTGGAACGCCTTCACCACAAAGCAGGCTCCAAATATGTAATAGAGCTGCATGGATCGGGCTACACGGTTAAATGTCTAGCTTGCCCATACGAGATCAGCCGGTCTGACTTGCAAGAGGAACTGTTGAGGAACAATCCGGCAATGGAGAGCAGCTTTACCATGATAAGGCCTGATGGTGATGTAGAGTTGTCAAAAGTAAGTGTCCCCATTATACTGGTTTTGACCTTCAAAACGGAAAGCCATACTTGTCAAGCTACATCAATAATTTTCGGGCTATAGCTTTACCTTTTCAATTCCACAGATGGCTCTGGCCATCACTCTCACAAGTTCCAAGATTATAAGATATTTACTTTACTAAGTCCAATATAACTTTTTCAAAACGTGCTTAGAGCCCCCATGGATTATCTGTTATATGCATGCCCTGTATACTTATCATCAAGATCACAGGCATGTAAAATTGCAGTGAACTTAGGTATTCAAAAGGATAAAAACAACACAGCTATATCATGTTCATTTGTTATCTGGGTGCAGACTCATGGTCACCCCAGTGCCTTTCGACGGAGCCCTGCCTATGGCAGGGCTCCTATTTCTGAGCGATTTGCCCTTCGGGCATCTTAAGATACCTAACGAACCTAATCTACCTACTTTTGCGGAATAAAAATTATTTCTGACGAATAACCGACTAAAGCGAATCACTGGGGTGACAAACTGGTGTGACCACGAGTCATCCGCTTGTTATCTACATATTTTTCTACCTTATTTATAAATTTTGACATATTTCAGGAACAAGTAGACCACTTCAGAGCGCCTCTTTGTCCAAAATGCGAAAGTCCCTTAAAGCCTAATATTGTATTCTTTGGAGACAATGTGCCAAAGCACCGAGTTCAGGAAGTCAGGGACCAGGTGTCGAAGAGTGACGCAGTGTTTGTGCTGGGGTCCAGCCTTACAGTTTACTCAAGCTACAGGATTATTTTACAGGCAAAGGAGGAAAACAAAGAAATTGCCTTGCTCAATATTGGGCCAACAAGAGCAGATGATATTGTAGATATCAAAATTGCGACAAAATGCGGTGACATGTTGGCAAACTTATGTAATTCAATTGACAGCTGATAATTTGTTACTAAGTGTAATATTGCTACCTCATTAGTACTTGACTACTGTGATAGTGTAAATATAAATCAATATAGACTCAAATTAAAACACTTGTATGGCATTTCATTTTAATATTGATATAAAATAAGAAGTAAGAATACAAAACGGATTTTTACGAGTGGATTGCAAACTGGAAACTAGTTATGATTTAAATTGGTACTTAAAATGAGGCTTCCACAATTTAAATGTAGGTCTAAGAAATAAATAGGATAAGACTAACAACTGTACTAAGTAGTTTACTCTTGTAAGACCCACAAAAAGATTCAGATCGAAAAATTTAATCAGTAAAGAAGTCAGTGATAACAAGAACTATGAGATCACTATAAAAGTTTAACATCAATAACAGTATTAATGTCCCAATTCTATTGTATATAATTATTTCAAATCTACATTATAGTTAGGGCAGTGCTCGGGTGAAAATGTATGAGCCAGACTTCATAATAGCACATTAAAACCTACCTTATTAACAACTTAATCACAAATGAAATTTTAACTTAAATAATTGTTCACCACATAACAAATGCGTGTAACATCTCATATCTTACAATCTTAATCTATTGAAATGGCTAAAAATATAAACAAATGAATACTGTTTGACTCAAAATTGGTTCAGCTGTTTGGGAGCTATGACGAGTATGATGACATACAAAAACACAGTACAATTCAATAACACTCCTGTTTTCGTCGGAGATTAATGACGAATGAATACTTTATACTTAACCTCGTAAGGCCTAGTGTGTAATAGGATGATTATCAAGGGAATATAATTTGAACTGTATAGCAATGGGAATTAAGTTTATTAATTTTTTTGATGGTAGATTCAAAGTCCCAGTGACAAAAAACTGGCTGTTTGTAGTAGGTACAGTGGGGTTTACGAGGTTATAGTGAATATGACGTATAACTGAAAAATTGGTTTGTTTACACAATTGGCCATTTCTATTGACTAACATTATTAATATGAGGTGTAAGCATATTCTATTATCATCATGGAATCACAGAGAAAATGACATTTTTAGGGATCAAATTGATAATTTGTACATTTTTGTAATACAAAATGGCGTGTTACATTTTGTATGGTGATAATTTTATCATGTTGGTGTTGCAGGTTTTGTATCACATCACATATATTCAATATTTATGTAAATAAGGTATACCAGTACTTGGCCGCTTAAGACAAACGGACGTGGAGCAAGAGGCTTTCCGTTCAATATACTATAGATTCCTCAAGTTTTAATCTTATAAACTAAAACTAATTAGTTTTTTGAGTAAAATATGGCCCAGCTTCCAAAAATGTACTTAGTCTGGGGTATATTTTGCTATAAACCAGAAAACCAATATCTCTTGCCGTTCCCTCCTGTGAAAACTTGGCTCACTGTAAACACGTTGCTACACTTACCAGTCTTAAAATCACAATAAAATTATGTCCACATTAATTGTTTTGTCACTACAATAAAACCGTAATACTAGTCGCGTTCTCAATTGTCTATGTAAGCAACATTATAAGAAGTAGTCGGCCTGGGGCTTCTTCGAGGGGACCCCCCGGGACTCCTGCGGCGCCGCCTCGAATATTGTGAACTCGCGCTGGAGGTTCTCGTTCAGTTCTAGTATCGCGGCCACGTTGCCGCACCTTCGGGAGAGAGTACAAGTATTTATGAGACAGCACAAGGAAATTATAAATTGAATAATTCATGCAAAAGTTTAGTCTCAGAATTTTGTTTATTGAAAATTTCAAGGTTTCAGTTTTGCTGTCATATATAAATAAGATAATAGTTTCAATTGTTATGGATTGTTTGGCTTCAAGTTTGGAGATATGGGAGAACAGACTCTTCTTCGTCATTTTTCATCCTAAGTTTAAAACAAAGCGGCATAAAAATAATCTCTTTGGAACTTTGAAATAAGGCCGCCTGGTGCGCGCGGCAGATCATGTCGATGTCGTCGGACACGTTGACCTGCTACACGAGCGAGCGGGACAGTGGCTACACCGACCTGTAGCAGTAGTTGGGCGCGGACCAGACGGTGAGCACGGTCTCGTTGAAGTGCCACTTGTAGCCCTCCATGACCAGCTGGTGCGCGCGGCAGATCATGTCGATGTCGTTGGACACGTTGAACTGCGCCACGACATCCGAGCCGAAAAGGTAGCCCGCGCCACGGGGTGACACGCCCCAGCCTTGTGTGTCTGTGTCATAGACAAACTTTGTGAGATATACATTTACCGCTGAGTAAAATTAGAACAGATTTGAACAAACTCTGCTTTGTATAATTTGAAACGCACCTGAGTCATACATATTCGAAAAAACAAAAGTTGTCTCTCCTGTGGTCATTAGTTAAGGACTTGTGTGCACATAAGTTATGCTTTTATTTGATAGGACTAAAGTAGACCTGACGCCGTTTATGCGGATGTGGGTTCGGCCAAAAAGTTAGGCCTTAAAAGGTTCTGTCAGGAAACAGAGGAGACAGCAATGCACATCCTCTGTTATTGCGGACCACTAATGCGTAACAGAAGTATCTACCTAGGGCGACATATTGTGGACCCACAGGAGATACAACTTCTCACGGCCCAAAGCATCTGGAAATTCTTAGACGCAACGGGCCTTTGCGGTGAACTTTAAACAAAGGGCTGTTACAAAAGATCAGCAATGGTCGAAGTGACACACAAGGCCCATCCAAACCCCCCAATAATAAATAATAATAGGCCTTAAAAACGTTAACTTTGAGTATCTCCACAGGAAAGACGGTAACCTAAATCTGTGTATGACCCACCTACAAGGCCGGATATTATTTAAATTCTCTCCTAGGTAAGATATAAACAGTGAGGTAACCTTCAGGATCGCTCCACAGCAGGTCGCACATGGGCCCGTCGTGCGGCACCTCCTGCTTGCGGTCGATGGTGCGGATCTGGTCGAGGGTCTGGATGGAGGGGCTGAGGCCGCCGTGCACGCAGAATATCCGCCCGTCGATGATGGCCGACAGCGAGAGGTAGTCGAAGATCTCTGTGCAGTACCTGAAACAACCACAAGAAATTTGCGGACGGTAGGATCTTATCCATTAACCTACCGCCAAACAGCAGTGTTCGCATTGTTGTGTTCCGGTTTGGGGATAAGACAACCGGTGAAATGACTAGCATAGAGGCATTCCATCTTAGTCCTCAGAGTTGGCAACGCGTTTGCAGTCTTAGGATTTCATTGCAGTCTTGTGAATGCGAATGTCTATGGGTCAGTTTCCACTTACCATCAGGTGGCCTGTGTGCTCGTTTGTCTTCTCTATGCCATAAAAAAAAAAACATACCTTCACGCCTTCATTCCCGGAGTGGGGTAGTTAGAGCTACAGAATTAACAACAACTCTAAAAAAAAAATTATAATTCTGTAACCACATTTTGCACAATTAGGCTAAGATGTTAACCAGTGTATAGGTATTAGTGACAGGTTGCAAATCGCCTAACTTACTACAAGCCTTTATTCCCTTAGTCGCCTCTTACGACATCCACGGGAAGAGATGGAAGGGCACTATTCTAACCCGGAAACCACACGGGTATGGCCACGAGCGTTAATTTGGGACCCATTTCAAGAAAAATATGCTTGAAGTCGTCAATGTCATCAGAGATGTCAAGTCATTTGTAACTTTTAGGAAACTCAACCTTATTATTGTAGAATGTCAGATTGACTTTGGACCTAAGGTGGTTACCAAATTAAATCTCGTGACTGTACGATGAAAAATTTATCGGTAATATTCTGCCATCATAAGCCAAAAAGCGGTATCAAATTTCAATTTGATACCTAAAACACATTCAATCCTCTCCCGTTGGTAATGAAGTTTTTTCTACAAGAGTTTTGCCTGAGATACCGCCATTTGTCTTAGCAGAGTATTACCGTGTTTAACTTATCGCTGTGGATAAAGCATCCGTCACTCTCACTCACATACTTGTCAGAAAGTGACCGATCTTTTATCCACATTTATCCACAGCCACTTACTTATAGGCTAATGACACCTCATACGTTAAAATGCATCAAGCCGTATAGGTTGTAGAGCGCACGTAACAAAAAAATACATGCATACACTTGAAAAACGTAACCTTCCCTGTGACGTAAGCCGGTGAAAAAAAGCGGTCGCTAGTAGAATGACTAGGTCGTAAAATGACTGACTCGCAAAATGACCACATCGCTTGTAGCCTACATCTCAAAATGTCCGAGTCGCAAAAGGACTACTTTCTTTGCATAACTAGGTAGGTTAGGTTACTTTAAATGCCCGAAGGGCAAATTACCTAGAAGTAGGAGCCCCGCCGTGCGGGGCTCCGTCGACTGTACTAAAACAATGATACAATGAAAAAACCATTGTGTCCATTTTGCGACTCTGACATTTTAAGATATAGGCTACAAGTGATGTGGTCATTTTGCGAGTCAGTCATTTTACGATTCCGTCATTCTACTAGTGACCCAAAAAAAGTACAATTGAGATTATCATTTTAAGAATATAATGCATTACCTCCAGACAGTGATAGATCCATATTTCCGTAAGCACTCGTCATAGAATCCATATACTTGAGTGATCTGTCTTGACTCATGGTTGCCTCGGATGAGTGTGATGCGGTCAGGGTACCGGACCTGTGCGCAATCCAACAGTCAATACAATTCATATACAACGCTTAAAAAAAACTGAATACGGAACAAGTATAAGATCAATTGAACGGATAAGCGAATAACTTGTACTCTTAATTTAGTTGTTGAACTCGAAGACAACTTGCAGACAAAGACTGGAATTATCAGTTAAGACTGCGCCGAGCGTACGTCGGATGAACGGTGGCGCCCTCATTACTATTATTGTGTTATCTAATAAACTAAAGTATTTTTTTGAAATTAGACGGTGTGTTTTTGTATTACAAATGAAACAACTTAAAAAAGTGCCACCTTTTTCCGCTAAGCTGACTACTTAAAAAGCAATTGTTATTATAGTTTGTTACGAATCCCATATATTGTTTTTACTTGCGCAACAAAAAAACATAGTCTGTTTCCAAGGAAATTCTTTAGTTAATTATAAAACGCAATAAAAGTAATGAGGGCGGCACTGGACGCTCGACGTTTGCTCGGTGCAGTCTTAAAAATTGTAATTGCTTAGTTTACATTACAACATAATTAAGAATTTAAGCTAGTGGCTAGTGATGTAATTTCACATAACATTGTAAACTATTATGGATTTGACATTATACTTCTCTATTAAAGAGCTGTTGAAGTACCAGATTGTATTTTTCACATAATGCTATGTTCAACATCAGGAAAAAGTGATCTGACCTGTTGATCAATAATAAAAACAATAAAACTGGCCTAATATTAAACTACACACGTCATAAATATTGCAGAGTCTGAGGCGTACATGACCTAGGGTAGGAATCGTTTAAGAATCGCCAGTACGCATGCGTCAATGGATACTGAAGAGCTGGCAGTGTCCTCGCTCAACGAATTAGTTCTTAGATTTCATGCTTCAGTATTTATTTTTTAAAACTAAGATATAGCTATTTTAAGCTGTTTTAGATATATACGAGGGTGGTTAGAGAATTAGCTTGTTTCGCCTACGGATAGATGGCGTTAGTGTCATATCTGTACTTATTGATAAAGTTTAACAAGTCAAGATAATTTATCTGTGAAGTCATGTCATTTTCGGCGGGAATTTTAGATTTGACAGTAGTTGAAACAAATGTGATCGGAGTAACGCGGCAAAATGGAGAAAATTGGAATTCGAGGTGTAATTCAGGTCTTTTTTTTGGAAGGTAAAACTGGCAAAGAAATCCATGAGAGGATTTTACCTACGTTGGGTAGCTCGTGCCCTTCCTACGAAACAGTTCGACTTTGGGTAAATGAGTTTAAGCGAGGCAGGACGAGCATTAAAGATGCACCTCGCCCTGGAGCCCCAAAAACGGCAGTCATACCCGAAATCGTCGAAAAAATTCGTGATTTGGTTTTAACCGACAGAAGATTGAAGATACGCGAATTAGCTGAAGCCTCAAACATCTCTTCTGAGCGGGTGCATTTTATTTTGCACAACGAATTGCACATGAAAAAGCTATGTGCAAGATGGGTGCCGCGGTTACTCACTTCAGAACAATGCGTATTCGCATGCGAACATCTGCTGACAATCTCCAGGTGTTTGAAAGAAATCCAACGGAGTTCATTCGCCGTTTTGTTACAATGGATGAAACCTGGATCCATCACTATATCCCGGAGACGAAATAACAGTCCAGACAATGGATTAGTCGTGGTGAGCCAGCTCCAAAGAAAGCCAAGGTCATTCCTTCTGCTGGAAAGGTGATGGCGTCTGTCTTTTGGGACGCAAAGGGAATTCTCTTAATCGACTACCTTGCGAAGGGAAAAACCATCACTGGGGCATACTATGCATCACTTTTAGATCAATTACAGGCGGCGATAACCGAGAAACGGCCAGGTATGGCAAAAAAAAAAGTGATGTTTCACCATGATAATGCTCCGGTGCATTCAAGCCGTGTCGCTGTACAAAAATTGTCGTAGTTACGATTTGTACTGCTTCCTCACCCCGCTTATTCGCCGGATTTGGCTCCTTCGGACTATCACCTATTCCCGAAAATGAAAAAATATTTGTCTGGGCAAAAATTCAACTCGAACGAAGAGGTGATACAGGAGGTAAACGCATATTTCGAGGGCCTTGAAGAAACACATTTCCGTGAAGGCGTCGAGAAGTTGCAGAAACGTTGGGGTAAGTGCGTCGAAATACGAGGGGACTATGTGGAAAAATAAAATAAAAACATTCGCAAAAATTTTTTTTTTTCGTATCAAACCAAGTTACTTCTCAAACCACCCTCGTACATCATGTATTAGTTTAAGAAGATGTAGTGACTAAGATTGAAAAGGGCATGCTTCGATGGTTCGGTCATTTGGAAAGAATAGATGAAATAAGATTGACGAAAGGGATATACAGATCGAAAGTGAATGGACGGGTCGGTAGGGGCCGCCCTAGGCCTTCTTTTTCGAGTCAAATCGGAGAAATGTGCGTGCATGACTCGATGTATGAATGTGGAAGAAGCGAAAGAAATTTGTTAAGATCGTAGCAAGTGGAAAAAAGTGGTCTCTGCCTACCTCTCTGGGAAACAGGCGTGACTTAATGTATTTATGTATGTATTAGTTTTGTCGTTTGTACAAACGGCATATCCAAGTTAAGTGAAATTTTCGGGATTGTCACCATTAAACTTATAGTATCGAATTTTGAAAGTAAAAAAAATTATATCCACATTATTTATGCTTATAAGAGTTATAAGTGTGTTAATAGTCATAAAAATTAGAAACCATAATGCTTAAAATTTATAATGTCAAACATTATAATTTTGTCTCTATAACGTTCAAACCCATATCAATAATTATTCAGAAATACTTTGTCATATATTCTAAAGTAATTGTTTTTATTCATATGTTCCAGTGAAGTGAGTGAGCGCAGAAAGTCAGAACAGTGCAAAACCAACTCTGTCAGGTTTTATTTTTACAAGTACCTAATATCAAAATAATACTGCTAATACATCCTTGCAGACGTTATGTACTTAAAATGTATGTATAACAACTTTAGACCCTATAATTGCCCTGACAACACAAGCAATACATTAAGACCATATAAAATTATGAAAATATTACTCATGACTTTTAAGAAAATTAAATGTATATGACTCACATAAATTGGAACTGCAAATTATACTTTCTATTATATGACTTTTAACTTTATGACTCTAACAATAATTACCTATGATGAAAAACGTAATGGACCAATGAATGGGCACGAAGGGTTCCTACCATTAAACGGCAAAAAAAAACACGTTTGTTGTATGGGAGCCCACTTAAATATTTATTTAATTTTGTTTTTAGTATTTGTTGTTATAGCGGCAGCAGAAATACATCATCTTGTTTATACATACAAATATCTTGCATTACTGTAACTATTGATAAAAACCGCACTAAAATCCTTTATGTAGTTCAGAAGATCTTAGCGAACATATAATATAATAATAATCAAGAAAAGATTTATGTATGACAGTGTCTCTGTATCAATCTGTGGTATCCCAAAGGAATGAAACAAGTAGGTTCAGGGTGGTTCTTATCCTGGTTTTACGTAATTTTATTCAGCCCTTTAAGCTCTAAAAGTAGGAGTTACCATTATAATGGGGGTTTTTATCTCTTCAAAAGGTATTGCAATTGTGTACACATTTAACCTCATAAGGCCCAATGTCCAATGAATGTGCGTAATCAAGGCAATGTAATTTGAACTTTGTTCCAATCAGAATAAGGTATTTTGCCTTTATTTCTAAACTGAAAATGGGATTATTGAACAAATGTAATTGAACTTTACTGCCTCGATGGTAATTCAAAGTCCCACTCACAAATAAACTCTGTTTGCATGGTGGGCCTTACGTGGATAAGTAAAGCATTATCTAATGATTAAGTCTTACCTTGAGTGCCAGAAGAAGTAGGAAAGTTTCAACAGAGTAAAAGCCTCGGTCTACGAAATCTCCCATGAAAAGATAATTGGTTTCCGGGACATCTCCGCCCACTTTGAATAGTTCTTTCAGATCATAAAACTGACCGTGAATATCGCCACACACCTGAAAATACAATCACTTTGATAATTGCAATTTGATGCTATTACGAGCCTAATTTGTGCAAAATGTGGTTACAGAAATATAAACAAGCTTTTGGAGTTGTAGGTAATTCTGTAGCTCTGCCTACCCCACTTGGGATGACAGGCGTGAAGGTATGTAGGTATGTATGTATGTATGTAACAAAAAAGTTCAATGTTACTCTTGTATTTCTATGATTATGCTTTTTGGATGGTTTATGTTCTGCACACCAATTGACTTGTCTTATTTAGTAAACTTTTTTATCAACTTGCATCTTTTTAGGCTAAAACAGCTGTTTCCTGCTGAATAAAGCAATTAGACCTCGTTTTGCGCATCATTTTTCTAATTTTACACCAATGATGGTTTTTTAGGACATAATTCTTATTTTAGGCGAAAAGGGAGTATTTTGAGGTTATAAAAGTGTCTACTGAATAATACAAGTGTATTAATATGGACTAGACGTGATTAACCTCCCTGGGTTTGATTCCTGGTTTGTTGAAATATTTGTGTATCTGTTGCACCACATGATGTTTTAAAATCTGTTTCTCTATATGTTTGTTTATTGTTTTCTGTAATACTAGCCTAAAGGATAGTTTGGGACTAGTTTAATTATGTTAGAATGATTATGTGATATTTATCATTTCTTATTTACAATCACTACATATTATAAAACAAAGTCGCTTCCCGCTGTCTGTCCCTATGTATGCTTAAATCTTTAAAACTACGCAACGGATTTTGATGCGGTTTTTTTTAATAGATAGAGTGATTCTTCAGGAAGGTTTATGTGTATAATAGATTCTGGTTTATGTACGGGTGTTACAGAAAACTCACATAGACCGAAGCGAAGCGAGGGCGGGTCGCTAGTTTAACATATAATTTACATTACCAATATTAAACTGTAACAGAATTGAGCTACAAGATACGAGGGTAATCATGACTAGTACTTACATAATAATTATAGCTGTAAATACTAATAAATAAATAAAAGATATGTATGTTATCATGAAGTTTTGAGTTGCTTTGCTATAACTTACAGATACTATTTTGTATCTGTGCCCTCCACAATATTCTTAAAAAATATAACTGACAGACTAGGTCAATGTCCTTTTAAACCAGGTTACCCTCATTTTAAGCATTACCTCAACACTTAAGAATATTGTTATCTATCGCTCGAACAAACAGCCGGCTAGTTTTATAAAAAAATGAGGAAAAATAGAATTTAAATCACAAAAACAATAACATTACATTCGGTGAATGTTCATTGTAGTAATTAAAATTAAGTCCTTAGTCTTAATTCTGCTGAGACTTTATGAAAATTAAGACCACAATATTAGCCACAGGACGTTGTATTATTAATATTATTATTTACCGTAACGGGGGAGTCGACTCGTTGAACGTTACTCTCTTCTACGAGAATCTCTCGCGCCTTCGCGCAGAGGGCCTTCACCTCCCCTTCCATTATAATCTCGCATCGCTTCAGCTGCTCGATTTGACGGTCCAGATCACTCGTGTCAGACATTGTACTAACTTAATCACAAGGACAAACCTACAACAAAAAACTTGTTACACAGAGGTAACGTCGATACCTCATGAATTATTCAAAGAAAATGCAAGCCTCCCAGGTTTAGAACACTTTGTCAAAAGTTAAACTTAGCAGACAGAGTTCATGGACATAATTACTAACTAATATGCGGAAATTCTTCAACAAAAAACGTTGATATTCTACAAACAATCACAATCCGCCATTACAAACACGTTACGTGCGTTTGCCAGAAGACAGAAAAGCAAAGCACAGCTGCACACAGACAAGACACACAGATAAAATAAAACGGACACGTTCAGAAATCCGTTGTAAATAAGTGTCGCTTACACGTTTTCTGTGTTTTTTTATTGGTTTTAGTGTTTTTCATCGAATGAAATGTGCTTTCTTGTTTAAGGTACATAAATCTACTAAGCTTAAACCGTTTTTTTAAGTAAAGTCTAGTAATTCTTCCGATAAAGTGACGTCATCTGCATGACAGTTGTACAATTATCACAGAGATTAGGTACACTCACACATTGAATAGATCAAATAATAATATCATATCGGTCAGTCAGTCGTGCAAGCGCCGCACCCAGGATCTGTTTTTGCGCGTCTGTTGCCCGCGTATCGATTGTATTAGTAGTAGTGAATGTTTTGTTTATCGTGTGAAGTGAATTGTGAAACGAGTGCGATTTGTTCTAACGTTTTTTGAGAAAAAAAGCTCAAGATGGGAAACATTCACACCGTCGGTCCGAATGAGGCGCTTATAGTTTCAGGTACCTATACTAAATAATAAACAATACCATTTGATTTTGACAGAACTACAAAATTGTCAATGATAAAAATAGATATGTATTTTTTGGTTGTACTTGTACGTGCCTGGATTAAATATTCATGAATTTTATGATAATGAGAATGGTAGCTCGTAAGAGTACATAGTTACGTCATATTTACAAGATTTTATATTGTTTTGTTCTTTAATTATAATATAACCTATACTTGTTTATTTTTCATGTTATTTATTGCAAACTTGTTAATTAAAGCCGTTACCAAATATTTACCTAAGCCTATAATGAAACGCAAATATTAGGTATTTCATTTCATACTGAAGTCGGATGCATATTGCTCTTGGTCTACTTGCATCTAAAAGGAAAAAAAATATGTTTAATGTTTTCCTGCATTTAAAGGAGCATTCCTACTAAGCTCGTTTTAATATCGTGAGCGTTTCTTGCTATTCTTATCTTATATTCCTTCTGGTCGAGTAGATAGGTACCTACCTAAAAAAAAATGTAGACCTAGGTTCCTATCACAGGTTCTTAATTTATAACTGGTCTAATTTATGACCTTTGCCGACCGTTTGACTATAGGTACATAGGTCAATACCTCCTACCCAGTCGACCTTTCTAATTCAACATTTTGATTGACCTTAGGTACTCGATTCGACACTCGATGTATAGTCTAGCAATAACATCTTAGTAAAGTAGGTAGGTAGGTAGGTATCTATCATCTGTCACGTCTCTATCAGTAGGAGCGTGTGAGATAATTTTAAGCGGTTCGGTAAAAAGAAAAGACGGGTGGGCGAGTATTTTTGCCGGTGAGTGTTTAGTTTATTAATGCCGTTGACTATACATACTTATAAAATACCCATACGGGGCTTTTACATAAATAATATAAATAATAGTCTAGTAGTCACGCAGTTATAGATACAGATTGTTAGGCAGTACAAATCCAATCAGAATTAGGTTGCTAAATACAAAAAAAAAAAAAAAAACGACGTTAATAAATCACGCAATACAATCAGACAAAAAAGATATTGTTTAATAGTTTGACGTACCTACGCACACAAAATACAATACAATTCCCGGCGTCACACTAATAATGACGATTGGAAAGTGTATAACTCGGAAAATTTACGTATTACGTCAAATTGCTAAACAATCAAATTCCTCGCCTGTACAATAAATATACTCAAAGTATATTTTCTTGCCATACCTTTATACTTATTATCTCAAGCGTATTATGGCTGACGTCAGGACGGGACTCCACTCTCGGTTTCCCGAACAGACACACCCAATAAACGTAACTCGCTCAAGGCCGAGTTAATTGGCGGAGAGCGAAAATTACTGCACACCGACAGATGTGGCTATATGGTCCTCATTTAAAATAATTTGAAAGGGGAATTAATATTTAGGTCATCAATGTAGGGTAATACCTAGGTCAAATTGAACTCTCGAAACGTTCGGCTAGACACTAAACCTATGGGTAGATATTATCACTTCCTAATTCTTAGGATGGAATGTACTAGTCACGGAATTTAATAGCCTAGTCCACTTTTACTGTCAAATTGACACTGTAAATAAAATCATAAGATGTCTTTTACGTACAGTCTAGGAATTTGATTTCCAGTTTGACGATACGTTATTTTGCCGGGTTACATTTTCCACTTGTGTAGTTGTCACGGCTATTTCGCGTATTAAGATAAACTGCTAAACAATCAATTTCCTTGACTAAGTATACTTACATACTTTTCGAGAGATAATGTTCCATTAAAAACCCCTGATATAATGGCCACATGGTATATAATAATGGCGAATGGCCTTCACCGGCTTCAATGTTAAGTTTTTTTATTGCCCACAAAACAATGAGCATAATTATGTATACTGATTAAACAGATTGAGTAATTTAAGTCCGTCAGTCGGTACTCCTCGCTACGCTCGTCGTCGTACCTAAATTTAGAGTTCAACTACTTATAGATAAGGATATTATAGGAATGAAATAGACTTAAAATTGGAACAAAATCCATTTAATCGGTTAGGTACTACTTTATTTTATATTATTTAGAGATTAGATTTATAGGGTAAGCAATCGCTAAAAACGTTTTGTACTTATATTTCTTTTAAAGATATTTTAGATTTGTTTGATTCCATTAGATTCCTAAGCAATTTATTTATGTATACATTTAAGTAAACATTTATTTACATTGTCGAGGCATAACAACCGTTAAACTTTAGATGTATCAACTTTCGATATTTGATTACATACCCTTCAAGTACGTTCCATATTTCAACCATCATCATAATAACCGTTCGATGTTTCGGACTTCGATATTTAAACGTGATATGTTTCGATATTCACCTCCGCCGGAACAGCCCCGCCCGACTTAGTCCGTCCACGAATCTCATCACGAAATCCATGCACATGATCTAGTCCGTGTCAAACAAGCGGTTCTCATCATAATTGGCTCCGGTTGTTTGTCCAAATGAGAAGTATGAACGTTGTTACCTTGACGAGCGGCAGGAATGACGCATGTTTAGGTAAGTAATTAAATAACATAGAGTGAATGAATGGTCATATGCAGACAGCTTTTTATATACTTATAGATACAGTGGTGGCCGCATAATTGAGAACGCTTGCGTTTTTCCCCTACAAATATGACTTTTCAATTTTGTCCTCCAAATAAAAAGTTCTTTTACAATTTTACTACTATTTAGTTCATTAACTGATGTACAGTGAAAAACTGAACTTAAGTTTTACAACTTTCTATGAAAGTCAATATTTTTTTTTTCAAATCCCTATAACATGAAAGATTCGTTTTCAACAGAGATAAATTGTACATACATTTAAACCTTAGTTTATTAGTTAACGATAACTGTAACTAAAAATAAAATTGGATTATACCTTTTTGTTTGGTTGTTAAAGGACGATGGGCAAAAAAGTCCCCACCCACCAACATAGATGAAACATGTCTCAGTTTATAGATCTTGGCAACATGATGTATTTTTAATAGTGCGACAATCGCGATATGCGTGGGGTTTTCTTGGAAAATCATAATCGTATCATATGGAGTTTGTTTGAAAATGACCACATTCTCGCCTTGCTGGGCTCTAAAAAGGTTTTAGTCATTAAAAAGTTCCCTTCGATTTTGCTACTAAAATAGGTATTTTGTCTTTTTTGGGCCCTAATGAACATATGGACATGCATCCCATGACTGTTGGAGGGTGGGGACGGGGCCCATATAAAATTGCCCATCACCCTTTGAAAAGTCATGTTTGTAGGCAATTGTATGGGAAAAAAAAGGCAAGCGTTCCTAATTAACTATGTGGTCACCATTGCACTGTACCTAGCGGTGATAGGTGTCAGGGATATCGCGGGAAGAGTCAAGAAACTATCGCAACTTGTTTATTGTTAGGGTGTGTTAGATCCCCAAGCATAGACATTGCATTTTTAAAGATGTAACATTTCACGTTTCCCTTTACGTAATATAAACAAACTTAAAATTAGAACTATTTTATTTCAGTCTCCAAGTATTTATAATCATATCCGCCGCCTTTTCGCCGATCATAATAGCGGGAGCGTTGGTATGCGCCGCTATAGTCCTGGGGATCACACTGCTGTCCACTACTCGCAGGCTGTTCACGCCGTGGACCTTCAATTCTGGGTCCACGACTGCAGTGGGATCAGAGGCAGGGCCCATCTTGCACGTAGATATCTGATGATGCAACGTAGATGTAACCGTCCTAACAGCGCACTCCCAGTACAGATCCGAATCAAAATCAAACTGTCTACAATTAGGGAACTTCGTGGTATGCAGCGTCGCTCCATATTTCTGGAAATGATCTGTATCAACCATCTTTTGTATGTATCGTATCGCAGCTATCATTGTATCTACGTCTTGTTGGTGAGTCAAATAGTTCCCATACAACTTTGGATAGTCGAAAGGATTGCGCGATCTTAATTCTAAATAGCCTTTGGATTTGGGATGCAGCAGCATGAATAGTATCGTGAAGCTTTCGATATTCTCGATGGGTTTGTAAACTGCGTTATAAAGCCAGTCTTCTAGATGTATGCCTTTAGCCACAATGTTGCCTTCGTCTGATGCTAATGCAGCACACGAGCCTAGCAGCTCTATATCTGGATTGTCGCCAATTTCTTTAGATACGTTGGTTTTAATGTACCCGATGGTTTCCACACCAGCTAGGGACGATAAAGGTCCATCACCAAATTGTGTATATTGCAGCACGTTTTCGATGGTGGCTATTTTTCTCTCTACCAATGTGAGCTGCGTTCTGTTCAGTTTGAATGCAAGCGCTGGGAACGAGATGTGGTCGTAAAGTGTTTGTCCAACTGGTAGATCGTGGATCACGGGGATCCCGATTGATTGTAATTGCTCGCGCGGGCCGACGCCAGAAAGCATCAGTAAATGCGGTGACTCAATCGGTCCAGCTGATAAAATAACTTCCTTTTTCGCTCGTATTTCGTACATTTTGCCGTTGCGAACGAACTGGACGCCTAGCGCGGTCTTCGTGGTAGGGTCTATAATTACTTTGGTGACCCTGCAGCTGGTTATAATGTGTAGGTTTTTTCTCTTCTTGTGGTCGTGTAGGAAGGCCTTGGCGCTGCTGTGACGGCGCCCACGGGATATCGTGGCTTGTATGTAACTGAACCCGAATCCATCCGGGCTGTTGTAGTCTGTTCGCCGATTGCCTAGTGCTTTGGCTGCGTCCAAAAAGGCTTTGGAGAGTTTCGACCTGAAATACAAAATAACGAATCCAGATTGTGCGTTTTCTTTATTTGAGAAGGGACTGGTGTTGATTGGGTTAAGCTTACCTGAACGGCACGTCTTCAACGGCTAGTTCGCCGTTCCTCCCGTGCCACGGTGAGTCCTTCAGACCGCGAAGGTTAGCTCTCTCAGATTTGATGAAATACGGCATAACCTCATCATAGGACCTGTAAGATGTCAAATAAATTTGAGTTTATAAAGATAAAGCGTGTAATAGTTCCAAAATAAACACTGTAGTTCTTTATTACATCTTAACACACGTACCTAATAGATATTTAAACGATGTGGTTATGTGAGTGATTTAATGTATAAATTAAAACTGTGATTAACTACCACACACAGAGACGTCAATTAAATTAAATGCTGGATTAAAGTTACTGCTGTCACTTTCTTTCCTATAGAAATAGAATAAAGACAACACGACACTAAACAAGCATTAAATTTAATTGGGATTGACCAAAAAAAATTACTCTCGGTTATTACTTTCTCATTCGAAAGTAATAGGAAATTTTAAAACACAAAGTTCATTAATTTTGTATTCGGCTCAATAGTTTTGTTTTAATATCTTTATTTATTTAGCAGACATTTTATGGACGACATGATTATTTTAAATTTGGGATGGCATTTTCTAATAAATTACAACAATTAAATGATATCCAATGAAAAAAAGTGATTGTAATAGTGTATTAAAACATACTATTTCAAGCTATTTTAGCCTAACCCGTAAGATACACCTAGGAGGGCTTCAAGCCGAAAACGAAAGTCAAACAAAGGTTAATTATACTTTTGTCGACATATCCAAAATTGATAAATATTTCAAAAACTTAACTAACAATATATGAGTTGTAATTTTACTTGAAATAAATATTATTATTATTATTAATAATAATAATAATGCAGAACTGCTTTAACCTCGTAAGGCCCAAGCTAAAATTATGCTATTAGATCTAAACGCCCAATGTTCATTCTAATGTACAATATCTCTACATGTACTTGCGGCCCAAGAAGCGGCGCTTTGGTGGCATGTTTGAAACAAAATGGCCGATATCTATGGATTTTTTTGACACTTCAAATGTCCTCAAGTGTCAAACGTCACTTCTGGCATCTGTCATTCAGAGCGTTTAATCAAAATGGCCGATGGCGGTAAAACCTTAATGGAATGCTTTGAAAAAGTTACTGTACATTGCAATGTACATTGGGCGTTTACTTGTGGGTAAAGCCCAATTTGACTGGGTCTGAGTTACAAGTGTTACTTTGTACATTGTGATGTACACTGGGCCTTACGAGGTTAAAACCCCATTTCTCGAAATGATATTCGAATTGGAGTAAATGTAAAAATATGAACGATCCCAATTGACGTCTTTGAGTACGGCAGTAAGTCTGATATTTTATTGAAATTAAACGTGCTCATAAATATTTTTAATAGACCATTTTAAAGGCGTAAAAGCGTGTGTTTTTGTGTAGTCTAATATATTTTACAAAACTGCTCAGAAGTATTACCGAAGATAGTTGCGATCACAAAACAGTGCCATCTTTTATCTTTTAATTTTATTGTTTTTTCATAGCGATCGTCAATTTTTGTTTTTCTATGAAACACGAGTGACAAGAATACTATCAGTTGCGAGAGCAAGCGTGATAGCGATAGCCAGCCGGAAGCTATTTAAGAAGATCGGAATAGTCCACATTTATAAAACAGATGCAGATTATTTTTGCCACCGGCCTGTTCGCTGATTGGTCGAATCCCTGATCTCAATAAAGTTGTTTTAAAAAAAGACGATTGTTTGGCAAAATTTATATACACTCACTAGAGAACGCCCGCGACTTCGTATGCGTAGAATTAATTTCCCGCCACTCCCCCTATTTCTTCTCGTAGGGGGTTGATTTTCGGAAAATCCTTTTTTAGTGCATCATGAAAGGCACCACTGAACCAATTTTTAGAAAATACAAACGAGCACACAGGCCACCCACCTGATGGTGAGTGGAAACTGTGACCCATAGACATTCGCATTCACAAGACTGCAATGCAATCCTAAGACTGCAAATGGGTGTTTTTCAAAAAAAGTGTACATAAGGACGCTATTTAAATGTCACTTAAATGATGTCTAACTTACAATTTCGTTACAATTGACGTATGTTTGACGTTAACCAACAGTTTCGTGACGGTGACAAAACTCTCTTTAACTGGACATTTATTTTGATTTTTACCCAAATGCGTTGCCAACTCTGAGGATTTAGATGGAATGCCTCTGCTTATTTCACCGGCTGTCTTATCCCCAAACCGGAACATAACAATGCGGACACTGCTGTTTTGCGGTGGCTTAATGGATAACATGGTAGCGATCCGGACGGACCCTGCACAAGGTCCTACCACCCGCAAATTTTCAAGTTTCTAGGTACAGTAGTTTCGGCTGTGTGTTGATATATACTTCGTACGTGTATAATTATTTTCCACTACTCCCCTGTTCCTTCCCGTTGGGGTCGATTTTCGGAAAATCCTTTCTTAGTGCTCACTTACATCATGAAAGAACCCCTGTGCCAAATTTCAAGTATCTATAGCTACAGTAGTTTCGGCTGTGCGTTGATATATAAGTCAGTGAGTCAGGTTTGCCATTTATATACAGTGTGTAAATATGGTATACGGGCGTTCCTTTTAACTGTGGTTAGTATAACCCCTACTGAGCACATTTAGGCAGCTTTTGTTAAAATTTAATTAAAAAAAAAAAACCATACAAAATAATTTATCACGCAATGTATAACGAAAAATGCAATTAATTAAACATTACGTACTTACCTGACAGATGGACTTCGATGTACATTGCGGGTCGATAGTATGTTCAAAAATTAATAACGGTGTATACGTTAGCGTAATCAAAATAATTATTTCTGTTAATGATTAGTAGAGTCTTAATCTATGTCCAGTTTTAATAAACGCCCGTATACCATTTACACACTGTATATAAATATACTAGCGACCCGCCCTCGCTTCGCTTCGGTTTGCCAGTTTTCTGTAACACCCGTACATAAAACAAAGTTTATTATACATGAAAACCTTCCTCTTGAATCACTCTATCTATTTAAAAAAACCGCATCAAAATCCGTTGCGTAGTTTTTAAGATCTAAGCATACATAGGGACAGACAGCGGGAAGCGACTTTGTTTTATACTATGTAGTGATAAAAACCTTCCTCTTGAAACACTATCTATTAATTAAAACCGCATTCAAATCTGTTGCGTAGTTTTAAAGATCTAAGCATACATAGGGACAGACAGCGGAAAGCGACTTTGTTTTATACTATGTAGTGATATATAAGCAAATATACTCGCCTACCCGTGTTTTGTTAACACAATTGTTTACAAATTTTACTTCTTAAATCAGAGAGCTACCTTCACAAATGCTGACCCGATTTTCATGTAGCTTGTAGTGTTTTTTTGCTAATTAAAGTGATTAACGTGAGTCCAAATTGCATATATTCTTACGCTGTGGTTGTCTGTTTGTTTAATCCTGTATTTTCTTTGATTTCAGGTACTTTACTTTATGACTCTTATGAGTAAGTAAGCTCATTATTTCAGATCGTTTCAAAAAGTTCGTGTAGTGTTTACTTCTCGACACAAGTAATCGCGGGAATAAATATTTATAGCTATTTATAGCGTGACTAATGACCGAGTAGAGGCAGATAACAATGCACCTCATGTTTTACGTTTAAACTATTTGATGTGAAAGATTGCTGACGCTGATACGGTATCTTTTAGGCACATCATCATGTGATACAAGTTATGCATCATTGTCTCGTCATAATCCTATAAATAAAACGATTCAGACCGCAGACAAGCTTATCTGACAGTTAAGATGCCTCATACAGTCAACAGCAGAAGTACCTACTCAACCGAAGAGGTCAAAATGATCTGCACTCGACTCTATTGTCAAGAGAATACCTACCTCATGTCTAGATCATTTTGAGCATGTTATTCGGCTTAGCTACTTTTGATGCTGACTGTACATATCCCGCCATTTTCTTTAATGGCAAGGAGATGGCAAATGGATACGTGCCACTTGCCCCCTATTTCACCATCACGACAATGACAGGTGACAGGTGACATTTCAGTGTACACTTCGCAGCTTATGTGAAACCCAATGATGTATCAGCGTGATAACACTGATAACTTGCAATGTATACCGAATTGTCACCTGTCACATGTCATTGTCAAGATGGTGAAATAGGGGGCTGATGGTAAGTGGGATCTGGGAACCATAGACATTTGGATTCTTGAGACTACTATCCCAAGACTGCAATCGTTAGACTGCGCATGCGTTGCCAACCCTGAAGACATAATGACTGTATGCTAATTTAGTAATTTCACCGGTTGTCTTATCACACCCGGAACACAACAATACGAACACTTCTTCTTCTTATCGTGTCGACCGACGGCATGTCATATTTGATCTGTGTTGTTATTATGACATATCTGTGCAATTCATTTTATGCTGAGAGAAAAGGACAGAGTTATGTAACTGCCATAGCTCCGTCCTTTACGCTCACTGTAAAATGAACTGCCTAGCCATGTCAAAATAACCCCCCTGACCAATATTCTGCCACGTGAACGGCATTCCTAGTGGCATCTGACAGTTTGTTTGGCCCTGAAAAGGCCCGATTGGGTGGCCCAAATACACAATACGAACACTGTTGCTTACAGATCGATCGAAATAAACCATGGCATTAAATATATGACGGATTAGGAGGTTTTTTTTGATCATTATAAGTCATGTTTTCATAATAAAAACAATAATATCAACAATCAATTATAACTAATGTCTCTCACATCGGCTTCTTATTAATTACACTATAAATTTACTTTTATTGTCTTTAACTATTACTATGCTAGGTACTAATTACTTAAATGGACACTATTAAACGTAAGATAGTTCCTCCGCACGCGACCAACTCGTGGCAGAATAAAAACATTGGTAGCTTGTCGCTTCTATCTAACAAGATTGTGATTGTTGTGCATAAGCGTCATAATTCCATACGAGTTTGAGAAGACATCAAACTAACCAAGATGTTAGTTGAACCACTAAAGAATTTTCTGTTGTTGCAATCTGCTTTTTTTGTGTGGTTGCCGGGTTAGAGTGGTGCCACTCCATATCTTCCCGTGGATGTCGTACGAGACGGCTAAGGGAATAAAGGCGTATAGTACTGTTAGGCGATGGGCTTGCAACCTGTCACTAATACACTGGTAAACATCTTAGCCTAAGTGTGCAAAGTGTGGTTACAGAATTATCAACAAGTTTTTAGAGTTGTTGGTAATTCTGTAGCTCTGCCTACCCCACTCTGGGAATAAAGGCGTGAGATTGTGTATGTGTATGTATGTATGTACAATCTGCTTTGGTTGATATAATATCTATATAACTAAATATCTCAAGGAACAGTTATGTTAGGTTATGGCTAATATGATATGTGATGCATACTTTTTGGAGTCAAGGTTTGGGAACGGTTCGAAAAACACATTCGGTATATTCAGTAGGTCGGAGAATAGGACGTAAACTAAAACTATTTCATGAAAGTTATATGAAAAATAATTCGCCGCCGACGCCGGGCGCGGACAGCTAGTACCTATATGTATACAAATAACAGACAGATAGTTTTTTTATTTTATAGCTATGGTTATCGAGATCCAGGGGGGTTATTATGACATGGCTAAGCTGTTTATTTTACGGTGAGCGTAAAGGACAGCGCTATAGCACTTGTATAGCTCTGTCCTTTTCCGCCAGCGTAAACTGAACTGCAAAGTTATGTCATAATAACCCCATAGGTCGCCAAACACTACCAACTTATCGTCGGTGACACTGCAAAACCGCGTAAGTAACAAATTTATGATAGAGCCAAATAAACCTTACTGCCTTATTAAAAAGGTGCATTTTGCTCTTTATTAAAAATGTTACTTACGCGGTTTTGCAGTTTCACCGGCGTTATGTATTTATGTGCTCTCTTAATTGTACCCTTCTTTTGCTTAAACATAAAGACAACTAAATGGGAGGGAAATAACCTGACAAGTATTTACTTTTATCGGAAGATTAATAAGACAAGATAACAATACAGTGGAACGTATAACCTCCTCCTTTTTTGAAGTCTGTTAATAATAACCTCCTCCTTTTTTGAAGTCTGTTAAAAAACAATCGTCACTTTAAACATGAGTACTATAATATAATGTGACGATTAAGATACGCTCATTATAAGATAATGTTTAGGGATGTCACTTAGTATTACAGAGCATCACAGACTACAGTAGGGTAAATCGCCTATTATTGGCCACCCTCCGGTAACTGGCCTCTTTGCAATAAAATGTAAAAAGCAAGAGATTTGCCGACATTTTTGCGATTAAACTAGACTAGGTACCTAGATCCTGAGTTATTACCCGGAGTACTGTACAAGTATCTTTACTAACAGCGTCAGTAAAAAAAAGATGGCTAGTTACTAAATTACACTTTCTAAAGTGGCCAGTTATTGACGATTTACCCTATAATGCAGACAAGAAGTCAATTTGGACGCCGGCTGAAAAACCTTTTATTGGAAAATCCACTATACTCAGTTAAAGAGTTTATGGACCTTGATTTATAATTTGTTTTGAATTAATATGTATTGTTGTTTTTTATTATTTGTACTTAATGTTTTGACTTATAACTTCTTAGTTCTGTATTGTCATTGTTATCCTGACTTCTTATTTCTATTTTGGTTATACTAAAATTTATGTATATTGTTGACGATTCCAATGTAATTTCTTGTACTTTTGACATAACATGCAATGTATGTATAAGTACTGTGACTTACTTTGGAAAATAAATATCATTCATTCATTCATTCATTCAATCCTGACACATTGCACGTCCATGAAATTGACCATTAACATTGTTGACAGCAGTAAAACAATGCTAAACTATATTTGTTGCGTGAAAAGGAATAGTAATAACAGCATTGGTTGACTGCTGTCAACATTACTCATATTCAGAAACTACATGGTTGTGCCGCGTGTCAGGATTTACTTGTTATCGGCACTTTATTAGATTACATGAAATCAATGGAGCGTAAGGAATATTCCTCGGACCGGCTAGAGGATTGACAATTTGGGAGGCGACGTCTGAATCGTGTACTTGCCAAAAAACTTCAGGGATAACGTTTTTCACTCCCTAAATCAAGTCCCATTTCGACGATTTTTGTACGTTTCCCTTTTTTTTTAAATAATTTTCATAATATCTACAACATATTCAAAAATCGTGAGAATATCGGGCTAGATTTAATGATTAGTATGGATTTTTAACTTCAAAAGCCTCTCTATTGATAGACATAACAAACGAAATTTAATCACACTAATACCTTTTTTTTTGTATAATGTATACACAAATCAATTACACATAAAAAACAAATACATCTTATCTCACATGACTCTTGATAAAGTAAACCGCTAAAGAAGGAAGATATTATTGTTTATTTGTGGGAGATAACAGATAAGACACGTTTGCTACTGAATTGGTGAAGCCTTATTCATAAACTCGCTATAAATACATTTTAGTTAAATTATTCTTTGACCCATTCTGTCAAACTCAAATTTCATAATGACAGATAACAACAGAGCACACTTTAGATATTGCGTGTTTTTGAATAAGAGACTGTCTAGCTCGAGCACGAACATTTCGATCAAAATTCACGTTTTCAATTACCTTTACTATTCAAAAACACTAAGTATATTATACTTTTGCGGAGTCCATTGTAGCGCGAACTCCTAAAACAGTCTATAACCTCTTGGGATTGAGGTTGAAATTTGTAGTGGAATGACAGGTGTCAGAAATAACTTATTTTTCCTTAAACTCCTTGGTTTAACAAGGTTGTCTCCAATGTCGAGTTTTAGACATTCACTATGAATTTATTAGAGAAATTAGTCCATTTATATCGCACCCGAGGACAATTCTTCAGTTGAAGAGCATTTCCTCATAAGTAAATATACCTAAGCACATGAGGTAAGCTCAACGCGCTTCTGTCAAGTCTTGACTAACTTGAACTTTCTTTTACTATACTCGATGACAATACGAAAGTCTACAGTGCTACCATTTTCTTAACACTGCGCCGAGCGTACGCCGGATGTACAGTGGCGCCCTCATTACTATTATTGTTTTCTAATAAAGTATTTTCTTGAAATCGGACGGTGCTATTTTGTACTACAAATGAAAACATACATAAGTTATAGGATAAATCACATAGTTTAATAACAATTGACCTTCGAGTTATCAACCGTGGAACCACGTAGCCACCTTTTCCCGTTAAGCTCGCTACTCAAAGGGTAATCGTTATTAAAGTTTGTTACGTATCACATAAATTGTGTTTTAACTTGCGCTACAAAAAACCACTGTCCGATTCCAAGGAAATTAATTAATTAGAAAACACAATAATAGTAGGATTGTACAACAAAAGGTTCATTTAAAAATAAAATTAAAAAACACCTACTACAAACAATACGCCTAAAACATATAAGTACTGTGTGAAATTTAGTCTGTTTCGTTTATTACCTAAAATTAACCTGTCTTAGTTAAGCTTATTAGTTTTTGTAAGTACAGTCACCACCCCCGAATGTTACGCCACTTGCCACTCTTCTTAATTTAACCGTGTAATGCATTTTGGGTTGACAGCCGACTTGACATATTACCCGAGTGTAGTACACGGCTAAATTAAGAAGAGTGGCAAGTGGCGTAACATTCGCGGGTGGTGACTGTACCTACCTACTAATTATAAATGTTTATCACCTGTTTAGAGCCAAGTTAATTCGAGTATTTATTGCTGCCGACAAACTTTGAATAAGTTTGGCAGATGTAAGACTTTCTGTAAAGTGGTTCTTAAAAACAAATAAATGTATTTTTCATTTTCATTTTTTTTTTTTTTTCATTAATGAGGGCGCCACTTGACGCTCGACGTTTGCTCGGTGCAATCTTAACAACGATCGGCAATTTTCGTTTTTCTATGCCACACGAGTGAACAAAAACACCATCAGGTGCGACTACTGCTGCGAGTGGAAGAGTGATAGCGATAGCCAGCCGAAAGATATTAAGAAGCGGGTTATACTCTACGGTCACGAGCGTTAATTTGGGACCCATTTCAAGAAAAATATGCTTGAAGTTGTCAATGTCATTAGAGATGTCAAGTCATTTGTAACTTTTAGGAACCTCAACCTTATTGTTGTAGAATGTCAGATTGACTTCGGACCTAAGGTGGGTACCAAATTTAATCTCGTGACTGTACGTCATTGTCAACGAGATATCAAATATTAACAGATTCCCTATCCCATGAATCACGTATCATATGATTCATGAAGACATGAACGCAGTTTTGTCCTGCTCTGATTCGTTCTTGAACCACATGTGTTGGATATTTATTTATTTATTTATTTATTTATTTATTAACACATTTTACACGGCATTACAGTATTCCATTGCGCCGAGAAAACCAGATCGATGCTATACAATTTATTTACTTAATAGTCGTCAAATGTTGAATATAATAACAAACTATTATAATAATAATAACAATAGAAAAAAAAGGAATAATAATAAAAAAAATAAAAACTTAAAAAACTTATATGAGTACACTCGATTGCCTATCATCCATCTTCTCACAAAATCGCAAACATTCTCGGCACACAGCATTCCATCTCCAATCAAACAAGTCGCATTCGGGTGCCAATGCCAGGAGCGCGTTAAGGAGCGTCAGCGCGCGGGGTAGCGGCGCTCTCTTGCGGGCCACGGTGCGCGCCGCCGGGACCGCCAGCAGCGGCCGCGGCTTAGGGCGAAGACATATAGTGGGAACTTGCGGCACGTACAGCCTCACAACCCGTCCCACTAGCTCGGGACAATCGGACTCACCGCGCAAAATGCCACAAATGGTTGTCAGCAACTTGTTGTTACGCCTTACCTCAAGAGAGTTAAACCCGAGAGTCCCGAGTAAAAACTTCGTGGGATATAAGTATGGGTAATACCCATAGGCTTTTTTATACATGAACCTGAGAAAGGCTTTCTGTATCTTCTCGAGAAGTAAGGCGTAAGTAGATTCATATGGATTCCATATGATAGACGACGCTTCCAGTTTACTACGCACAAGAGCATTAAATAAAACTTTAATAGCTCCGAGGTCGTGAAAGTCTCTGACATTACGAAGTACGAATCCTAACCGTTTAAAACAACTACTAACAAGAGTTCTGATGTGATCATGGTAGGTAAGGCGTGTGTCGAACACGACTCCGAGATCCTTCACCGAAGAAACGCGGCTAATAAATTTCCCACCGAGCGAATATTGCGCCTTAATGGGCGCAAGAGCACGACTAAATGTACAAACAAAACACTTATCTGTATTAAAAAACAGTTTGTTTCGAATGCTCCAGTCAAAGACCGAAGCAATATCTTCCTGCAATGTGTCGCAGTCCGCCTGATGCTTCACTCCATAAACCAGCTTGAGATCGTCGGCGTACAACAGACACTTTGCATGATTGACAGCTGTTTCCAGGTCATTAACCAATAGTCCAAACAATAGGGGGCCTAATATGGATCCCTGGCTGACTCCCGACCGAGTATGATATGGATTCGATACGAAGTGTCCATGCCGCACATACTGCCGACGATCACGCAGATAACTTGCAAACAGCTTAAGAAGCCTAGGAGAGAAACCTAAGTCATTGAGCTTATCCAACAGGATGTCATTATCTACACGATCGAACGCTTTCCTGAAATCAAAGTAAACAACATCAACCTGGATACCCCTATCAAGATACCCAGAGATGATGTCAACCAAGACCAGGAGATTTGTATCGACCGAACGATTTGCCCTGAAACCATGCTGTGCATCGCATAACGAGGGTTTCACCTGTGTGGATATTTCACGGTGCAAAACGGACTCAAATAACTTTGCCAATGTTGAGAGAATCGCTATAGGCCTATGATTTTCAACATTAACATTATCACCGGATTTTGGAATAGGTCTTACCCTCGTGAGCTTCCATTGACGCGGATATACCCCAGTTGATAATGCTAAGTTCAACAAGAAGTGTATAGGGACTTTTAAGTGCTCCATACACCCCCTAACGATGTAAGCGGGAAGATTGTCAGGACCAACAGAGCTATGAGGTTTAAGTCGCCTTATACCCGCTTCAACTTCCCGCATAGAGATGTGATCCACATGGACATATCGGGCAGAGCAGCTCAGTCTACTATAGTTCAGAGAGCTAACATCAAGACTTGGGATGTCCAGCAGAAACACACTAGAGAAGAAACTTGCAAATGCATCTGCGACCTCCGGACCTGCCATCTTTCTCCCTTCATATATGACATCAGAGACAAAACTGTATATGTATGTATATGTATGTATATAACTTTACATACAGAAGTAAGCAATGGACGTGCGACGGTAAGAATGCTATCTTGTATGGGGACAGGGATCGATTCACTGTCATTAGGTACAAATGGAAAATCGACCACTTGAAATTTCCATTCTATTTAAAGTTGCATGAAAAGTAAAATACCAAAGGGAATTTAGTCAAAATGTACTTACTTGTGCTGAAAAACATTAAAGTAATTAAGCCCGAATGTGTTTTTTTCCTGCTAATTAATTAATACACGGGCACGGGGGCGCTGTTCCAATCTTAATTTACTCGATATGATGAAAAAAATTGTGCTTAAAATACTGGATCTGTAAAATTCTGACTATTGGCCAATAAGCCTATTTCACGGAATGGTTTTTGACTTATTATACAATATTAGAGTATAGGCCGCCCAAGTTATACAGGGTGTTTTGGAATCGGGTGAAGGGAGTTAAGGGATAAAAGGTGGGGTCATTCTGAACACTTTGAACCACATTTACTATTATGCAAAGTTGCACGGCTTTTACAGATTAGATTAGGTTTGGGTTAGATTTCTATTATATTTTTTTGAAAAATTGTCGAGCATTAGCAGGCGTTAATTTGAATGTATTTTGAATCAAAGTATTCCGAAGCACTAAAAATGTATTAAATACGGACTGTATAGGCTGTTTAATGATTGTTTTCCTGGTGAAAATTGCGTTTTTTCAAGAAAAAAAAACTCAAAAACCCGTGCAGCTTTGCATAACAATAAATGGCGTCAAAAATGTTCAGAATTACCCTAACTATCATATCTTAAAACACCTACACCCGATTGCCAGAATAAGCGATTGCTGTATAAGAATAAAACTTCAGGGACGATCGTTGTCGGGAACAAGGGGGAAGCAATCTACAATCTATGGAGGTAGTCTAGCACAGGTCATTCAGCTGTTATTGTTACGACGATCGATATGTGGACGTTCCATTGACGTCATTGAACATACTCGTACTATTCATATCGATTGTAAAAGACGGACGAATGTTTCTATCTAAAAAACAAGCTGCTATGTATATTTAACTTACGGCTTATCGGGGCCATAAAAGAGTAGCCACTGTGGGTTTACATAACGTTAAGCTACAGCAAAGATACTGTAGCATCCTTCTAACTCTTATAACAAAATTTATTTGGAAAATATCTAAATAAAAAGCCAGCTAAACACATTTTTTTTTGATACGATCGTCAATATATGTTAAATTTTTTAAAGAATTTAATTAATTTATGACGAAATAATGACGTATTTTTCAAAATCGGTTGACCCGTTGATTTGTTAGGGGACATAGGAACAGACATACATACATACAGGTCGTTTGACATGATCATGCATACATAACCCTCCTTTTAAGTTTCGCTGCAGTCGGGTGAAAAGACTGATAAGCTTCGCCGCAATCGCGTAAAAATAGATCTCTTAGTCACCGATTTTTTAATCGATTTTAAAATTTCCTAACGCTACAAATGCACAGACAGGCGGCCTGCTTAGCGCCTAGGTACTAGCGAGTCGCCTGGCGAGTAGCGAAGAGAAACGAACGTTCTAGACTCTTCACAACCGGCCACATAGATACACGCTAAGCAACTACAATTCTTCCTGTAAAACTTAAGCACAAGTATCTGTTAGCGGTAGCCAATCATAGTGCTCGAGGCAATCTGTCGCTCTTAGACAACACATTTGGCACTCGATCTGTAGCTGCTGGAAAGTATGTTGTGCCGAGAGTCACTAACTACTATGGTGACAGATGCCTTATGAAACGATTGCCTTATATTCTTAATAGCTTGCCAGCAGATATAAGATCCGAAACCAGCAAAGTTAAATTTAAACGTAAATTATTTAAATTCCTTTGTCAATAGTTAATACTAAAGTCAGTTAGTTTTAGTTAGTTAGTATTTAAGAGTTTATAGAATGTTACTCGAGCATATTTATAGTTAAGCTGTAGAGACTCAACTTACTGATTCCGCAGTCAAACCGTGCAAGCGGTTTTGCGGGACATTATTTATAAGTTAGATACTGTATTTTTGTGAGTAATAAAACAAAATAAAAAATAAAACTAGCAAAGGCGCCAAGCGCGCAGTGTGGCCGGTTGTCTAAATTGTAAAACGTTTGTTTCACTTCGCTACTCGCCAGGCGAGTGGCGACTCGCTAGTCTCTAGGCGCTAAGCAAGCCGCCTGTCTGTGCGTTTGTAGCCTAATATGGCCTAATATGGCTGAGTTTATCGCGTGACAAAGTGTGGATAACGCATCCGTCACCTTCTGACACGTAAATAAGTACGAGAGTGACGGATGCTTTATCCACATTTGACACGCGATATAGACGCAGCTATACTTGGCCCGCTGGAAGTTATATCTGACAAATACTATGCTGCAGAAGAAGAATTGGCAGCTCCAAGGTCCCGTCTTTCCTGAGGATATACCCGAAGTTAACGTGTTAAGGCCTAATTCTCTGGCTGAACCCACATCCGCATAAACGGCGTCGTCTACTTTAGTCCTATCAAATAAAAACAACTTATATGCACACAAGCCCTTACATATTGACCACAGGAGAGACAACTTTTGTTTTTGTGATTGTGTATGACTACACATCGCTAACTCGTGGCATTTAGGTAGCACTTGACAGTTTCTAACTGGCTAGTGATGTGACAATGTTCTTCCTGTACGAGTCGAGAAATGGAAACCAATTAGAAAAAAAGTATTTTCAATCGTTTAATATATGGCATTCGTTATAATTATAAACAATTAATATTTGTTATAAATTTTTACAAGTCATCCTACGTCTACTTGAGAAAATTCACTTTGTGTAAGAAAATTTTACCGTGTCACCTTCTCACCTTGTAGTAGGAGTTCTGGATGTTGTCTAATGATTTCCTCCATTATTTGGAAAAATAATATGTTTCGCGACACGTCTCATAATAATTAATACGAGCAAGTAAATGAATGACAATATCATTGACATTGACATAGATGTTTTTAAACTAGTGATCAAACCTACTTCGTCATTATGTTAAGACCATGTAGGTAATATGAATTTATTATTTTATCTTATTAGACAAACACTTAAAAAACTTGTCTCATCACTAATCTGTCAAGTGCTACCTAAATGCCACGAGTTAGCGATGTGTATGTATGACCCTCCATTATCCCTAGCTTATATAAGTTACTAGCGACCCGCCCTCGCTTCGCTTCGGTTTATTTGAGTTTTCTATAACACACGTACATAAAACAAAATTTATTATACATACATTTAAAAACCTTCCTCTTGAATCACTCTATCTACTAAAAAAAACCGCATCAAAATCCGTTGCGTAGTTTTAAAGATCTAAGCATACATAGGGACAGACAGCGGGAAGCGACTTTGTTTTATACTATGTAGTGATTTATTCAGTCTTAGAGGGCCTCGGTACTATGGTCTTAGTTTATCGATGTGGATAAAACATCTGTTACTTTCTGACCAGTAAGTAAATTCGGGAGTGACGGATGCGTTATCCAACGCGATAAAGGCAACCATAATATGTATGGTATGATGTGTGTGTATTGTATGTCACTACATAGTATAAAACAAAGTCGCTTCTCGCTGTCTGTCCCTATGTATGCTTAGATCTTTAAAACAACGCAACGGATTTTGATGCAGGTTTTTTTAATAGATAGAGTGATTCAAGAGGAAGGTTTATATGTATAATAGATTCTGGTTTATGTACGTGTGTTACAGAAAACTCACATAAACCGAAGCGAAGCGAGGGCGGGTCGCTAGTTTGGAAAATAAATAAATAAATAAATAATACGGGCCCCGAGCAAAGCGAGTCGTTATTAGTTATTAAGTGAAATTCTAAAGCAGAATATAACTACAATTAGAATTTTGTCTGATAGTCTACTTTGCATTGAGTTTTACATTAGGCGCTAACTATTACTACGTGTTTGTTACCGCGTTCTTACTAGAAAATAACTTTTAAACGTTCATACAGTTATTTTCTGTTTTGATAAAAGGTGTGCAAACAAAAGCTGTTCCAGAGATTTGGCTTCATTTTAAAGATTTTTATGCCGAAAAAAGAGGGTTTTTATGTGTGTAGGTATGTACGTATGGTTGGTTTCTTTCCTCGTAAAGGCTGAACTCTCTCTCTCGCTCTTTGGCCCTTTGGGACTCTTTTTTACTCGGTATAACCATATGGCTTTTGTTATCGTATTATTTTGGACTTAAACTTCATTATTGACGGATGTTCCACATTTTGTCACGAGATAAACGCAGCCATATTAGGCCTCCTGGTTATTTAAGCTTGCTTTTTTCTTATACTTGTTTACTCTTACAATTTTATAATTATTCTGAGAATAAACGTTGGTCGTCATAATTATTGTAAAGGTCCTTACCACCCATAGTTCCCGTCGCTGGCAATGCGATCCCAGTCTACCTTCAGGCCCCTCGTGTAGATCATGTAGTTGACCACGCTGGACCCGCCCACGGCCTTGCCTCTTGGCCAGAAGCACCTTCCTCCAGTGAACCCTGAAAGCGATTTGGTAGAAATATCATAGCCAAAGAGCGTTGGTGGTACACATACATACCTTCACGCCTGTAACCCCAGAGTGGGGTAGGCAGAGCTACAGAATTACCTACAACTTTAAAAACTTATTGATAATTCAATAACCACATTTTGCACAAATAGGCTAAGATGTACAGAATCTTGTTAATACTATGCCTAGATTCAGCACAATCATGACCACGAGTCATGACCTATATGTCAGATATAAAAGAAGTTGTCTAATGTGACGCGACATTGTGGAAGTAGCGTGTTTAATGGCCTCGTTAACCTTGGTTATGTATGTTATGTTATAATCACGACTTTAGGCCTACAAAAACTTGTGTTACAGGATATAAACAAACGGTGTTTCCTGCTCCAAATCAGCGGCTGTTGTTTGTTGCAGAGCTTCTTCTCGACAGAAGTCTCCTGAATGACAATTGTGTTTCTTGCAGCGGTTCATCTGAACAGAGATCCCTATGCGTGACAAATTAGTTTCTAGCAGCTGTTCGTCTGTCTGGACAGAGAATTGAGCGTTCCTTCTCGGATAAGGTCTCCTATGAGTCCTATGACTGACTATTGAGTTTTTTGCAGCGCTTCTCCTCGACAGAAGTCTCCTACGAGTGACTATTCAGTTTCTTGCAGCGTTTCGTCTGAACAGAGGTTTCCTATGAATGACTTGATCATCTTGTAGCGGTTCACCTCGACAGAGATCTCCTATCAGAAACTATTGAGTTGTGTACTTTTTTCTCGACACCGGTCTCCTCTTGGGAAGCGCTGGTAGACAGATTTGTAAATGATCCCTTACTATAATGTCACTAGTGTAAATTCTCGGATATTTACCCATGCAGACTCCAGGCTGGTGCTCCATGAGGTATGGCCACACGTAGTCCGTCTGTTGGAACAGCGGGGCCAGGGTCGGGACTTCGGTCATCACGCTCTCCCCGCGGCCGGCCTCAAGCAGTAGGACCGAGGCGCGCCGGCCCGCGCTCAGCCGGGACGCTAAGACGCTCCCAGCGGAGCCTGCACCAACGACAATAAAGTCGTATTCAGCTAAGGGTCCTTTGAATCCTGAAAATTTGAACTGGTTATTACTTTTTTTTTTTATGGCATAGAGAAGACAAACGAGCTCACAGGCCATCTGGTGGTAAGTGGAAACTGTGACCCATAGATATTCGCATTCACAAGACTGCATAATGCAATCCTAAGACTGCAAATGCGTTGCCAACCCTGGGGACTAAGATGGAATGCCTCTATGCTAGTCATTTCACCAGCTGTCTTATCCCCAAACCGGAACACAACAATGCGAACACTGCTATTTGGCGGTAGGTTAATGGATAAGATGGTGGTAGCGATCCGGACGGACCCTGCACAAGGTCCTACCACCCGCAATGGTGTCTCTCATTGATGACGCGGAGGTTCGCAAAGTTAGTGGTGATCCTGGCGGTGTAACTAGCAGTCCCGTTTCCGATCTCTAGTAAAAGCATATTTTTGTGTGATTTCTTACTGAGTTTTTGATATTGATATGTTTGTTTAGGGCTTATTTTCATATTTTTTTCTTAATTTTACGGAGTAGTACGTTTCTAGACGCCTGTTTTTATTGTGTTACTTATTTATATAAAACTAGCTTCTGCCCGCGACTCCGTCCGCGTGGAACTCGTTTATATCTTTTTCGTTCGTCTCCTTAGGGGATGAACTTCGGGAATAAAACTATCCTATGTCCTTTCCCAGTATTCAAACTATCTTTGCACCAAATTTCATCTAAAATGAAGAGGTAACAGACAGACAGAGTATATGGATTGTTATTTTTTTTTTTCAAGTTGTATCTCTGTAGTGTGCAATAAAGAATATTATATTGTATTGACGCAGTTCTGAAAATGGTTGTTCTCCCACGTGAACTTCTTCTAACAAATTGTAAATAACTTCTCTAATTCGACTCGCAGTGGTTGAAAAAAAGATTGCTATAGTTTTTGCAATCGCGAATAGTTGAGCATAAACAGTTAAAAACCGAATGTTTCATTAAACCGTTAGGACTATCAGAATACAGAAATACTGTTAAATTATTTAAATAACATGATCTACGGTCGACCTAGAAAAGTAACATTTAAATGTAAAAAATATGGATGACACGCGTAGTTCCTGTATGTGTTTTGTATGTATGTATGTATGTAAACACTTTATTGTACAAACAAGAGATATCAATTATAAAATAGACAAAAAATGTAACAGGGATGTACAAAGGCGAACTTATCCCTTTAAGGGATCTCTTCCAGTTAACCTTTTTTTACATTGAAGAAAACTTCAAGAGTTTCACAACCTTTATTCTTTACTGTTTGATTTATTTATTGAAACTATTTGAGGAAGTCACTATTAAATACAAACTCAATATCACATCCGCATGGCATTTCAGACGTGTTGCTAAATTTTTGAATTGATTGGGTCGATGACATTGAAAATAATTAAATCAGGCTTAGCACACCATTTTTTCATTATATCATTATTGACATAGAATTTGGTGAGCCTTGACAGTGACTTGTATGTATGTATAGACTATTAGACATATTTACAAGTCACTCTTTTGGCTCACTAATTTCAGTGGTAGTTGTAATATTCAACATTGTCTGCTTGTCTATTCGATTATCACGTATCTCTCTTATTTCAAGTCCCTGCTCTCTTCACCCTCTTTCTGATAGTTCCTTCACCTCTATCACCACGATTATGTATCACGTTCCAGTTCCTAAAAACGACGCGCTGGCCTAGTTGGTAGTGACCCTGCCTACGAAGCTAGCGGTCCTGGGTTCAAATCCCGGTAAGGGCAGATATTAGTGTGATGAGCGCGAATATTTGTTCCTGAGTCATGGATGTTTTCTATATATTTAAGTATAATATTTCTCTATATAAGTATTTATATCGTTGTCTAGTACCCATAGTACAAGCCTAGAGCTTAGTTTGGGACTAGGTCAATTGGTGTGACATTGTCCCCTGATATTTATTTATTATTTATTTATTTATTTTTAATATTATGTTTGACAATTTATGTAGGTACAGTTAGACCAGAGTATTGTATATGTCGCTGGCATACTCTGGCATCTGTCAGTATGTTTGTTATGCCATAGAGTGTGAAAGTGATAGACAACTGAGTACTCCTAATACTCAGGTTTTGCTTTACATATCTATCTAGGTATTTGAATATAGTTTTATTTATATAAGTTTTATTGGTTACTTCCTTTCACTCTTCTCAATCGCTCAAGTGTTAGCTGGAAGAGATCCCTTAAAGGAATACGAGTTAGTTCGCCTTTGTACATGTTTTTCATTTGTACAATAAAGTGTTTACCTACATACATACATACATACATACTCTAAAGGAAATGCAGTGTAATAAAATAACGTAGGGGTTTCAATAAGGTTATTAATAATTTAAAAAAAAATAAGAACATGCAGTGCAACGTGCAGTGTGTTGTGGTGTTGTGTTGTCCAGCAGTGGACGTCTTTCGGCTGATATGATGTTACAGTGTTCCTTTTAACTGGTAAAGTAAAGGGTGGGACTACCAAAGGGTAGTCGCTTAAAGAGCGATACAGAAAATATCTTCGTCGCACCAAGGGCATTTTTAGCATAAACTATTATGGTCAAGTGTCAGTTATGATATGACATAATATTTTTTATATGGCTCCGTTAAGATATTTTTCCTCAATACAATAACTTCCTCTTGTGATGTAAATATGTGAAATAAACTTAGATATAAAAACCCATCAAAACAAATATTGAAACAACATTGTACTTTCGAAAACTATACCAAAAAAATCTGAATTCGGGTAGTAATATATAGGTTCAGGCAGAACCAACATCGATATAAGATATAAATACTTATTAAGGGGCTAGAAAAATATTATTAATTGATTTTCTTCTCTTTTCTCACTTTGGTCAAAAATCAAAGTTACTTTAAAATATAGATAGGTATAATTTAATAATCAAACGACGAATTTAGACTTGATTGATTGAAAAACTAAACAAAATGAAACTATAGCAATCAATGTATGGAACTAATACAGTCAACAATATTTGTACGGCGGCATAATGACAGTCCCGGTACATTGACCTTAGAACGTCCATTGCCGCCAATTTGCATTTGTATCCAAATAGTGACACGCTTTGGTGTCACCGGCGCTGATAGTCATTTTTTTTATGGCAATGAGAAGTAAGTATAGTAAATTAATTGCAAGTAAAACTAACCTTTAGGAAGTTGGTACTGGTCCCTCAAGATGGACAGGACGTCGGGTTCCGCAGGATTCAGCTGATACATTGTGGTTTTCAGCATTGCGTCTACCACTCTACTCCGAATCGGTTTATCTTCCCTTTTCTCTCTAGAGTTAAAACAATATTCATTGCAAGCGACAGGCACTGCGTAGTCCCTTTGTATATCATTTAAATCGTCACTATTAATTAATGCTACGCAAAACGCGGTATATAATAATATATAGCTCAAGGCACCCATCCTTGTGGTATGAGATCTAAGCTGAGACTGTGATCAGATCAAAGTTACGGTACACTTAACCAGATGCTTGTAGCTGTTTGGTCGGTTTTTTATTTTGCATGATTTAATGGCTATCTTATTATTAAATATTCATTGTTGATTGCGTGACAGTTTTGTTTTAGTAGCCTGATTTAATTAATTCTTGTTTACATGCGTGTTTTGAATACAAAGGTATGCGATACCGAGTTATACTATTTTACTATGTGTATGGTTCAGGAATTTTGTTGCTGTGCTATCATTGAACTCTATCATAATGATAGCGTTCTATAGTAGCTAGATAACTAGCATTATTGATAGGTAACAAGAGTCCTATATTTTTTAATATTATCGCATTGAGATAATTACGGTCTATACGTTTAAAGAAAATTAAATCCTTTGTCAGATCTGGTGTCCAGTCCGTCCGTTGATGTAAAGTAAGATTTTTAAATGTAGGTATTAGAATGTGCTGATATGTGGATTACATTTATGATTGTAAAAGACGATGGAATATGAGGGCATCTAATGGCTGTTCTCAAAATTGAGTTAGAAAAATGGCAACAGAATCTCCGATGTATCTTGACTCACAACCCCACAAGTTTGGTCCTTAGACAGAATCTTCAATGTTAAAATCCACCGAGTTCTGAATCCTTAGTGTTTTTTTTATTAATTTATTTATTAAGGTTTGCCAACAGGTAAGGTACTATAAAACTTACAAACTAATTATGACATTTCGTTGATATTGATAGAGTATCCACCCAATTACAGGCAAACTAAACATGCATTACAATTTAACGATTATTATCTAGAAGTTAAACATTCTAGTTGCTACTAGTTGTTGTGTTGTCTCGATAAGCAGATTATGAATGTTCAAAACCTTTAAAATTCCTACAGACCTCTTTTGAAATGCCACTCGCATAATCTTAAAATCCATTTACCAAAAAATTTACCTTATCCCCTCTTACCATAATAATCAAGATGACCGCTGGTCAGTCGTTTTCGAAAAAAAAACTACGTACAAGACCCTTCCAAAGCAGCTTAGAAACCTGTCCGACTCGAGGCATTGTACTCGTCCATGCAAAAAACTCACGTTCAACGTCCTCTTACAAATTGTGACCAAGTCATTAGATACATGGTGCTATTGTGTTGTTACACTAAGTGGCATAACACCATATAATTGACCAATAATCCGTTATAAATAACTATGTAGTTCTTGATAACGGGATAATACGTTAACTAGCCATTATTAACTACGATGTACCAACCAATCCAACCATGGCTTTGTTTATTTATAAATACAATACAATGCACCATAATTAATGCACTCACAAATTTTATGAATATAAAAGTTTATGCGTGTTGTTTGTTATTCCTTCAAGCTGCAACGGCTCGACGGAATTGGATGAAATTTGGAATGGAGATAACTTATACCCTGGATTTAAACATCACCCCGGAAAATTTAAAAGTTCCCGAGGGAATAACCATAATTGAAAGCACATGAGATGGTCGAATAACTATTTGGAGGCGGACAAAGTCGCGGGCAGAAGTATTAAAAATAGAATAGAATAGAAATAGAATAGAGTCCTTGTTCGCATAGATTTTAGATAAAAAAACAGCATAATTATTAGGTAATAAATTATTTAATCAACATACATACATACATTAAATCACGCCTGTTTCCCAGAGGGGTAGGCAGAGACCACTTCTTTCCACTTGCTACGATCTTGACAAATTTCTTTCGCTTCTTCCACATTCATACATCGAGTCATGCACGCACGTCGTTTTCGGGTACTTAAGATTCGGCCCTTTTCCAGTATTTCACCGATTTGTCTCGAAAAAGTACGCCTAGGGCGGCCCCTTCCGACCCGTCCACTCACTTTCGATCTGTATATCTCTTTCGTCAATCTTCTTTCATCCATCCTTTAATCAATATCACATAAAAACTGATAAGACATATTCTCTCTCTAAAAATTAAGTAGGCTGCCATTTCCACGTCTGTTTGATGAGGTCTGCTCCCTTTTCGCCAATCATCATAGCCGGTCCACACGTGTGGGCTGCTATGTGTCTAGGAATTATACTACTGTCAATGACCCGAAGTCTTTCGATCCCATACACCTTGAGCTCGTTGTCCACAACTGCATCTGGGTCCGACACAGGTCCCATCTTGCATGTGGCTATCTGATGATGCTCAGTAGTAATTATTTGTCTCAAAGCGCACTCCCAGAAAGCGTCCGTATTGAAAGTTTGGTTCCTGCATTCAGGAAAATCAGGCTGGTATAATTTCGCTCCGTATTTCTGGAACGGTGGAGAATTACCCATTTTGATTACGTAGCGGATCCCCGCCAGCAACGTGGCTAGGTCTCTTGGATGAGTCAAGTAGTTGTTAAACAGTTTTGGAGGACTGAGAGGGTTCTTGTCCCTTAACTCTAAATAGCCTCTGGATTTTGGATATAAGAGTAAAGGGAAAGCGCTCCAAGTTTCCCTGTTGAGGATAGATCCGTAGGCCGGATTAAATACGTCGTCCCTGATTCTCATTCCCCTTCTAACAGCGCCTCCTCCATCAGAGACCAGGGAGCCTGCAGGGGATATGAGCTCAAGGTCGACACGCACGTGTGGTTCCTCATAAGGAACCTCGGTTTTAATAAACCCAATTCCTTCAACACCACCCGGCGAGGCGATCGGACCATCGCCGAAATTAATCCACCTTATTATATTTGACAAAGTAGCTTCTCTGCTTTCGATTAAACTAATATTCGTGGTATTCAACGTGAATATGACACCGTCGAATGAAACATGGTCGTAGACAGTCCGGCCAACGTTTAGATTTTGAAGTAACGTTATGTTGAACTTTTTTAAGTGGTCTTCAGGTCCGATTCCTGATAGCATAAGAAGTTTGGGCGATTCTATTGGTCCTGCTGATAGTATGACCTCTTTCCGTGCGTTGACAGTGTATCTCATGCCGTTACGGACGTATTCCACGCCTTTGGCGGTTTTGGTTGCTGGGTCTATGATTATTCTAGTGGCTATGGCTTCTGGAAGGATATGAAGGTTCTGGCGAGTTTTGTGCGGGTGTAGGTACGCTTTGGCGGCACTATGCCGGTGACCCTTGGATGTCATTATCTGCGCGTAACCCAAACCAATTTGGTCAGGGTCGTTGTAATCGACCGTTTTATCACCGACTAATCTTCCCGCTGCCAGGAAAGCTTGCACCAGTTTGGTTCTGAAAAAAGTACGATATTCATTAATAGATGGTAACTAACTAGAGGCTAATCTAAACCGCGTTTGAAGTATACAAAACACTGGGCTAGTTCATTTTTATGGCTATGATTTTCTACGTTTTCAAATTTTAAGTAAAATCCTCGTATAAATTGTACGACGGGTATAAAATTACGGATTGAGATTAGGGAATGCAGTTGAATCGGTTATTAACCGTTTTGGTATGATAATAACCGGTTATAACCGGTTATTTGTCTTCCCTAATTGAGATTAACGGGACCCCCTTGAATCACCGACACTCGTTAGATCGAATGTATCGTTTCATCGAAGGCTGAAAAGATTTAGGGAGGTATTTAGGTTATCTGAAGCATTGGTTACGTAGTTCAGGTTAGGTTAGACCTGTGAGCTGGAACCCCCTGCTGCGTTCCAGGGTGCTCTCAGCGGAGTAGGCGAGGCGCCTTGTAAAAGCCCTCACCGGAAGGCGAGCCATCCGCGAGGGCATCCGCTATTTACCGGCTACGTTTTGGCGCTATAGCGGTCCCGTAGCCCCCTCCTAAAGCGTTTGGCGCAACGCCTCGGGGTTTTAGTCCGTGCAACTCGGACATAACCCGCCCTGGCACCCGTCAGGACGGGTATGCATAGGCATTTCCCCGGGTCAAAAAAAAAGCTTAGACCTGTGACCACCTAATCATTATAACTCTTGGATTGCCTGTCGATAAAATGAAAATTCGGCGAAGGAAAACATTCTATGAGTGTCGGGTGATTCAAGGGTAAACCGAGATTCAAGGTGCGAAAACGTACCTGAACGGAGGATTTTCAATGGAAACTTTCCCGCTGTGACCTTTGTAGGGGTTTTCGTTGTTTTGCTGCAAGTTTGACCTTTCCAGTTTGATGTAATAGGGCAGCACGTCTTCGTACGACCTGGAAACGATATAAGTAGTGTCACGGGAAGCATTATAACAATTCAAAAATAATGATCTAGTATAGTTTTGAAGAAAATAGTTGTACCTTTTTTCCTTGTGACTTTGCTTACGGCTAACATGCTTTATAAATATCTTAGTCGTCGTCGTGTTTATAACGTGCACATTTATATCGCCTGCATTGAGTGTATTCGTGTATGAATTTATAAAAAAAAACCAATGTCAGCCATCAATCATAGAACCTAGATCTTGGTGTCTATGGATATGCGGGTGGTAGGACCTTGTGCAGGGTCCGTCCGGATCGCTAACACCATCTTATCCATTACCCTACCGCCAAACAGCAGTGTTCGCATTGTTGTGTTCCGGGTTGGGGATAAGACAGCCGGTGAAATTACTTGCATAGAGGCATTCCATCTTAGTCCTCAGGGTTGGCAACGCATTTGCAGTCTTAGGATTGCATTGCAGTCTTGTAAATGCGAATGTCCATGGGTCACAGTTTCCACTTACCATCAGGTGGCCTGTGAGCTCGTTTGTCTTCTCTATGCTATAAAAAAAAAGGTGGCCTGTGAGCCCGTTTTCATTCTCCAAGCCATTAAAATAATACAGTAAACCGTAACACTCTCCAAGATGAATACGATGAAATATCGTGCCGCGTGCTTAACCGCGTAACTAACAAATGTAATGCGGGGTAAAATGCACCTTACTAATTAACTCAGTAAGGTGCATTTTTCTCCCTATCAATCTGGTTACTTATCACCAACGATATGTAAGAACCAAGTACCAGCCGTAGTTGCCGTCGGCGGCTATCCTGTCCCAGTCCTCCGGGCGGCCCCGCGTGTACAGCATGTAGTTGATCACGCTGCTGCCGCCCACCGCGCGACCGCGAGGCCACAGGCAGCGGCGGCCTTCCATTCCTGGAAGAAGGGCAGAACATACGTGAAAATAGGAGAAATAACTCTATTTCCAGGCGGTTTTTGTTTCGGGTCAGTCGACGAGTAAGCTTACCTAGAAGGTATAGTGAGCCAAAATGTGGTCTACCACTGTACCGATTTTCCCTTGCAATAATATTATAAAAGTGACAAATGTCAATCTTAGCAATAATTAGATCTCATAGAGACTTTTGTCAAAACTGGTAGACCGCTTTCTTGGTCCGACCGTATCTACTTTTGAAGAACACCAGGCGGGTCATAAGTATTCGGAAATGCAGATGCGCCGGCAGGGTGTTCCATATTCTAGCTGTACGCATTAAAATACTGAACCATAAGGACCTCCATAGACAGGCAGCAGTCAGGACCGAAAGCCCCGTGGTCGCTATTGGACAATCTGGACTTTCAATACGAACCTAGAGCATTGGAACTGCAGATCGGCCAATAGCGACTACGGGGCTCTTGGTCCTGAACTCCTGACTGCTTCAAGCAGTCCTTCTATGCCTACCCTAAGTACTACTTAACACAGGCAACAAATAAAGTTACATCATATTAACGTCAAAAACAAAAAAAAACCTAAAAGTAAAGTTATAACACCTTCAAAACAAAACTTTATCGAACCAAGATAGGCATTTTAATTTTTATAATGCTTAGAAATTGATAAGCGCATTCCACAAAAGACGTACGATTATGATCTTCTTTGCATAGTACCTTTATAAAACAAAGTCGCTTCCCGTCGTTTGATACGGTTTTTATCAATAGATAGAGTGAATCAAGAGGAATGTAATAAATTCTACGTTATGTACGGTTAAGAAAGAAAGGATAAAAGAGATATACCTACAGATCGAAAGTGAGTGGACGGGTCGGAAGCGGCCGCCTTAGGCGTACTTTTTCGAGTCAAATCGGAGAAATACTGGAAAAGGGCCGAATCTTGAGTACCCGAAACCGACGTGCGTGCATGACTCGATGTATGAATGTGGAAGAAGCGAAAGAAATTTGTCAAGATCGTAGCAAGTGGAAAGAAGTGGTCTCTGCCTACCCCTCTGGGAAACAGGCGTGATTTAATGTATGTATGTATGTAAGAAAACTCATATTACCGAAGCGAAGCGAGCGCGGATTGCTAGTCTACAATAAAACTTTGCAAACATACCCATGCATACTCCAGGCTGTGGCTCAGTCCTGTACTGCCACGCGTAGTCAGTCCTCTGGAAGTAGGGTGCGAGCGCCGGCACGTCGGTCAGGATGTTCTCCGGCCGACCTGCCTCCAGCACCAGAACGGAGACATCCCGCTGCTCCGTAAGACGGGAGGCTACTGCGCATCCTGCAGTGCCTGCGCCTACCACGATGAAGTCGTACTCGGCCCATGGAGTTGGTTGACCTGCGAGATCATGTTGGATCAGCTATTTCGATGGACCAAGGTTACAACTGAGGTTTAAGCTTAGGATGACGTACAGGCCTACTCCAAGCACGCAGAGAGCGTCGTCGGTGGCCTAGTGTCTTAGGGAGTCGACCCGTGATCGTGAGGTACCGAGTTCGAACCTCCGCGGTTACCATGTACTGCGTTTTTTAACTTAAGTGCATTAACCAATGTTCTTACGGTGAAGGAAGAATATAGTGAGGAAACCTGCACATTCGAACAGCTGAGTGTGTACCTAAGAGGGTAATTGCACAAAAGATCCTAAAGGGTCGAAGTGTATCCGAAAGGGCCCATATCTGTAAGATAAGATAAGATAGTCCACGTAATGTGATGCCACTCAAACCAGAGCTTTGGTCGGCTCAGTACGACATTACTGGTGCATTTGTGTGTGTTGTATGAGAAGGTTACGTTCTTCCATTTTATGGTTTCAAGTTTGACGCTGCAGATGTATATTATTATGAAACTATTTTTCCGTTTGTTATTAAGGTCCTAACTCCTAAGTAACGGCAGTCGGAGCAGAGGCAGGGCAAAAAAAACGAGGCGCGACCATCGAACTATGAGGCAGTATTGTTTATATTGTACTCGTACCACAAGAACTGAGGCCCGTATTAATAAACTCATCTTGGCTGAGATGCCCGTCACAAGATACGTCAAAGTAAACGTCAAACCATAGAACACTCATGAACACTGTCATTTTTGACGCATCTCGAGACGAGCATTAGAGTTCAGATGAGTTTATTAATACGGACCTTAGTCTTCAGGCCACATTACATGACAGGACATGACAAGCCGTAGAGAACATCATCTTTGACAGGTTTTAAAACTGGTTCCTCACTCAAGATTAATTAATACAGTTTGGACAAGCCTAACATGACAGTGTTCAATGATTGACATTTACTAAACACGCCTTCAAACATTGTATAAGTTTATTTAGTCTTTTAAACCTTAACCCTGTAATATTAAAACACTTAACCTAAGCTGAAAGTAGATATATCTTCCAAATGTGGGCATTACGGAAAATATATATTTTACGGATCATAATGTCTTATTGGTAGTGTCCGACCGAAATTTCGGTTTCGGTTTCGGTTTCGGCCAGTTTCGGCCAAAAAATCAAGGTTCGGGCCGAGTTTCGGTTTCGGCCAAAAACGGCCGAACCCTTCGGCCGCGCCGAAACTTACAACATCGTGGCCTTCGGGTCGCGCTCGGCTAACGTCGCTAGTTAAATTTTCAAACAGAACCTCTGTAATTGTGCTGAAATTTCATTGTGACAAATCTTTGAAAGTAGAAACCTGTAATTATAGGTCGGCGAGATATTAATTTTAGAAAAAAACGGGCTTACTAACATTTTTTCGACTTTTAAGGACTTTTCTTTTTTTTATAAAAGGTTCGGTTTCGGTTTCGGTTTCGGTTTCGGCAAAATAACATGTTTCGGTCGGTCACTACTTATTGGGCTTAAGTTGTAAAAACTACTACCACAGTGTCATCGTAGAACTCTGTCGCAATGACAAGCCATATCACTCCGTCTGTAGTAATGTGGCGTTAGATACGACACGACTGGGCTTAAGATAAGTATTTACACGTCAGAATTCTATCAGCACTTCCCAATGGTCTCCAACCATTTCTGAGACGAAGGTTCGCTTTATTACCTAGTAGGTACTAAATTTCCTTGCCTTTAATTAACTGTTACCTTAACCTACGTGTCTGACAATCAATTGACAACAAAAGTTGTTTTCAAAAATAAATCTCAATAATAAATTTGTCTCAAAGACGTACATTTTTTTAACCGAGGAAAATACCTAAATAAACCAATTCCTGCTAATGGCTGAAAAGCTCAAACGCAACATGATTTTTTCTACGTCACAGCTAGAGCAGCGTATTTGAAATGATAATATTCTATACTTTTTCTCAGTGCGTAAGTGATAATAATAAAAAAAAACATGCTTTTAAAACAAACCTCTATAAGGATAACTTTTATCAAAGTACCTTTTAAAAAAAATCCTGTTCGCGCATTCGACAAAATCCAAAATTCCAAATGACGAAGAATGGTCGCTAATAAAGGCTAGAGTGAGTTCGAAATATAATCGGGTAATTAAACGACCTCTCTGACTCTCTCACTCCGCATACGAAATTATAAAAACTCTTAAAATTATTGTTGCCCTGCATTACATGGTGCAACATGCAACTTGTTTTGCGCGGTGCTCGTAAAAAACTTGTTTTATTTCTGCACAATGACATGACCATGACCGCTTAAAACGTGATACGCTATCACATTCAACCATATCAGTCCCGTATGGTTTATCAGAAGAGTCGAAATTTTGCGAATATTCGAGCGTTTCAATCCGCAATCGCTGTTGTCTACAATAATTGACGAAACAAAATGATTACTACCATCAACTTCTCATGTAGCAAGTCTAACAGAAAAAATGCTTTGAAAACCAACTGCTGTTTCAATAATGTCGTCAACATAACGTTATTATAGTTTTCATGCCGAGCAATTTGGCGCCAAAAATCCGCCATTTTGTTTTCCAATCATTTGAATATAGCCTATGACACTCTAGGGGTTAAAGACGAATCTAATCACGTATAATTTATTAAAATTGTTTTAACCGTTTCGTTTAGTAGTTACGAGGGAACATAAAGTCGGACATACATACAAGTCACACACGTTTCCATTTACTTCACAATAAAAAATATTTTGATAATTGACAAACAAACTCATTTTAAAGGTCTTCTGAAAAAAAAAGTGGCTGTAGACGATTGTCTCAAAAGCTTACTTTTTTTGATGATTATTTACTGAGAAAAAAGCAATTATTATCAATATTTGGTACGCCCGTAAGTGGTCGGAATAACGTCATTTCGTCTCCTTATCCCTTAGCAGAATTTTGAATAGGTAATTTTTTCTCAGAAAATAACAAATAAAACTTTTGAAACTGTTTTTTCCGAACACCTTTAAATAAGTTCCTCTTGCCAATTTATACTGGAATATAAGTGAAAATGACAATGACCGACATCAACACGCAGATAAATCCCTCAACAGAATTGTTTCCTGCGGACAACTGACGAGCAACAAATAGAGGAAACACGTTTGCATACGCACTCACCGTTAGGAAGAGGATACGAATCTCTTAAGAAACCGAACAAATCTAGTGATCCGAGTTGTGGCGGCCGATATAAGGTTTTCACAGCCAAGTCCATCATATCACCTCGTGGCATTTTATTTGGTCCGGTTACATTTCGCGGTGGCTTAAACTGGAAGACTCCTTGAGGTTCAATCAACTTGTTTCTCTGGCACATTCCTGTTCGCGACGCAAGCAACGCTATACAAACTATTATATAGCGAGACATTGCTTGATTGGTTAATGCGAAGATATTCTTATATTCTTCAATTTTATTCTCGAAATAAGCAGCTTTGTCGAATCCATTTACTGCACTCGCATTTTTTCAACGAAATACTGTAGTGTTTCCAAAGTATGCGCTTTTATTAATTTGTTACCACCACCAACTCGATCGGGGAATGTTTGCTTTAAACTATATTTTCGCGATATACCTTTCATTGGCTGTGAATATGACTCAATGTTCTGTAAAACGGTTAAAGTTTTGTTATATTCTGTCTGTGTCAAGGTACAATCAGCCGACGAGAAAGGGTACAGGTTTCAAAATCCAATTTTTTCAATTTCTATAATTGTACTACATAAATGCCAATAAGTTTCATGAATCATAATTTAAAAAATATCAAAGTAACACTTAGAGACGTATTTATTTAATTTTGATAGTCCATCTTTCTTTAATATTGTAATCACACTGATGACGTTACGAGAGCGTTATTGTCAAGTGAAAACAGCGGTCAAAACTACAGCAAAATTATTTAGGATATCGAAGCGAGATGTTGTTGGAAAACTAAAACTTCTAAAGGAGTTTGTTGACTCAATTTTGTATTCTCTGTAGGTTTTCTCGTATTATATAGGTATACACATTATCAATACATATATGTCAAAATAAAAATGAATCGTCGAAATGAATGTACGCGGCTAACTTCCGAATGACTGCACCAAATTTGATTAATCCGGTGTTTTCGAGTTCGTTATTGTGAAAGTTTGTGTCACAGAAAGAAATTTAGAAAATCCACCGGGAAAGTTGAAAATTTGCAGTTGACGAAGCCGCTGTATTTTTTGGTTTTCAATGTTTTAGTTTACAACTTTTGCTGCTTCATTTAAATATATACATACAACATAAACTCACACCTTTATTCCCAGAGTGGAGTAGGCAGAGCTACAGAATTACCAACAACTCTAAGAACTTGTTGACAATCCTGTAACCACATTTTGCACAATTAGGCTAAGATGTTTACCAGTGTATTAGTGACAGGTTTCAAGCCCATCGCTTAATTGTACTGCCAGTTTTTATGCCCTTAGTCGCCTCTTACGACATCCACGGGAAGACACGGAGTGGCACTATTCTAACCCGGTGACCACAACGGCAGTAAAACATTCTTGCTTACATTACGCATACAATTAAGGCAGGAAAAGCACGGGCAAGTGCGCGTAAGCGGGTAACGTACCTAACTACTGACCATAGTCTTGCCTCGCCTGTTTCTAAGGTAACGAAAAAACTTGCTCGACTATTATACCTTTCTATTTACACCAGAGACACTCCGGTGCTTCAGTTATTTGTTTAAATACTTTATTGCACAAAATTAAAATAGTTTACAAAAGGTGGACTTAAAATATTAAGATTAACTATTAGTAAGTATATGACTACATTATAAATGAGCTGTTCGTCGCACTGGTATTTAGCTTCGATGCTTCCAATCGTCTTTGATCATGTCAGCGGCTTTTTCGGCGATCATGATGGCAGGCGCGTTAGTATGCGCGGAGACCGTGCGCGGGATGACGCTGGAGTCGACGACGCGCAGGCCGCGCAGGCCGTGCACGCGCAGCCGCGGGTCGGTGACCGCGAGGGGGTCGCCGGCGGGGCCCATGCGGCAGGTGGCGATCTGGTGGTGCAGCGTGGCCGTGAGCGTGCGCACCGCGCACTCCCAGTACTCGTCCGAGTCGAAGCGCAGCTCGCGGCAGGCGGGGTACTGCGCGCGGTGCAGCCGTGCGCCCAGCCGCTGGAAGGGATCCGTCGCTGCCAGAGCTTGCACGTGTCGCACAGCCGCTACGAACGTCGCAACGTCTTGCCCAGTCACATCCGACAGGTACCGCCCATGCATCAGAGGGTGGCTCCAGGGGTTTTTGTCCTTCAATTCTATAAAACCGACTGACTTTGGGTGCAGAAGCAACGGAAACGCGCTCCAAGTATCTTTGTTCTCCAATGATCCGAATACTTCATCAAACACCGTTCCACTTATCCTCATGCCTTTTCGCACTGCTTTGCTTCCGCCGGGACCTCCGTCTGCTACAATAGATCCACCAATACTAATGAGTTCTATATCAGGAACGGGTTCTGGATCGTCAGACACCGGAGTCTTTACGTACCCGATGCCTTCAACTGCACCGGGGGACGCAAGGCTGCTGTCACCACTTCGGAACCACTGCGTTATGGAGGAGATCTGTAAAGCTTCTCTTTCAGAGAAACTTACACCTGTGGTGTTAAGCTCGAAGATTATACCGGGAAAACATATGTGGTCATAAAGAGTTCTGCCTACGGGTAGATCCCTAATTAGAGGTATTCCGACTTGGCTTAAGTGTTCTTTCGGGCCTACTCCTGATAACATTAACAGCTGTGGTGAGGCAATGGGTCCGGCAGACAGAATCACTTCTTTTCTTGCTCGGACGGAATACTTTAGTCTATTCCGTGAATATTCTACTCCGTACGCAGTGTTAGTTTGAGGGTCTATCAGCACTTTGGTGACGGTGCTGAGGGGCAACACGTGCAAGTTGCGTCTTCTCTTGTGGGGGTGTAGGAATACTTTTGCAGCGCTTTGTCGGTGTCCTTGGCTTATTGTTACTTGTACTTTCCCGAAACCGAAGCCGTCGGGAGCGTTGTAGTCAACAGTGGGATGGCCTAGAGTTCTACCAGCTTCTAGAAAGGCCTTTATTAGCTTTGTTCTGGAATGAGAGAATTTTGTACGTTAGTGAAAAACTTTTACTTTTCAACGAAGAAACCCTAGAGAAGATGCATTTGGCGTTCGCTATTCTTATCGAAAAAGTACAGGATTGACGTAAGCTATCAGACGGTCGGGTCGAGCGCCTACGTCAATTCCATACATTTTGTCTGTTTTCGATAATCGTTTACGCTAGCTTTAAGCAACTTTTCTAGCGTCACAGGCAAGATTAGTAAAGAGTAACTTTCGCAGGTTATGGTATACATATTGGGAACTCACTTTACTGGTACAAATTCCACGGGTAACTCCCCATCTTGGCTCCGGTAAGGATTCTTTTCGAATCCCTTCAAGTTAGCCCTTTCTGATTTCTTATAATATTCCAGCACTTCTTTGTACGACCTGTAATGACAATAAATAACAATATAACATAGGAAATCGGTGTGTATAATGGATACTACTTGAAAGGAAGGGACCGAGTCCATAGTCCCGCCCGACTCGGTTCCAGTGCGTGTTATAAGTATAAATAACGTAGATTATGTGGAAATTGCATAATAAAGCCTATCCTTGTTCCGGTGTCCGCAAACTGATGTTTAATTAGTAAACATCTGAGGATCGGTTGTTAAATCTCATACTGTTGATAAATGAGTAAATACTTCGTTTTTGAGTAGGTAGAGACTAGGGAATTAAATTTAACCGGTTATTCGACGTTTTTGTATGAAAATAACCGGTTAAAACCGGTTTTTTGCATTCCCTAGTAGAGGACTCGTATCATTCCTTTCTTTCTCTGTTTGATATCATACGCGTAAGTTATTTATTTACCAGTAAGATTAAAAAAATAAGAACTTGTACATTTTGATGAGCCATAGTCTCAGGATAACCTTAAAAATCTTGAAATAACAACCGGAACGGTAGTCACTACCAGCACTGGCTATTTCGCTGGTTATTAATGTTATTACACATGTCCTCCAAGTAAAAAAATGCATGCACGCCAGCGATTAAAATCTAGTTGTTCAACAATATCCTTATATGTCACGTACCATCCGTAATTGCCGTCTGCTGCAATTCTGTCCCAGTCCTGAGGCCGACCTCTCGTGTAGATCATGTAGTTGATGACGCTACTCCCCCCCACCGCTTTGCCCCTCGGCCAGAAGCAGCGCTCGTTCTTCATTCCTTTAACGCAATCAGATTACGATTCCGGTTAGGTTCTGGAGTCAATGACTTTGGGTTCTCATTACTCATTATAAAATGGTTTGTGTGGTTCCAAAATGGTATGCGGGTTTATAGTTTGTGGTGTGACTGCCAATTGTCGGTCGATTGGTGACAAATGAGTCTTTGTTGGAACATAAATTTGTTTCTGCTTCCTTTGAAAAGACAAGTGATGAGAAGTTCGGCATTTGGCGGCAGAAAAACGCTAGCGATTTTATTAGTAGTACCTAGGAGTAGTGAGTCTTGGGTGTTTTCTATGTACTGGTATTTAAGTATGTATTTATTTATATAAGTATTTATCGTTCTCTAGTACCCATAGCACAAGCTTAGAGCTTAGTTAGGGGCTAGGTCAATTTGTGGGAGATTTTTCCCTCCCTGATATATTGTAGTCCTACTAAGAAAGAAGCATGATCTCATTTCGGCTATATTTTTTTGTGTACGTGTTATGTTACAATTACTTTAATTGTTTTTTTTTAATTAAAAAAATCAACTTTATTATCGGCCCTAACTTTGGACACTTTTACCTGAAGGCACCATATTGGCGTTGTTTTATGATAATGGGCACTTAACTCAAAGAGTAAAGTTATAAATTGATAATTTCAAAACAAATGAATAACTTTTATCTTCTGTCACATAAGAATCAAATGTCCATCATTGGTCCTTGCTCATTACTGATTTCATCACCCTGTCTCAAAAAATAATTGACTAAGACATCGTACCCATGCAAACTCCTGGTTCAGGTTCCATATAGTACTGCCACGAGTAATCAGTGGATTGAAAATAAGGGGCCAGTGCGGGGATGTCCGTCAGGATCATCTCCGGCTTACCAGCCTCCAAGAGGAGGACTGAGATGTTCCGGTCCTCAGTCAGCCTGGCAGCCAGCGTGCAGCCTGCTGAGCCTGCACCCACGATTATAAAGTCGTATTCTTGGAGAGGTGACTTGAGCCCTGAAACATTGAAAGATAACATATAAAACTGTTCCGTTCTACTCGGTAAAACCATATTCTCCTTGACATGATATCGTATTGTTTCTAACTCGGCTGTCATTGGGTATTGTCAAGTAAAAACTATCGTACCGATGACAATACCATAGCATGGCAAAGGCAATATGGTTTGACTGATTAAATTAGAACAACGAATGTACTGTGAACTAAATTAACATACGAAGTCGGTTTTTTTCGGAAAAGTTCGTAATTATTTATTTATCTATTTATTTGAACTGTTTTGTACAATACAGAAGTAAAAAGTACGAATGGCGGACTTAATACCTAAAGGTATTCTCTACCAGTCAACCACATCCCATGTCGGTAAGCTAATCGAGAAAGCAAGACGAATATGAACTTATTCACCAACATACGATATCGTATTATGATTATGAAAATTTGTACCTACTAGCTAAATGAAAGATAATGCTCGACTCTACTGAACGTAGAAAACGTAGAAATATTTGAAATACTTATAGTCTAGAATCGAATAGAATAGACAAATATTCCAAGTAACGTAGCAAGTAACGAAAAACTAATAAATTATCACTCAATAAATATTATCGAAGCGTTAGCTAGCCGGTGAGACGGCACCCACGAAATCCCTAAAATATGGCAACTCTGAAAAATATCTCCTTCACACAGGTGGACAAATCATTGGCCGGTCTCGTAGTTATCACAAATAATATGATTTAGTTTCTACTTACCGATGGGCTTGCAACCTGTCTCTAATACACTGGTAAACATCTTCGCCTAAGTGTGCAAAATGTGGTTACAGACTTATCAAAACGTTTTTATAGTTGTTGGAAATTCTGTAGCTCGGCCTACCCTACTCTGGGAATAAAGGCGTGAGTTTATGTATGTATGTATTAGTTTCTACTTTCAGGATAACTACAGCGTTAATTCGTAAATGCAGTAATTGAGAAACTAGCGTCCCGCCCTCGGGTTTATGTAAGTTTTCTGTAACACTGGTACATAAACCAGAATTGATTTTATATGAAAACCTTTCGCGAAAAATTATCTAACTGATGTTGAAAACCGCATCAAAATCCGTTCCTCGGTTTAGGAGGAGTTAGGCATAATTTAACAATAGATTCAAAAATTATTCAGAAACAAATAGACATCATCAATCGTATCTACAATTCAAAGATTATTAATAATAATAATTATTAATTATTATTATTTAATTCATCATCAATTAGTCTAACAGCATATCTACATGTACACTAATATAATAAACAGGAAAGATTTGTATTTTTGTATTTTTGTGTGTGTGTGTGTGTGTGTTTGTTTTAAATAAACTGAAAAACTACTGTGCCGATTTCAAAATTTATTTCACAATTGGAAAGCTGCATTCACCCTGAGTGTCATAGGCTATGTTTTATTTTTCTGCGTGGACGCAGTCGCGAGCAACAGCTAGTCACTACTTCTCACGTATGACAAAGTTCACCGCACCGTTACAACTACAACATAAATTAAATGCTGTTTTTAGTATATTAATATTCAGATTGGTATAACTGGTAGACAATTTAAATGCTATGACTAACGGACTACAGATTCGCAGAGTTATTTGACCGGTCCACAGATGGCATTGAACTTTGAGATCAAGTTCACATCTGTGTAAAAAAACAGGTAAATAAATTATGTTGAAGCATCCTTCGGGGGCATATTCTGTTACCTGTTTTTCTTGGGGTCCTAAGAAATTGGATTTTTTTACAGTCCTTGTATGATTGTACATACATACAATTAGATTTATGAAACTTTTAGTAGACAAAAGAGTTAAAAACCGCTGTAAAAACTGATTACGAGGAATTATTTCTGGAATGTAAAGTGTTGCCAGTCCATGAAAAGTTTGTGCTGTACACACTAGTGGAGCAGTTCGGCTGTGACAAGTTTAAAAAACATAAAGTTAGAAAACAAAGAAAACAGCAAAATAGAACTTTAGTTATGCCTAAATTTAATAATTATTTTGGCCAAAGATGTAGAAAGTACTTGGTCCCTAAATTTATGAATGAGTTATCGACAGAAATAAAGGATTGTACAACAAAAGGTTCATTTAAGAATAAAATTAAAAAACACCTACTACAAACAATACGCCTAAAACATAATTAAGTACTGTGTGAAATTTAGTCTGTTTCGTCTATTACCTAAAATTAACCTGTCTTAGTTAAGCTTATTAGTTTTTGTAAGTACCTACCTACTAATTATAAATGTCTATCACCTGTTTAGAGCCAAGTTAATTGGAGTATTTATTGCTGCCGACAAACTTTGAATAAGTTTGGCAGATGTAAGACTTTCTGTAAAGTGATTCTTAAAAACAAATAAATGTATTTTTCATTTTTCATTCATTCATTAAGCTCACGCCTTTATTCCCAGAGTGGGGTTGGCAGAGCTACGGAATTACTAACAACTCTAAAAACTTGTTAATAATTCTGTAACCACATTTTGCACAATTAGGCTAAGATGTTTACCAGTGTATTAGTGACGGGTTGCAAGCCCATCGCCTAACAGTACTACACAGCCTTTAATCCCTCAGTCGTCTCCTACGACATCCACGGGAGGACATGGAGTGGCACTATTCTAACCCGGCAACCACACAGGACATGATTGTGTCGTGTTCAATTAAAGATATAATATGTGGGGTCACAGGGTCTCTATTATTCTCCGTAAAACCTTATTACTTTTGAGATGTTATCGTATTGTCAACGTTACGATAGCTATCCGAGTTCGACTCTAACTTGACCGGTTTTTCATACATTGACGCAACCGTGGGACGTCAAGTCGACTGGCAGGGGGCGTCGCGTCGTTGTCGATAGAAACACTATACCTTCCTAAATATTGCCGTTATTTCATGAATGACTACAGGACGCTTGCGACTTCGTATGTACGCGTAGAATTTATTACCCTATTTTAACCCCTTAGGGTATGAATTTCCAACAATCCACTGTGAGTTGATCGATCAGTCAGTCAGTTTCTTCTTTTATACACTTTTATTTGCGAGCAAACCTTTACTTGAGTAAGAGCCTATCTTAATCTACATTATCATTTTTTTAAAGTATCTAACAATATAAAGTCAATGTTTTTATGTTGTGTGACTTACGAGTGCTATGACGCAGTACTCTCTAAAATTAATTACATTATAATCTCTACGGTTATTTTACTTTTCTTTGCATGGCAATAAAATTGGAAACTGGTAACTGTTTACCTAACTGTTCATTACCGAACGTGATTAGATATCCATTAGACAAACAACCATGTTACCGATTATTCAAGAATTCGGTCAAGGTCTTTTCTAATTTCTGTTCCACTCTGTTATGTGATAGTGTTAAAAATTATGTAGATCAGTTTACGAGTATCATTGAAATTTATATTCGATTTCGCAATGTAAATATATTTACAACTAAATTTTGTAAGATTTTTATATTCTCCGTGACATGTTTATTTCCCCGCAAATTGTATTTTGATACAGTCATCTCATAAAATGTAAAGATCAATCTAATATAACTTCAAACTCGATGTAGTAAATACGTAGTAAATTTATTTATTTACCTAAAAAGGTTACATTACATTGTTTAACAGAGGTCCCCATAGGTCAGGCCAGTATCGTTGGGGCCTGAGAAATATACGTTATGTACATCGGAGATCCTTTAGTCTACTTCTTCAGAGTTCTTCAAAACATGTAAATAATGCATTGTGATTCCACTTTTATCTCCCAAATTTCAGCTGTATCAGATAACAATATGCCGAAAAAAAGAATCTATTTCACGGTTTGCCAACTAGTAAGGCGCGCCTCCCTAAGAGAGCGTAGATAGAAAGCAAGGGGGGTGCGGAATGCTTTAACTTTTCGAGTTTTTTTTTAACCTATTAATAATAACAGTACCTGGATGTTGTTTTTTAGTATGTTTTTAAAAATGAAACCGAGCTAGATCGATGGATCGCCCCAAAACTAAATTTCATGAAAATCGTTATCGATAAACAAGAATTGCTCGTTTAAAGGTAGTTTAGATAAATTAGATTATTCATATAGTACACATTGATTGTGATAAATTCGGTCTGTGTATCTCAACGCGACGTCATCGTTCCACGTTACTAAATTAATATACGTTTGTTTTTGTCACGAAAAAAATCAAAGGGGGGCTTGAAAACGTTATTAACTATCCGGGGGGGGTCTACGCAAAAAAGTGGTGAAACGATAATCTATTTTATAGATGAACCCCCGATATAATAACGAACTTTTCTTCACATACAGACATACACCACTCCTCTTTTTTGTCGGATTAAAATTAGGAACCATAAAGGCGGACGCCATACAAATAAAAGCGTTTTTAAATATAGGTTCACTCACCTCCAGGCAACGGGTATGAATCTCTTAAGAAATCAAAAAGGTCTCCTGCATTTTTCGGTACATAATTATGTGCCACAGATTTCTTGACGTAATCGACTATAGGACTCTGGTATGTCCAAAGCAGTTTCCCACTTCTGCCAGTATCTGCAATGTCACTGAACGGTTTGCTCAGTAAGTCTTCGTAGTCTTCGATTTCATTTTCCGTTTCTACAATAGCTTCGTTAGAGTTAACGTAACTTAACACTGTTAGCAGGAGTAACGTTTTTGGTATCATGATTTAAATTAAAAATAAATTTTGGTTTTAAAATGGCGCATCTAAAGATGGGGCTGGTCTCGCCGGAGGTACGATTTGATATGAAGCAGGTCCGAAAGAAAATTAACGTGTGCTGCGAACCGGACATCGCTCTACGTTTTACTGTTTTGTTTGGGCACAGCTTTTTTATAAGATTTTTTAGTAGTTAGTACACGTACGGATTATCGAGCCATTGTTATTGATTAAGTCGCAGTTTAGTAAGAGAAAACCTATGAGATTTTGATTACAAATTGGTACTTTTAGTTATTTAAACTTTTCTGGACCAAAAAAGGTAAAGGTTTTTCTAATTAGTTGCGTTGCTTGTTTGAGTTTGCCAGCCGTATTTTTCAAATAGTAGTTTGTAAATTTAATTAAAAAATAATTTATATGTATTGCTGAATGCTGTTATCTTGTCTCTCGTATCGCAGATTATAATATTCGTAGTCCAAAATAGACCCGTAACGCAATACAATTTGTTCTCGTTAAAAACATCTGGTTTTTATGTCGCTGGTCGCTGCCTCCTAGAATATGTCTGGCAACGGATGAAACGCTGCTTAAATGTAATAAAAGAAAGATGTCAAATTGTCGGTTTATTATTTTCACTCAGTTCATTTGTTCAGTTAACATTATTAAATACATCACAATACTTACGCCCTAAATGTACCCCATATTATACAACACTTAAATATATGTATGTATATACTATTATAATCAATCAAGGAAGGTGCGACCCGCCTCTCAAACTGACTTTACACGACTCGTCGATGTATAGGTAGTCAGCTACAGAAAAAAATAGCCTCTGCATAGAAATAACCTAGGAGAAGAATTAGTTTTCTCTGCAGCTGACTGTACGGCCACGAGCGTTAATTTGGGATCCATTTCGAGAAAAATATGTTGAAGTCGTCAATGTCATTAGAGGTGTAAAGTCATTTGTAACTTTTAGGAAACTCATCCTTATTGTTGTAGAATGTCAGATTGACTTTGGACCTAGGGTGGGTACCAAATTAAATCTCGTGACCGTACTTACGTAAAATTAAGAAGTGGGGTGCGCATTCGTACATTGTAAAAATTATATTAATTCTACATTATAGTCTCAACTTAAACTTTACTTATTATATTACTTATATCAAATTTGCCCTTATTGTTTTTGTAAATGCATAAGTGAGGCAACAAATTTCGTCGAGGAGTGGCATCATAAGGCAAATTTTACTCCTTAATGCACCTGAGGTATCATACGGTAAAATATAGAAGTCGCTAGTCCAATCACCGCCACATTCAGTTCATTAATCTGCACTATTATTAATTTACTAATACGCTGGGTGCCTTTATCAGTAATAATAATAATGCCTTAACCATCTTAGAGCTCAAGAATATTTAACATGTTTCTTCTACTAGAGGCAATGCTGGCATTAGATGATTAGTTCGTAGGTATTAAATATTTTTGAACGTATTGTCGGATAAGGAATCATGTACTACTTAGGGGACAGTGCAGGTATTGACTGTTGTCATTGTCGACTGCGTTCTCGCAGTAAAAGCGGGGAAAGATGTAGTAAAGGTCGCGTAAATCCATCAGGATGCGGACAGTGATGGCTGACATGAGAAAGATGATGGTGATTGTCAACTGTCTTATTTCTATCTTAGCGCGTCTTCTTTGATCATGTCAGCGGCCTTCTCTCCGATCATGATGGCGGGCGCGTTGGTGTGCGCCGCGACGGTGCGCGGGATGACGCTGGAGTCGACGACGCGCAGGCCGCGCAGGCCGTGCACGCGCAGCCGCGGGTCGGTGACCGCGAGGGGGTCGCCGGCGGGGCCCATGCGGCAGGTGGCGATCTGGTGGTGCAGCGTGGCCGTGAGCGTGCGCACCGCGCACTCCCAGTACTCGTCCGAGTCGAAGCGCAGCTCGCGGCAGGCGGGGTACTGCGCGCGGTGCAGCCGTGCGCCCAGCCGCTGGAACGGATCCGTCGCCACCAGAGCCTGAACGTGCCGCACCGCCGCCACGAACGTGGCCACGTCTTGCCCGCCCGCGTCCGACAGGTACCGCCCGTGCATGCGCGGGTGGCTCCAAGGATTCGTATCCTTTAACTCCACGAATCCGAACGACTTCGGATGCAGCAGCATTAGAAAAGCACTCCACGTGTCCGTATTATCAATAGACCCGAAAGCCATATCGAATACTTTATCCGATATCATCATCCCTCTTCGTGCAGATTTGCTCCCGTCCTGTCCTCCATCCGACACAAGTGAACCGGCAATACTTATCAGCTCCATATCTGGAACGGGATCTGGGTCATCAGATACGGGAGTTCTTATATATCCAATGCCTTCCACGGCACCAGCGCTCGCGGCAGGTCCATCTCCGAATTGCAACCATTGTAGGATAGTTTGTATGCTGCCGGGAAGTTTTATCAATCTGTCTTCGCTCAAGCTGATTTCTGAGGTGTTGAGGGAAAAAATAAGACCTGGGAAACTTATGTGGTCGTAAAGCCTGCGGCCAACAGGAAGATCCTGAATGACTGATATTCCAAGACTACTCAAGTGATCTCTCGGCCCCACGCCGGACAACATGAGCAGCTGCGGTGATGCTATCGGACCAGCTGACAGTATTACTTCTTTTCGCGCTATCACGTTTTTCTTTAGGCGATTCCTAACGTACCGAACTCCGTAGGCCGTTTTGGTTGCACTGTCAATCAGAACTTTAGTTACTCTGGTATTTGGTAGTATATGGAGATTGGGCCTCTTTTTGTAGCCATGCAAGAAAGCTTTAGCAGCGCTGAGCCTTCTGCCATTTATTGTGGTTGTTTGGACGTATCCGAAGCCGAGCTGTTCGGGAGCGTTGTAGTCTACCGTGGGATGGCCTAGTTCTCGACCGGCTCCTAGGAAAGCTTCAATAAGGGGTGTCCTGCAAGCGGTTGCAATAATTTATTAACTTCGAACAAGCGCAATGTTTCCGAATTTGATTAATAGTCACATTAGTCACCTATAAATGACTCTAGACGTAATATTAAAGGATGCTTACCTATACGCCACGAATTCCACATTCAATTCCCCTTTCCTTCCTCGATATGGAGAGTCTTCCAATCCTCTTAAGTTAGACCTCTCGGATTTCTTGTAATATTCCAGAACTTCTTTGTACGACCTGTTTTAGAATTAATTACTGCTTAATTATTCACGGAAATATTTTACTGTTGCACAAATCTTTACATTAACGTGAGAAGCAATTATAATTATACAACTGGTAAATGTTTTTGTTGCTTCACACTTTATGAGGATTTAATCATAATGAGATAGTGATTAGACTAACTCGTACCATCCAACGTTTCCATCGGCTGCAATGCGGTCCCACTCCTCAGGTCGTCCCCGCGTGTATATCATGTAGTTGATCACGCTGGTGCCCCCCACAGCCTTGCCTCGGGGCCAGAAACACTTTTTATTCAACATACCTGTTGAATGCAGACTATATGATTAATTTCCTTATAACTACGAGTACTAAATAAGTAAAAACCATGATAGTAATTAAGATTCTTACTTTCAAATCTGATATCTCTTAAAAGGCCTCACCGATTTTTATGCACCCGGTTTTTTTTTAAATAAACCACGTCCGAATCGGTCCAGCTAGGCTGTTTGGGAGCTACGTATCTACCCACCACAGATAGACAAACTACGTGAAACACCTCTAATTTTGCGTCGGGGGTTAAACGGTAGGTCTTGGCAACCACTAGAGGCTCTAATAGGTTAGTCAAAGTCAAAGTTTATTTGCCAGAATTGTGGTACATGGTTGTTAGCAATATTACAGTACAACATAGAACAGCACAATTCACCATAAAGCAGGCATGCAAAATATTTATTTTTTATGGAAGAATTACATTATCTATATTCATTAATGACCAGTATTATATTACTTTTGTATGTCCAGGATCTTAAATTGATGCGCCCTGGCTTTTCTAATCTAAGGTCCAAAGACCCAGGGAAATTCGCTCGACCAGACTTTACGTTGATGATTTTTGAACATGATGGTCTTGTCCGAAGCGCTAGTAGATTCACTCCATATTATCGACATGCAAAAGGGTCTTCGTGTGGCCAATTTACTGAATAATTTTTTATTTTTTTTTGTATAGAATTGGTTCTAGAATTAGTTTAGAAACAAGACTAACCCAAGCAAACGCCTGGTTCCCTCTCCATGTAATACGGCCATGTGTATTCGGTCCTCTGGAAGTAGGCAGCAAAAGCCGGTATGTCGGTGGTTATCATCTCTGGTTTGCCTGCTTCTAGAAGGAGTACTGTCACGTCAGGGTCTTCAGTTAGGCGGGCGGCCAGGGTGCACCCTGCTGATCCGGCTCCGACGATGATGTAATCATATTCGTCTAAAGGCGATTTTAGGCCTGTAATAAATATTATTGATAATTTTTTAACTTTCATTTGTGCTCCGTATACTCTGAATAGTATTCAACGAATAAGGAGAGAAAAAGGACTATAAGGCTATGCAAGGCTATGAAAATAAGAGAAATTAAGAACACTGAGATAACGGTTAAAAAAAAGTGCTGCGTCGATTGGTGGACTAAAAAAACCGGGCAAGAGCTTGTCGGACCATGCTGTGTAGGGTTCTGAAGCCGTTACGACAAACACTAAAAACTGTCTCAAAAAACAACATGTATGAACTAATTTTTTATTTAAAGTTATTTGGTGCTGTCTTTGATGATTTTTAGTAGGTATAAACACTTTAGTTGCCTGTTTCTCAGGAACTAATTAAGTCTACTTAGTTGTGAAATTTTTCCTTTTAAATTCATCTTATGCGCTTTCATTGAAAATATTTTACAAGACCTATCCAACGACACCCCACACTCCTAGTTTGACTGCGGAACCTTAAACAGCTGAATTTTAGCCTAGGCCATCTTTTCAAGGAAGAATGTCTTTGGGGGGTGATATCCGATTTGAAAAATTCTTTCAGCGTTAGATAGCCCATTTATTGAGGAAGGCTATATATCATACTCACATAAACGGAAGCGAAGCGAGGGCGGGTCGCTAGTATAATAAAATAACAAACTTATAAACGGAAACTTAGAAACTCGACTACAGGCTGGCTGATGCTGATTATTGTATTAAATATCTTGGGTTAACACACACACACACCCTGCATTTTCAATTAAGCAGCCTTATACGTTCGATCCATCGGCAGAAACCATGCTGCTAAATTGAAAATGCACGCGCTAAAATATGTTTTGTTCGCACTGACGGGACTACTTAAACCCGCTGCTTGGACATTCATTCGTCCGTCCGTCCGACCATCGTTGTTCAGAGAATCACTACCTTCATATCTAGGCGTACAACTTAAGCATGACGTGCGGGGGTTAGGTACGAAAAATATCCACTAGTCACCATTGCCCTCTCATGCATGACTCGGCTCTCAGTTACAGTCACCCAATAAAAATGTTGAGCATACTTAGAACCTTGTCATTGTGACTGCCATTGTAATTGTCATACTTGTCATTTGATCTTCAGTTTGAAGTGTATTATGACAGTGCACTAAAGTGCTTAGCATTTTCGTTGGGGTGCTGTACATCTAAAGTAGATGTCTTTAGTAAATGGACGTTTGATCGGACCTTCTATCTAAGGCAGGATTTTATAAAGATCCGTTAGATCAAATTTCGGTCAGGAATGTCAAAATTTGTATGAAGTTACTAAACTTTGATCTGACATATTTACTAACGGGTCTTTATAAAACCGGGTCTATGGTTCTATCACTGGTATAAAACATCAATCAATAACTCATTAAAAAGACAACGAAGGGAACAGGCATGTGTGTGCAAGGTCACGTACGCTGCATTATTTTAAATTATGTCGTAATAATTGTCAGTATTGGATGAATTTTCAACTCAGTAGTTATTAGGGTTCTGTTACCGTACTTATTACTAAGGGCCGTATTAATAAACTTATCTTGGCTGAGATGCCCGTCACAAGATACGTCAAAGTAAACGCCAGACCGTTAGAATAGTGTCATTTTTGACGCATCTCGAGACGAGCATTAGAGTTGAGATTAGTTTATTAATACGGCCCTAAGTCTCCGTCTGTCATAGGTTGGGCTGCTATACGTCAGGATTGGTCCTGACATGTCAGGATTTTAGGACTTTGGTCAGGATTGCGGCTTTTTTCAAACATTTATTTATATAAAACTAGCGACCCGCCCTCGCTTCGCTTCGGTTTATTTGAGTTTTCTATAACACACGTACATAAAAGAAAACTTATTATACATAAAAACCTTCCTCTTGAATCACTCTATCTACTAAAAAAAACCGCATCAAAATCCGTTGCGTAGTTTTTAAGATCTAAGCATACATAGGGACAGACAGCGGGAAGCGACTTTGTTTTATACTATGTAGTGATAGCCATGGAAAGAAAGTTTTTAAAAACGGACTGAATGTTTTGATATTGTCGTCAACATATTGTTATTTCTTTAATGTATTTTTTTTTATCCTCGTCATTTTGATTAAAATCTCGCCTCACTCTTCAAAATCGTTCGCGCCGTGTAGGAGGTCACAATGGAATGGACATACCCACATACATATATACGCGCGAAAAACGTTACCCTCCTTCTGGGTTAGTCGGGTAAAAATACGATTCATTTATCCAAAAAAAAAGGAGAAATCTACCCATTCAAAAAATATCAATATAAATATAATTATGTTACCCTAAAAATAATTACTTATTAAATTGCGCACATTGATAATTAATCTCTGTTGTTACGAGAAATGTCCGAACTTTTCGATTGATGTAGGACATTAAAGAATTTTCATTTCTACATATGGCAACCATTAAATATTAAAAAAAAGGCCACCCTCTGAAGTAACGTCTTTTATCGGGGTATTTTGCTCGAGCTTAATATGGTACGTTGGGTACGGAACCCTTCAAGTGAGAGTTCGACTAGTAATTGACTGGTTTTTTATTCTTGACAGTGACATGACAGGTTAGGTCAGCTTTTAAAGTGAATTTAAATACCACTAAAGTTATTTTTAGCTAGCTTTTACTTGACCACGTGTTCTGCCTCTTCGGCCTTGACATAAAACAGGGATCTGGGTAAGTGATGGTAGAACCTTGTGCAGGTGCTTGTCCATACATACATTCATGCCTATCTCCCAATGGGGTAGACAGAAACTATAGAACGCCAGGTGCACCGGTCTAAACCTACAACTTTCCGTTTCTCTACATTTATCAACCTCAAGACGTCCACTGCTGGACTGGCCTTCCCCAAGGTTTTCCACAACGATCGGTCCTCTGCTATTAACAACCTTTTGATGCTTAATTTGCCCCTTATTCAGTACATCGCAAATCCCTTTAGTCCCATTTCGTAGCCAGATTTGATAGCTGGTTTCGAAATAGGAAAAATCATCTCAATTAGAAGCTGGCTACGAAACGGGAATTCTTTAGACCCACCTGAACACTAGTGAGTGACTACCAAACCTGGCTCCGAGATGGGAAAAGCATTCCCATTTCTTATCTGGTTATGAAACGGGAAAATGCATTTCCCAATTTGAAGCTGGCTTCCAAACCTGGCTACGAGAAGGGAAAAACATTTCCATTTCATATCTAGCTATGAGACGAGACAATGCATTTCCCAATTTGAAGCTGGCTACCAAATCTGGCTACGAGATGGGACTAAAGGCGGAAATCTGATCACTATCTGTCTAGGGGGCGTTCCAAATATCTCTCACTCTTTCGGTGAAATTACTAGCATACATAATAGCCTTTTCATCTCTGTCCTTAAGGTTAGCATTTTGGCAGAGCATGCAGTTTTAAGACTGTTCTTGAGAATGCAAATGTCAATGGGTCTCAGAACCTGTGTGTTCTCTAGGCCATAAAATACTTACTTCAAGTTTAATAAGGTAACTCCTATTATTATTTTAGCTACTTATATCATTAATCTTGAATATTACGTGACCAAGTGAGTCTTGTCATATAGTATTATAAATAATAACTAGTTAATGTCGGAGTTAATACTCCGTAATTACTATGTTTACTTGTGCACTGATAATTTGAAGATTATGGGATATATCTAATAGGATAGGTCAAAGCAAACAAGGGGCTATATACGTACAGTAGAACACAACTGATATGGCGTGTCGTCCCAACTAACAATTTAACGTCGTTCAGAAGTTTAGCAAACGTTATCTTAATACCTTTGATCGTAATAGCTAAGTCATACTAATGTTTTAATAACGTTTACTAAACGCGAAAATGGCCCCAGTTATACGACCTACTTTGTCGTATAATGGTCATACAGAAGTCACAAGCCGTCTTCGTTAACGTCATTCAAAAGTCATATGAACGTTATGGAAATACCACTTTTGTTGTATTGTGGTCGTACAGGTGTTTTTGAATGACTAAAACGTTTTATTTGAGTCAAGGAAAACAACACCTGTAAGACTTCTTATTCATTTTTCTTGTCATTGGCACTTTGTGATTGTGTTTTGAGATTTGAGTGCAAAATAAATAGTTACTTACTAGGAAATAAAAGGTGAGTGTAATTTAACTGTCATATTTTACTAACTTTATCTGTCTCTTATGCCGTTTAGTTCGACTGGGAATTGAAGTTTTATGATAATATACCTATATAAATACTATTCAGATTTTCATGCCCCCTCGTAATTTTGTGTTTAAATCATTATATTTTTATCAATAAAAATATGTTTGTATCTAAAAATGTAGGAAATGGTTGCTTTTGTCGTACACTTATCTCTTTACGACGTTGTAAAAACATAAAGTCATATTAAGGTTATTTTAAAACCATGCAATACGCCATGACAGCTAGCTATTAGGGTCGGTAGGGTTTTTTGATAACAGGAAATCCCTATTAACTTTCCTTTTGAAAGTTCCACTACGTTTTAGTTTTCTCCACGTATTTTTTGCTTCCATTTTTCGTAGTTTCTATACAGCGTTCCGTAAAATAATGGCGGCCTAGACGTTTTAAAGTCAAAACCTGACTAAAATGCGACTACAGGTTAGATTAAAGTCAGGAAATGACATTAAACGGCCATCATGCAAATAAACGTTATATTTAAGTTTTAAATAAACAACTAAGTCATTTAAGAGTCGCTTATTAACTGCAGAAAAACAAGATAGTGGTTGTTTTATAAACGTCACTGTAAAAACGTCTATACAATGCTACATTATATAAATGTCATATAAAGGTTTTTCAAACACCTAATTTGGTCAGTTCAAATCGTTTAATGGACTATAACGTTAGTATGACAATTGCGTTGTCGTACAAACGTTTAAGCTAAGACTGTAATAAAACGTCGTATAGTTTAGTCTTACCGACGTTGCTAAGACCAGTGTATTATGACATATTCGTCGCACGACTAATAGGTTAAATTAAACACGTCTATAGGACCTAGTAGTCATCTCATTACCATTATAAGACTGCTATCCAACTTTATGTCATACAAGTCAAGACTTATGCGACGTTTTTGTTTGTTGGGGTGAATCTTCGTTCGCGCAGACACGAACAACGATTCCGATGATTTCCGAAAGCACGATTAAAACCCACGATCAGACTTGTACGTAATAGTTATAAGGTGCAAATTAAATTGCATCTATTTTTTCCATCTCACTCACGCACGTTTGACAACTGACTGAATGACGCGGGCGCGCGACAAAATGGCGTCACTAATAACCAATCATAGCACAGAATACAACCAAACTACGCTGATTGGTTCCCGCGCTCCGAAAAAATGTCATCTGCGCAGGTACATCGGTAAGCCATACCGGTTGTGTTTTACTGTATATGCGACGTTGACTAGACAACATTGCATTTTTTTTCGCTACGATTTGTTAGCTCTTGGTAAATTGAAAGTAAAGAACGTATGATATCGTTTGGAAAATAAAATGGTTTAACACAAATTGGAATAAGGCCATAGGAAGGCCAACACTACTTGTTTTTCACTCGGAAATCCCTTTCTAATTAGTTTATAATACTCGTAGAGACATGGAGAGTCAAGCGAGAAAAAAAATGATCAAGATCAAATCTTAACCAGATCTCGACGATATAATATTGAAAAGTCAAGTTGTTTTTTATACATGTAATTATTTGAAACATTAGAGTTGGCTGTTCCGTACTTTTGAATGTGATTTATTTTCTACCGCTTGCCTGTTGTTTCGAACATTTCCAAATATAAACCGGGCGTAATCTAATGACGGGGCAATCTATTATTGGATTTCAATTATAAATACCTAACTGTCAATTGAAGTCTGAAAGGACACCGCATTGAAACTATGGAAAAAAATAGATTAAGAAAATATATGTTACGTGTTTTGATAAAAATAAACAAAATACGAGTAGGACATTAAAAATGTATGTGATTAGGTTTTGAGATATTTTTTTTAGTTAAAAATCTTGTCGATATAATTTCTATGAAAAATTGTTTAAAGATAAATTTCAAGTGGTAAATATTCATCAAACACGTTAGAACAATATTCCATATGTATGTCCACTGAACTTGATGTGTAATTTATGTATGTACAATAAATTAAATTTTATTATTATTATTATTATTACTATAAGATGCTCTTCGCGACGTGTCTTTTGATGATGTTTTTAGCATCTCGAAAGTTGTTGACATCGTTGATTATTATTCCAAGGATTAGTTTTTATAATCAGTGTTCGGAATTTTCACGGCAAAACAAAAGACTCGCAAATTTACTAGGGTAAGAAATAATTTTTCATCGATATCGAGAATTACTATGGAATATTTTATAATTTAAAATAATATGCAAAAAAAAACAGTAATTCACAGATTATTCAGTGTAAAAGTTCAACAAACCGCCTACAATGAATTTTACAAATTTGCCCCTTTGACGTCGAGTGAAGTGGAACGATCATTCAGTGTACATAAATGGCTTTATAGTGATAAACGGAACCGTTTACTCCCAGAGAACGTCGAAAAATTAATGACTATCTACTCTTATCACTATCAGAAACCAAATAAAATAGCATGTGCTGCTGTGTGTACTGATGTGGATTATGAAGAAGAAATTGAATCTGTTTCGATATAACTTTACACAAACCTAATGTATTTTATAATATATTTATATTTATTTGGTGGACCATTATTTATTTTACTATCGATATCGATGAAAAATTATTTCTTACCCTAGTAAATTTGCGACAGTCTTTTGTTTTGCCTCGTACCTATTACGACTCATGAGATACAGGCGAGAGATGGACGGACGGACGGACGGCGGAGGCGTAGTTATAGGGTCCCGTTGGCACCCTTTGGGTACGGAACCCATATAAAAACCAATGTCTAGGTTTGATTCGAAATATGGTAGCAAAATAAAACTAGAACTGGTTTTTCTACAAAAAAAGTTGGGTACTTACTAGGGAATGCAGATAGCCGGTTATAACCGGTTATTTTCATAATAAACATCTAATAACCGGTTAAATTGCATTCCTTAGTAATTACCTATTAGTCTTTGTAATCGTCTCCCTATTTTTATGGCAAGAGGAAGGCAAAAGAGCATCCAGCACCCTTAAGTCTTTACCTCAATTAATTGGATTGGACTTACCGTTGGGCAATGGGTACTGGTCTCGTAGATAATCAAAAAGGTCTCCTGGATCCTTGGGATCATAGTTTGGGTTTACCGACTGCATAAGTAGGTCGATGATAGGGTTCTGCCTATACGACCTTTCGACTTTTCTGTTTCTCGAGAATAAGTTGTGAGTGAAATCTACGTCGCTTGTGACAGTTCCTTGGAGTAGCGTTAGAAAAACGCAAAATGCGAATGCTTTGGTTTCTCGAAACATCTTATAATTTAATCCGTTTCACGTGGCAGCTAAACACCTGTAAAGTAAGTAAAGATTTTTAGAGGATCATGAAGTGTCGCTTAAATCGCGTGGCTGTAAAAAAAACCCATACAAATTTAGCTCCGGGCGATAACGTTTCTCACCCCGAAGTCCGATTTCCACGATTTTTGAACATGTTGTAAGTTATTATTAAGAAGTAGGTATGTACATGTACAATTATTTTTTTCATTCTTAGTGTTTTTTTTTTATGAAAGAAAAACGTACAGACATATTCAAAAATCGTAAAAATTGGAGAGAAATAGTTATAGCATGGAATTTTTTAGCTTCACAATCTTCTTAAGTATTTGCCGATGATTTGTACCTATTGCGTTTGCTCCATAATGGATCTTTTTTGAAAAAACCAAACCTGCGTACAGGCTACCTGATGTTAAGGGGGATCTGAGAGCGTACTTAAGACTGCAAATACCTCAAACTCAAACTCACAATATTTATTGAACAAATACCATAAGTCTAACCGATCTGAATCTGAATCTGAATCGATTATGGATTCCCCTCACCATGGGAGTGGTGAGGGGATATGTGGGACTCACCCCGCCACCCCCCCTCAGAATGAGAGGGGGCAGCGGAGCGCAACCCACTAAAAACCACCCTGGCGTACCCTTCTGCCGGCTCGGAGACAACGTGTTACCTGCCTAAGCATCCCCACGTTGCCTCCCGGCTGCCCCAGCCACTGCCGGGGCTACCCGCGTCAAAGGAGAGAGGGGCCGAGTACGCCTGGCCCTCCAACCTAACCTAACCTAACCCAACCCTACAAAAATAAAGAGGGGAATTTAAAGTTCGATGCCTTTGCCTATCTCTGCGCCTGCGGCTTTGTAGAGCCATGTAGAGCTCCGGATGGATGGGACGGATCAATGAATTTTATTTAAATTCAAAGTTATTTTAGTCGGATGTCACCACATCAATCAAAGTATATAACTGGATTTAGAGTATGTGGTCAACGATCGTTATATTAGGTTGAGGAGGTGCTTATAAACTCATTATGATAATGATAAAAGCTGGCTTTGGTTGGTGACCTACCGTTTTATAACCTTTGTATGTAGTGATTAATCTGGCAAAATTTTGCATCTTACTAAAACCGGACTTGAGTCAAGTATGACGCATTCCTAATTCTTATATAGCTTGTTAACTGAGTTAAGAGATAAACATGAACCTTCCCTTGGGAACTGTCGAATCTTCCGTGATATTCACGTCCATGGCTAATTTCTTTAAACAAGGCTAGCGGGTTAGCTGTGTCGCGTAACAAACAGAGATGTTGGCTTTTGCATTAATAGTTCAGTATGGATGACACTCTCACACTTTCCTATGAATCATCTAAATATATAAAAGGAGAAACTGACTGACTGACTGACTGACATATCAACGCACAGCCTAAACGGCTAAACGTAGGCACTTGAAATTTGGAAGGGACGTAGCTTAGGTACCGTAGAGGTGCACTAAGAAAGGAATTCCCGAAATTCCCACGGGAACGGGAATTAGCGGGAAAATTATTAACTCAAAAAAAAATGTTTTGCCCAACGAAGTGGACACGGGAACAGCTAGTATAAAATAAAATACCACCGATTTTTGCTTACTTAACAACAGTATGAAAATTCGGAAGTGAACTCTCGTAGAAAAGAAAATAGTGTTTAAGAAAGAGAAAGACCTTTTTTAATGCAGGAAAATACTTTAAGCATGATCCTGGAGGAACTAAGGTGGTTTTATGGTGCTCATGCCAACTGCTAGACCACTTCTTAACTAAAACACAGCGGTATTTTCGCACCATTGGTGATGCTACGGCATACTAAGACCTCATGTCTATAAAGAGCCTTAGAGTCCACGGGCAGGGGTTCACTAGAGCAGGGAGAAATGGTACACATAGCGCCGCCTCGGGCTTCCTTATTTCTTTTTGCGGATAGGTAAGCAAGGGTATTCTTCTTACGAGCTTGTGTGATACATATTCCTCACAACAAGGTCATTGCTTCCCAGCCCCTTATAGGCATGGCTCTGAGGACACTTAGAAGCGAAAGGCAAGAGAGAGGAAGACTTAGGCTGATTACTTTGACCATGTAGGAGAGAAGATCAATGCTTTCCTCCTTCCTTTTATCAGGAATGTTTGCAAAATGTTTGCAGTGATAGAGGATAGAGACAAGTGGCAAGTAATGATGAAGTTTTCTTCGAAATATTCTAAGTAACAAGGTTTATGGAATCGGCTTCGTTGGTTAATAATAATAATAATAATGGCCAACAGCGAGTACTTGCACAGACATAACCTTGTGGCCAGGATCATCCATCAGCAACTTGCTCTTCAATATGGTCTTGTTGAGTCTGAAGTGCCGCACTATAAGTACACACCGACGCCAGTTCTCGAAAATGGTCGTGCTACGCTCTATTGGGATCGACCTGTCATCACGGACAGGACTATTGTCGCCAATAAGCCTGATATCGTTTTGATAGATCGATCTCAACGCCGGGCAGTGCTCGTTGACGTCACCATCCCGCATGATGAGAACCTCGTGAAGGCTGAGAAGGACAAGCTCAGCAAGTACCTTGACTTGGCTCACGAGGTGACCGCCATGTGGGATGTTGACTCGACGATCATTGTCCCAATAGTTGTTTCGGCAAACGGTCTTATAGCGAAGAGTCTCGACCAACACCTCAAGAGACTCTCGCTAGATGGCTGGATCAAGGGCCAGATACAGAAGGCAGTACTTCTCGACACGGCACGTATTGTGAGGAGGTTCCTCTCTCTGCAGCCCTAACCACCGGTAGCTTGAGCCCTGCCCCGCTGCCGGCGGCATTCGTAGGTTAGGTTTTTTATAATGTTTATTTTTTATATTAGTATTGTTATTTTACTTCTATAATTGAATATTTATTGTAAGAAACCTAATTTACAGAAAATTAAATAAATACTTAAAATAATAATAATAAAATCTGTTTATTTCAATATTTGTGTTAAGTTTACAATTTTTACTTAGCTAAAATCTTTATCTATTTAAGATTATTGGTTGGTTGGTTCAAGGTTTGTTATAAAATGAACGGAATTACGGAAGGAACACGTCATATTTGACGAGAAAGGTTCAGAATTAATTAAGGTCAAACTGGATGGGTCGAGAAATATACTTAACTATTTTCGATCTGAAACCTTTTATCCTTAATTCTTTTGGGAAGTGTTTCAGGATTTTCCGTTCCTTTCACTCGTCATTAAATACTTAATCGGGGAAAGGAATAAATATATCATAACTTGGAGCATCGATTTTCATAGTAGGGTACGGCACCGAAAATAATAATTATTTTATTTCAGCGAATGCACTTTTTTTGTGCTTAATTTGTGCATAAATATTTAGCAGTTCATGCGTGAGTGGAGTCACAAATGTTCAAACATCGCTCTAAATGTTCGCATTTATCTATAATATAAACGATGGATGAATAAATAGGCTTCTAAATCGTGGTAAAAGTTGAATTTAGGCTTATTAAATATTCAATTATTTAAGTTATAGGCACGTATAAATATTAAGGGCCGATTTCAAATCCAAATACTCATTAAGTACTTGACTTCTCGTTACAAAGATTTAAGTAATAAAATATTATTACAACCTATATGTATATATTTTTTTTAAACTGTCAGTAATCCTCTTTTCCGTTGTGAAACTGCATCTTACCAAATATAATTTGTGGCAATATTGTACAAAAAAAAATCTATCCTGTATTATAAATTTACCAAACTTACCTTTTTCACCCTTTCCTTGTTTATTGCCACTCTAGTTGGCTGTTAACTTCTTCACTTTGAACTCAACTTCCCGATAGACATATCTTAGAAATCACTCAATTATCAATTAATAAGAAACTGCATCGGAGTTGTATTTCACGTGTGCAAGCGCACGCCCTCGCTCCAAAGTATCAAATGCGATACTACTGCCCTTGATTTAGTTTCGGTGTATCTGTCAGTTGCCGCCGGACAAGACCCGTTAATCACTTGAGGTATTCCATCTTTAGGTGTAGTGGTAGACTAATACAAAAATAATTCACAGCAAAGTTTACGCACACGCGCCTTGGTGACTGTGTGCGAATGAGTGCATTTGTCAACTGTTTCTATATCTTTACACTCACGAATGCAGTGGCAAAGTTGAAGCGGTTTTGGCCATAGCCGGTGGATTCATTAAATTCTCACTTTATTTGTGCCAATGTGATTATTGGCTCTTTTCTAATGCTCACATTTAATTAATATTAGGTGTAAGTTAGTGTCGTGAAAAAAGTACTGTTGGTACATCTAAGTCGGCAGCCCAGAATATTTTTAATTAGAAGTAGACTTCAGTTACGACTGTCCTATTTACCTACCATGTTAAAAGAAGTTATTTCTTGCGTTTTTGAAGGCGGATTTTATTGTTTTCATTTTTAACGTTTATTTTGTTTGACAGGATGATGATGATGATGACTACTTGATTTTTATGTAGTTTGTAAAGTAGAGTATGGCGTTTTTTTTTTCATAACCTTTTTTTCTGGTCAATCTTTCCTTTCGCGAAATTTAACTGTTTTTTTTCCAATGTCTTATTTTGCCGAAGATTTTTTCTTTTTCTAACACGGACCTCCTACTTCTGGGTAGTTTGGCCCTTCAGGCCTGCTACTAAATTAATATAACGTACCTATACCTAGGTACCTACCTATTTCGGCCTAATTACAATGGGGGAATATGCGACCAGGAAAAATCAAAAATGGGGAAATATGGGATTGGGTAAAACAACGAATGGGAAAAATCGCGTCTGGTAAAATTGCTACGCGGGAAAATGATCTTTGGGAAACATGTTGATACACCGCTCGTGAGTAAGCCTGGCCTTATAGCTTGTATGGGGCAGCCTTGATATTTTCCTTATAAATGTATAGTATAAATAATGATTGTAATTATAATATTATAGTAATAACTAGTGCATTTTCAAGATAATTATGTTATCCAAGGCTCAAGCAATATTCAGGGTTTTGTTACCAACCTTATAGGCCAGAATGACAAGCCACGCGTAACGTAAGTAATTGTTGTATAAATAAAAACACATATAAATCAAAATATAACTTTATTCGTAAGTATACTTATACTCGTATACATATGTGTACTATTAATGCCTAAGCAGTATTCAACAATGTGTTTTTAAAAAACGAATTTACCGCCTAATGCTGATTAATTTACAAAACTGGGAAAAATCAAGCGAGGACAGGTAGTCGGCACTCGGTGTTTGGTCCTCACTATAGGGCTCCATCCGATCGGACCGCGTCTCAAATCTACAGAACTTGTTACGCTAAATGTGTAGTCTAAATCAGTGATCCCCAAAGTGGTCTATTTTGACCCCCAGGGTCGACGACATGCAAGAAGGGGTAAATTTTTGTAAACACACTTCCCAGGTACACAAATTCGCTCACTTGTTCGACTAATTCATCATTTATTATATTTTGATTTATATGTGTTTTTAGTTATTAGTGCGCCGGAACATATATTTAAATTACTAAAGCAGCCGGAAATTTGGCCTGTAAATGCTGAATTTAGTGAGTGGACTTGGTTTCGGAACCATAACAAACAACCATACAAAGACAAGTAAAAACGTTGAAATAATGTACCAAAACGTTCGAGGTCTTAGAACTAAACTTAGATCGTTCATAACTAACGTGGAAGCTTCAGGCGCAGATTTATTGGCAGTGACGGAAACCGGTTGCAGTGACTCCATCCAAGATGCAGAAATAATACCCCCAAGCTATCAAATAATTCGATGTGATCGCGCGGACGGGCGTAAGCAGGGCGGCGCGTTTCTAGTGGCCACACACGAGTTCGAGCTGCGTCAGGTGGCAGTGCCCGGTGACGTAAATATTGATAGTTGTGAATTTGAACTGGTTTCTGCTACCGTGCATTTTAAAAATAGGTTTTTATTTTTATGTTGTGTTGTTTACATACCACCGAGAAGTAATGAGTTCGAATACATGTTACTATTTAGAATAATCGAACAGTTTAGTGTTAGATATAGGGAAACAATTGTTTTGGGGGATTTTAACTTACACTCGGCCAATGCTAGTATCAATAGTTACTATGAATATTTTGTAGCTTTTTGTGAATTCGCTCAGAGAAATAAAGTCCCTAACTGTAATGGACGACAGTTGGATTTGGTTTTGAGTTCATTGAGCGGGACGGTGCGCGTGAGCGGCGCCGACGCACCGCTGGTGGCGGTGGACCCGCACCACCCGCCGCTGGCGGTCGCGGTGGCGCTCGGGGAGCGTGGGGAAGACGTTGACACAAACCCGCCCATTCAACCATCACCGTTGAAATGGAATTTTTACAAGGCTAACTTTTCTCTCATGTATTGTTTATTGCTCGATGCAAATTGGAAGGAACTTTATACTATTAAGGATCCAGACAAGGCGGTTATTTTTTTTTATAGTTTCATTTATGGGATACTGGAACAGTGTGTTCCTAAAAAAAGACAAAAAGGGGTAAACTCTAGGTACAACTATCCGGAATGGTATACAGTGGACATAATTCGCAACTTAAAATTAAAAGGTAGACTTCACGCGCTGTATAAGTCGAGTGGATTGCAATGTGATTACGATGCGTTTGCGAAGTGTAGGGCAAATGTGAAATTGTTAATAGAAAAAGCACACGCTTCCAAGGAGGATAAAGTACAGAGAGAGCTCACTAATGACCCTAAAGGTTTTTGGAGGTATGTGGGGTCAAAGAACGGGTCTAGAAGGCGAAATAGGATAACTAAAGACGGCAGTACTATTCCGGATTCTCAGTGTGCCAAGGAGCTAGCCCTGTACTTTCAGTCAGTGTATGATTCGCAGGTACCAAAATTAGATGTGGACGCAGCAGTGTCAGAAAGTAAGGCGGGGGCCGCGCGCGTGCATATTGGGCGCTTACGCCTGGAGCAAGTGGAGAAGGCGCTCGATCACCTTAAGCCGAAGCACTCAGCGGGACCTGATGGCATACCAGCGTATGTTTTTAGGGATTGCCGGGCAGTGTTGGCGGAGCCATTATTGCATGTTTTTAATTTATGCATTCAAGCATCGTTTTTTCCGCACCAGTGGAAGGTGACTCGAGTAGTACCTATACCTAAAGGAGGGCAGGGTAGTGAGGTGAGCGGCTTTAGGCCCGTGGCTATACTATCAACTGCGGCGAAGGTATTTGAGTCAATAGTTCAGAGTTGCATTTTCCAGCAAATGAGTAATCAGCTTGCAGAGGCACAGCATGGATTTCGGCCGGGTCGCAGCACTTCAACTAACTTGCTCAATTTTGTCACGTCGGTGGTGCCAGCAGTGGACCAGGGGAAACAGGTTGATGCCGCCTACTTCGACTTCAAAAAGGCTTTCGACATGGTCGACAATGATATCTTGCTTGCGAAGTTGGCGGCGATTGGCTGCACTCCGCAGACACTCAGGTGGTTTGCTAGTTATATGAGGGATAGGCAGCAGTTCGTAGATTACGCGGGATACAAGTCAGACCCCTACTATACTAGGTCTGGAGTAAGTCAGGGAAGTAATTTAGGACCGCTGCAGTTTATCATAATGGTTAATGATCTGCCTGAAGTAGTGGAGGGGGCCACTTGTCTTTTGTTCGCTGACGACCTAAAGTTGCTGCTTACTGTGGAGGACAAGTCGGATGCGGAGCGGTTCCAGAGAGACATAGATAGGGTAGTCGAGTGGAGCCGTAGAAACAAACTCTCCTTCAATACGTCCAAGTGTGCAGTGATTACCTTTGGCCGAAAAAAGTGTCCGGTCCACTACAGTTACGAAGTGGATGGAGCACCGCTTAGGAGAATTTCAACAGTGCGTGACCTGGGAGTAGAGATAGATATAGAACTAACGTTTCGTAATCACATTGTTAATATCTGTAAGAAAGCCTTTAGAAAGTTAGGTTTCATACTCCGTCGGGCTCAAGGATTTAAGAACATAAAAGCTATTTGCGCTCTCTACAATGCCCTAGTAAGAAGTTCGTTGGAATGTAACGCGATAATCTGGGCACCCTATGAAATAAAATATAATACCATGCTGGAGAAAATTCAGAATAAGTTTACCAGATACTTATACCTAAAACTATACTCAGTTTACCCCTACTACCCTTTGATGTACCCTACATTATTTGTATTAGGTATGGTCGGGTATAATAAATTAGAGACAAGGCGGGACCTATCGTTGGTCGTCTATATTATGGAGCTGTTGCGAGGCAAGCGTAGCAATCCAGACTTATTGCGACACGTCGCGCTGTGCGCCCCCGATAAGTACGTGGAGCGCAGGCGGCGGCCGCACCAAGCTGCTGGCGCGGGCGCCGCTCACGCGCGCACTCGCTACTCTCAACCGTATAGCCATTCAGATTGACATGTTCCATTGCACTCTGAGCGATTTTAAAAAAACGGCCTTGCACGTTATATGTTTTAGTACTTAAGGGGGTTTGGTTGGCCTTTTCTATCGCATTGGGTATTAAACCTGTAATGATAGATAAGTTGATGATAATAAATAAATAAATAAATAAATAAATAAATAATAAATAAATATTTATCACGCACTCAGTCATCTCCTTGTCCTTCTCTATCACCATGACCTTGGTCTTGGCAATATTTTCTTAACCTTATCTTTATTCAAAACTGGTTCGAGGGTAATATTTTTAAAACCAGCTCTATCTAATTGCGTTATGAAAGTGTCTAATCGTCAATTACGGATACTTAGACATTTAGTCAGACAATAACATTAATTGTTTAACCACTATTCCTAAAACACCATAGAACCCTGTCACAATGACAGCGTTAACGACTAAGTAGTCTGGATTGATCCTGAGATACAGGCGACTAAAAGTGTGTATAGAAAATACATACATACATACATAAACTCACGCCTTTATTCCCAGAGTGGGGTAGGCAGAGCTACAGAATTTCCAACAACTATAAAAACTTTTTGATAATTCTGTAACGACATTTTGCACACTTATGCGAAGATGTTTACCAGTGTATTAGTGACAGGTTGCAAGCCCAGAAGAAATAACAAATAAGAAATAACTTAAAATCGAAATTGTTTCATACTTATTGTTTTTTTGAGTCTTTTTTTTTTGTTTGTAGCAACGGCTTCAGAACCCTACACTAAGCGTGGTCTGACATGCTCTAGTCAGATTTTTGCTCTTCAAATCTGTCCAGGCACTTTGTTTTCTCAAAATCCGCGAGTTTTTGCCTGCTCTTAAAGTTTCACTCACCTTAGAGAGCCAATTGTTGTTGCTCTTCACTCAGGCGTTTAATTTCGCTGACCTGACTGTTAAGGTGATATAAGACGGTTGATTTTTTGTTCATTTTGCATCTTTCACTCAAAGTGACACGTCTGAACGCAAAGTGAAATAAAAGTGCCGAATGAATTCATTAGTGAATTGATCAAACGGTGGATATTTTCATTCGGCATCGTTCATTCCCACTACGAATGAATCATTCATTCGATGCCATATTGAAGGAATCTACGGATGAATGTTCTTTTTAACGTCATTCCAGCTGAGCCGTGTGAACATGGAATGGAAGAAAAATTAAGCATTCTCTCGAAAGAACGTTCACTCGAGTGAACCGTCTGATATCACCTTTAGAGAGCCAATTGCCGTTGCTCTTCACTCAGGCGTTTAATTTCGCTGACCGACTGTTATGGTGATATAAGACGGTTCATTTTTTGTTAATTTTGCATCTTTCACTCAAAGTGACACGTCTGAACGCAAAGTGAAAGAAAAGTGCTGAATGAATTCATTAGTGAATTGATCAAACGGTGGATATTTTCATTCGGCATCATTCATTCGACGCCATATTGAAGGAATCTACGGATGAATGTTCTTTTTACGTCATTCCAGCTAAGCCGTGTGAAAATGGAATGAAAGAAAAATTAAGCATTCACTCGAAAGAACATTCACTCGAGTGAACCGTCTGATATCAACTTTAAGATTTGGAGTATGTAAAGCCTGACCAGAACAACTTCAAAGTTGAAGGGTGAATCAACTTTTAAAGTACTCCTTTTCTTTTGGGGTATTAAAACTTTCCTGGTGACTTATGGTTAATAATGATGTATGAATATTAAAATCAGACCATCAAATTTATGGACCCCACACGTTAAACACCTCAAATATTTTTTAATCATCGAAAAAACCGGGTAACTCAGGGGAAAATGCACTTTTTTCATACAAAACCTAGGGACAACATCGTCCCCTGCGTTACCAATTATATTATTGTTCAAAACTGTATTATTTTAAATTAAATAAGTTCAAATGTTAGCCTACTTGTCTAATTAAATTAAAATGTAGGCCATGTCGTAAGAAAATATATACTTTTTCTAAAAACATGTAATTTGCGAAACTTTTCAAAAAATAGGGAGTACCTTAAAAGTTGATTCACCCAACTGACAAAATCTGACGTGAGTTTCATGAGGTTTCATTAGATTTCCTGCCACTAAGTACAGCCGGCCCTATAATTAGCTGCACACTGTAGCGCCTTTTCGCATTATCACCTTTGACAGATTAGTGCAGGGGGGTTATTATGACAAGGCTGTGCAGTTCATTTTACGGTGAGCGTAAAGGACGGAGCTATAGCAGTTACATAACTCTGTCCTTTTTTCTTAGCGTAAAATGAATTGTACAGATACGTCATAATAACCCCACTGCAGTTCAAACATGATGTTAAAGGGACAAATAAGCTTGTGTCGGTAAAAGGAATGAATTCCCATCATAGACCGAAAGGAACTAGTTCCTTGTAAACACGGTCTTAATCGGTCTTCGGTCCTTTAGGTCAGTAGCAATTTGTTGAATATACGCACGAAACAGAGCGAATGAGTAAAAAGCGCACGGCATGGCGCTCGATGTGAACGAGACATATAGTACCTACCTACCTATTTCAAAGCATATCCTGCTCAAGTGTGAGTAGGACGCATAACTGTGCATTGTTTCCAGGGTTAGTTCTGCGTTCTTTATTAGATCGAATTGGTTACTCATTCCCAGATCTCGAATTTGCTCCGGAGCTGAAGGACCTAAAGAAACTAAAAGACCGAACTAGTTCCATTCACCAATTGACCGAGATCGGAGCGCTCCCTTTAAAGACCGAGTGGGCACAACTCTAGTGACAAATCATTGAAGTATGCAGGGGGGCTAATATGGCTGCGTTTAACGCGTGACAAAGTGTGGATAATCTGACACCTTCTGACACGTAGATAAGTACGAGAGTGACGGATGCTTTATCCACATTTGACACGCGATATAGACATCCATATTAGGCCCGCAGTAGGGGTTATTATGAGATCGCTATACAGTTCAGTTTACGCTGAGAGAGGACAAAGCTATATAGCTGCCATAGCTCTCTCCTTTTCTCTCAACCTAAAATGAACTGCATAGCTATGTCATATCATAATAACCCTTCAAGTACTTGTAAGACCGACCGTAAAAGTGGAAATAAATAACGGATTTATCTAATGTTTGCAGGCACTGAGGGTAATTAATTACATTTTTAAATGCCTCCTTAGCGTCCTTTTAATTTCGTGTCTATTTAATTATGTGTAAACTACATTTATCCAACCACTGACGTAAAGACAAATAAATCAACCTTCAAGAATTCATACTTCCATATCCATACTAATATTATAAATGCGAAAGTGTGTCTGTCTGTCTGTCTGTTACCCTTCACGCTTAAACCGCTGAACCTATTTAGGTGAAATTTGGTGCAAACATAGTTTGAATCCTGGGAAAGGACATGGGATAGTTTTTTCCCCAAATTCATCCCCTAAAGCGGTGACATGGCATCCAAATGTAACCCCAATTTGTATGGAGCTACGATATAAACGATTTCCACGCAGACGGAGTCGCTGGCAGAAGCTAGTCAGAAATATTTTTTTATCTATATCCATATCATAAGTACAATATATTTATTTGCCATTTGCTTATCGTTTCTGACCATATTGTTCGGAAGTTATGATATGGATGTAGATAAACTATTATTAATTGTTTACAAGGATTACTAAAGTTAACTTCTTTATTATAATCACGTTTAGATTTGTGTTTGTTGAATGATTCAATATGTTCCATTCTGTAGCTCTGCCTACCCGTCTGGGAATAAAGGCGTGAGTTTATGTATGTATGTTCCATTTTTTTTCATTCATCAAATTTCCCAGACATGGCATCGTCTAAAGGGTTTTTGCCTGAAGTAAAGAATTATTATTTATTATTATTATTAAAGCGGAGGCGGCGTGATGCATGTTATCATACTAAAAACGCCTCCGCTACCGCTTTCAATCTGTTTGCGACTGAATACTCGTAGCTCATGCTTTTGGCCAAATAAGTTTTTAAATTTTTACAAAAAAAATCTTAAAAAAAAAACCCTCTAAAATCGACCCTAATCCGAAAACCATATGGATGTTTTACGATTTGCAAACGGAACTCAATCCTGCGGTAAGCGCCCCGACGGAGCAACATTGGTGCCGTGGAAGCTTGGTAGGGCTCTGGTGTGGGACGCAACTTGTGTCGACACTTTTGCCCTATCTCACATACAAGCAACCCGAAATAAGGCCGGCGCAGCAGCTGATCAGGCCCAAACCCTCAAACGTCGCAAATATTCATCATTAATTAATGATTACGAATTTGCGGCGCTTGCAGTGGAGACTCTGGGACCTTGGTCTGCTGACATGAAACTTTTTATAAAGACCCTGTCTACTAAGCTTATTGACGCCTCCGGGGATCCCAGAGCGGGAGCTTACCTCTCCCAAAGGATAGGTTTAACTATCCAGAGAGGTAACGCAGCCAGCATAATGGGTACAATGCCGCGAACGGATCTATTAGAGGGGGTATTCTTTTTGTAGTTGTGTTAATACTAGTTTTAAGTAGATAATAGGTTTTACATTAGTTATTAATTATTATAATTATTATTTTTTAATATACAGTGTATATTAGTTATTATAAATGTGACATGTAAATAAATATCCTGCGGGCAGATTTCATTATTTGGCCGATCCATACGACACCATTTTACGAGTAAGCCATTAATTACATGCAACTTCCTATACTCTATAGCTGTTCTGCATACTATCTTCTGTATTGTTTGTCTATTAAGCCTTTCTACCAGTTTCGTATACCAAGAAAGAAGTCTACCAGTTTGACAGAAGTTTCTGTGAATTCTAAATTATTATTGCAAGGGAAAATCGAACTTGTTGTAGCATGACATGCAAATGAACATCAACCGTGTGTGGGGTGGTAGATCATATTTTCTATACCCTCTCTTACTACACATACATACATACATACATACATACATACATACGTACTATCAGCCCAATGGAACCCTGACCCACCATAGAACGGTGTCACAGTGACATTATAAAACAATTTGTTTGACACTTCTTATGACTTGAATCATAACGTCTCTGTGACACAGTTCTATGGTGGGTCAAGGTTCCAATGGTCTGATAGTACATTGCAATTTAAATAAAAGCTTTTAAGATGTATAAAATAAAATGAATGTTAACGAAAACTGAAGTCGGCCTTTGGTTAAAAATATTGTAGGACTTCAGTTCGACTGACGTGCGTATTTGAAGGCGTTTTTTTGTGTTCAGCAAGAATTATTTTTACAACAACGTTTTGCTTAAAAATATGACACGTGTTGCGACGCGATGTAGCATATTTCCGGTTGCCAGTATACTCCGGAAGTCCTGGATCGAACTCTATGCGGTTTTCCTTAAATTGTTAAGTGCCCGCGATGGCTCTTTGCTCTGGTTTATGGCCTACCGCGTGCGTCATGAGCACTGACTAAGTTGAGAGGTTGGATCTTGAGTTGTTACATTTGCTACAATCTTATTTTACTACAGTTGTTTGTTTGTAGTCTCGTCAAAGCTTACAAGTCGAGTTCTCCTTATTGGAAATATTGGAATGGGCTGATTTCGAATACTTTACGTACCTATTACAAGGATAGAGAAATTAATTATTTACTTAACCTATTCACATTTCTTTAATGTTTTTAAAATGTGTAGGTAGTTCTCAGAAAGTCCTAGTCATTCTTAGCATTACTTTACATTTACAATTGTAAAACCTATATCAAATTATTATAATTTAATGCGGTAGCAACATTTTAATCCTGCAAATGATTTTACTATATATATATTCAGTGCTAATTAAATGATCCATTACTAGTAGAAATACGATGTGTCTATTTAGGTGCTAATTTTGTAATTTAAATAACTGCATTTGTATTTATTAAATGTTTATATTTTTCTGTCCCCGTTACGATCTCGAAGACATTTCTTTGGGTGATGACAAGTGTATTCCTTACATGTAACAATAAATATAAATAAATAACTAATTTCACTGAGAATGATCTACATATCAAACTTAACAAACTAATAAATTAAAATTAATAACACCCTAAAGAATTGCTAATTTTGTGGTCATCTTAATTTATCCCAATCCTGTTTGATCAAGTCTGCCCCCTTTTCAGCTATCATGTAGACGGGAGCGTTGGTGTGCCCAGAAACTATCTCCGGCATCACACTTGCGTCTATGACCCTCAAGTTCTGGATCCCGTGGACCCTCAACCTCGCGTCAACCACGGCCGAAGGGTCTTCTCTCCTCCCCATCTTGCAAGTGCCGCTCTGATGGTAGATCGTGAAAGTAAACATTCGAGACTGACACGCGAAGTATGCGTCGCTGCCGAAAGACCCATAATTCAAACACTCCTCTATTGGAACATCGTACAGTTTTGCATCTAGTTTCTTCATCGCCGGCTGCCTCGCTATCTGTATACTTAATTTGATGCCTTCAACAATTTTCTGCAGGTCTTCAGGATTGTCGAAATAGTTCGGTATCAAAAGCGGGTGGGCCTTAGGATTTCTACTTTGTAACATTACTCTACCCCTCGATTTTGGTCTCATTAGCATCGGAAACACCATGAACGTGTCAGATCTTCCGAGAGCACCGAAAGTGTCTGTGTATATCTGGTCGTCGAATCCGAAGTTTTTGCGAAGCGTCGGGTCAGAATTCAAACCGCCACCTATGAACAGCAGTTCCAAGTCCGGCCACCCAGTGGAGTTAAATTTGTCCTTTAACTCCGCGAAGACAAGGGCTTCGCATCCGCCAGGCACAGACAACGGACCATCGTGCCTCTTCATCCACCCGAAAACATGTTCTAAATGATTAAGTATGTACTCTGTGGCTAAACTCACTTTTTGTGGGCGCACTATGTATTGCACTCCCCCGGCGGCTATATGGTCCATCAAATTAAAACCAACCGGCAAGTCCTTGATAACAGGTATCCTCATAGACTCTAAATGGCTTTTTGGCCCTATTCCTGATAGCATCAAAATCTGCGGCGAGTTAAGTGCTCCGGCTGATAAAATAACCTCATTCCTTGCAAATATTTTGTGTCTTATATTATGTTTTTCTAATTCTACACCTATTACTTTGGTTTGACTGCTATCTAAAATAACTTTTGTAACTAAGCTTCCTTTGGATAGATGAAGGTTTTTCCTTCCATTGATTGGATGCAGGTATGCTCTGCTAGAGCTATGGCGAGTTCCGTCCTTCATAGACAGCTGTAGATATGACACTGCCGATGGCGTCTCTCCATTATAATCACCGTATTTGAACCCGAATTCTTGAGCTCCTTTGACCCAGGCTTTGGCTTTTGTAGTTCGGAACGGAGAATGTTCCACATTGAGGTATCCTCCTTGGTTGTGGTACTTAGGGTTATTTATGGACGGGATGTTGAAATTTTCAGTCTTTTTGAAATAAGGTAGTACGTCGTCCCAACCCCAGCCTTCGTTTCCCATCGCTTTCCAGTTATCATAGTCCGGTGGTGCTCCTCTCGTGTATATCATGTAATTGAGCACACTAGAGCCTCCGACAACTTTGCCTCGAGGCCAGTTGCACTGTTGGTTTTCGAATCCTGCGCAATATTTCGTTGATGATTTCGTTTTGTACCTCCAATTAGCGGAGGAGAACTGAAGGTAATTTGCTACTAGAGGAATATCCATGATATAGTTTTCGTTGACACCGGCCTCTACTAGTAATACTTTCCATTCTTTGACTTCTGTTAGCCTGTTGGCTAGGACGCAGCCGGCCGTGCCTGCGCCCACGATGATAAAGTCGTATTCTGGAAGGATCTCCGCCTGATCCGGCGGCTCATTATCGTACTGGTGGCCGCCTTCGTGCAGGAAATTCACAAAAGATGTGATAGGATTCACAAGCTGGGCTGGAGCAGCAACCACGAACAGGAACCACACTGCCGCCGCGGTTGGCAAGCGGTGATGCCCCATCTGGAATAAACAAACGTAACTTTTTAATTCAATTGTAAGACATTGAAACACGTTAATTCTTCTTTATTACGTAACCTAGAGTAGACAAAGAAGAAACCGATCAATTTTGATTTTTGTTTATCTATGCTGTTTCTATTTGGCATACCTTACTTAACCCGCTTGAAATCTTCTATGATAGTGTAATAATACGAAGTCTGCATTGTGTATTTTGACTTTGATCGCTGGTTTCTTTGACAGAGTAGCATGACCAAAATAAAGGTTCCTAACTGTGCATTATGTACGGTCACGAGAGTTAATTTGGTACCCATTTCTACAAAAATATGCTTGAAGTCGTCAATGTCATTAGTACTCATTAGAGATGTCAAGTCATTTGTAACATTAAGGAAACTCAACCTTAATTGTAGAATGTTAGATTGACTTTGGACTTAAGACTGCACCGAGCGTACGCCGGATGTACAGTGGCGCCCTCATTTCTTTTATTGTGCTTTCTAGTAAACTAAAGTCTTTTCTTGAAATTGGACGAAATGTTTTTGTACTACAAATGAAAACACAACTTGTAGGGTATATCAGATAGTTTAATAACAATTCACCTTCGAGTTATCAACTTAACGAAAAAAAAGTGGCCACCTTTTCCCGTTAAGCTGACTACTCAAAGAGTAATTGTTATTAAAGTTTGTTACGTATCCCATAAATTGTGTTTTTACTTGCACTACAAAAATGTATCGTCGGATTGCAAGGAAATTCTTTAGTTAATTACAAAACACAATAATAGTAACGAGGGCGCCACTGGACGCTCGGCGTTTGCTCGGCGCAGTCTTAAGGTGGGTACCATGTTTAATCTCGTGACTGTATCTATGCTCAGGGCAATTTAAGGTCGCTGTTAAATGCGCTCTTTGCGTAGTATGTGTGGTATGAAACTGATTGATAGAATAAGGAATGAAAAAGTCAGAGAGAAATGTGGTATAAAAGAAGATGTAGTGACTAAGATTGAAAAGGGCATGCTTCGATGGTTCGGTCATTTGGAAAGGATGGATGAAAGAAGATTGACGAAAGAGATATACAGATCAAAAGTGAGTGGGTGGGTCGGAAGGGGCCGCGCTAGGCGTACTTTTTCGAGTCAAATCGGAGAAATACTGGAAAAGGGCTGAATCTTAAGTACCCGAAACCGACGTGCGTGCATGACTCTATGTATGAATGTGGAAGAAGCGAAAGGAATTTGTCAAGATCGTAGCAAGTGGAAAGAAGTGATCTCTGCTTACCCCTCTGGGAAACAGGCGTGATATAATGTATGTATGTTAAATAGTTCGTCAAAGGAAAAGAACAACTAGATGGGCAGCTGTATTTTGTGCCATGTAACCGATTTTTTTCCACTAGACCTTGGGCCAGTCTAAGCATGCACTAAGTGCTGGGCGACCAACTGGCTAATTTCTGCTTATTACGCTGAATGCGTCTTGGCTGCGCTTAGCCGATTGTCAACTGTGACGTTTGCTAGGTACAGTAATTTAATGAGCGGTTTAGAGAGCAACCTTGTGTGATAATTACACGTACTTAATTGTTGGAAATAACTTGTTTACTGATAAAACTGGACATTGCTGGATATTCTACCGAAGCCAAATCTGCCGTTCAAAAAGAAGACTGCTAAACTCAGCTATACATACATAGATATATGTATAGTATCTTATTTACTTGACAGTAATGGCGGCCGAGTTAACAACAATACGACAACATGTCAAAAGCATTATGGTATGACCGAGTAGAACGGATCCTCTGTTATTGATGTTTAAGGTCCGTATTAATAAACTCGTCTCAAGATGCGTCAAAAATGACAGCTTTCTATGCTTGACGTTTACTTTGACGTATCTTGTGACGCGCATCTCAGCCAAGATGAGTTTATTAATACGGGCATAAGTTACAATGGGCCCATGCAGTGGTGTAACCATTCAACATAGCTCTGGAAAAAACATATGATACTTTTCTCCCGCAAATTCTAGCTCCCGAAACAAAATAAGTTCTTCGCGGATAAAGTCACAAGACAAAGTTAGTTATCACTACATAGTATAAAACAAAGTCGCTTCCCGCTGTCTGTCCCTATGTATGCTTAGATCTTTAAAACTACGCAACGGATTTTGATGCGGTTTTTTTAAATAGATAGAGTGATTCAAGAGGAGGTTTTTATGTATATTAAATTCTGTTTTATGTACGGGTATTATAGAAAACTCACATAAACCGAAGCGAAGCGAGGGCGGGTCGCTAGTATAAAATATATTGTAAAATCAACCATGTTTTGCAAGAATTAAAGTACGTTTTCCCATTATTGCCCTGCGAGTTACATCGTTTTTTATCGATTCGTTTTGCTTCTTCGAGTTTTACTATAGAAGGTATGGAGTCGCATTGAATTTTTAAAAGTTAGTAAATAATCTGACAACTTACATGACGAAGACGAGGTAAGGCGGCATGTCTGCATGCGCGGGCGTCGACACGCGTTATATCGCATTTTATTGAGGTTGCACAAAAAACTATTTATCTATTGCAATATTGACGTTATCTATTTTGATATGCTAACGATTTAACAATGAATAAGTGTAATATTTGTGTATTCTGTCTATCAAAATCGCTTGATGTTAGATAATTTCTTTGAAATTTATTACGTTAATAAATCTTTTGCTGACGTTACATATCATCATTAATTCTCCTAGCGTTTTTGGGTCAAAATCTTTTTCGATGCATTGTAATTGGTCCCTGGGAAATGTGACAGAGTAGTGGTTTTTGTAGGAAGTAATATTTTATTTTGTTTGACAATGTTTGACAATACTTCACTGATTCAAATAAAACAAACATTTATTTAGATTAAAAAAACATTACTACTTAAAGAGAACAATTACGATTGTGACAGAGTGGAAAATTTCAGTGCATCGAAAAAGATTTTGACCCTTTTATCTATCGTGGACATGTGATATATTTTTTTTATTACAAATATGTCATATGGCACCGCTGCTGTGGCTTAAACTAGTGTACAAGATATCACTACATAGTATAAAACAAAGTCGCTTCCCGCTGTCTGTCTGTCCCTATGTATGCTTAGATCTTTAATAGATAATTTTAATAAATTCTGTTTTACGCCCGGGTGTTACTGAAAACTCACATAAACCAAAGCAAAGCGAGGGCGGGTCGCTAGTATTATATTAAATATCAGTGGAGAAACTCACACAAATCAACCTAATCCCAAACTAAGATCTAGGCTTGTAAGTACTATGGGTAATAGACAACGATACACTATCTTAAAAAAAAGAAAGAAATTTGTCAAGATCGTAGCAAGTGGAAAGAAGTGGTCTCTGCCTACCCCACTGGGAAACAGGCGTGATTTAATGTATGTATGTATGTACACTAACTTATATAGAGAAATACATACTTAAATACATAGTAAACACCCAAAACTTAGGAACAAATGCTAGTCCCTATCATAGAAATATTTGAACCCGGGAACACTCATGGTCACTACCAACTAGGGTAACGTAATGTAGTTTATATAATAGGTAATAATCCCGTAGATGCAATAACTCCGCATCACTTTACACTTAGTTTGTTACATTGTGACGATGTTATAGACATGTAACTCCACGCTATCCTTGCGCGCGCACGTGACAATTTACACTTTTTTAGTTAGAGTTCATTCCACGCACGTAAGACAATAACCTCAGTACAACATCCTCAATGGATTCGATACAGTACACAGCCGATATAGAACTCTGTCGCAATGTCAGCGCATTGCACTATAACCTAATCAAGTCAAGTTCAATAAGTCACCTAACTGAGACAGGGTCCTATGATGGTACGGTTTGATACAACCTCGCCCTTGGTATGCACAATAAAATTCATGTACTCTCTATACGAATGCGTGACCTGGAAGTAAGGAAAGCCTTCCTCAATAATAATACGTTCTGTTTCCATACAAAACGATCTGTGGGGTTATTATGACGTACTTGTGCAATTCATTTTACGCTGAGAGAAAAGTACAGAGTTATGTCACTGCTATAGCTCCGTTATTTACACTCACCGTAAAGTGAACTGCATAGCCATGTCATAATAACCCCCCTGATAATGTCATAAGTCCGACTGCATTCAGTATGGGGATGTGACCCCATAGTGGAAGCACGCTTCATGACCCCACAGAATTCAAAATTCGAAATATTTATTCGGTAAATAGGCCACATGAGGGCTCTTTTACACGTTGGTAGTATAGAGTGAATCTTCCAGCGCTTCGGCCAAGACCATTACGGAGTTGAAGCGCTGCAAAAAACATTGGGGGCACCCGGACAAGAACGTGGTAAAACAGTATAAATGGGTTACCTGATGGGAAGTAATCACCACCACCCAAAACACCAGCAACTCAAGCAGAGTTGTCGGTACGTTGCCGACCAATTACAGAAATGTGCGCTCTTTTCTCGAAGGCACCCTAATACACTTGGGAGCAAAGAAATCGATCCACTTAGTACTAAATTTCCATAGAAAGAGGCTCGATTTCTTTGCTCCCAAGTATATAGGTAGTTGGTGCTTGGTTAGAAATACCACCGAAGGGAGTTCGTTCCACAGTTTCACTGTACATACATAAACTCACGCCCATTTCCAGAATGGGGTAGGCAGAGCTACAGAATTACTGACAACCCAAAAAAAAGTGGAAAAGTGGTGTATCCATTTTTCGCACAATTAGTCTAAGTGACAAATTAGTGTATTAGTGACAGATTGCAAGCCCATCGCCTAACAGTACTCCACAGCCTTTATTCCCTTAGGCGTCTCTTACGACATCCACGAGAGGACATGGAGTGGCACTATTCTAACCCGGTAACCACACAGAACTATATACCTAGATACAATATAGATAACCAGTTTAAAACAAGGTGGAATGTATAGGCATGTGTCATTTAATAATATGTTAACTACCTATAATGAACAATAGACTTGAAATTTTGCATAATTATAACATCGAGCTGGTATACCTAATGATGGAGACGCAAGGACATAGGAAGTTTTATTGAGTCTTAGGCCCGTATTAATAAACTCATCTTGGCTGAGATGCACGTCACAAGATACGTCAAAGTAAACGTCAAACCATAGAACACTGTCATTTTTGACGCATCTCGAGACGAGCATTATTATTAAGGTGGACTTCCGAGCAGCGCGGCTCCGGCGTCACTAACGCAGCGACAGTGACGCGGCGACAGAGCGATAGTATTATACAGTACGGAAATGTATGAGGGAACGTTCGAGCGCAGCGTCACTGTCGCCGCGACGGTGTCGCCGCGTCAGTGACGCGCGGCCGTAGCGGCCGTGCAATGCTCGCACAAGCACTGTCGCGTGGCTCGCTGTGAAAGCACGTTGTTTTTAGGTTATTATCGAGTTATTTTCTAGAGAATATCTAAAAAATTAACGTTAGTAACATATTTACGGATGAGCAAGACGAGGCACTAAAAAATTTAGTGTCTCAACATGCAATTTTGTATGATTTAAGTGAAACGGGCTACAAAAACCAGCCTAAAAAGGATAAAATCTGGGGTGACGAAGCAAAAGATCATCATCCTCTTCTTCTTCTAGTAATATTTTTTTAATTGATCGGTTCATTCCTACTGTACCGCACAACCGTCAGGTATGGACTAATAACTGTGACTGACGCCGGAGTCGCTCTGCTCGGAATCCAATCAGCGTCTAAGCCGCTGCGACAGTGACGCAGCGGCTTAGACGCTGCGGCCGTTGTGATAGAGCCGCGCTGGTCGGAAGTCCACCTTTAGAGTTGAGATTAGTTTACTAATACGGGCCTTAGACATGTCTAGACCGGTCGAGTTTGAACTAGTTTAACATGTCTTTATATAAATTGGTAAAGCTAGCAACAAAACGTGTTACAAAAATATGATAAAACTATCTCGTGCGTCTTCGTCCGCGTAAATTACGTTCGTTATTCCCTCGGGAACCTTTCAATTTTCTGGAATGAAAAGTAGCTTATGGTAATCCGGGGTACAAGCCAAATCAGTGCAGCTGTTGCAGTGTGAAGGAATAACAAACTAACACACACAAACTCTTGTATTTAACTATATTATTAGTGGAAGGGAAGCGGAAGAGAGGAAGGTCAAGTAGACGTCAAGTCGTATCAGGCTCTAAAAGAAAAGGCTCTAGAAAGAGAGTCTTGGAAACTGCGCCACCGACAAGAGACTAGCTCTTAAATTTAAGAAGAAGGATATTATATTATTTAATTTATTTTAATAGATTAAAATTGTCTCAAACTAGGCTTTTATTATGCGTGATATGATAAAGAAATACATACTTACTTAAATAGATAGAAGACATTCAAGATTCACGAACAAATACTCATCACCCAAATATTTACCCATACCAGTAATCGAACTTTGGGGGCCTAATATGGCTGCGTTTAACACGTGACAAAATGTGGACAAAACATCTGCCACTTTCTAACCAGTTAGCAAGTGCGAAAGTGACGGATACATTATCTACATGATCGCCTCACTCAATGGGCTCCTGCGTACGGATCCCCAAGTGGATATTTTTATTGACCACTGGTCCAGGTTAATGTCCCAAAGTCGGGCGTATTGTGAGATGCGTTGAAAATGATTGTGCGTGAATGTTAGTGAAGAAATGGGTGTTTTAATGTGTGAGAAAGAGTGTGTATGAATGTGGATTAACTGTTTTAGGTATAATAAATGCATGATATAACTATAAAAGTCCACTATAAATATGTTGGCAAGTGTAATTGGTGTAAACCGTTCTTGTTCAATAAATAAATAATAATAATAATAATAATAATAATCTACCGCGATAAAGGCGACCATAATACGAACCCTGTTCCTGTGGGCCTAGTACAGTCACGAGATTTAATTTCGTACCCACCTTAGGTCCAAAGTCAATCTGACATTCTACAACAATAAGGTTGAGTTTCCTAACAGTTACAAATGACTTGACATCTCTAATGACATTGACGACTTCAAGCATAATTTTCATGAAATGGGTCCCAAATGAACGCTCGTGACCGTACTTATGGTAGCGTTTATCGCGTGACATAATGTGGATAAAGCATCTGTCACTCTCGTACTTATACACGTGTGAAACAGTTATTTATCCACATTTTGTCACGCGATACACGCAGCCATATTATATCTTCATAGCGACCCGCCCTCGTTTCGCTTCGGTTTATGTGAGTATGATATAGCCTATAGCCTTCCTCGATAAATGGGCTATCTAACACTGAAAGAATTTTTCAAATCGGACCAGTAGTTCCTGAGATTAGCGCGTTCAAGCAAACAAACTCTTCAGCTTTATAATACACTAGCGACCCGCCCTCGCTTCGCTTCGGTTTATTTGAATTTTCTATAACACACGTACATGAAACAAAATTTATTATACATAAAAACCTTCCTCTTGAATCACTCTATCTACCTAAAAAAACCGCATCAAAATCCGTTGCGTAGTTTTAAAGATCTAAGCATACATAGGGACAGACAGCGGGAAGCGACTTTGTTTTATACTATGTAGTGAAGTATAGAAGTATAGATACAGGGTCATTACCAACTAGGCTAGCTCGTCGTTAACTGATGAATGATATCGTAATAAATTTATCCATTGTTTACAATCAGATTACAAATAGCTAACCAGTAAATTGCGTTATTAAACGGTTGTTCTGATAATTTATTGATGCAATAATTTAATCGTCTTTACATAGTATAAAACAAAGTAGCTTCCCGCCGTCTGTCCCTTTGTATGTACGCTTAGATCTTTCAAATTATTCAACGGATTTTGATGCGGTTTTCACCATCTGTTAGATATTTTTTCAAGGAAGGTTTTTGTCTAACCAATTCTGGTTTATTTACGGGTGTTACAGAAAACACATAAACCGAAGCGAAGCGAGGGCGGGTCGCTAGTATGTTATAAGATGATTATTGTTGTTTAGAATTGCCTTTAAGAGGACACCTATGATAAAGTCGGTAGAGTTCCCCGACCTGGATTTCAATAACCATAACACCTTTGTATCTGTTCTTCATTACATAGTATAAAACTAAGTCGGTTCCCGCTGTCTGTCTGTCCCTATGTATGCTTAGATCTTTAAAACTACGCAACGGATTTTGATGCGGTTTTTTAAAATAGATAGAGTGATTCAAGAGGAAGGATTTTATGTATGTTTTACTAACCGCCCTCGCTTCGCTTCGGTTTATGTGAGTATGATCTCGATAAATGGGCTATCTAACACTGAAATAATGTTTCAAATCGGATCAAAAGTTCCTGAGATTAGCGCGTTCAAGCAAACAAACAAACTCTTAAGCTTTATAATATTACATATGACTTTATTCTACCTCAGAAATTAAGTTCATGGAAAAGAGACGTAAAAAAATATGTCATAGACAATTATAATAACTTGCCGAGACGAGAACAATATATTAACAATCTGTCAATCTATCAGTATATTTTTTTAAATAGGATCTTGCTTAAGTGGTTTTACAATGAATTTATAGTAAAAAATACATAATTATAATTTAAGCTTCAAGAAAAACACTACTTAAATTGTGTCTATTTATAGCAGTGACTGACTGGTAAGTGACGTATTTAAATTTTTAACTAAAAAATAACTAATGCATTGAATTTTATTAATTTTAAGATATTGTTAGTGATGAAAAACAACGCATGAAAATGTATGCTTTCTTGCCTCATACGTTAGACGCTAAGTAACTTAGAATATATATTATTTATTTGCCTCTATTCAAATAATTCAATTCATTTCGCGTGTAATGATATTTAAACTAAACCCGCCGTACAGTCGAGGAAATTGATTCCTAGACCAATTTGGACTATGTCAAAGTGACACTGTAATAAAACTCATAAGAAGTCCCTTACGTTTTGATTGACTACGTTACTTTAACATAGTCCAAAGTGGTCAGGGAATCAATTTCCTCGTTTGTACGTCGGAATAATACGCCATTTTACGCCTACCCCCTTACTTATATGGAATAGTTTTTTTTTGTTTTGTCACTTTCTGTCAGAAGCAAATGTCACAATTTATATATTTATTATACCTACATATTTATTTGCTATTATTATTTTAATCTTCTGTATCTTTAATACGTTGTACGTTTAGCCATCCATTGTTTTTATTCTTCTCTCAATCGCTCAAAGGTTAACTGGAAGAGATCCCTTATAGGGATAAGTTCGCCTTTGTACATACTTACCTTTTTTGTTTCTGTTTATTTTTGATTTGTTATTTTCTGTTTGTACAATAAAGAGTTTACATACATACATACATACAATTGCAAATAAGGACAAAGCATGGCATAAACTGCTCCAAGCTTATTCCACGTTTATACAAGGGCCGTTCCGAAAGTTTCTAGCTGTGTCGACATTTATTGAAACACTAGCGAACCGCCCTCGCTTCGCTTCGGTTTATTTGAGTTTTCTATAACACACGTACATAAAACAAAATTTATTATACATAAAAACCTTCCTCTTGAATCACTCTATCTACTAAAAAAAACCGCATCACAATCCGTTGCGTAGTTTTAAAGATCTAAGCATACATAGGGAAAGACAGCGGGAAGCGACTTTGTTTTATACTATGTTGTGATATTAATATTGTTGATACATTCATAAAGCCAATTTTATTACGAACAGGTTTGTCAAAAATATTAGTAAAAAAATAATGTTTTTTTTTGATATTTTATTTTCACAGAGAAGTTGTTTTCTATGAAATTTGAATTTTTGGTGAAAACATCAGCTTTTTGGTATTCAAAACCTGTCTCAAATCTAAAGGGGTCGTTTGATTCTGATTATATTGCTCGTGATGGAATCGTCAGTATTTTTAGTATATTTAAGCAGCTTGATTTACTCTATTCCCAAATATAGTACTTACTGCAAAAATGCTTTCATTGAAAGTCACTGAATTTTCCTGGAGACTCTAATTTAGACATTTCTTCAAGGCTTGTTTACTCCATATTCTAATATCGAATGTTGAAGGAAACGTATGGCTTAAAATAGGACTGATATACTACGCGTTTTGTTATAAATATTTATATTGGAAAAAATAAAAAGGTTACTACTTTTGTGACCGTATTAATTAAAGCAAAATTATAGCCCAGGAATACGTCGCTTACAGATTTTTCATAGCGTTAACACGTCTAGTGTTAAAAAAATCGTAAAAAACAAACGAAGTGATTTACATCTATGATTTTTGGACACAATGTTTATATTGGAATTTGCCTTAAATATTTATCAACAATATGAATATATTTCAATAAATGTCGACACAGCTAGAAACTTTCGGAACAGCCCTCGTAAGTAAGGCGGTTACTACTCTTATTATATTTTAACTGATAATAATAAAAAGCAGATTTACTTAGTCGTTATTTTTTAATTATTATCCTATTATAACCTAATTGAAGTGATCCCTGATAAGGCCTCAATTAAAACACAATTAGATAGTTTTTTTTTTGTTAAAAATGGTAAGATCAATTAGCACAGTCAGGTATCCAACACGGCCTACTTATACGATATAACTGAAACTATATCGTTAACGTACTTCAAATATTAAGTTATCAATTCGACACGTATATTCACGTTAGTTTAATATATTCACATACGATAACTGTGCTTCTATACCAATATACAAAATATTATTATAGGTTTAGCGACCCGCCCTCGCTTCGCTTTCGTTTATGTTTTCTGTAAAACCCGTTCATAAACCAGAATGTACTATCCATAAAAACATTTTGCGAAGAATTATCTAACTGATGGTGAAAAAAAAAACCTCAGGAAAATCCATTCAGTAGTTTTTGATATTATCGCGGACACACAGACAGACAGACAACGCGGGGCAAAATAAAGAATTAAAAAATTATAAAAAAAAACATTTTTTACATAATCTCGAAATAATATTTTTATATTGCACTAAATTAATCAATAAAAACGAAATCAAAAGTGGTAGGTACAGCCAACAAATAAGGGGCTTTCATTTTTTGAGGCCAGTTTCGGCGTTCAGGGAGCACACAAAATTACGAAATTTCCAATGACACACGCAACTGTTTTAAGAATCGCCGGTTAAATTATCAATATAAGTATTATGGGTGGTAATTATTAATTAAAGCCGTGTTGCCTTCCTAAGCCACAACGAAGTAACTAAGATAAACTTTTTATAGTGATATCAACCTTATTACTAATAGAATACAATTGAATCTGCTCTGGTGATTAAATTAAGATATTTTTCATGTTAAATTGGCCGGTTGCGAAACAAAGTATCCTCAAGAAGTCCTCACTTTTAATTATCTGTTCAAGGAAATTTGATTGTTAACGTATCAATTATTCATTAAAACGCTGCTTGGTAGCAGTACCTTGTGCAGGGTGCTACATTGATCGAAGTTCGAAGTTACGTTTGCTCTATCCCTGTCACTCGTCATACGAGACTAAATTGAGAGAAAGGGCTGGAGCTAACACCCTTCGATTTTCAAAGTAGGGCCTCAGGATTCGTTCGAATCGCTGCCACGCTACCATCTTTGGCCCTACACATTTGCATCTTGCATTGCGAGAGCGAAGCGAGAGCGTTATTGTAAACGCAAAAAGTATACCCTAGCAAGGCCCATCATACTAAAAACAGGGAGTTTTTTTGTGAGTGGAACTTTGAATCTACTACCAACACAATAAAGTTTAATTACGTTTGTTCGATAATCCCATTTTCAGTTGAGGAATATAGGAAAATAAACCTTAACTCCATTGGAACACAGTTCAAATTAAGTTGCCTTGATTATGTACATCTGAGCCTTCCGGGGATGGAGTTGACCTGAGCTGCCGAACGGTCGCGTAGAGCACTTTTGTCAATTCCATAAATTTTGACAGTTTTCGAAAATCGTTTACGTTTACGTTACTCTCGTAGAGCCTTTAACTACTCCGAGCGTCCATTGGCGCCCTCATTACTCTTATTGTGTTTTCTAATAAAGTAAAGTCACAGAATAAGTAATAGTACAAGGTAAAGTATAGATGAATTAGCGGTAGCGTGGAATTGCACATGTAGTGGTATTGTGTGTTTATATACAGGGTGTTCGGCACATGGACCGTCAATTTTTTTTGGGATATTGTTGGGGTTATTTGTTATCTTTTCGCCCTTGGACTTAGGGTCATACATAAGGGTCACGGTTTTGGAGATATGATTTTTTAAATGTTTTTTCTCAAATTATCCGAAATTCCTCCTTTAAACGTTCGTAACTTTTTTATTAATGCGTGTTACAGAAAAATATGTTGTATTTAAAACTTGTTAATATACAATACAATACAATACAAATACTCTTTATTGAACACCAAAAGAAAACAAAACACGGAACAGTACATTTTAACTATAGGTATACAACAGGCGGTCTTACCGCTAAATAGCGATAATATATGCTAGTTCAAATACTAAATAGTCTTTATTCTAACTGATAGTCTCAAAGGGACGTACGAGGTTTTTTATTTAACAAATTTACTGTTTGTGTGAAAAAAAACAACTTCAAAATTCAATTATTAAAAACCTAAATACAATTTTGGGGTTCATTTTATTTTAAAAACTTCTCTAGCTAATTACCTTTCTAACGATGTGTTACACATTAATAAAAAGTAAACGAGAATATCCACATTTTCAAAAAAAAGTTCGAGAGCACCTTAGATAACTCGTTTCCTAACTCGTGGATAGGCAGAAGTGGCCCGATATCTTGGCCCGCAAGATCTCTAGACCTAACGCCCTTAGACTTTTGTCTGGGGATGGGCAAAAGAACTAGTTTATGTAACGGAAGTGCCTACGCAATTTCTCAAGTATTTTTTAAATAAAACTACATTTCAATACTTTACAAGTACTGAAGCGAAGTTTTATTTAACAAATAAGGCGCTAGGTCTGGAGATCTTGCGGGCCAAGGAATCGGGCCGCTTCTGCCTATCCACCAGTTAGGTAACGAGTTATCTAGGTGCTCTCTAACTTTTCTTTGAAAATGTGGATATTCCCGTTTACTTTTTAGTAATGTGTAGCACATCGTGAGAAAGGTAATTAGCTAGAGAAGTTTTTAAAACAAAATAAACCCCAAAATTGTATTTAGGTTTTTAATAATTGAATTTTGAAGTTGGATTTTTTTCACACAAACAGTAAATTTGTGAAATAAAAAACCTCGTACGTCCCTCTGAGACTATCAATTAGAATAATAGTAGTTTATGCAATAGTTGTATAAGAGAGGTCAAAAAATATGAGTGGCGTGTGTTACGATGTGAGCCGAAGGCGAACATCGTAAAGGTAAACGCCACGAGTGTTTTTTGACTTAGTTATACACCGTTGCATACAATACTTTTTCTACGACTAGGTTTCAAATAAAATGCAAAACTAAGCGAAAAAACTTACAAACGAACGAACGAAGTAAAGAACAACAAACGAGCGGGAAACAAGAAAATGACAAAATATGTGTCTATGGTTTACTTTGTTTTTAAATTGACGGAATGGAAAATAGAATTATTTACAATTCCAAAACATTTTAATTTGACCAATCAGAATACTTCACCAAATTAAATCCACCAATCACAATACACATCGACTGTCAAACGGAACGATAGGTTCTTTTAGGTACGTGTTTCTCTTTAACTAATTTGAATCTTTTAAAAAAACTTTGTATTTCGTATCAACCAACCAGATTACAGCTATTTTAAAATCGACCAATCAGGTAACTGAAATCATTTCTCAAAACATTAGGTGATTTATAGTCCCTATTTCACAATCGTTAAAATATGATTAAATCGATTGTGCAACGCTAAGCTTTGGCAGCTGGCCGTATCGTTTTATCTCAAAAACGCACATGTGCTGTTTTGGGGCATAGACAAGATAGACTTTTCTCTGGATTATTCTGCGGACATATTATGTATGTTCTTATATTAGTGTTCGTGACTATATAAATGACAGATAAAAGTACAGGAGTAGGAAAAGACTATTAGTATTTGAACTAGCATGTATTAACAAGTTTTAAATACAACATATTTTTCTGTAACACGCATTAATAAAAAAGTTACGAACGTTTAAAGGAGGAATTTCGGATAATTTGAGAAAAAACATTTAACAAATCATATCTCCAAAACCGTGACCCTTATGACCCTAAGTCCAAGGGCGAAAAGATAACAAATAACCCCAACAATATCCCAAAAAAAATTGACGGTCCATGTGCCGAACACCCTGTATAGGCAAGAGAAAGAGAGAGAGAAGTATTTAAGTATTTCTCTCTCTCTTTCTCTTGCCTATACACACACCATACCACTACATATGCAATTCCACGCTCTCGCTTATTCATCTATATGTTCTTCAAATCCAACGATGGTTTATTATTTAACAAATGAATACACAATTTATATTTGTGTGAGTGCCGTCCTTTAAACCGATGTTCGAATTTCAAATTTCAAACCGAAGACCTGTTATTATTTTACACACTTGTATACTTTCGTTCACTCATTCAATCCATTCGTGCCAGCTCTTGTGAATTGACCACTATTTCCGTCTGTATCTACATATTTAGTATTTAAAATGAATTGTGATTCAAATAAACTGTTCTAATAATGTTTTGTTTCTTTTCAGGTAATTTACAACCGAGATAAAACGCACGAGAACAACGTTTAAGAAGTTGGTAAAAAGGTTAAGTGTCGTCATTCTACATTATAAACTATTAAGTAGTAAATTGTTACTCTCTGTAGTGCAATGACTATTATGTTTCATTGTACAGTCAGCAGCAGAAGCTACGCAACCGAAGAGGTGAAAATGATCTGCACTCGACTCTATTGTTAAATACGTCGTGTCTAGATCATTTTGAGCATGTCATTCTGCTTAGCTATTTTTGATGCTGACTGTACCATCAAGGCCCTGAGTTCTTGATCACTGCGCCCTACCGACTTTATCATATCTCCGGGCCTAGTATATCGCGTGTCAAATGTGGATAAAGCATCCGTCACTTTTTGACACATGTACTTATTTCCGTGTCAGAAGGTGACGGATGCCTTATCAAAACTTTGTCACGCGATAAACGCAGCCATATTAGGCCCGCTGGCCTTTTAAATTTTAGTTCAAGTTAGTTTGCTAGTCATTAAAAATAATTAAGTACTACTAGAACAAAACGCCGCATGTGTAATAAATTTTCAAACTAGATAAGACCTTTTCCTCTTAGTAATTGAGGATCTACGAGTACGTCCCACGTGCTTTAGCCGGTTAAGTGTGTGTCGGACTCCGCACTATTTATTACGATTACGTAACAAATAAACCTTTCTTACAATAAATTCATTTTTTTCTCAAGTCATTTCTAATTATTAAAACGATAAGTCTCCCTCTCTCTGAATAGTTTTGCTGTGCCCAACAGGGTTCTTAATTGAGACATTTATTATATTTCCATCTCTGTAAACATTACATACATACATACATACCTTCACGCCTGTCTCCCAATGCGGTAGGCAGAGATTATGAAACGCCAGGTGCACCGATCTAAACACACAATTTTCGCTTCCACTACATTCATCAATCTCTTCATGCACGTACGGCGGTTTCGGGTGCTTTTGATTTGGCCCTTAATCAGTACATTGCGAATCTGATCACTGTAGGTCCGTCTAGGACGTCCCCTACGGACATCTCTCATTCTCGCTCGCCATATTATGTCTTTCGTAACTCTTTTTTTCATCCACAACTTTTAACTTTTTTTTTTAAACATTATGATTGTAATAAAGTATAGCCAGTGACGCGATTGGTTTTAAAACTAAACGAATACAAACGCTAAGTAGTCACCGTAATTTATCTTGGGAAGGTTCAATCGGGTGGTCTAATTCAAAAAACGATCGACGCAAATTTAACGGGTTCTTAGTAACTTGGAGGTTCATTGTTTCGTAATTAATCATTTTTATTCATGTAATTTTGAGAGGAAATTGCAGATGGCAGTCTACATTGTATAGGTACTTTACATTTTAATTGAGTCCATAATATCATCAACATCTGCGACATTGTAATTAAATTTTAATACATTTTATCATCAACTATTATATGCCTAACCTCTTCTGTCAAAAACTATTCTGTTGTAAAGTACCTTTTATGTTTTACTTAACATGACATTTAATTTATTGCAACAATAAATAACCAGAATTTGTATTTTATTTCACCATTATTTTATCCAAAAGACAACACAGGGCAATTAACGGTTTGATGAATACCGGTTAATTCTGGTTATTAACCTGGTTTTTCGTAAAAGCTCGCTAGGAGCAGAATAGATTCGCTATCGTTATCGTCATACTTGACTCGAACGTAAATTAGCACTTTAAATCTTAATATTTCACAAAAAGATACCTTAATAAAAAAAAAAAACACTGACCGCAATATTTTTGTAAAATCAACCCAAAGAAACCCGTAACACCCGACACGTAAGTTTGGTTATTTATTTATTTTTAAATTTATCGATCCCTTTAGACTCAATTGGCGTAAACGCCATTTTGGCCAAAATGAGTTTTTAATGCAGTTATACTTAATTTTTCATTCTCTATCGATCTGTGTAGTTAAAGTTGAGAAATTCCCAAAAAAAAGTCGAATACGACCCAGAATATTTAGCCCAAAAAACATGATTTTTATAAATTTTTGGGCGTTTTTGCTGTATTTTTTTATTTTCTGCATTTCAAGATCGTAAAAGTTTTTTTTTTGCTGTTATAGGATGTATAATAATTCATAAGTCTAACGTGGCTAATACGCCCCTATTGTTTCTGCAAAAAAATATTAGGAGGCTTTTACGACCCAACATAAAAGAGCCTCAAATAATTAATTTGAAGGTCGTACTTTATAATAGTAGTATAAAGTGGATACATTTTAGCCTCTTATGACCTGACGAAATGATTTAAATATCATTTCAAGATTGTATCGAGCTTTATTCAATCACATAATAATTACAATTACATATTCACAATTATAAATGACATGTAGTAGCGTTTAGATCTTCTCAAACAGGTGTTTACGTACAAAATCTCATGATTTCATGCTTTCTTTGTCTTTTACTAAATGTGAGCACAGAATAAGTAATAGTTGATGTGAGCAAGAAGTGTGCGAGCGCCAATGTGAGATAGCAAGCGCAGCGCGCAACCCGATTCTATGCGTCAGTTATTGTGTTGATGAAGATGGACATTCAATAGTCGTCTCATTTTGGCAAATCCGACGCGTATTTATCCGAGCTAGATAGACATCTACTTGACCTCTACGATTTGGGCGCATACCTCACCGGCCGGTCTATAAGATAATTGTGTGCTATTTTGTGGTACTACTTTTAAATTCCACATGATTGATTATTTTGAAACTTATTACTTACTTACGGCCTACATTTTTAGTTTCCGTCATACTTGGTCTTGGCGTTTACGACCCAAAATTTTTAGGATTGTTGTCTTTTGCGCCCCAAAGGGCCTTCAAAGCAACGAAGCGTATGGTGCTCTATTAGCAGAATGAAATAGACTTTACTGTAGTTTAAAGTATATCCGAAATAACAGGGATTGCCCTAAGATTTCATAAGTCATACATATATGTATTGGCTGTATTGTACGAGTATGCGAGCATGAAAGATATATCATAATTATATCGGCAAGCCTGTAACGTAATAAATAACTTATTTTCAGTTTTTCAACGCCTACGTATGGCCTACCTTATCAGGAGGAGAAAACTGTAAATGATATAAATAGTGTTCAAGATCAAAATCAACCGTCATCTATACCGAAAGATACATAAAGAGCAAAGGTATAGTATTCGTAATTTTAATGTAATATTACTAATACTATAGTAATACGATACCTAAAAACTCGAAAATTTCACACCTAATTATTTCAGGAATGAACGTTATATTATTAATAGAAAAAAAGTAAACACTTTACTGCTTTCTTTCAAACTTTGACACTAATAGACATTTTTCATAGTCGCTTACAGCCTACATTTTATCACTTAAAGCCTACATTTTAGTTTAATTCATATTCGATTTTGGCGCTTAAGACCAAAAAATAAATAGGAGTAATGTTTATGGCGTTTACGCCCTAAACATGCATACATCCATTGTAAGATTATTTTCCTTTAAACCCCAAATACGTTGCACTTTTGACAGATTATCGAATAATATTGCAACTTGCAATTTTTTATGAATTCGCTCGAATTCTCGCTCCTATTTATCTAAAATACCAGTAATCAAAATTATTATAATAAAATAGCATTCAGGGGTTGCATACTTTGACCACTTTTTGAATCAATTTTGCTGAAGCCGCATCAGGCAGACAATATGGTGATGATGGTCGATATCATTAGTATTTGACATAAGTTGACTGGAAAGCTGGTTATTATTTGTTGTTCAAAATTCAAAATATTTATTCAGTAAATAGGCCACATGAGGGCTCTTTTACACGTCGGTAATATAGGGTGAGTACCAGCGCTTCGGACAAGACCATCATTGCGGAGAAGAAGCGCCGCAAGAAACTCCAGCAGAAGGTCATTTTTTCAATCATAAAAACATTATAGTACTTAAAACTAAGTTACATTAAGTAATAAAGTAATAAATAATAAATTCTTAAAACTACTAAAAATAAAATCATTACAAATGTAAGGTCAATAAAGCTTAAACTTAAAAAAAAACTATGAGAACAACACGACGAGGTCTCTACGTCAAAAGCCGTAATGTTTTTGGAACAATAATAAACATTGCAAATCTGCTATAGCGTAAGTGGTCAATTTGTGCAACCTATAAATGTTGTGCTGTCACCTTGGAACTAGACCTTTTCATTTTTTACATTAAGTATAAAGAATTCGGGCGTAAGCGAAGTGTGCAAAAAATACGACTTTTTTTCCATACAAATGTGAAACACCCTGTAAATAAACAAAGATGGTAATCCAATCTAAAAAAAACTATCACGCTATCGGCGGTAAACAAATGCCTTTCCATGCTGCCGCGATCTATAACGACTTATCTCGATGCAGATCTCATTAAACTTACGTCTTTTATAATCGACTAGCGACCCGCCCTCGCTTCGCTTCGGTTTATGTGAGTTTTCTGTAATACTCGTACGTAAAACAAAGTTTATTATACATGAAAACCTTCCTCTTGAATTATCCTATCTATTAAAAAAAACCGCATCAAAATCCGTTGCGTAGTTTTAAAGATCTAAGCATACATAGAGACAGACAGCGGGAAGCGACTTTGTTTTATAATATGTAGTGATGATATGGTAACTACCAATAGTTATGACCGTTTCCGCTTAGTAGTTTAACGACAGTAGCTCGTTAATTACATTATACAGGAATTAATAAGAAGTGTAAATAGACGCTTTATTGGATTTATTGTTGAGTTAATATGAGTTTGTTCATTAGAACACTGTAACGCATCAATTCCTTCTAGGAATCGGCCATTCGGAAAAAAAAACAATAATTTGGATTCTACGTACCTACTATTTCTTGTTTAAACCCATAACTTCCCACTGCTTAGTGAAGTTTTCGTATATTATACAGGGTTGTAACAAAAAACAAATCTGTATGTATGAAATTCTAAAATGATCGTAGATAAATGTTGATGGACCTAGAAACTTGAAATCTTGCACATAGATAATTAGATACCCTATACAGTGTTGAGATCCACCCAGGAAGGTTTTTTGTGTAAACTCTTAGAAAAACAACCGCTGGGAGCTCATTTTACATCCTGAGCGTACGCCGAAATACATAAAATTTCTCTTATACCGCCCCATTACAGTTAAAAAATAGTCCATCTGGCTTTTACACCCCAAACCTATCACAGAAACATTATTTTTTTGGGGAGTAAATAACATTTTTTGTATATTTCTAGGGCGTATAAGCCTTCCATTTTCTTAAATACTGGGTTTGCTTTAAATATTACTTAATCATATTCTTTATCCCAATAAACTATATAATTATGTCCAAAACTGAGCTTTATAACTCAAAAAACAAAAATGTTATAATAAAAATAATTTTGAAAATATAGTTTTTTAGCTCTCCTGAAAAGTTGAGTTTTGGCGTTTACGCCAATTGAGTCTAAAGGTATCGTTATGACTACTTCGTGTATGTGTCTATTTCTAAGTATTTATGGTCAAAATTTTAGTCTATCTTTTCTTATTTTCCTCAATTGCCCAAAGGTGAGCTGGAAGAGATCCATTAAAGGGTTAAGTTCGCCTTTGTATATTCCTATTCTGTAAATATTGTATTTAAATTTCTGTGTTTTAACACCACCAACACAAAACAAACAGAAAACAAGATTTCATTTTACCACTTTGTCGGCGCGACTAATATGTATGTCTAAATAACAGCCTTAAGAGTCTCTGAGCTAAGCTGCGGACGGACGGACGGACGGACGGAAAGTAAAAAGGTTCCTAGTTTGACTACGGAACCCTAAAAAAGACCAAGTTCTCATGTGCCACTAAAAGTGCTATCTGAGAAGGTTCCTAGTTTGGCACTAGGTAGATTGATGAATTTATTGCCAATAAATGTATTTTGAGCCTTGACTTGTCAGTTCTCTCTACAGTATATAAGTATGATGTAATATGCTGACTATTAAAGAAAACATTTATTAATCTTCCGGAAGGCATTCCTAAATAATTTTAAAACCGCATCAAAAACTATTGCGTAGTTTTTAAACTAAACAAACAGAGACAGATATAAATAGCGAATTAATTTTATACTTTAGACCGAAGAGACGGAAGTGCTGCTCGTATTTAGGGTTCCGTAGTCAAACTCCGTCCGTCCATTCTTCCGCAGCCTAGGTCAGAGACCCTTGGAGCTGGAAAGCTGTAATTTGGCGTGAATATACATATTAGACACGCCAACAAAGTGGTAAAATATAAATATGATAAAAAACGTGGGGGTGTATTTTTTTCTCGTCTACACGCGGTGTCGTTGGATAGGTATTTCAAAAACTTTGCGGGTTTGCGAAAACAGCTTTTCGATTAAGGGATCCGTTTATGAAATGTTAAGCTTTAAAGCGTTAATTTTTGTTAGAGTCAAGTGCCCCCTCCCTTTTTTAAGGGTAATGATTTTGACTCCCAATGTTAATATGTTTGGACGTTCCACTAGCGTCATTCCTAATTAACCGATTTTGACAAATGTGTGTCTATCGATTCGTTTTTTTAATCGTATAATTGACGTCATTAGTACTAAAAGTTTGACCCCTGATGATAAGACACAATGACAGTAGGTAACATGTAAATGACACGACATGATTGATTGTTTTTCCGACGTGATAAAAATTAGTGTTTACATGGGTTTTGCATTCTAAATGAAAATAACAACTGCTTAATTCACGTAAAACAGGTTTAACATTGTTTTTATTTACGGACTTCACTGTTTTGTTTATATGATACTAGCGACCCGCCCTCGCTTCGCTTCGGTTTATATGAGTTTTCTGTAACACCAGTACATAAAATAAAAAAAATATTACGCATAAACCTTCCTAGAGAGACGACTAAGGGGTTAAAGGCTTGTAGTATTTTTAGGCGATGGGCTTGCAACCTGTCACTAATATAGGTACACATGATATACATCTTAGCCTGTTTGTGCAAAATGTGGTTACAGAATTAACAACTGGCTGTTAAAGTTGTTGGTAATTCTGTAGCTCTGTCTACCCCACTCTGGGATGAAGGCGTGACGGTATGTATGTATGTATAAACCTTCCTCTTGAATCACTCTATCTATTAAAAAAAACCGCATCAAAATCCGTTGCGTAGTTTTAAAGATCTAAGCATACATAGGGACAGAGAGCGGAAAGCGACTTTGTTTTATACTATGTAGTGATGTAGCGAAGAAAATAAAAATAAATTAATTCAATAATTAAAACTATTATGGTATAAGACCCCTGAAACGTGTAATTTTTATTCGCATAATGTATCATTTCGCATAAATCGTTTGGCATAACACCATTTTACGCTGACATTGCAGAATTTAATACATGTCTATTGTGCAGTTAGGTTAGGTTAGTTTTTAATAATAATTAAAATAAAACCCTTTCTATTGTAAAAACCGTTTTAGCACAAACGATTTTATGCGAAATGATACATTATGCGAAAAACCCAAAGTGGAAACCGATATGAACCGGCGTGAGTGCTACCCACACTTATTTATCTACATCTCACGAATTCCTATGCTGATTAAACGTCGCTATTTCCAAGAGCAAGGTAAATCTATATTGCTTCCGGTGTTATCGTACTCAACCTCAACACTAGGATTATCATATATATATATTTCCCGAGCAGGAGTGGGTGACCTTTCAAAACTTCTAATTTTGCCAATTTGAATCAATAAAGTATAGTATCGTAATTTATTGTAGCTCGCTCGAATTCAAAATTTAATTGGCATGTCGCACTCAGAGACGTCAATTAAATTTAATGCTTGTTTAGTGACGTGCTGTCTTATTCTATTGCTATAGCAAAGAAAGTGACAGCAGCAACTTTTATCAAGCATTAAATTTAATTGACGTCTGTGAGTGCGGCAGATAGACCTAGAAAAAAACTTCTTGTTTTTATTGGATAATATCCAATATTAGACAATTTTAAGAAACTTTTCTTTGTTACAAAGTAAATATTTAAAGACATTTCATGATGACCGTCGATGTCCTTTGGCTCCAGAATCTTAAACGGTAAACAAAATCAGTCAAAAAAAAATTAAATGGATGAAGTTAACAATAGGCAAAGTAAAGTTTTAGGAAGATATGTATATTATATTTTCTTTCGATAATCGTCATGCTAATGATCAAGAAACTGCGGCTCTTTTATTTTTATTTCCTCTAATATTTTTGAAATATTTTTTTTAGTTATGAATTTGACATTTGTACACTTTAATGAGCTTTGTTTACTTTGATTTGACTTGACGTTGACAGATATAGAAGTGACAGTTTTTTTTTTATTTCATTAAGTACGAAGGCAATAAGCTTGTCGGTCATTAAAGTTTACAAATGTCAACTTCAGAACTAAAAAAAATATCTCTAAAATATCAGAGGAAATAAAAATAAAAGAGCCGCAGTTTCTTGATCCTTAGGATGACGACTATCGAAAATAAATTTAATCTACAACTCTTCCAAAAACTTTACTTAGCCTATTGAATTTACATGAGTACAGATGTAGTGAATAATCCTTTCCCATCGTTTTTGGTCGGATAACTTCGTATTTATCTTGCTTTCTCAGTTGGCTTATTGATGGGTACTGAAGCTAATTGAGAAAGCTAGATAAGTACGAACTAATCCGACAAAAAACGATGGGAAAGGATTATTCACTACATCTGTACCTAAGTGTGTGTATTCTACGAAACGGTTTTTGAGTGTATGGTAAGTTGTACAAATGTGCTAAGTTAGGTATACGCTACACCGGAACACAAAAATAACAACACTGCTGCTTGGCGGTAGGTTAAAGGATAAGATGGTGGTAGCGATTCGGACGGATCCTCTGCACAAGGTACAAGACATTTAAAAATAATTGTGTTAACAAGGTTGAGTTTCTTGCGGCGTTTCTTCTCAGCAGTGGTCTCTTACGAAGCGCTGGTAGATTTTTGACGTGTAAAAGTGTCCGTGCGGCCTACTTACTGAATAAACATCTTTTATCTTTTTTATCTTTTATTCACAATATCTTAGCCTAAGTGTGCAAAATGTGGTTACAGAATTATCAACAAGTTTTTAGAGTTGTTGGTAATTCTGTAGCTCTGCCTACCCCACTCTGGGAATAAAGGCGTGAGATTATGTATGTATGTATGTATCTTTTATTATGAACTGATGACTATATGCAATATACAGTGTGTTATCAGCACCCTGGTTTTTCTTAAAGTTGGTTTAAATAACGTATATTTGTAACGTAACTATGACATTAATTTTATTAATAAACAAAATTTCACGCTTTGTTAACTTTTTAACAAAATTTTAATTGCCAGCAATGCAAAGCACAGCAATTTGACAAGTGTAAATGTCAGTCAATTGATATTTTGATTATTATGATTTGCCCCCGTACCACGACATGCCTTGTACTAAGCAACAGCGATATGATAACGATGAACACGCAGCACATGCACTACATTAAAAATGGACAGTATCTAAGAAAGTTAATAGTAAAGTTATTTTAATGGATTTTTAATTGATAATACTTACAATCAATTGCTAAAGCAACATTTTATCGTCAGTTTTAAATGCCCGCATGCCGGTAACACACTGTATTTTCTAATTTCGACAACGAACCCGATAACTTTTACTATATGTATGTATGTATGTAAACCCTTTATTGCACAAAAGTATAAATATTACAACATTGTTATTAAAGTAATGTACAAAGGCGAACTACGAGTATAGGGTGTTTTAAGCAATTTTTTTTCAAATTTTGACATCGAACACGCTTACTTAAACTACAGGCTGTTTAAAATTTAAGTTAAAGTTTGCAACCCATGAAAAGTTTCTGGGTTTAATTTTTATGATGTCACGGTAGCCAGCCTGTTCTTGGGATTAATTATTTTACTTCACGTCACCAAACTGGATTTTTTTTATCGCGAACGTGTCGTCGCCCTATACAACGGGTTATCATAACGCCCATAACGCCCACGCCGCGTCATAAATCCACACAAAACGTGATTTTAGGCGATAAATATAAAAAAAAAAACATTTTGCTAACATTCGTCCTTATTTTAATTCTATTCATATTTAAATGATCAGCTGTTCCGCTTCGTTTTAACTTATATTGTTATTAAAAAAATATATTACTGGTTTTCCATGTTAAGTTTGAACCTTACTAGTCAATTTTGAACCGGTACCCGTTATTGCTATGAAAAGAAATTCGGAATACATTATGTGAACCCAATATAAATAAAAGATGCTTGTTAGATTAGTGTAGTTTTAAGTAAGTTTGTAAGTTCGTTCGTTTGATTTGGTTTGTTTATCTAAAGTAATTCATGGGAAGTTAACGCTCTTTGTAATTTAATAAAAATTTAATATTGTACTTATGTAAAAAAAAAGTTTCATAGTAAAAGATCATGGTGTGATAGTGTGTAAGTGTAAGTAAGGGTCATCTGATGATATAGTCAGAAAATGACCCACGGAGTTTGAGTCGTTAGTTTGATTTTATCTTGATAGTTATTATGTTCTTGACAAATCAAATATATTTAAAAAGGAAATTTCCAATTCATTAAAAGTGAATAACAATCATTAAATCGTAATAATGAGGTAATGGGCTTGCAACCTGCCACTAATAAACAAACTGGTCTTAGCCTAATTTTGCAAAATATTGTTACAGAATTATCAATAAATTTTTAGAGTTGTTGATATTAATTTATGTATGTATTTAAAAAATGGCTTTTGTATTTTTTTTAGGCAAGCTGCGCCATTGATCTGAAATTTCATACTTATCTTAATTTCATAGTCGATCCAGAATGTAATAAAATCATCCCTAATCCTTAACTGTATTAAGTACGTATCACTACATAGTATAAAACAAAGTCGCTTCCCGCTGTCTGTCCCTATGTATGCTTAGATCTTTTAAACTACGCAACGGATTTTGATGCGGTTTTTTTTAATAGATAGAGTGAAACAAGAGGAAGGTTTTTATGTATATTAAACTCTGTTTTATGTACGGGTGTTACAGAAAACTCGCAAACCGAAGCGAAGCGAGGGCGGGTCGCTAGTTTATAATAAAACGCGCACTTAAATAAACACACAAGTTATTTGTATCATAAAAATAGTTTCCAAATTATGATTAATGCATCGACCGCAAAAATATTGCACTAGAAAAAATATGGTGCACTACTGCCAATAACGTACTTACAGGTTGATCTTAGGCCCGTAATAATAAACTCATATTGGCTGAGATGCACGTCACAAGATACGTCAAAGTAAACGTCAAACCATAGAACACTGTCATTTTTGACACATCTCGAGACGAGCATTAGAGTTGGGATTAGTTTATTAATACGGGCCTTAGAGTGCCTAAAAGCAAATATATGGAATCGGCTGTATTACCTACTTCAACATAACAATATTGTAATATTTATATTTTAGTGCTACAAGGAGTTAACATACATACAAACATACGCTTTTGAATATGATGTTTTATATTGAGGAATATCAAACGGCTAAAGCTACATAATCTAATTTAATAATAATAAGCTTTCGACAAATTCAGGGGTGGTTTATCTTTATTGCACTTAATGTACAAAAGGCGAATTTAATACCGTAAGGCATTCTCTACCAGTTAACCTTAGGGCAAAGCAGAGGTTGTGGTGGCGGTGCAAGATAACGTCTAACTATTTATACTCAATAATATACACCTACATATCAATAAGTACATTAAATTAATATAAATACTTACATAAATTGCACTACCTAATAAATAAATACACAATATTATTGATTGGTGGCTTTTTTTTTATACATCCAACCTTATGTCGGGTAAAGTCACCAATAATCAGCCAGAGACCTGGAGTCGGCCTCTGCCTAAATCTTGTACGAGTGGGAAGAGTACGAAAGCCATATTTCCCACACTTCGCACTCACATGAGGTCGACTACTGGTCTCTAGCTGTTTTCTGGTGGCTTTACTTTACCCTATAGTTGAAGTGAATCGTTTAAAAACATCTTATGTTGTTAAAGTGGTCTCTTAACAAGCGTGCGCTGCGTTACGAGTAGCACAATTATAAATGAATTATTTACCGATTCAATATGATTATTGATTACATTAGAGCACCTGTTTGAAGAGCCTTGCGATAATTATTCTTTTGATAACGATAGCACCTTGTATAACTACAAAAGATAGTGTTAAAATTCATAGATGTCACGTTTGATTATGTAATAAACCCTGTATAATTCAATGCAATGTACAGTCGAAGGTGAGATAATACAATGGGTACACGTTTTATTATAATTCGAAATACATTTATAATTTTCGTTTCGTAGTGCACATTTAAGCCCTAAAAATTCTTTATGTTTTATGTGTCTAATAAATAGATTCTATTTAAAAAAATGTGTTTAACTTGACGAATCATATTATATGATGATTTTGATTTTTAATGTATGATATGACTATAAATTTTTTTATGTTGTTAATGTATTTTAATTTGAAAGTATATCCCACTTTTTTAATCACCCTTAATTATTTTAGTTGTAAATTACTTACACTTCTAAAGTTCGCTACAAGCCTATCTTGTTTGTTTATCACTGCACTGTCACTTGCGCAGGAGTGTGAGCGTCCTGCCGCGACTCCGTCCCCGTGCTGAGTAATCGTAGAGCACAGCGATCTACCGGCATAACCATGCCCTTGACCTTTTCACGCAAACACGAAGTTCTGTTGGGACCTTCGTCAAGTTCAGCAGGGGTTTGAGGCGTTGTATACGTTGTTGTTGCTTAGAATAGTGCCACTCCATGTCTTCCATGTTCAAAATTCAAAATATTTATTCTGTAAATAGGCCACATGAGGGCTCTTTTACACGTCGGTAATATGGGGCGAGTCTACCAGCGCTTCGGACAAGACCATCATTGCGGAGAAGAAGCGCCGCAAGAACCTCCAGCAGAAGGTCATTTTTTCAATCATAAAAACATAGTACTTAAAACTAAGTTACATTAAGTAAAGTAAGTTACATTAGGGAAATAAAGTAATAAATAATAAATTCTTAAAACTACCAAAAATATTTTTTTTTCAAATGTAAGGTCAATAAACCTTGAACTTAATTAAAAAAAACTATAGAGGTATAGAGAAGTCGTAAGAGGCGACTAAGGGAATAAAAGCTTATAGTACAGTTAGGCGATGGGCTGGAAACCTGTCACTAATACGCTGGTAAACATCTTAGCCTAATTGTGCAAAATGTAGCGCTGCCTACCCCTCTCTGGGAACGAAGGCGTGAGTTTATTTATGTATGTATGTATGTATATCTATGTTGTCTAGTGTTAGGTAGTTTGTGGCACCCCCGTACTCCTCCTACCTATAAACCACTCAATGTAGCTTTAACTATACATATTTATACGTACCTACATTAAATCACCCCTGTTTCCCAGAGGGCTAGACAGATACCACTTCTTTCCACCTGCTATGATCCTGACAAATCTCTTTCGTATTCACTATCTATCAGTTCGATAATTTGTTTACAAGGGAAGTTTTTATGTGTAACAAATTGTGGTTTATATACGGGTGTTACAAAAAACCTATACATTATACATATTATATATAGTATATAGTTATAAAGAGAAGCGAAGGCGGGTCGCTAGTCAAATATAAACAAAAAATAATTAGGATTTATTGTACGTGATGAACATGCGTGTTACTGTTACATTGTATGTACATACAATTATACATATATTTATGTACTTTGGTCTGTAACTTCTTTGTTTATACTATGATCTTGGATTACACGTGCAAATTAGCTTGCTTTGTTGTATATATGTATACCTATTAATTTTTGTATGAAAGCAAATACTGATTATTAAAACATCATTGGTACGTACGAGTAGGTCATCAATTCATCATCAATCTTCGCATATTTTTCTATAAAAGGTCATGGTTCAAAGCCGGATGTGATTTAGGGTTCCGTACCCTAAGGGCGTCTAATAACTAAGCCTGCGCCGTCCGTAACTTAAAAGAGCTGTACCTTTTCAACAATGAGAGATAGCTAATTGTTTTTTGTTTTTCGAAATATCTGTTATAATTACGGTAGATTTCCTAAATTTATAAGTAAAGATGAAAAAGTTATTTTTTCGATGTAAGTAGTTTTATTTTTGTTGTATCGTAAAAACAGTAATACATACGAGTAAAACCGTCAGATTTGGTGTGGTTATATCGACCTTGTTTTCCCCGTCTAGCTTAAAAAAAACAAACTAAAAACTAGAAAATAAGCTTCAAATATACCTACTCTGCGAAAACCCTCGGTGCTCGATTTCGACTCGGGCTTGACCGGTGTTTTAACGGCCAAATTATATTAAATAACCTGTAGGTACATTATTGATCCTTGAAACGATAACTGTAAGATACATTGTATTTAAGTACGTTTTTTCATAAATTTAGATATTTATCGACAGTAAAAAAAAACCCGGCGGAATTTTGAGTCATCCGAGTTAACAGAAAGGTTCCTAAGGCGCAACTAGTGCGAAAAAAAAAACTTTGGAATAATTCCACACTTGAAATTCCGTTGTGTTTTACGCTTAAATTACAGGCTGTTAAATAAATAATCTCTACATAACTTCATAACTCTACTACAAAGACGCTTCACGCCGTCTGTCCCTGTACCCACTAGGAAAGTTTTGAGATACTCAAAATTTATAAAAAGAACGCAACGAGATTGAACCTTTTTTAAAAGATAAATTATTTGTAATTCGAACATAGAAAACCATTTGATCAAATATTTAAAAATAAAAAAATGACGGTTGTTTTTTGTTTCAATTCCGCGGGCTTTTATCGTCAACTATGGATTTTAAGCGAGAACATTTTCGTGCGATGATTTTGTACGATTATAAATTTGGATTAAATGAATGTGAGTGCAGAGAGCGATTAGTTTCGGCGTTTGAGGACTATGCACCATCGCGTGCAACAGTTTTCAGATGGTTTGCTCAATTTAAACGAGGGATTTTTTCCTTAAATGATGATGAAAGAAATGGCCGACCCGCGACTTCAGTTACAGAAGAAAACGTCCTAGCTGTGAAATTTTTTATTAAGGAAGACCCAAAAGTGACTTACAAACAAATAGAAGAGGTCGTGAAGATTTCATCGCCAGCTATTAATGAAATTTTACACAACCGGCTTGGAGTCAGGAAATTATGTTCACGATGGGTGCCTCACTCGCTGACTGCAGAACCAAAAGAAGCTCGCGTGACATGGTGCAAAGATATGCTCAGAAAATTTGATCAGGGAGAACGACGGTCAATTTTTAACATTATTACTGGAGACGAGAGTTGGATTTACCAATATGATCCACCGACTAAACGGCAATCGACAATTTGGGTGTTTCCCGATGATGAACCTCCAACGAAGGTGAAATGCGGGCGAAGTGTTGGGAAAAAATGATGGCCACATTTTTTTCTGCAAGTGGTCATGTGGCCACAATTTCCTTTGACGACCGAAAAACTGTGAATGCTAAGTGGTATATTGAAGTGTGTTTACCTACTGTATTTAATAATTTAAAACAAAAACGACCTAAAACTGGTTTGAGGGGGCTCTTTTTGCATCATGACAATGCCTCGCCGCACAAGGCCATTGTCACCAAGGATTTTTTGAAGAGTACAGAGATTGAAGAATTGTGTCATCCTCCGTATAGCCCCGATTTAGCTCCTTGCGATTTCTTCCTCTTTCCGAAAATCAAACTCAGACTTCGTGACACGCGATTTAACAGTCCTGAGGACGCACGGAATGCCTACTTGCAGGCCGTAGAAGACCTCCCTAAAGAAGAGTACCGGGAATGCTATAAATCATGGTTTAGGCGGATGAATCGATGCATAGAAGCTAATGGAGAGTACTTTGAGAAAATGTAATAAAAAAATATTGAATAACTTTTATACTTTTTTTGTATCTCAAAACTTTCGTAGTGACCTAAGGTATGTACGCTTAGATCTTTTAAACTACGCAACGGATTTTAATGCGGTTTTCGTCAGTAGATAAAATGAATCAAAACGAAGGTTTTATGTTAAATTAAATCTGGTTTATGTATGGCTGTTACGGGAAACTTACAGAAACCGAAGCGAAGCGAGGCCGTATCGCTAGTTAATAGTAGTAGTCATTTATTTCATATTGGAAATTACATTATTATACTCGTATGTCGCATTGTTATATTATAATGAATCAACAATAAGATTATCAGTGTAAAAAAAATTAAAATGGAAAATCAAATATCAAAGTAATAATACCTAAGTAATAATGTTTTTTTTGAGATCTAGGCGTTTTGTTAATGAGGTGTTATGAAATTATACTCTGATTTTTCTGACTTACTATTAATTATTTAAACTCTTGAGCGGTGTCCCTAGGTTTGTACCGATGTAGTATTTATAAAAAGTTTAAGAAATAAGTGTTATAATTATAAGTGTTTATATGAGCTGTCACATGCATCATCTTACAAAAATCAGAGTACACTATAAAATACAATTATGCATTTAGAAGGATGCACCGATCAATGCCACAGGTTCAACACTCGTTCGGTTACGATCGATGACAATAGCGCGTATTTTTTTTTTGTCAAGGCAAAGGTGAAGGCATGTCGCATTTTAATGAGCAAGGTTATATTCTAACCGATTATGCGAGTTACGTGATGCAATTATGATTTACTAGCGACCCGCCCTCGCTTCGCTTCGGTTTATTTGAGTTTTTTATAACACACGTACATAAAACAAAATTTATTATACATAAAAACCTTCCTCTTGAATCACTCTATCTACTAAAAAAAAACCGCATCAAAATCCGTTGCGTAGTTTTAAAGATCTAAGCATACATAGGGACAGACAGCGGGAAGCGACTTTGTTTTATACTATGTAGTGATTTTTTTCTCGACTGTGTCAGGAGGGTTATGTTCCTGTACCCTTACCATGAGCTACAGTTACCGTACTCGGTAGCGAGTCGAATGGTCTGTCCCTTGCACTCTATCAGAATACTTGCGAGGTCTGCGAGGGACAGTCGGCTAGCGAGTACATTAATTGTAACTCATGGTAAGGGTACTGAAACCGCCTTCGCCACGCGTTTAAAACGGTTTTTGGTATGGGTATTTACGGTTTTACGGCGCCCAGGGGCAGGAATAGCTGCTAATTGATATGAGTAACAATATTCACTATGGTAGTAATGTGTACGATTACTATAATTTGATAAGGATGAGGATGAGGTACAAGTGGCATTTCTGCCCCCTATTTTACCATGTTGACAATGACACGTGAAAGGTGACAATTCGTTATACATTGCAAAGTTAACACGCTGATACGTCACTGGGTAACATATAAACTGCGATATGTACACTGAAATGTCACCTGTCACCTGTCATTGTCGCGATGGTGAAATAAGGGGCAGAAATGCGAAAAAACCCTACCTCATCATTCCGGAAATTCCGTAAGTATGACTGTATCAAATGTTCCCTTTACACTATGAGCTACTAGAAAGTCGTCATAATTCGTTGAATTAAATACTAGGATTCACATCAGCTTTACCACTTACCTATCTGTCTGTTCATAACACGTTTTTGAACGTCCTGTATTCAGGAATTCCCTAGCGGCCAAGGCCACGGTTTGTATAGGTCACATCAACAATTTCCTCCTTTCTCTTGAAGTCGATTTATATATTGTCAAGCGTTCACTTGTATTTGTCTCCTGTTATCTTGTAGAGATGGGCGCTTTCAGATACTCTTCGACCATGGACTGGAGGATCTTTTGTGCAATTACCCCTCTAACACTTAGCTGTTCAAATGTGCAAGTTGTCTGACGATATGTTATGTTATGGCCGATCGGTGACGATCTATTTGGGAGGGCAGGAAGTGCAAAGAAGAGGGACAAGGTTGTGTAGCGTGCCGGGGAGATAATTCCAATGGTGGGTTGTTGTGGGCTAAGATAACGTTGATGATGAACGGACTTTCTTTTCATATTTTAATCGTTGTTGGTTGAACTTTGACTCGTGTTTTTAAAGTTGTTTGTGTAAATCAATGTAATCAATTGTTCAGTACGTTGGTTGTTGCACAATTTGATGACAAATTTTGATAGTGGTTATTTTAATTAAAAATTTCTATGTGCTAATTTAAAATAAGACAATAATATATAATTCCAAGCCATTTATTAAAATAATTTACTTAAAAATTCTACCTACTTGTTGATTATGGTGACTATTGCAGTACATATAATACTAAACTACTACCTATAATAAATAAATAACATACACCATTATAAGGTCCTATCCCTTACCTAACGTATCGATCAAAAAATCTTGATACTTCAACTATGTTTCGATTCCACGAGACTGGGATTGCATAAATGTCCTAATGAGGGGTTTCCATAACATTGTAAATGGTTAATTAAGTTTTCCTTTACCTGTGTAGTTATAGTCCAACACGCTTCTTTTGCGGTTCATTGCCTTACAAAGTTATGGTTATCCCACTTATTATATCCTAAGTCGCTCTGACATGTATCCCCCAGTCTTCCTTAATCATATCAGCTGCTTTCTCAGCAATCATCATAGTAGGCGCGTTGGTGTGCGCAGCGGGCACATGCGGCATGACGCTGGCGTCAACAACCCTCAGGCCCTTCACCCCGTACACCCTCAACCTCGAGTCCACCACTGCCTCAGGGTCATCTCTCGGTCCCATCTTATTCGTACAGCAATGGTGATATATTGTGTTCGTTATAGTTTTCATCGCACAGAACCAATATTCATCCGAATTAAACCTGTGACGAGCACAATTGGGCAACGGAATATCGTGTAGTCTACTTCCGTATTTTTGAAAAGCTTTCGTCTGCGATAACTCAATGATTTTCCTGATACCATGCAATATCACTTTCTGATCATGACCACCGTCGGTAAAGTAATTCGCATGTATCAGTGGCTTTTGATATGGGTTTTTGTTTTTCAGCATGATCCGACCTTTTGATTCTGGGAGCAGCAGCATCGGGAACACCATCCATGTGTCGCGATCTGCGATTGGACCGTAGACTTTGTCGTAGATGCGGTCATCGATATTGAACGCTTGTTTATATGTCGGTTGGCTAACTAACGAACCACCAACGAACAGCAGTTCCAGGTCGGGATACCCATCGTCGTCGTTAGGGTTTTTAGTGTCTATGAAAGCGATTGCTTCGGTTCCAGTCGGGGCTGACAACGGCCCATCGTGGTGACTGAAGTAATCTAGAATATTGCCTATGGTGGCTACTCTTTCAGATCGAATAGAATCCGTCGTGTTGATTACAAAAGTCAGACCACCAAGTGCCCAGTGGTCTTGGAGGTTGTATCCAACCGGTAGATCAACAATGGTGGTGATGTTTTTTTCTGTCAGGTGATCTCTTGGACCTATGCCGCTGATCATTAAAATTTGAGGGGAATTTATGGCTCCCGCTGATAGGATTACTTCTTTTGTTGCCTTCACTTTGTATCGTTGACCACCTTTGCGGAATTCGACGCCATATGCACGTTTAGTCCAAGGATCTATGAGGATCCTAGTTACCATCGCGTTTTTCGCCACTTGGAAGTTCCTTCTGTACTTAATAGGGTGTAGAAAAGCTCGACTGGCACTCATACGAGTCCCGTTTTTCATCGTGAATTGGATAATAGAGTATCCAATTTGTTTTTCTCCATTGTAGTCGACTATTTTCCCCCCTGCCTCAACACCGGCTTTCAGAAACGCTTTCGAAAGTGGGGTTCTCCAGCTCGGGTGCTGCAGAGTCATTTCTCCACGTGTGCTGTGGAATACTTTGTCTCTTGCTAGTTCTGGTATTTGGATGTTTTCTGACCGTTTAAAGTACGGCAGTACTGACGCGAAGTCCCAACCTGAAAAAGATGTTCAGTTTACTCTGGGTTTATTCTACTCGGTAAAAGCATATTGCTTTTGACATCTTATCGTACTGTTTTTAGCTCGGCCGCCATTACTGTGTAAGTAAATAAGAGCTATCGTAACATTAACAATAGGATAACATGTCAAAAGCTAAGTTGGTTTGGTAGTGACCCTACCTAGGAAGGTAGCGGTCTTGGGTGCGATTCCCGATATGGGTAAAGATTTGTATGATGAATGAGCACGAGTAGTCTTGGATGTATTCTATGTATTTAAGTATTTATTTATCTATATAGTATATGTGTATTTGTCTAGTATTCATAGTACAAGCCTAGAGCTTAGTTTGGGACTAGGTCATTTTGTGTGAGATCGTCTCTTGATATTTATTTATTTATTTTACTTAGAATAGAACCCCTGGTTGGTCTCAATCTTGCTTTTATGTGTTTTGTTGACATGTGATAGGTCAACGCCACTTCATACTAGGAAGTTATAAAATCTGCATATTATTATAAAGTTGAAAGAAAGATGATAGGACGCCTGATGCAGCACGACAGTTTCTTTTTGAACATTTTGGAAAACAAAATCGAAGGAAAAAGAGTGCCATATCATGAGATCCAGGAGGTCAAAACGCTGGCAGAGAGTAGAGAAAAGTGGCAATTACTCCACCGGCCTAGCTCTTAACTTAAATGATGATGAGTAGGATAGGGTACTTTACTGACAGAAGTTCTTTACCTCTTATCTTAAGTAATGATGAAACAGTGATGTCCACATATGTTACCTGGGTTTCCATTGCTTGCCCACCGGTCGTAGTCCCGCCTATTTCCTCGGGTGTGCATCATGGAGTGGAGCACCGAGGAGCCCCCGACAACGCGCCCCCGGGGCCAGGCGCAGCGGCCTTCGCGCATGCCCATGCAGCCGGCCTTCTGCAAACACCAGGATAACATAAAAGACAAGATGCTAAACAACGAAAACTGACATTTTGCCGTCCAGGGGACCTTGGGACACAGACACTCACTACCGCCTCGAATATAAATGTAACCAATTACGTACGTGTTTACAACAATACGTACACAAATCAGTCTTGTGCGTAGGACAAATATCTTGGGAATCTTTGAAAAGGTAACAAAAGTGGGAACGTGTGCTGCTAATGATACTGTTGTAGCAATAGTGATACCTTAGCCTGGCGTTATTATGAGACTGTGTAGGTAATAGTGTATGTTTACATAGTAAAACAAAATCGCTTCACAGCTTCAGTATGTACGCTTAGATCTTTCAAAATACGCAACGGACGTTATACGAAGGTTTTTATGTACCTATAATAAATTCTGTTTTGTGTACGGGTGTTACAGAAAATTCACATAAACTGAAGCGAAGCGAGGGCGGGTCGAGCTTTTTTGATAAGAGCATCGTATACAGTTTTATTCGTCGAACAATTGACGTTGCTACACTTGCTACCCCAATACCATCCACAAAAATCTAATCTATACTGCCTAAATAAAAAGGGAACATGCGTAATTTCATAGTCAACGCAAATTCAACCCCCTATCTTAAGATATAAGGTCAGTTATACATATGGGGTTCTATGAGACATACGCCCTTTTTTCTAAAGAGTATTATGTTATGACTCATAGATAAAAGTATAAGAATTACCCCACACACCACCATTTTGAGCAAGTTGTGGAATGAGTTAATGTTTCTACATGCTAAATAAACCTATTTAATTTCAATTTAATTCCGTAGATTTATAACACGTGTAGGTGTGGCACAGTCGCTAATATTATTCAACATTGGACTTAAAAATAATATGACATCTGATACTAGTACCTCGAAGTAATAATAGACTTCACGAATTCATAATCGTAAGACATTCGCGTAATCGTTTTTTTTAAAGCGGTTAGAGGATCGAGTTGTACTCGCGCCCCGAGGGGTCCTTACCGATTCACAGTTATTTCAATTTGAACTCGATTTCGTATGGAATCGTTTTGCTATAATCATATCAGATATTTTAAAACGCAACGTTAGATAGTATTGTACTGTACTCCTGCGGGAATATTATGTTACAGTTTTGTTTGTCGAAGTGAATAAACGTAGATAAAACAACTGTGTCACTTTCTGACCAATATGTAAGTGCGAGGGTGACCGATGCATCATCCACCGACCGTGACAAAGGCACCCATAATACAGGTCCAACCACTTTTTCAATAAACGTTGTAGTTTTAAAGCAATCGAGATGCGCGCAAACTCTCTCGTCGCTTTTGCGGGTGGTAGGACCTTGTGCAGGGTCCGTCCGGATCGTTACCACCATCTTATCCATTAACCTACCGCCAAACAGCAGTGTTCGCATTGTTGTGTTCCGGTTTGGGGATAAGACAGCCGGTGAAATGACTAGCATTCCATCTTAGTCCTCAGGGTTGGCAACGCATTTCCAGTCTTAGGATTGCATTGCAGTCTTGTGAATGCGATTGTCTATGGGTCACAGTTTCCACTTAAAATCAGGTGGCCTGTGTGCTCGTTTGTCTTCTCTATGCCATAAAAAAAAACACCCCTTTTGATTCTGGTGTAGGTGTGGCAGCATATTTGGCCTCTTAACGGGTTGTGATGAATGTGATGATGATGATAAACCTACGTCTGTCACTATGCCCCTCTCCGAGATGCATATAGGTTGAATACAGAGCTCTAAGCAAACAAAGATTACTGCATTCGTTGACCTGACCTCGCGCGTGGACATTGTTGCGCTTTGCATTTCAATTAGGTGGCATTCAGGATATTCTAATCAAGGTGCACGCGTACGCCATCGTTTGATTAATCGCTGGTTTTCCGTAACATTGTCTTGGAGATCACAATAGTAAATATCTTGCACAGATCGATATTTCGATATTTACGTTGTCTCTATCTTTACATAGTGCGAGTATAAAATAAAGTTGCTTCCCGTGGTCTGTATGTACGTTTAGATCCTTCAAACTACACATCTGATTTTAATGCGGTTTTAATTAATAGAATGAGTGATTCAAGAGGAAGGTTTTTATGTACACTAATATTATAAAGAGGAAATATTTGTTTTTTTGTGTGTGTGTGTATGTTTGTAATGAATAAACTCAAAAACTACTGTGCCGATTTCAAAAATTCATTCACCATTAAAAAGTTACATTCACCCTGAGTAAAATCACTACATATTATAAAACAAAGTCGCTTCCCGCTGTCTGTCCCTATGTATGCTTAGATCTTTAAAACTACGCAACGGATTTTGATGCGGTTTTTTTTAATAGATAGGATAATTCAAGAGGAAGGTTTTCATGTATAATAAACTTTGTTTTACGTACGGGTATTACAGAAAACTTACATAAACCGAAGCGAAGCGAGGGCGAGTCGCTAGTAGGCTATATTTTATTTTTCTGCGTGGATGGACTCGCGCGCAACAGCTATGTATTAATTTACAAAAAACATAAACCGAAGTGAGGCTAGTTTTTTTATATATAGATAGATGACAAAACTTCTTTTGTGCAACGTATTTAAAGTAATTGTTAACGTCCAATGCATTTTATTGATTTTAAATGGTTTTCCAACTATTTCTCAGTCCAAATGGCCCCGACACGTACGAGTAACTCTCGAAGGTCAAAATAGCAGGTCAGAGAACACGAAATTTCTCCAATTAACGAGCATACCACCCGAGTATTATGTCACTAGAACGAGTACTACAAGAAATTAATGAGGTATTACTGCATAAATGCATACCATCTTTGACGACGCGACGTATCCAGCTTATAGTGAAGCAGCACTTTGAAAATCTAAGTTCCAAGTTACGTTAGCTCCATGTCACTCTTCATTCGTAACTAGATCGAGAGAAATGGATAGAGACAACGTAACTTCGAACTTCGATTTTCAAAGTAGCCGGCAGAGGGACAGGCAGCGGGAAGCGATTTTATTTTTTACTATGTACTATGTAAAGAAGAAACTGACTGGCTGATAGATCAACGTACAGCCGAAACCGCTGCACCTAGGGATTTGTAATTTGTATATCCTAAAGCTGCACTTAAAAAGGATTTTCGGAAACTCGTCTCCTAAAGTCAAATCACTGGTGCCCGGTTCCTATATTTAAGAAACGAATCGTTTTCCTTACGTCTCGTTAAAATTTGACATTTGCTACGTACAAAATGTGTCAAATTTTAACGAGACGTAAGGAAAACGATTCGTTTCTTGAATATAGAAACCGGGCATGGAAGGTAAACAATTTAAAACTACCCTAAGGGGTTGGCTCATTGATAGAATCTTCTACAATATGAATGAGTTTTATAATAGATAATAAATTGTGTATGAATTAATAAATTCTGTCTAGTAATAAGTGACTTAATATTGTATGTCCGTGATGGATAAACTGTTGGTTCTAGTTATATACTTATTAACATCTCTGTACACGGTTAAACAATAAACGTTATTCTATTCTATTCTATTCCACTAAGTGTTAAAATAGGGGGAATTTTGGGAAACTAATTACGTGGGCGACTTCTAGTCTGTCAAATAAGTACATACAATAGCGATTATTTATTGGGTGAATTGCAAAAATATTGTACATAGTTAAGGGCTCAATTAAAAAATCCTTAACAATCCTTAACTTTTTTCATTGTGTAACGAAGATTAGTCATATAATCATATGGATAACTTTCGTTACACAAAGGAAAAACAATGGTAGAAAGTTAACGTTGCCTCAATTAAGCCCTTAACAATGTACAATATTTTTGCAATTCATCCTATTTTAATCCGACATTTTGACTTATTTAATTACTAGCGACCCGCCCTCGCTTCGCTTCGGTTAATGTGAGTTTTCTGTAACATCCGTACATAAAGCTGAATTTATTATACATAAAAACCTTCCTCTTGAATCACTCTATCTATTAAAAAAAACGGCATCAAAATCCGTTGCGTAGTTTTAAAGATTTAAGCATACATAGGGACAGACAGCGGGAAGCGACTTTGTTTTATAATATGTAGTGATTATTACTACTGGGACCTGTACATCCCTGTGACATTTAAATTATGTAGCTTAAGTTTAGTATTGTAATAGGTGATTTATTTTTAAAAAACGGCTTACTGTTGAGTTTCTTGCGGCGCTTCTTCTCAACAGTGGTCTCTTTGGAAGCGCTGGTAGACTCAGACTTGTAAAAGTGCCTACAGGGCCTACTTACAGAATAAATAATTTGATTTGATTTGATAAAGTATAGCCGTGGTAAGAGAAAAATCGTCACTTTTCGATCTTAACAGCTTTGAAATAGAGTCGATAACGCGACCCTTTTCATACTGCAACTGACAACATTACCTAAGCGAGTTCAATGCCTGCGTTGCGCAGGATCTCTAGGTTGTCTAGACGTACGTAAAATGTGTCACATAAAAATAAAAGAAGAGAGACATTGCTTCTTTAGCTCTCCGTGATCTCATTTAGTTTACTAATTCATTTTACTTCAATGTATCTTTAGATGAATTTGGATATGAATCCTTCCCACAAGTGATTACGACGATTACAAGGATGTTATGACGACAATAAGAAATAAAAAATTGCGACTTGGCCGGCTCATATTTTGTATAGATGAATTACTACTATACTTACTACTACCATTATTACTATTATTATATAAGTATTTCTCTCTCGTTCTCTTGCCTTTAAACACACAATACCACTACATATGCAATGCTCTCGCTAATTCATCTATAACACGGTTTTGCTCTTAAGTAGGATTGTGAAGTTAAAAATTTCCTTACAAAATGCGATAAAGTTTCTCTTCCCTTAAATCTGGTCCGATTTTTGAATATGTTCTAGATATTATAAAAGACTAGATCTGTGCATAAAATTTTTGGCACAAGCTTTTGATGCCGACTGTACTTTTGTTTGCACAGTCGTCATTTACTCTTCCAGACCATTCTAATAAGCTTTATCATGTGTAATTTAGGAGTCCCTATGGTCACCCTGAGTCTCCGTCATCAGACCAGCTCGATGGTACTATATTATTGTATTGACATCAGAACTAAAAATGCAAATTTTCAGCTTCATCGGAAACGAAGTGAGTCAAAAAGGAAGTGGGTCAAAAATAAAAGCTTGTAAAGCATCGATTCGATCGATCGTTCTAGCATCGGTTCACCATTAAGGATTTTTCTCATGAAAAACTTGGGGCGTCAATGGCTTACTAAAATGAGTTTTGTCATCTTTAGCGAATACACCGATCGATTGCATCCACTAGCACTCGAATTCGCTACGCCCTGAATTCAAAACATCGGCCTTGCCCTCACTTTTTTCCTTCATCAACATAAAAGCGTTTCATGTTATCAGGGATATTTCGAGCATGGCCTTTGGTTCTGGACTTAGTTTTTGGTTTGACTGATCTTAAGATAGACGTTTCAAGACCCGTCAATAGAAATGTTGAGTCATATAAAACTGTCATTCATGCGTCCACTAAACTGAATACGTCATGAATACAGTCAGCTGTGAATTGACTTCACCCAGCATCGCAAAACATTGCGTAGGGATCAATAGGAAACGACGAAGGTCTACCTCATCAAACGCCACGCTCTAGCCATCCTTAACTATTCATAGCTACTTATCTCCAGTTACCGAATCGGAAAACGACGATAGATAGGAACTTACTGTATAGTCGAGTTCATAATTATTTGTACACTTTAGTACCTTGTCACCTTAATCACTGTAACTATTCGTATATGGCAGTTTAAACGTGACGTTAAATAGACAAGGTACTAAAGTGGACACATATTTATCAACAACAATTGCAGATGAACGTGCCCCAACGAAGGCCGCTGCTTACGTGACAAGTGTCAGCGACAGGCGAATACTTGACCGATTCGATAGGTGCAATTAGCGATTACTTTTTCCTCTACGTATTGGGGGCAGCATCTTGAATACGTTTTAAACTTGAGGAATCTGATTTTTACAAGCTTTTATTTAACTTGCAATGTATGTATGTATGTGTGTATGTAAGGATCAAAACTTGCAAGTTCAATTTGACCCACTTACCGGTTTTCGATGAAGCTGAAAATTTGTATACGCCTTTAGATCTGATGACAATATAATAATATAGTACCATCGAGCTGGTATAAAAAATTTGTTTTGTCAGAAACTTATTTCTATATTTATATAATCTTAAGACTGCAGTCTTAGGGTGCGAATGCACTCCTGGGGGCTGAGATGGAATGCCTCTATGCTAGTACCGGTATACTTAACCCCACACAAACACAAAGTTAACGGATAAGATGATTGTAGTGACCTGGTCGGACCCTGGTTTTTTTCCATGCCATTATAAAAAAAACATTGTTGAAGCTAATGACGAGTCAATGACAGTTTTCAACGATTCAATTTCTAACCACGTGTCTTGAAACGTGATTATTTGTTGGTAAATATTTGTTCAGAATAATAATGAAACTTTAGTAACGTCAAATTATTCAGTGACCTTCTGCAGCGAGGTTAGGGTGGATCCAGATTACGGGTCAGGGGGGTCAGAGACTCCCAAAATACAGTCTGATGTAGGTAATGTTTGTCAAACTTGTACCAAGGTTCTGTGATGGTTTGACCATAATTATAGTCACACAAGTTCAAGTGGAAGGGTCTGGAGCGATAATAGGCATTGGGAGGGCGAATAGCGGCCGGAACCGCTTACAATTGAAGGGGTTTCCATTGGGTAATTGATAGAATTATAACTCAAACGAATTGAGGAGATATTCCAATGAAAGGCAACTTACCAAAACCAAAAACTTTGTGTTTTCCTCGTTAATATTAAGATGGATGGAATAGATAAAACATAAATGGCTAGCGGCACGCTGCAAGATAGCGAGCCGAAGTCTGCCGAATGTGGAAAGAGAGGCGATCAATAGGGTAACACCCGGTTAATGCTTATTGCGTTACCTAAAAATATTAAATTATCCAAACCCTAATGGAATTCGTAAGAGCAATAGAAGCTATTAACTAGTTCGAAAAGATTTCATAACAATGGTAACAGTCATAGGGAAACCATAACGATTGGGTTACCAAATCGATAGGGTTAATGAAGGGGTTTTCAGATCCCTGGTCGCCGACGAACTATTTGGACTGTTAATTAGCCGTACCTGTGGCTCGGTGTGGTAGTTCCAGTTGGCGTTAGTGAACTGGAGCATGGTGGCCATTACGGGGATGTCCATGAAGAACTGCTCGCTTCCACCGGCTTCTATGAGGAGCACCTGCCAAACAACCATCTTCAATTTAGTACTTTATTGATACTACTATTAAATTGTAAGTAATTTTATTCACAACAAAAACACAGACAGTAAAAAGACGATGAAAATAAAGGAAAAGAGACGGCGAGTACACGGTACAGTCACGAGATTTAATTTGGTACCATCTTAGGTCCAAAGTCTTTCTGACATTCTACAACAATAAGGTTGAGTTTCCTAAAAGTTACAAATGACTTGACATCTCTAACGACATTGACTACTTCAAACATATTTTTCTTGAAATGGGCCCCAAATTAACGCTCGTGACCGTACATTTAAAACAAACAATGAAATAAAATAAAAAGTAACACTAGTACTTATGTAGAAAAAACCACACGAGGTGGTGTGTCACAACAAACAAATTTGAACCAGTAAAACTTGTTAACAATTGTAAGATTTTGGTGTTGTCAAAAGAATAGTTCAGCGAAATGGATCAAAGGCAAATATTTCGAAAACATAGTTTTGTTTTTTAGGGTTCCGTAGTCAAACTAGGAACCCTTATAGTTTCGCCATGTCCGTCCGTCCGTCCGTCCGTCCGTCCGTCCGTCCGTCCCCAGTCTAGCTCAGAGACTCATAGTACTAGAAAGCTGTAATTTGGCATGAATGTACATATTAGTCACGCCAACAAAGTGGTAAAATAAAATTATGAATTTTTTTTTTTTTTAATGCACCTCCCCTACTCGTAACGTGGGGATGTCTTTTTTTTTTCTTGCCTACCCCATAGTGTGGGGTGTCGTTGGATAGGTCTTTCAAAAATATTGCGGGTTTATGAAAACAATTTTTCGATTAAGGGATCCGTTTATGAAATATTAAGCTTTAAAGCGCTATTTTTTGTTAGAGTCAAGTGTCCCCCCCCCCTACAGCCAAAACTACAAGTACTAAAAATCTGAAAAAAATCTTCAACGAAAGCGCATATAACGAATTTTAAAGGAAAACTATCACGGCTAAGTAGACATGATTAGTTCCTGAGATACAGGCGATTAACGGGTTTATACCTACTAAAAATCATCTAAGACAGCGCCAAATATCTTTAAATAGAAAATTGTTTCATACATGTTGATTTTTGAGATAGTTTTTTGTGTTTGTCGTTACGGCTTCGGAACCCTACACTGAGCATGGTCCGACATGCTCTTGCCCGGTTTTTTTATTTTGAAAGAACCAACAATTTGTTCCGGCTTAACTTTTCGTAAGGGAATAAGTTACTCTTTATTCCACATGCTCCAAGTAAACATGTGACTACGAAAACTCCACAACGCCTGAGAAGTTATGATAGCTTGGTACATTGCTGAGAACTCTAAAAAAATTTGGTAAAAAATAAGCCGCTGCCGTACGGAGTGTACGCATTATAGAAGATTACCAACAAAAATAAATACATCTCACTATTATTACGTTCTAAACAGGTACAGCACATACAAAATGGCATGCAACAAAAACTTATAATTATATCGCCTCTTGAAAATATTACCAATAAGTCTATCACTGCGTCAATCTTTTTTTGTCCATCTATTAATATAAGCAGGATGTCAAAATAACTAAGTGGATGTGGTTAGGAAAACAACATTATTTATAATATACTTTATTAATAACAAGACGCACGATGACGAGTTAAAAAACACATTTTTTTTTAATACTCCTGAGCAGGATTTGACCAAGAGCATGTGGAAATACCCATGGTAAATGTAATAAAATAAAAGTGTAGGTGCTATAGTGCCCGGCCGATGAGAAGTAAATCCAGACACATTGCACAACCATGAAGTTTCTAAATATTGATGATGTTGACATCAGTAAAATTACTGTTATTACTGGGGTGTGATTCTCTCAAAAACGCGGTCGGGTAAACGAACTAGTGAATGTCGCAGCGGCGAGTTTAGGTAGTCCCCTCAGAGCAAACAAAACACTTTTTAGCACGTGCATTTTCAATTCGGCAGCATGGCCTCTGTCGATGGGATACCTCCACACGTAACAAATAAGTTTATCATTATTTTTCTGCTGTCAACATTATCAATATTCAGAAACTTAATGATTGTGCAATGTGTCAGGATTTACTTCCTGTCGGCCGGGAACTATAAATATATATTAACATAATCTGAATCACGTCGCTTATTCATACCGACCTTAGCATTTTAATTTAGCAATCAATGTGCTAATAGAAACGCCAGATTCCCTGCAGTTTTCCTTGTATAACACTGTTACTTATACCTATTTTAATTCTTCCAAGCCAAAGCGCCATAAGGCCATGACCATGTCGGTTTTCTGATAAGCTCCGCGTTTTACGATATTTTCTTAGTAATCGGTATTCCGAATAAAGTAATTTTAAAAACATAGGAAATTGGACGTCAAACATGTTTTTTTTTTGTTTTATTACTCGAACCAAATCTTTACCTACTTTGGTTGGTTCGTTACTAACGTCAACCCTTTTTAATAATTTTGGGTAATTTTTTTTCGCGTGTTTGTATGTATGTGTGTACGTCTGCTCCATTGTGACCTCCTGTAGCCGAAACAGCTCGAACGATTTTGGAGAGTGATGTGTTGTTGTTCGTTAGACGGGCGAAAGAAATCCTCGTAATGACTGTTTGTATTTACGAAAACACAGAAAAAATACCATTACATTTCACCTGAAATATGTACATTGCATAATTATCCTACTTATAAAATTTTCGTCCTAATTCATATTAGACTACATTCACTTTTTCTGTATTTAAATTTGCTCCTTATTATGGACAAGATTCAAGATTCAAATTTCGGTTTTAAATATTTTTCAGTACAATTACATCTTGACCAAAACTTTGGATGGTATTTTTTTGGTCAATTTCAAAATGGTCAATTCAAGTGAACGATTTTCCTTTTGTACTTACATATATACATACATAAACTCACACCTTCATTCCCAGAGTGGGGTAGGCAGAGCTACATAATTACTAAAAACTCTAAAAACTTGTTGCTAATACTGAAGTTACATTTTTGCCCAGTCAGGCTAAGAAGTTTACCAGCGTATTAGTGACAGGTTGCGAGGCCATCGCCTAACAGTACTACACGCCTTTATTCCCTTAGTCGCCTCTTACGACATACACGGGAATACATGGAGTGGCACTATACTAACTCGGCAACCACAAGGGAAAAAAAATAATAGGGGACAATGTCACACCAATTGACCTAGTCCCAAACTAAGCTCTAGGCTTGTACTTTGGGTACTAGACAACGATATAAATACTTATATTGAGAAATATATACTTAAATACATAGAAAACATCCATGACTCAGGAACAAATATTTGCGCTCATCACACAAATATCTGACCTTACCGGGATTTGAACCCAGGACCTGTAGCTTCGTGGGCAGGGTCACTACCAACTAGGCTATCGCGTCGTCAAACTTTATGTCAGTAAATTGTAAAAGCGTATTAGCAAATATAACTCGTGTTGTACCTTGAACTGGTCCACTTCAGTGAGTCGGTTGCTGAGGACACACCCGGCGGTCCCAGCTCCGATGATCACGAAGTCGTACTCCGAATGCAACACTTCAGCATCAGGTGGCTCCCCGTTGTAGAGATTGGAGGTATCGCGCAGGAACCCAGACACGGCCTCGAAGATGGAACCGCGTTGGGAGAGGACTGGCATACAGAGCAGGAGGCATGATAATCTGAAATAAGTATGCACATAAAGTCTGCCCTCCTAAGCCAATAGGCAGTATCTCAGATAAGACTACTATAGAAATATCAACCTTATTGCTAACGGGCGAGAAATCAAACTGTTTTGGTTATTTAATTTGGGATACTGCTGATTGGTATGGTGACCGATTTGTGGTATGGGGAGATATGTTTTTGCTAGTAGTTACTGAACAACTGATCCATGATATCTTTGACGCGTAAAACATGGAATAGTTGGACAAATACTTTAATTCTTAACTAGTCCCCAAGGGAACACACGCTTGGAGCCACTGGAATAGTCAACTTCTGAACTGAACTGGATGACATCGGGTCCTCTTTGTTGTAGTGGTACCTTCATCACGCTAGTCCAAGATCGCTGATCTAGATCACGTGTACCATTACCTAAGTAGAAAAATTGACCTTGATAAGACTTACGTGACTGCAATCCTAACATGTGCATTAAGATCACATCAGCTCATTATTTTGGCGAACGCAAAATGTATTATTAGGCACAATAACTGCCTCTCTAGAATAGCAGCCATAGACCATGACCCCTCTCTAATCTAATATCTAAAAGCAAATGTAACCAAAGTAATTATTTATTATTATTATTATTTTATTTATTTATTATTATTATTTATTATTTAATAGCTATTGCCCACGACTCCGTCCGCGCAGAAAAATAAGTCATAGCCTATGTTCATCATCATCACGGAAAATGAAGGATTTTAATGATGAATATTAGTGTAGATAGAGGACGCTCGTGATTTCGTACATGTAGAATTAATTTCACAATACTCTTCCTATTTCTTTCCGCTGACAGTCGATGATAGAAAAAATCCTTTCTTAGATCACCCTATACTCGTATTAGGGGCAACCTTCAATTATCACTGATGCGAAAACTCATTAACAGTGTGTCTTCTGTCTGTGCTAACCTAAGCCCAAACATGGCCACTCACAGAGAGTAAAAAAGCTAAATTGTCAAAAAACCTTCAGTTTGCCTACGAGCAACGGAGCGCAGTATATTAGGTGTTAGGAAGGATCCGGGTCACTACACTACGCTTCAGAACATGCATCGCTGACACTTCCAAGCTCAAGTGGGATACCACGGCCACGTCTGTCGCAAGCACACGGACCGGGCTAGCATGGCCACCAAGTGTAGATGGGGCAGGCCTTGCCGGAGATGGCGGGACGAATTGGACGTATTCCTCAGCAACTGGCCGGAAGAGGCACCATAGAGCCTTTGTCCAGCTGTGAGACACTAAGAAAGGGGTGCGTCTCACGAGATATAACAACAAAATCTATAATTTCATGTTAATAACGTTTACAAGATATAATAAACGTTAGCTATAATAACAAAATCAATATTTTCATAAGGAATAACGGTCAATTAACATAATATTCATTTTATATAATGTTTTTGTCTATAATACTCACATTGTTTAATTTCAGTTCGAATAACATACATGACATATAACGATCTTAATACATAATATATTTTATTATTTCGAGGTTATTTTTTTTTTATTTTATACGTGTATTATGTTTTTTGATGTTAGATAATTTGATTAATATATCTTTTAAATCTTAGGTGTTATGAACGTTATACGTTTTAATAGTTATATAAATTGATATTATATATTAATAACGTTATACTTTATGGAAATAGATATTTTGAAATTATATCTTCCGTTCATTATATCCAGTGAACGTTATACTAAACGTGTTTATACAAAGTGAGCGTATATATTATGAGTGTTATATTATCAGTTCTTATATCTCGTATTACTTACCCCTAAGAAAGGCTAGTAAAAAGATTTGCAATTTCAAGTAGGTATTTAGGTTCAACGCATTATGCTGCGTAGTGTTTGTATGCCAATCAGATATGGAAGAGTTTATGTGTAATGAATGTAATGATAAATACAGATAGGTACCTGATGAAAATATTGCAGTGATTCCTCATATCAAACACTTCACACACCGTTCACTGTCAAAGTTGTCATCTGACTGATCTCATAACTGTTAATGTATCACTATGTCGAACCCAATTAACTCTGGTCTTTCCACATTTTATTTCATTATATTAAGCTCTGGAAAATTCTCAAGTTTAGGGCACCACATTAAGTAAGTCATCATTGGCTATTAAGAAGACGGCTACAAATTACCGGTAATGCAACAATGTTTGTTGTTTTAGTGTTTTGTTGGATAATTAGGTAATATATTTACATTAATTTGACATATGAGCCTGACTAATTCACTTTTAAAGGCAATGCCGAAGCATTCGAACGGAGAATAACTTACGAGAAGACATAATATATTCAATATTCATCGATGTCTGGAACTTCAACTGTTTTAGGCAAGATTTCCGTGTAGTGTCAGACCTATCGTAAAAAAAACGTTGTTAATCGCATATAATTTGCGAACTTGTTTTCTCACAAGCCTGTATTTTACTCATCTTGTTTGGCAGTTAGTGTATGGGACGAATCTGTTTCAAGTTTCTTTAAAAACAAATGGCAGCTATACAATATGTGATAGTTTTCGAATCGTGTACTTAACCGATATTATAACAAAATGGGTTGTAAGTAGGGAATGCAATTTAACCGGTTATTAACCGATTATGTGTGAAGATAACCGGTTAAACCCGGTTATTTCCACTCCCTATTTGTAAGACATCTTATCTTTCATCCTATTAGAGTTTGCAGTGTGTCGGTATTTCTCGGCTTTCGGTACTGGCCGTACTTTGTGGGACTGACAATTTCTGGGACTACTAACTCTTCACACCAAAGCCATACATGAAATTAAGATTACCAGCTCAAGTTGAATAGTTTTGCTACTCCTGTCCTTCCTTCATATACTCGGAGTTTACCGTTGTAGATAGTGAGTAAATATACTACGTTGTTTTCTATGCAAAAGTTCGTTTGTACCTATCTTACTTTCTCAGTCAGCTTTAGAACCCATTGATAATCTAGACGAATTCGACCTTATCCGATCAAATACGATATAAGATTGTTTTATGTGTATCATGCCTGCGGCCTTATGGTAGTGTTTATTGATGTCGATAAACGTGGACAAAACATCTGTCACTTTCTGACCAGTATGTAAATGCGAGAGTGACGGATGCTTTATTCAACGCGATAAAGGCGACTATGATATGCGCCTTGGTGGGCCAAATATCGGTTACTGAAATTTCTTGTGTTTGTACAGTCCGGTTCATAAATATGTGTATACTTTAGTACCTTGTCTGTTTAATGACATAATTTAAACTGCCATATAAAATTCTCTCAGTGATTTATGTGACATGGTACTATAAATGGTTGGAAAGTAAATAAATTCCCCCTTGCAAAATTTTATTCATGTTTAATTATTGTAGGAAGTCAAAGGAGTTTCTCAAAATTATCCACATTCTGATACGTGGCTGTTTGGTAAAAAGGTGTACTTTTTAAAATTGTATCCCTAAAAATAATTATTTAGGTTAGAAAGAAAGAAAGAAAGAAAATAAAAATATTCAGACATTTAACAAAAGGACAAAACAAGTACTAAACAAGAAGATAAGTGATAGGGTAGGTGATTAGGTGAGCAGAAATTCGACTGCATCTGCAGAATGACACACACATTGATTGCACAACTAATTGTGAATTATAATATACTAGCGACCCGCCCTCGCTTCGCTTCGGTTTATGTGAGTTTTTTGTAACACCCGTACATAAAAAAAGAATTTATTATACATAAAAACCTTCCTCTTGAACCGCTCTATCTATCAAAAAAACCCGCATCAAAATCCGTTGCGCAGTTTTAAAGATCTAAGCATACATAGGGACAGACAGCGGGAAGCGACTTTGTTTTATACTATGTAGTTATAATATACAACTGGTATAGCTTCTGTTATTGTACTTAAAACTATTTTAAATTATACTAGTTGGCAGATGTAATTGCCGCACGATGATTTTCTAAGAACCGAACCAAAGCAGATCAGATTGCTATGCTAACAATTTTGTTGTGGAAACTTGACTCGGTTTTTCCCCGGACATAATTAAAACCAACGCATGACGGTAACACTTTTATTTATGTACAAAAACAATTCCATATATACAAATACAATTATATTTATATTTACATCTAGTATTTACAATCTTATTCATTTAACATTGCGTAGGCGCAGGTACATAAATAGCCATGCTAGAGTTATTTATTAGGTGTGTTCGATCATTGGAGTATATGTCTAACTTTACGTGTAGGACTACAAAACGACTTAAACTATAAGCTCAGCTGCGAATTACTCACGTCAGGAAATACGTTTATGTTATAATGTCCTTCCATTCAGCAGTAGGTATTCACTCGGAGGCAGACGCCTGGGGTGTTATTCCGTTGAAAACGGATTTCGGACAGTCAAACGTGTGAGCGAGTGAACGTGGCGAAACTGCGAGTTTAAGTAGTCCCGTCGGAGCGTACAAAGCAGGGCAACAGGGCTTCTGCCGAACGATCGTACGTAAAAATGGCTGCCTAATAGAATGCACGCCGTAAAATGTGTTCTGTACGCTCTGACGGGACTACTTAAACTCGCCGCCCGCCGGTTCGCTGCTTTCTCTCGTTCACTCGCCGTCGCCGTTCGAACGTTGTGTTAAGAGAATGACACCCCTGACAAAATATCGAATGAATCCGAAACACATGTCAGGATACTTCCTGACATTGATACGTGAGCTGCAGCCGTTTTTTTAATTATTTATTTTATTCAAACAATATTAGTATAAGGTCAGATCCACAATAAAGCAATTGTTATAAAGCTATGTCACTTTAGCATATTGTTGGCATACGTGAGTTTAAAAAGCATGGCATGACAATAGTAACCTTACATTTAATCTTCACTAGTACCGTAGGTAACATGTAAGTGTCAATTTCTAATCATTGTTGACTTTACCGCAACGAAAGTTAAGTGATTTACGAACAATGTGCAATACGAGTTATTAAAAGCATTTCAGAAGATAAAATTTTAGGATCACGCAATATGTAGATGTTTTTATTTATTTATCACAATATAGTATTTATCATTGTAATAAGAAACATAACTAAAGAACGACTGACTGTTGAGTTTAAGATTCTTGCTTGCTTCTTTTTAAAAGTGGTCTCTTGTAAAACTAAACTTATAACGAGTAAAAGTGCCCGCTTCACTTACTTAGCAATTATTATTTTTATCTCAAGCAGGTATAAAATGGATTAAGATATTATTGGTCACACCTCACAATGCAAATCGTCAATTTACTTTCTCAACGTCGTATCTGATTATTCGATCACTTAGATAGGAAAAGCACCCAACCGCCGACTAAAGAACCTCTTATTGGAAAATGCATTTTATTCAGTTAAAGAATTTGTTGACATTAAACTATAGGTTCCCTAAATTGTTGTTGTATTTGTATCACTTGACTTATCTGTTATTTGTCAAATTTAATTATTTATGTTATGACTTCTACTTTTATTTTGTTTTAATTTTTGACGAACATAGATCAATGCATGTAAATTTTAATGTAATTGTTTTATGCAATAAATAAACTTAACTAAACTACACTCATGTCACTAAGTAATAAATACTACTTTCCCATCTGTCTATTCGATTAGATAAGATCTTGAGAAAGTAAAGGGACAAAATGTAAGTTTCATTGGGTATGGCATGACCCTCGAAAAACTGTAGGAAGAAATTCATGCTTGAAACATTGATACTTCCCGAAGATGAAATAAACTAGTTCTACGCGGACGAAATCGCGTGAAAAATCTAGTACACAATAATTGATTCAACTTTGAACCGGTTCCAACATTTATTATAGTTTTCCTTTATTGAATACTAGCGACCCGCCCTCGCTTCGCTTCGGTTTATATGAGTTTTCTGTAACACCAGTACATAAAATAAAAAAAAAATATACATATAAACCTTCCTCTTGAATCACTCTATCTTTTAAAAAAAACCGCATCAAAATCCGTTGCGTAGTTTTAAAGATCTAAGCATACATAGGGACAGACAGCGGAAAGCGACTTTGTTTTATACTATGTAGTGATGTTATTAATACCATGAGATTATAAATACGTCAGTCACCACGGGTAGTTGACCCTTAATACGTGGAGTAAACATTTGACGTCATGGTCAGTTAGTGCGAGGTAAAACCGGGTGATTAATTACGAATGGAATATTTACCGGTACTTTTTATATCTTCCATAGCTAATGCAATTAATGACGGCTAAGCTAATGTTTCTAATCTTTCACATAATTTCATAACATAAACAACAATTGTCAACATGTTTTTTTTATTTAACTTAATATAATTCAGTTGATTGGGAAACTGTACTTTCTATTTTATTCAATGATGGAAGTTGGTCATTGTGTATTAACGTATACAATATATTATTATTTTCAGTTGTTAAACAGTTGGCCTTCAATTTAAGCATACTTATAAAATAATTAAAACATATATTTTATGATATTTTATGGCACTGTTATACTACTCCATAGCTTCGCAGTTTAGCGAAATCATACAACAGAGGCCCAAGCTAAGATGCTTTACGCGAATTAGCGTTTCTATTCATTTCGTTTTTAAACCAATCGCGTCACAGTAGATCACGTGATACGAAGAGTCACGCGATCTACCTGTGACGTGATTGGTTAAAAACGAAATGAATAGAAACGCTAGTTAGCGTAATGCATCTAGGCTAGAGTCTGAGGGGCTCTGTTCTACTCGGTAAAACCATATTGCTTTTGACAAGTTATGGTATTGTTAACTCGGCTGCTATTACTGTTAAATAAATAAGAGCTTTAACGTTGACAATATGATAACATGCCAAATACGATTACAGGTAATAAAGTCGCCGACAATAGAACTTGCAAAAGATGTAAACAAAACCAAACAAACCAATTCACCATGATTACTCGATAATCACGTACTTTTAAATATCAAGTGAGATCATCGCAATGATTTATACACTAGATCATTATTTTCGTATTAAGTTTAAGATGAAACAACTATTAATTATACGTTATTTTTAATAAAAACTTGCTTGGTGAATATTTTAGGTTATGTGTCAAACAGTACTAATTTGTTTACATCGTTCACAAGTTCTATTGACGGCGACTTTAATAGTGCCCCAGGTATTTATTATTTAGCAAAAACATATTTTTACAGTGTAAGTTTTGTTATCAAGTAAGTACACTCAAGGAAGTGTATATGATGACGTAACGGACGTCGCATCACTCAAGTTTGATGTGGCGTTTATTAACTCAAGTTTGAGTGACGTGACCTCAGGATTCTAAGGTCCTCGAATACATACTTAATAGCACATCAGGTTTTTCCACAGATTGGACTTTTGGAGCGTCAAACTATATACCGAGAAATGATCGATATTTAATTCGAAAATCAATAAAAAATAAACCACTTACAAAGCTATTGTTAAGTCAAGGACCTTAATTATTAAGCCACTATAAAACCCTGTCATAGTTACTGCGTCAAATCACACGAAGGAAATTACCCTAAAATTAATGATTTACGTCATGCAACAGGGTTTCATAGTGACTCAACAATTAAAGTCTAAAAAATGTGCATAGCTTCTTTCTTCATTTTCTTAATCAAAAGCGAACAATAAAATGGCTTGGATTCGTTTTTATCATAACCATTTTACTAACAATTAATTTTTGGTTTTATAACTTGTTTATAAGATGTAATAAATCTAGCGATTCCAATATAATTAACCGTTGTCTAAATTATGCTACTTTAAATACTTATCAAAAGAGGAAGTCTATAATACGAGTAAGTACAGATACGTCAATTCATCTTTGGCAGTGATGCGACAGCAGAATGTGTAGGCTTTAGAAATTTGCATATTTAATTTAATATTATAACCCTCTTATTCAGAAACGCGCAATAGTTAAAGTGAGCTTGGAATATGCTCTGTCCTTATATGCCATTATGTAGGGTTACCAATATTTCGGCGAAATATGTTTGCCAAACGTATCGTATCCCAATCGTTTCATTTGCCAACCCTTGTTTTCTGTAACCGTAAATATTTCAGGATTTTATAAAAACTAACGTAACCTATAGGGTACACGATTGTACTGAAATAAATCCTGAAAGAAAAATAGGGTTGGCAAATGAAAAGGTTGGGAAACGAACATGAGGTAAACGTATTTCGGCCACACGGCAGGTTCAGCATTATGACATTTTAGATGGACGGAAAAGTACGAAGAATACTTTAACTAAAATAGGTTTATAGTAAGTTTATGAATAAGCTTTTAGTCGGGGATCTTCTTAGCTACATACATACATACATAAACTCACGCCTTTATTCCCAGAGTGGGGTAGGCAGAGCTACAGAATTACCAACAACTCTAAACTCTCTCTCTTCTTAGCTAGGTTTCATGAAAATTGGTAGTTCCGTTTAAAATATATTACATAGGGGGGTTATATATATGGGGTATATATATATATATATATATATATATATATATATATATATATATAACAAACTGCCGTGTGCGCATTGCATAAAGATGAAAGTGCCTAATTAGTGGAATTGGTAACTAAACTAATTACAGGGGGGTTATTATGACACAGTTATGCAATTCTGATTACGATGAGAGAAAAAGACAGAGCTATATAACTGCCACAGCTCTGTCCCTTACACTCACCGTAAAATGAACTGCACAGTTATGTCATAATAACCCCCCAGGATGTAATAATGTACAGTCGACTACAAATAGATGAAGGTCGGTATCCAATTTTGAACAATGCAATAAGGAAAAGAAGTGGATACACCGCTTTGTAGTCGACTGTACATGCAAACTGAGACAAACAACAATGAACATGTTTTTTTATCTGTATACGAAGTTTTTTACATATCATAAATAAATAACGTATTGATTGTTGCTTTGTCTTACACACAAAATTATTTTAATTAAATCTAAAATTGGCATGGTCTATTTAAAATTAACGTCTAATGGTAACTATATGACATTTTACAAAGATAACTAAATTAAATGTCATCGTCTCTTACTGAGCCAGTCTTGCTTTATCAGATCTGCTCCCTTCTCCCCGATCATTATGACTGCTGCGTTTGTGTTCCCGCTCACTATAGTGGGCATCACACTAGCATCTATGACTCTTAAGCCTTCCACACCATACACCCTCAATCTAGGGTCCACTACCGCCCCAGTGTCCCACGAGGGACCCATTTTTGCCGTCCCAGACTGATGATATATCGTCATTGAAATATGCCTCACCTGACACTCTATATACTCATCTGACATAAATTTAAAGTGTTTACAAGTCGGTAAAGGCTTCATGTAAAGTCTGTTGCCGAACTGTTTGAAGGGAGACGCGTTTGCGACCTGGACAGCTATCTTAATCCCTTCAACGAGGCGAGCCACGTCTAACGGATCCTCGTGGTAGCGGGGGTTCATTAGTGGGTAATGGAAGGGATTGGAACTCCTTAGTCTTACATATCCTCGTGTATTTGGTCGTAATAGTAACGGCATGATAGTCCAAGCATCCTTGTTAGCTATTGGTTTGTAGACAGTATTGTATATCTCATCTGTGAGACCTAGGATTTTCCGGACAATTTGCCCATTGTCAGATGAGAACGACGCTGGCGCCATGTGGAACTGAATATCAGGCCACAGCCCGGAGCTGTTCGCGTATTTTGTGTTAACGAAAGCGATGCCTTCTAACCCTCCCAGGGTCGTCATAGGGCCTCGCTCGTTGACGACATAATTCATAGTAACAGGGAACGCCTGGAAGCGGTTTTGGACGATCGCCACAGGTTTATCGACTAGAAATGTTAACCCTCCAACACCGACGTGGTCTTGCAGATTCTCTCCTACCGGCAAATCTTTTAAGACTTTAATACCGACGTCTTTTAAATGATCTTTCGGGCCTACTCCAGATAACATGAGTAGTTGCGGGCTGTTTATGGCGCCAGCGGATAGTATGACCTCTTTTCTCGCGTATACCATCCGCTTTACTCCATGTTTGACGTATTCGACTCCATAAGCCTTCATCGTGACAGGATTTATCAGGACCCTCGTTACTTGAGTATTTAAGGAGACGTCTAAGTTTCTTCGAGTCCTCACGGGGCGGAGGAAAGCTTTGGCAGTGCTGCAGCGTGAGCCACGTCGAATCGTACCTTGGGCAATCATGAATCCAGTTTGATATTCACCATTGATATCTCTATTATCGTACCCGATCTCAACTCCTGCTTCTACAAAAGCAGCTACTAACGGCGTCCTCCAAGGCGCCTCTTGGACAGTCAAGTATCCTCCTCGACCGTGGTATTTACTCTTAGCCAAGTAAGGGTTTCTGTTGTCCTCAGACTTGATGAAGTATTTCAAAACGTCACGGTAGCCCCATCCAGGATTGCCGGATTGCTCCCATTGGTCGAAGTCGTATCGATTACCTCGCACGTAGATCATGTAGTTGAGTACACTTGAACCACCGAGCACCTGTAATAATTTAAAACAACGACTTATTTAGTTGTAATCTTTATTACACTTAACGCCATCTATCGGATACCTTAATCAGTTACCTAGAGAGTACGGACGATTGAAACAGAAACAGAGCCGGTTTTTTAACGAGCTGTGTTGTCCGCGGCATGAATGTAATAATGAATCGATGAAATCTGACGTTGCTGGGAGTGCTACCTAACTCAAGGTAACGTCGAGAGAGGGCGCCACTCTGATTACTCTATTAAAGTAAAATTACTATATTTAAGTTATTGGTAAACACACTTGTTACAAACTGCTGTGCGCTTGCAAGGGTTGTTTGTTTTCCACCTCATAGTTATAGGTAGAAGTACTGTTTGTGGCTGTACCTTTTTTGGCCACTTAAACGATGCATTAGGAGAAATGACGATTAGAGATTCCATAGGGGAACCAATAAATGAGTTGATTTCTGACAAATTAAGTTTTAAATTCGTATACCAAATTGGACGTCTTCGAGTTTGATATTTATCAACTCACATGTATCACGAAAAGCATTCAGGATATCGACCAATGAAACTAAGCCTTTATATCGCTACGCTACTTTATGGAAATAGAATCAAAGTTTACCTTTCCCCTAGGCCAGCTGCACCGGCGCTTCTTAAAGCCGAGGCATGCGTAGCTGGTGGGCTCCGTCTTGTACTGCCAGTCCAACTTGGTGAGCTGCAGATACCCAGCTAACGATGGCACGTCCGTGATCTCGTTCTCATCGGGCCCTGGAATGTTTCAGTGCCCTGGGTTAAGAAGTAGTTTGAAGTGTAACACCCAGTTCTATAATCATTTTTTAGCACTAATGTTCCATCTACACTCTGTCAGTTTCTAATTACCCAAGGCAGTGACAACACGCGCTTTGAGTGATATTAAATACTAGCGACCCGCCCTCGCTTCGCTTCGGTTTATGTGAGTTTTCTGTAACACCTGTACATAAACCCGAATCTATTACACATAAAAACCTTTAGTGAATTATCTAAGTGAAAACCGCATCAAAATCCGTTGCGTTTAGGAGGAGTTAACGGTTGTACAGACAGAAAGACAAACGCGGAAGAAAGAACTTCACCATGAAGGAATCAGATACTTGAATGATACGATAAAAATCTTCCTCTTTAATCACTCTATCTATTAAAAAAAACCGCATCAAATTCCGTCGCGTAGTTTTAAAGATCTAAGCATACATAGGAACAGACAGACAGACTGCGGGAAGCGATTTTGTTTTATACTATGTAGGTAGTGATATTAAATTCACGTTCACATTCGTTCAAAAACCTTTAACATACTTCCGGCCAATTATAGACATAAAAGCAATTTTAATGATTGTTTAAATTATAATGTGTTGCTAAACGATAATGTTTAACCTTAAAAGGCTTCATTTTTAAAGTGATCTCGAACAGTGTTGCATAAAGTTGAAAATTAAATCTTACCGGACTCGAGTAAAAGTGTGCTCCATTGCTTTACTTCCGACAGTCGATTGGCGACCACAGCGCCGGCCGAGCCTCCGCCGACCACAATGAAGTCATATTCCCTCTTCGGTTCCTTATCCAGCACTTTAGATTCAGGGTCATGAGAGTTATAATTATGATACGTTAGCGCCCCTAGCAACAGTGGAATTAACCACAACCCTGTAACACTAACGGTTTTCAGCGCCGTCGATGCTAAAAGAACTTGAACACCCATTTTGAATTTCAATTTTCGAATTATCACAGATTATTATTCCTAGCCAGTATGTTCAATTTTCTTGTTTCTAGCCAGTATCATTATCTAATGCTTTGGTTGTGGGACTAGTGTCTGTTGTTTCTGGACTTGTCTGGCGGTTTGCTTCTTCTGATTGGCTTGTAGGTGTTTGGTGGTTGCCGACGGGGAACAAGCATGTTAGACCACATCAGGTTGGCTGATGGTGATGTGGTAGCTCGTCTCTCGAACCTGGAACGTGATTAAGGATTGGTTATTAAAAATGTTGAGTACATTCGTTGTTTATACAAAAATTGTTATCGGAGAAATACTGGAAAAGGGGTGAATCTTAAGTACCCGAAACCGACGTGCGTGCATGACTCGATGTATGAATGTGGAAGAAGCGAAAGAAATTTGTCAGGATCGTAGCAAGTGGGAAGAAATGGTCTCTGCCTACCCCTTTGGGAAACAGACGTGATTGAATGATGAATGATGATGATGTTTATACATTATCATTGATAGTATAAAATATGCAAATGAAGGCTAAAGAATGCTTGTATTATTAATTCTTCCTTTTGAACATTACAAAACATAGTGCTTGGGTTGGCCTCAGTGGTTTGTTTTTTTTTTGATAAAGAACTTCGAACTGGATACAGGATCAAGGTAAATGGAATAGAGATATATGAAGAGGTATAACAAGATCAGACATAACATTTAGTGTGTCGACATGTTGACGATGACGTCTCAAGATAACTTCTTGCAGAGATTGAAGAGTTAATTTTCATACACCACATCATAGTCACTAAAACATTGTTTACTAATTTCTACCTTTAATCATTAGGTGTGGTCTTTGTAGGCTATGAGTTGTTCTAAGCCGTTGGGCCAATACATAGTACTTAAAAGTTTTATGAATTGCGTTATAAATTAACTATCACATAGTATTTATTTATTGCTTTAACTACTAAGCCCTTTATATTTATAGTTTTTATTGCATTTCCTTTACATCGCTTCCTATTAGATTCATTAATTCAATGATTTCTCTTTTCCAGGTAAGAACAGAGCTGAGGAATATAAAAGACTAGCATTTGACAACAAGATGGATCGTAGTTGTAGGTACTTTAAGTTGTCTCTAAAGGTTTCTTCTTCCGATTTTAATTAATTATTTATAATGCACAGCTCAAAGCATGATGCGTGCATATCTTGTCCGCTTGTTAAGTAGTTTTAAATTATATTTTTAAAAGAGTTCACTAAGGGGGCACTGATCAATAAAGCCAAGCTGTTCCAAACTTTAACACAAGACAAGACATGACATCATCCATTGCTCTAATGTTACCGTATTTTATACCGTACTAACGACCCGCCGCTTCACTCCGGTTTATGTAAGTTTCCTGTAACACCCGTACATAAACCCGAATTGATTACACATAAAAAAAAAAAAAAAAAAAAAAAAACAAAAAATCAACAAAAAAAAATCTAATTGACACCCGCATCAAAATCCACTGTTTTGTTTAGGAGGACTTAGCGGATATACAGACAGAAACACAGACGCGGAAGAAAGAACTTCATCATGAAGGAATCAGATGCTTGAATGATACGATAATAATATAATAAGATTAATATGAAAAAGTGTGTCATAAAACGACATCTATATTCCCAATCAATCAACACATCTGTTGACCAATAAGACCACTTTCTACATTGTGTATGAAAGAGTGAATGGTCCATTTCCTACCGCGGAAGATATGATCTAATTCTAGACATTACCCGAGATCGTGAAAGTGTTCTGAATGCTATTAGACTGTCGATTTCCTATCGACGTTACTTATTACTTTATTACCCTCCCATATGGCTGTTTTATGAAATCAATCTGCGTCTTTGAAGCTAGTTACATTGATTATTTATATGATTATACGGAAGAACATCTTATGGTGTTACGTAATTTTTGCTCTCTGAATTTGTATTATAAGTATTACTAGCGACCCGCCCTCGCTTCGCTTCGGTTTATTTGAGTTTTCCATAACACACGTACATAAAACAAAATTTATTATACATAAAAACCTTCCTCTTGAATCACTCTATCTACTAAAAAAAACCGCATCAAAATCCGTTGCGTAGTTTTAAGGATCTAAGCATACATAGGGACAGTCAGCGGGAAGCGACTTTGTTTTATACTATGTAGTGATAACTATCTCTGAGTTTTCTTACTGGTAAGTAATATATCTTGTATAAGCGATGGTGAAGTACATAAAGTACATCATTTACTAGTTTTACAACTAAACGGGTGATATCATTTTATTTATTTATTATTTGTGTTCGGGCCTTCGGTATTTTTTCGAAAACTCAATCAAATTAGTGCACTGTTCATATGTACAGTAAAGAAAATTGATTCCTATACCATTTTGAACTATGTCATAGTGACGTAACGTAATCAATCAAAACGTAAGAGACTTCGTATGAGTTTATTTACAGTGTCACTTTGACATAGTCCAAAATGGTCTAGGAATCAGTTTTCTGTATATGTACGAGAGTATGTAAGTGGTCCGCTTCAAAATTTGCAAGTAAATTTTGAGCCAGTTCCCAATGATGAATGCCAACGCAATATATGGTACGATAGAGCTGATCTCATGATGGAGGCGGAAGGTGGTGTCAGGATCTCCGCTCTCGGTAACAAAAGCTGATCCCAGAAACTTATTGTTTATAACTTACCGATCGATGTAATGGACGATATGAATTTCATATAAACATCAGTATCAGCTTTAATCTTTGTACCGGTTCAATTTTCATTTCCGGTTACTTATTCGTTAATTCTACCTGCTCTTAATAATTTGGCCAAAAGCATAAAATCCGAATATCGAGGTTATTTGGGCAATTTAGCTTGTCTTTGTCAAGTGAGGTTATCAGAGCGTGCTGGTAATTTAGTTAAATCTATGTGCTTTATTTCTCTGTTATATAACAATAACACGACCTCTTGGATTTGTTTGATTATTTTGGATGTACATTGCTTCCTGCTGTGCTGCATTATTGTTAAGTACATTTGACTTTAGATTACCAAAGATTTCCTCTACTGTTTTGCCTTGAAAAAGGTTCTTTATAGGTAACTAGCGACCCGCCCTCGCTTCGCTTCGGTTTATGTGAGTTTTCTGTAACACCCGTTCATGAAACAGGATTTATTATACATATAAACCTTCCTCTTGAAACACTCTATCTATTAATAAAAACCGCATCAAAATCCGTTGCGTAGTTTTAAAGATCTAAGCATACAAAGGGACAGACAGCGGAAAGCGACTTTGTTTTATACTATGTAGTGATAATTGATTTATAAGTTTATAGTTAAGTCTTATCAAAGGAACAGTGAGATACCCACAACCAAGGATACCGGAAAATATTAAGAGTTAGATATATTGACGACGTGGTTAGCTTAGTTGGTAGTGATTCTGCCTACAAGGCTACCTGTCCCGGGCTCGAGTTGCGGTCAGGGCAAATATTGGTGTGAGGTGTGCCCGTATTTGTTTCCGAGTCATGGGTGTTTTCTACCTATAAGTATTTATTTCTCTGTATAGAAGAAGTGGTTTCTGCCTACCCCTCTGGGAAACAGGCGTGATTTTATGTATGTATGTATATATGTATAGAGAGATACGAATGTTTATCGTAGTCTAATGCCTCGGGTTAAAATTATGCTTTCCTGCTTCATGTCTTAAGACAATTTCTTGGTAAAAAGCAGTCTTCAGTAAGAACGATAAACCTATCTGTTGATCTCATGTCTCCTAGATCTTTTTTTGTCTTGTTCATACTCTTTGTCTCTGTCGCACTGGGTTTAAGTAATCATGGTCTTGTAAAACACAATGGCTCATACGTAAGTAGACTATGATATTACATTCGTTACGCGATTAAAATATTACAACAGGCTTTAACTCGGCATTGACCACAGCCAGCCCCATTCTTGTCATATGGTAATTTTGCCATACATTCTTTACAAATGGGAATTTCACGTAAACATTCACTTAACTGTTATATAAACAGTTGTAGACAGATTATTATTAAGTCGTGAATACAATGTTGCACCCCTAAGCCAATAAGTAGTATCTCTAATTCAATAACCAAAGCAGTTTCAATTTTCTTCTGTTTGTACTGAGGTTGATATTGCTACAGGAGTTTTATCTGAGATACTCTCTATCGGCTTAGTTGGGCTGTATGATTGATAGACGATGATGATGTGTTGATAGACACAAAACCTATGAGGGTTTTTTTATGCTAAGGGTTTGAAATCTCTATCAAACCAATATATTTGGCAAACCATGGCAACATTGGCAATGCCTTCTCTGAGTTGTTACCTTTCCTAAGCATAAGTACCACAATGTTTCCCTGTACACCTATATCCAGTGTCTGTTTTTCTACGGCTAAGTCACCATCTACCGTTTGACGCCCAAGTATTGTTACAACGCTCGTGACTCGTGAGCATGTCTTAGATTCAATCTCATTGTCCAACTTAACTACTTTACTCGGTCACCGTAAAATTGATTTTTATTTGAATTTAACCACTGCATTTTATGTTCTCTACAAACGTTATTATAATAGCACGGAATTACGTGGCAATAAGCCAAATTTTCGACATATTATGTCGTTTTCGTGACGGACTCGTCCATTCTATTGGCTTGGCATATTCAAAATACTTTCATCCGGATTTTTATATGGTTCATTTATTTCAATTCTCGACTAAGTATGATTACGTAAGTGTTGAATTTGAATCAACAAATCCACGACCAATCAATTCTGTTATTTGCAGTCCGATTCGATTTGCAGCGAACAAAGCGTTATGATTACAATCTTTAACTATCGATCAATGGAAAATAGGCAGACGGACCTACGGAATTAAATCCAGTCGAGTAATGCGGAACTCTTTAATTAGGTGTTCATTGCTGTTTGTGGTATGTATATTCAAATTTTGATAACAGTAATGGCCTATGTACGGGACACTAATTGACAGCAGGTGAAACAAGACCTTGAAGAAGATGTAGTCTTGGGTAAAGATTAATATTGTATATTTGGAATACATGAAAATACAGTAACCCAAATGAATTTTTGAATCCATTTGTGTCTCGTCATAATGAACGTCATACTAAACATAATGATAATGACAGACAAGTACCATTTAGTTAATGTCATTTATATTGATGAGTTTTAAACTTGCTCAATCTTTTTATTTACTGTCCATAGTTATTGGCTTTATCAAGTGGCGAGAATCGCTGTGTATGCGTCTGTTGATCGGGTGGTTACATTGGAAACGTGTTCGGACGTGGATTGGATTGGTATGTGGACTGGAAAACATCTGTTTGAACAGCCAATTCGGAGCAGACCCCTTTCAGGTTCTGAACTCCTGGTAATAGGATGACTAAACACCCTAATCTGAATGATTGACAAATTAGAACAGCTTGACGAACTGGATTCCTTCAAGGAGACTTGACTCCAAAAGTGACCCTAACGTCTTGAGTGGAAGAAGAGTTGGCGTAGTGTTTTATTTAATATTAGATTAGTTAGGGATGTCATTGTTTAGGTGGTATTATTAAGATTATAATATTGATAATAGGATTTCCCGTCAAACTGAAGAAAGAACCATGAATTGAAGGAAGAACCATGATTGATGAGCATTGGACGTAATTCCTATCCTAATGACATGATGATGGTACTAATGAGTAAAAAGCGGTTTTACTTCCGTCGACGTGGAGTTAGGGTTACCAACTTTTTATATCAAATATAGTATTTTCGAAGCTGTTACCTCTAAAAATATAGTTAGATGGCAAAAACATATAGTATTTGGTAAAAACATTAACTTAATGTTTAAAATGAATCATTTTTGCTGCTCTGCGTGTAGAGCGGAGAGAAAAAAAGATTAAGGCTGCGTTCCACTTTACTCAAAATGTAGTAGATTCCTCCTAGTAGGATACTATATTATATAGTAGGGTTGGCAACCGACCTTTGAGTTGGTTTAAATTGACTATACCATAGAAATAGAACTCACTTTTGACATTGTTATAAAGGACGCCAGCGACTTAATACTTCCCCTTTGGCCTTTTTTTTTGTACACCCGAAGGAATTATCCCTTCAAATTTCAAGTCAATAGCTCAGCTGTTTGGGTTGTGGGTTATATATTAGTCAGTGAGTAAAGGTGCGACCCCACCGCTGCGTAAAATACGAGGTCGCTGCGTAAACAAAAGACGGGGTCATAGTAACAACATGGTGCCGTTTTTGACGCACTGTAATATACGCCCGTTAAGCAGCGGTGCACCAAGACAGTCAGCCACGGAATATGTATATGTACCTATAGATCATTACTCTTACGGGATTTTATTGTATAGTGCGTCATTAAACTTTCCCTTAAGTTCCTCTGAATCACAGAACCTGGGAAACCCGACAGAATGCGGACGCGTTGCAACAGCCAATAATCACACGTTGCATTCGCGATGAGGCTTATTAATAAACAACGTTATGTCATAACCAGTTTGGCAATCCGTGGCAATAGGCGAAGGCCAGTTAATGACTGTCAAAGTGGGCGGTTGGACTTTTCAAGTAAATCATGTGAGGGTTGCGTCGTTAGATGTAGTGGTAGAGACAACACAATAACGATGTCGGACGACGTGATGTATGTATGCGAATTGTGCGATGGAATGTGAGATACAATTGTCATCTACTTGCACATGGTTACACACATAAACAAACGCAAAGCCTAAGCGTTTAGCTATAGACTATTAGGGTTAATTGCGTAGTATGGTGTATTATTAAACGGGAGGTATTATTAAAGAGCCATCATTAGTGTCCAGTAATTGTTGGTATTATTTGTGTGTGATTTGTCTATGTTAGGATGGATAGAATCAGTGTATACGAAATAGCCGTAGGTTTTTTAAATTAGTCATTGTATACCACAATAATTATAACGAAATTAATGAAAAATTCAGTATCTTACCTTAACTGTGCAAAATGTGGTTACAGAATTATCAACAAGTTTTTCGAGTTGTTGGAAATTCTGTAGCTCTGCCTACCCTACTCTGGGAATAAAGGCGTGAGTTTATATATGTGTATGCATGTAATGAAAAATTTCGTTATGTTCGAAATGATATTTTTTCTTCAGGGACTCTTTTCTCCCGGAAAGCTTTATTATTCCTGACAATTCTAGAGATAAGATCGCCTAACATAAATCTTAAATAAAATGTAAACAATAATTACATAAGGTCGTTGATACAAATCGCCGGTGCTGCCCAACCTGATCGAAGTGTTCCACCGGGTGAAGGCCACCGAAATACTTTCACTGTTGCGCGCGCGCCGACTCGCACGCTGACGTCACTCTGTGACCTCGTAATTGATGACCTTGGCGAGGTTATGTTTGTTACGCGAGAGAAATGTGTCTGCTTAAGTTTTCTTCAGGTTAAATTGGTTTGATTGATTCGTTTTCTATGTTGATGACTTACAGGCACTGTCGGAATATGAAAATAGTACGCACCCTTCCTGACAAAACAACGGTAGGTCAAAAAAAATGTGTAAGTAGGTACATAATTGTGTGTTGGAATCGAGTTTTTAATCCTGAGGCTTGAATGTCTTCTGTGTATCTTTTGTATTTTCCTATTATCATTGGCTGGTTGCTCAATTTGTGTCAATTTGTCACTTGATATTATGTTTCATGTCTAATAGGGTGCGTCAATTACTAATTATCTCCAAAAATCTCGCCAAGACACGCATAATCCTCATTACTCCGGATAAGATCATTCAAGCAATCCAAATTACCGCCATTAAGCTTGCACATTACGACTGAGTTATTCTCTTAAAAGTATCCTCACTTTATTCGTCTCTGATTTCGTCTGACAAGTATAAGTTGATCCGTGTCTATGACTACATTTGCGTATTAACGTAACGTTAAACGTTGGTTGAGCTACGTCTAAGTATGACGAAGATTGGGACATATTCCAATATTTATCCATCTGGATTATCCTTTAACCGGCCAGGAAAATTACAAAATTTTACTGAATACATCACGACAGTTTCATTTTGAACCTTTTGGAGGGCAGAGTTGAGGGTAAAAGTGGAAGAGGAAGACCTAGGCTTACTTACTTCAGACAGAGTCCAATATTGTGTTTTATCAGGAGGTGAAACAAAATGGCAGTGAACAGCTGAGATCTTAAGTTAAATGTTGATGGTCATTTTAGTCCTGAAGATTAGCAACGCATAATTGCAGACTTGAGATAGCAATGATCTATGGCTCAGGGTGCTCGATTCTCCAGGTCAATAAAAAGTTAATCATCATTTTTATTTTCACACTATTGTCATCTGTATATATATCACTAATAAACTCACTATTAAATGACCAGTCAAAGTCAGAAGGAGCCATTGAGGAGTTCCTATGGCCATCTCCCGTCTCTATCATCACCTCGATAGGATTGACTTCAAATTTTTCATCAGCTGCCAAAAGTTGAAGTCTGTCCGACAATTTCTAGATTCTAATTACATTGTTTGTTGCAAATGAACCTAATTTTAGTGTTTGAAAAAAATGCGCTATTATAGGTCAAGTTACGCTCGCTATCGCTCGTCGACGAGCTCACCAGTGAGTTATTTAAAAGAACAACACGTTCATTTGTCGCACAAAATAAATGGGTACCTCTTACCGTTCCGGATCTTCAGTGCTTAGTTGCGTAACCTTTTGTTCTATATAAACAGTTAATGGATTTGAAAAGCTCGTTGGCTAAGCGACTGGGAAACAGTCGTTAGAATAGATGGAGATTGGTTTTGCAATTGCTAATGAAGGTGTAACCACGTTTGTTGATGATAGTGTGGTTTCATAGAATGAGCAGGTGTTTTTGGTGTAAAGCCAGAATTCCACTGTGGTGTAGGCTACGCGTTTTTACCCGACTGGTGATGAAGGAGGGTAATATGTTCGTTCCTTTGTGACACTCTAAAAACTAAACGCGTGGACCGATTTTGATGATTCTAATGTCAATCGATTTGTCTTAATTTTGTGTGTCACTAAAGATATAGCTGTAATCAAAATTCAATGTGGCGGCAACCAGGTGCCATGTAAGCCATATTGCAAAAAAGAAAAAAAAAAGGGTGAAAGACAATATACTATTGTAAACTTACTAACTAACTACGTAATGATTTCAGTTTGTCACGATAGTTAGGTTACATGTTGAAATAAAACTAAAATCGACTTAAAAAAGTTAAGATTTATAAACCCGATATAGTGCTTATAAATACCAATAATATCACACTCGCTGAAATGCGTGGCCAACCCTAAGGACTAAGATGGAATGAGTCGATGCTAGAATTTCACCGGCTGTCTTATCGCTACACCGGAACACAACAGCACAAGCATTGCTACTTGGCGGTAGGCAATAGAAAAATTAACTATTCCTAACCTAACTCAACAAAAGCGTTTACCGAACCAATAACAAAAACAAACCAATCACTCAGTAACTATTATTAAATTACCTAAAAGCCATTTAAGGGTAGCGTTGCGTACGTATTTTATTTGTAAACTATTTGGCTGTGACTAAACATCGTAGTGCGAGTGACGTAATTTACGTGCGCCGTGCGTTACGCGACGTAACGTAACGCATTACGTTTATTGAGTAGCTGTTTACGCGCATAGCATGTTACTTATCATTATCAACGATACAGAATAACGTATCTATAGGGATTTTACTATTAGATAAGGGTGTAGTTAAATAATAGATGATATGGCAAAATAAAAACTTTACAGACTTCATTAAATATTTAATCAGTAAAAAGGCCACATTAAGGCTCTTTTACACGTCTGTAATATAGAGTGAATCTGCCAGCAGTGGCCAAAACCTGAGCCTGTGTACCATACCACACAGTATTAGCACATCTTGCTTCGATATAGCAATCAGATTGGTAACGTTATATTTCATATTAACAGGGAGTTAAAGCAAATTATTTTTTTCCTGCAGAACAGGCTTATAAAGGCTCTATATAATTAGGAGTGACCCAAAAAAATAGTTACCTAGTTGGCTAAAACTATGTCAAAGTGACACTGTAAATAAAATCATAAGGATTCTCTTACGTTTAGATTGAATACGTCACTATGACATAGTCCAAAATGGTCTAGGAATCAATTTCCTTTCCTGCGCAATAAACTCGATATGTGTGCTGGAACTGCTAAATAAATAAATATTTTTTTTAAATGTTTTTTTATTACTTCTTACAGCGACGTAAACTCCATTTCAAAATCACAAAACCCAGCAATAACACTTAACTTCAATTCATTTATTCACCCGCTGACATGTTCGCGTGTTAACAATTCAACCAAATTGCTCAAATTATACAAATTTACGCGAATAACGTGTCAAATTGAATTAGGAGCTTGCACCCGCTAATGGCTGTGACATTGTTATTACGTCGTTATGTGACTCTGACCCAATTCCAAAGCAATTAATTTGATTAACGCCATCGCAACAGAGATGGTCACTAGGATATTCTAGGCTTCTATTTTTGGGATTGTAATTTGTGCGAAGTTTAGAACAGCTTTGGTCACGAAAGTTAATATTATTTTTCATGTTACACATTTAGTAACATAAAGATGCTTTATAAACGCTCACTTACGCTCGTCTACACTGTAAAATTGCTTTTTATAATGTTATTACTGGTATTGTCAACGTAATAGCGATCGAGTTTAAAAGAATACGATACCTACATGTCTAAAGAAATATGGTTTTACTGAGTAGAATGCGTGCCTACATTAATAAATGACATTTGTACTGGTAAGCCAAATGGCGGCAACTCAGATAGAACTCCTGTTGCAATCGCACCCTCATACCAGGCAAGTTAAACGACGATGCTACAAAACTAACATGATTTAAACCAGTGATTCCCAAAGTGGTCCAGGTGTTACTTGTAGTAAATACTTCTATATTCCATATTCAGTACAACGCGTCGAGACTTGTCGTTGCCGCGCCGCACTGTGGAACGAAAATGGCCTCTCCATAGAAATAGGGACTTAATTTTCTAAGTGCCTATATTTTTAATTGAAATCGGATCTACTCCTCATAATTAGGTAAAAAAATGAATATGGGTCAATTTGGCTGGAAAACCGCCGAGTAATAATTTTTTTACTAAAATTTTGTATGGAGCGTATATGAAAAAACGGAATATCTCAGAAAGTGCACAATTTCCCGTAATATCCTTCCGCAGGAATTTAGTACCAATTATTTATGATTTTTCGGCGTACTCAAAATTTCCCGGGCAGGTGCACTTTTTAAAAAAAAAACAAAAACGTTTTATATAGGGAAAACTTGGTTTTTAGGAGGTATTTAAGTTTGCACGACACGTTTAATCGTGGGATAAAATTAAATAATGGCTTTAGATGAGATGGATGTTCAAAAATGAGGTCATTGGAATAATGACATTTCTCACTTTTTGGCCCTTTATCTCCCTGCCTTAAGTGTATGATTAAAAGTAAAAATTAACATAAACTGCAAGTTGCATTTGATCTGGCTTTTGAAAGAAAAGTGCATATTTTGCCGTCCAACATCGTCATCTTCAGTTCATGCTTCACTGTGTTGGTTTTGTGTTCTGTGGGTAGTAGATCTTCAATTTCCTTGTCTATCTCCGTTTTCTGAGCAAGCACAACGGCTTCGTTTTCCTTAATGAACTTGAACTGTATTGGACGACAATATAACGCTGAACAAGGCTTGGGATTCGTCCATATTGTATCAGTTCCTGAAGTTAATTTTAATGGTACCAGGGTTGTCATGAAAACACTAGAATCATCTTGCTCGGAGTCACTCATCTTTTACTTGTACCTGCTTTGGCTCGAAGCACCATCAAACCCCCATTTAGAAATAAGTACCATCTGTTTGTCTTCTACGTGCTCCGGTATACTATCCATTATTCTGTTCACTGTAATATTCAATAATTCTTGCAGTTTAATTTTGGCTGAAGAATCCGTAATAGTTATTGATTCACTCGGAGGATAGCAATCTAGTTTAGCTTTTTGTACTCTGTAGTATGACGGATACACATTTTCTGCACCTTCTCTAATAGCACTCTCTCGCAGGATCATATATTGCCATTTAGACAACTTGAGTGAAATAAAAAGACTTAGTGCTTTTTCAGGTGTATATATCGTAGATGTTACGGGTTTCTTCGTAGAGATTGTCACTTCTCTTAGTTTAGATGCTACTTCTGGGTTTTTCAGCATATATTCAATTACGGCCGCAATATCATCGGCCATCCTGCTTAAAACGTTCTGCTGCAGCATATGCCAATTCATCAGCGTTTTCGGATTGTAAGTCACTCGATCTTTTTTTCTTCTGTTTGGTTCCCAGATCTTCGAATGACTTACGTTTTGTTGTAGTCATTGTTCCAACCGATGAGGTCGATCCTTCATAGTTTAAATCACCTGATTCTTGGGTGGGTGAATCGGATCGCCAAACTACAAAGCTTGGCCAATCAACATTTTCCATAAGCCAATGTTCATAAGTACTTCTAAACTTTTTCGTATCTCTTCGGCACTTCTGCCATCTTTCCAAAGCAGCTCTTGAAAATCTTTGGCAAAATTCCTTGAGGGTATCATAGTCTTCTTCAGATAGTTGTCCATTGATTTTAGTAACCACTTCTTCCATCAAGGTTTTGTAGTTAAAAGAAGGTTCCTGATTTCTCAAAATCACGTACAAATCTAAGTTGGTCGTTAAACCCTCCATTGCTTGCAGTTGAAATGTTCCAGAAGGAATAAACAATAAAATTGAACTGCAACCTATTTATTGCATATTACTAATGAGAACCCATTGAAATCTGGGTAATTATCATCCTTAATGATAATAAGATAATATTTAATTTATTTTTTTACTTAATGCCAACTCATTAAGAATAATTAAGAGTGATTTAGTTAATTTTTACTTTTAATCATACACTTAATGAGCACCGATTGTGCTCATTAGGGGGCAGGGAGATAAAGGGCCAAAAAGTGAGATATGTCATTATTCCAATGACCTCATTTTTGAACATCCATCTCATCTAAAGCCATTATTTAATTTTATCCCACGATTAAACGTGTCTTGCAAACTTAAATACCTCCTAAAAACCAAGTTTTCCCTATATAAAACGTTTTTGATTTTTTTTAAAAAAAGTGCACCTGCCCGGGAAATTTTGAGAACGCCGAAAAATCATAAATAATTGGTACTAAATTCCTGCGGAAGGATATTACGGGAAATTGTGCACTTTCTGAGATATTCCGTTTTTTCATATACGCTCCATACAAAATTTTATAAAAAAAATTATTACTCGGCGGTTTTCCAGCCAAATTGACCCATATTCATTTTTTTACCTAATTATGAGGAGTAGATTCGATTTCAATTAAAAAAATAGGCACTTAGAAAATTAAGTCCCTATTTCTATGGAGAGGCCATTTTCGTTCCACAGTGCGCCGGCTGCGGTCCCGTTGAAACTCAGCCACAACGCAAGTTTCCATGCAGGGGGTCCACTGGATCCAGCAAAAATTTGAAAGTGGTTTATGAAGCAAAAGAGTTTGGGAACCTCTGATTTAAACTTATTTACCTACCTATTTCGTCCTAATTATAGCTGTAAGTAGGTGCGATTGGGAGAACTCCGGATCGGAATGCACCTGGAAAATTCGCTTCATAGAAAATATTGTAGGAAAACCATCGGCGAGTAGCAAGGTATTATGGCCTTATGAAAAGTACGATCTTTTCCTCGTTTTGCAACTGTTGCAACAAAGCTATTATTTCCTTTTGCAATTATTCACGAATTTTCGCTTCATGAACCAAGGAAGTAGCGTGATAAAGCAAACTTAAACACAATATTAAACAGACATATTTATCGTGATAGTTATTAGGGTTCCGTACCCAAAGGGTGCCAACGGGACCCTATTACTGAGCCTTCACTGTCCGTCCGTCTTTCTGTCAGCGGGTTGTATCTCATGAACCGTATTACTAGGTTAACAGTTGGGATTGTTACAGAATAAGTATTTCTATTGCCGCTAAAAAAAACATAATAAAATATTGAAGGCGTGATTTTGACGTTTTTACTCGGCTATAACAATCACTGTAAGTATCTCTTGAACCGTAACATCTCTTACAAAATACCATGGCCGCTATAATAACAATAATAATAATAATAACGTTAGGCGTTTTTCGCTCGATCTTAATATTAAACGCTTCGTGCGCGACCCCGACTCACACTTGGCCGGTTTTTTTTACTCTACATTCGATAGCAATAACCGATATCGTTAAAGACTAGAAACTTAACTCTTCCTGGTGCCTACCCTTAATTCGGCAAAAATAAAATAGTCGGGAATTCAAACCCTTTTTGATTTTCAATCAGCAAAAAAATAAAAACACGATCCAAACAAAAAAAGTGTACATTATGGTATGTACAGTATTCTGGATAGTGCCAAATTAAAGGTTAACGCGTGCGGTTTAATAACGTGGGTTCGTCACCGAGTTCACACGCGCGGGTCAGGTCTGGAATACGGCGGGCCTATTCGTTTATCTCTATAAGAACGAGTCAAAATATGATGTATCTACAAACAGTCAAAGACATTTGTGATGCAGCTTAGGTCCAAAGTCAATCTGACACTCTATTGCTATAAGGTTGAGTTTTCTATAAGTTACAAATCACTTGTTATCTCTAATGACATTGACGATTTTAATCAATTTTATTTTAAATGAGTCCTAAAATGTCCGTGAAACTACAAAATGTAAAAAAATAGAGGGCGTTAAAAATTATTAAGTTATATTAGAAAATATCGCCACAGTTCCGAGTTTCTCCATTGATATCATCCTAGTTAATGCAGCAACACGTCGCATTCGCCGTGACTTTTCACCGATTTTAAACACAGTTTCCGTGTTCACGACACTAGTGGAACTTAAAAAAAGAACATTAAATCACATAAATTACATGCGGTGAACAAGAACAAGCATCCGGAGTGTTGTTTCCCAACTGTATTGGTTCGAAAATTCATGTTACAGCACCATTTTTTTCTGAACCCCATTCACTTATCAAAATTTTAGGGTCGTAACGAAAAAGGGTTTAAGTCTAGTATACTCCGTTCATGTATATACCCTTTTTTATTACGAGTTAACTCGAATTATACCCTTTTTAACTAGGACCCCAGACCTACAGAAGCTTGGCCAAAAAACATACGCCCCTAACGTTTCTATTTTCTGTCGAATGTTTGGAGTTGACATAGCGGTCGATGCGATCTGTCATAGATTACGTCAATGACTTTGTCGATTTTCGAAATTCGCTAACATCTTGACCAGGCCACCTGAAACTGTAGGTTACGTTACGAATTATAAATGTAGACCCAGTCCCAAAATAAGACCTAGATTAGTACTACGACCACTAGACAACCAAGTAAATATTTAAACGTACGTAAGGGTGACGTAAGGTCACTACTTAACTGATGACGCAGTTAGCCCCGCTTAGGAAGCTAGCGGTCCCAGGTTCGAATCCCGGTTATGGTCTAATAAGTATTTTCTCTATATAAGTCTGTTTATCGTTGCCAAGTGTACCCATAGTACAAGCCTAGAGCTCAATTTGGGACGTGATCAATTTGTGTAAATTTTTCCCCCTGGTAATTATTTCTTAATTAATTAAGTATTCATGATTAGTTTCAACCTTTCATTACTCGTCTTTAATTTTGAATCATCAAATGCATATTGACGTCACCGGCCCCTATATATCAACACATGGCACTGTAACGTGTTCAATATAAATTTGTCCCTTTAATCAGCAAAGTGCAGCGGGTGCAGCGTGTTGCAACTTGCAACGGACCGGTCGCTCACGTAACGCCGGTGACATTTGTTCCTTTCCAATGGCAGTTTTGTAACAGAAGGATTCGCGGTCGCGACATACTTTATGTTTAAGTAGAATTTGGGAGCGCCTAATCTGCTAAGCTCGTATTGCTCTAAAAGTTGTAACGTGTTGTTACAACGAATGATACAATCTTTGGAAACAAAAAAAGGTTACTAAAAAACTTTTAAAAATAAAGGAGTGTTCTCCTGAGTAACATTTTGTACTTACCTAAAATTAAAATTAAAATTTTAAGCATTTGGTACTTGCCCTCCAGGATCAAGGTTCTACATTCTCGATCTAGGGTTCAAATTAGTTCAAAATTCAAAATGTTTATTCAGTAAATAGGCCACATGAGGGCTCTTTTACACGTCGGTAATATAGGGTGGGTCTACCAGCGCTTCGGACAAGACCATCATTGCGGAGAAGAAGCGCCGCAAGAAACTCCAGCAGAAGGTCATAAATTAGTGGCAATAAATTAATCTGACTGTTGACAGTTTAGTGCCAAACTTGGCAGCTTTTGAGATATCGCTACTTTTGATGGCACATGAGAACTTGGCCTATTTTTACATGAATGTTTTTGGTTGGTAGTCACTGTCGATATGTGTTTATATGGACCTTCTAAATATATTTCTGTTAAAAATAAACGCTACTATACTACTACTATAATTTTACTATTTTTTAGTATACTGGCTGTACTGGGAAAAAAAAATCGAGCATGGGAGAAAGGGCTAATAGGTTTGTGTTAATATGCACTGCAGTACCTACTGCTACGATTTTTCTTCGAACTTGGCCGGACACACTGCCGTGTGTCTTGATCCTGGCAGTGATACCAAGTAGAGCACACGCTTGTGTACATCGAACGAAGCCCAGCAATGTGTGCGGATGAATAGGGTTTTTTTTATGGCATAGATATGACAAACGAGCACACAGGCCACCTGATGGTAAGTGGAAACTGTGACCCATAGACATTTGCATTCACAAGACTACAGAGCAATCTTAAGACTGCAAATGCGTTGCCAACCCTGAGGACTAAGATGGAATGCCTATATGCTAGTCATTTCACCGGCTGTCTTATCCCCGAACCGGAACACAACAATGCGAACACTGCTGTTTGGCGGTAGGTTAATGGATAAGACGGTGGTAGCGATCCGGACGGACCCTGCACAAGGTCCTACCACCTACCTACAAAGCCTCCAAAGGTTCTGGCTCAGCATGTGTTGTGACGCAAGATTATAAGATAAGTTTTACTCAAATAGATAGGAGATTGACTATCTTTGTATGGGAGTTGGGCCAAATACTGCCCGGAATGAACACATAAGTAGTGCATTATGTTCCTTATGCTAACAAGAGACTGTACACTAAAGCACTTCAAGCCTAGATCTTGAAGTGCTCCAGGTCATGAAAAATATGACTTTTTGTTGAGAAGTAAATCATCATAGTACATTACTTACTTATTGTTGTCGTCTTCGTTGATAATAATTATACCGAAGAATGGAGCAGGGCGTTTAGCAATGACTTGGGGCCGAGCCCACCCTAAAAACCAAACTAGGCACATAATATGCACTCAACAACCAGTTGTTCATAGCATCAATAGTGCTTTATGTTGATGACTGCATCAACAACAACATCTGCAGCCCAGAAGCGAAAAGACCTCATTACAGGTATTTTCGCTTCTGGGCTGCATTTGGTCAATCTCCTTTCGGAAAGTCCAACTTGTTTCCCTGGCAACTCCTGTCAAGTGTTAACAACTTGCAAAGAACAGACTCTGGCTTAGTAGTCAGAGGTGTTATTCTCTTAAATTAAGCCCTCTGTGGTATTTCCTGACAGTTACGACGTGGAGGCCTTCAAGACAAGAGCTTTCACTTCCCTGAAAGGCTGGCAACGAACCGACATAACCTCTTAAATAGCCTTCAAATTCAGATTCAAAATCTTTATGGCATACCACATTACACATATAACGTGGAAAAGCAGCAATAATTATTCATGTGACGCCCTGCGAGGGCACAGCAATTTTAGAAGGCCAACTAGGTTAGGTACCGTAAACTGCGGAGAGTAGGGATTAAGGGGTGGGTAGGGACACAACCTAAAATGAAGCATATGTCCTAATTATAAGACTGAAATTATTTCCAATAGACGTAACGTTATTATCCATTTAACATTTGTTCTTATTTGTAACAATTGTTATTTTAGGTTGTGTCCCTACTCACCCCTTAATCAGATAAAACATGTTTTATCTTTTTTTTATATCTTATCTTAATCCCTACTCATCCTGCTTTAATGAATGCAGGTGATCACTTCATATAAGGTGACCCGATTGCTCATTTGCCTTCAAATCAGTTTTAGTTGTGTTAGATTCGTTCAGATCGCCAACACGACTTATCATTGAAACATAATACACCTTAGCAAGTAAGTCAGTAGGATACATTTTGAAAAAATAGAAATAGAAATAGAAAATATTTATTCGACGATCACAGGAAAAAACAAATAAAACACATTTTTAATTTAACATTGACAAAAAGAATGGCAACACCGAAAAAAACAATTAAACAATAAGGAAAAGGAATTTAGAAATTTTAGCATAATGTTGCCATGGGTGATTCCTGTCGTCGAAATTGACACCACTCAGCACTATGTCACGGCCGGAACCGCGACGCTGATTTTCAGTGGCGCGAACGTGACACACGAACGAAGAGACAGCGGTTGCCCACATATACACTGATTTAAATAATAACTAATAAGAGAATACAATATATTGTTAAGGAGACACATCTAGTGTATGCGTTTCCTGTAGCTTTATATCTGTTAGGTTTTTATATCCTTGTGACTGTTTCTATGGTGTTGTTTACGTTGGTTATAAGTCAAGTAAAGATAATTTACACATTTTTTCCACTGCGTATTTCTTTACTTTAATATGGTAGCAGAGCGCTAAAATTCGATATCGCAAGCTCGGTAATAACGGTACGAAAAACTATGTCTAAAATAAAACTAGATATTCGACCGTTTGACGGCAACAATTGGTCAACATGGAAATTCCAAATTGTGTTGCTGCTGAAGACCCAAACCGGCGCACTAGACGCGGTGCAAGGGACCCTCACAAAGCCGACACAGCCAGACGCCAAAGCCCCGCCGGATGCTATAGCGAAATATAAAATCGAATACGATGCATACCAACGAAGCGAGAGTACTGCCTTCTTACTACTTACTACTAATATGACGGAGGACATGCTCGCCAAAGTTATGCGTTTTTCGACAGCTAAGGAAGCTTGGGATGAACTAAACCGGCTCTATGAGAGAGTGTCGCAGGATCGCTTCTATGATGTCAGCATGCAATTCTTCGGCTACAAGTTAGATTCTAATCATGATATGGGGACACATTTAACTATGGCAAAGAATTTATGGCATGAAGTCAATGTGATCTTGATCAAACAAGACAAAAGTGAACTACCAGAGATGTTGCTAATATGTAAAGTCATGGATTCTCTTCCTGATGAGTACTTTAACTTCAAATCTAGTTGGGCCTTGATGTCGATAACTGATCACACCATAGAAAACCTGACCACTCAGCTGTGTGCATACGAAAGGTCACTAAACCAGAAAAAATCGGGTGAATGCGAAAGTAGCAATGAACTTCTTATGGTACGAAGTGAGAAGCGTTATGGAAACCAAACGCAAGGTAAGAAAAAAATGAACAAATGTAATTATTGTAGAGAAGGATACCATAAGGTCAAATCCTGCAAGAAGTGGATAGCGGACGGTAGACCTCCAAAACCTCCAAAGCAATCTACAAATGTAGCGATGTTGACAGGACTGGCTCTAGCCTGCGATGATAATAAGGGTACCGACAAAGACTCGTGGTATGTAGATAATGGTGCAACCAATCACGTATCCAATAGAGGAGATTTATTTCAATCCTTTGAGTACTTTGATGAGTCTCATAGAGTTATGACAGCAAACGGAGAGGTGATTGAAGCCATCGGTAAAGGTTGTATTTTGCTTGAAGCTGACATAAATGGACTTAAAGAACTAGTAACCTTAACAAACGTATGGTATATACCAAGCATTAAGAAAAATTTGTTCTCTGTGCTGGCCGCGCAAGATACGTTACAGAATAGCATATTTCAGTCTAATGCTCAATCATGTAATGTGAAGAATAATGGCAAAATTATTTTAGTCGGGAATCGAGACAAATACGGCGGTTTGTACAAACTTAACGTGAAAGTACTAAATCCCAAGCTTAAGATAAACCAGCTAACAACTTCACAGAATATGCAACTCTACCATGAACGTCTAGGACACCAGAATAAGAGACATGTAGCAAAATTGATTCAAAGAGAGCTAGGAGTGAAGTTAGACTCTAGTTCTACTGATATCTGTGAAGGCTGTGTCTTCGGTAAGAGCCATCGACGGAAATTTGGAGAGAAACCAAGAGCTACCAAACCTGGAGAGCTAATAAGCACAGACGTATGCGGACCATTCCCTCACTCGATCTCAAAGTGCAGATACTATGTTCTGTTTAAAGATAACTACTCAAAATATCGTTGGATCTACTTTCTGAAACATAAGTCTGAAGTTAATTCACGCTTGAAGGACTTTCTTGCTGAAGCTAAAGCTTCTGGACACGTTATACAGGAGTTGATGAGTGATAATGGAGGAGAATTTGATAACGAGCAAGTATGCAATACTCTGAGACAATTTGGCATAAAGCAAAGATTCACTATGCCATACACTCCTGAACAAAACGGTTCTGCTGAACGAGAAAACCGTACTGTCGTGGAGATGACAAGAGCACTAATGCACGCTCATGACGAGATACCAAGAGGTTTATGGGCTGAGATATCAAAAGCTTAAGTATACATACTGAACAGAACGGGACCCACTCCAATAGAAGGAAAGTCACCGCACGAGCTTTGGTACAGCAAAAAACCGAAGATTTCCCATCTCAAGATCATTGGCAGCAACTGCTATGTGCATGTTCCAAGGCAAACAAGGTCAAGTAAGTTAGACAAAAAAGCCTTAAAAGGAATACTCATAGGGTATGATGGTGACGAAGGATATCGTGTGTTTGATGTGAAGAACCTGAAATTGATCAGATCACGAGATATAGTATTCGATGAGACTCCTTTACAAGAGAAAAAGAAAATCGAAATAACATCTCAATCACCCGAAGTAGAACCTAACAAGAGTAAAACTTACGAATTACCTGTATCTTCTACAAGTTCTCAATCTGTTCACGAGGATGTTTATCCGAACCCTCATTCAGACCCAAATGAAAGCGTTGAAGACTTCCATTCAACTGAAGAAGATGAAATTGATAGCCATGATGTGACACGACAAGACGAAGACATGCCAGCGCCAGTAACGAGTGAGCGGCAGCTTCGTGATCGAAGCCAAATTAAGCCTCCAGACAGGTTCAGTTTTGAGCAGTTTATCAATGAGACTATATCAGTTCATCAACCATCTTCATATCAAGAAGCCTTGCGCAGCTCTGACAAAGATAAATGGATTGAAGCAATGAACAAGGAAGTAAGTTCCTTACAAGAAAATCAGACCTGGGAACTGACGGACTTACCTAAGAATAGAAAAGCACTACGATGCAAATGGGTATTTAAAGTTAAGAGGAATCCTGACGGTTCTATTGACAAATACAAAGCACGTTTAGTTGCAGTTGGATTTACACAAAAGAAAGGGATAGACTATGATAAGATTTTTAGCCCTGTTGCAAAAATGAGCACGATCCGAGTTCTGTTAAGTATTGCTGCAAATGAAGGGTTAACGCTCAAACAGTTCGACGTCACTACAGCATTTTTGTATGGGACTGTTAAAGAAGATCTCTTCATGCGACAACCTGAAGGATACGATGACAGTACTGGCCGTGTATGTAAATTAAAAAGAAGTCTGTACGGCTTAAAACAGGCGCCAAAATGTTGGAACGAGTGTATTCACGATTTTCTTATGGAATCCGGATTCATTCAGAGTGAAGCAGACCCTTGTCTTTATGTAAGAGAGCGTGGACAGAAGAAGATACTGCTCGGGCTTTATGTAGACGACGGATTAATAGCTGCATCAGATGAAAAAGAAGCTAATAATTTCATTGACAATGAACTTAAAAGACGTTTCAAAATTACATCAAAGCATCCATCTTATTTTCTTGGCTTAGAGATACAGCGACACAATGATGGCACTATCAAAGTACATCAAGCCGCATACACCAAAAAGCTGTTAGAGAAATATGGAATGAGTGAGTGCAAAGCTGTTGGGACGCCTATAATTAAAGATTCCATAAACGAAATAGAGGAAGAAGAGAGTTCTGCAAGTTTTCCCTATCGACAAGCTGTTGGATCTTTAGCCTACTTGATGGTTGGGACCAGGCCCGATATTGAGTATGCTGTTGGCGTGGTGTCAAGAAACTTGGAGAAACCCACAAAAAATAACGTTCATCAAGTGAAACGAATATTTCGTTATTTAAAGGGAACGATTGACACCGGACTTGAGTACAAGAAAAGTCAAAAGCGGCTCGTCTGTTATAGTGACGCAGATCACGGTGGGGACATTGTGAGTGGATGCTCTACTAGCGGGGTGCTGTGTCTACGAGTATATGCTGGCTCAGCGGTGTCCTGGAGGAGCACAAAGCAGACCATGGTTGCGCTCTCATCTACGGAAGCCGAGATAGTGGCTGCGAGTGAAGCGTGCCGTGAAATAATTTGGCTCAAGAGGTTATTCAAGAATCTAAAAACACACCTTTATATGCCTGTTTTACGCATTGACAATGAATCTGCGATTAAACTTGCAAATAATCCGCCGTATGAACAGCATAGAAAAACAAAGCATATAAAGCTAAAGCATTTCTATGTGAGACAGTGTGTATGTGAAGGAGATATTACCATAGAACAGGTACCTACCACAGATCAGCTTGCTGATATTCTAACCAAACCCGTTTACAAGCCAAGATTGGTAAAGCTTTGTGAAGAATTTGGTTTAAAGAGGAGGGAATGTTAAGGAGACACATCTAGTGTATGCGTTTCCTGTAGCTTTATATCTGTTAGGTTTTTATATCCTTGTGACTGTTTCTATGGTGTTGTTTACGTTGGTTATAAGTCAAGTAAAGATAATTTACACATTTTTTCCACTGCGTATTTCTTTACTTTAATATATATAGTAGAATTTTGCAACGTATTGAATTTGTTACTTACGCGGTATTGGCATATCACCGACGATAGTATATTTACTAGTCAATTAGACTAAACTCATTTGCAAAACGTCAAACTGCTCTAATCCCCGTGCCCTCACTTCCGTAACCCCACTAAACTATATAAATCACAACTACAATCAATTAGCCGAGTAAACAGTCTAGAATGACGATGACGTCAGTTACATAAGTCGACCTCGACAGTGCTTTCCACCTCGGCGCCAGAGTGGCGTAACTAGCCCGCCGGCTACTCACTCAGTGCCTCCTTTTCTGTCTAACCTTAAACGAAAGAGACGTATATCTCACGCCGACGCTTGTATCATAGTAAATATATAAAAGTAGTTCGTCTCAAGACCTTTAGGAGTTTCTGTTATCTATTGCTGCTCAGGCGCTAAGGTTGCGTCGATACGATACACTCGCAATCAAACACAGCGTCCATTAACCTACCGCCAAACAGCAGTGTTCGCATTGTTGTGTTCCGGTTTGGGGGATAAGACAGCCGGTGAAATGACTAGCATAGAGGCATTCCATCGTAGTCCTCAGGGTTGGCAACGCATTTGCAGTCTTAGGATTGCATCGCAGTCCTGTGAATGCGAATGTCTATGGGTCACAGTTTCCACTTACCATCAGGTGGCCTGTGTGCTCGTTTGTCTGCTCTATGACATAAAAAAAAAAAAAAGCGTTCGGCATAGGTGCGTTCCTACTAAACCGGCTTGGTGCGTCCTGTCCTGTTGAGTTTGCTTATGATCATACCTGGGATAACTCGGGGCAAGTTCTAGAGATTTGATATCGATAAAAAATACGTCGATATAATTAAATTATTACATGTACACATTGAACATTCTCGTTTACTATAAAGTTAAAGAGGTTCGATGTCATATCTGATATCGAGCCTCTTAAGATAATAAAAGCTCCTCAATTGACGCTAGAATAAAAAAGTTCAACCTGATTTATAAATCGAAATTGTATGTGAATAAAAATGGGTGGTAGGACCTTGTGCAGGGTCCGTCCGGATCGCTACCACCATCTTATCCATTAACCTACCGCCAAATAGCAGTGTTCGCATTATTGTGTTCCGGTTTGGGGATAAGAGAGCCGGTGAAATGACTAGCATAGAGGCATTCCATCTTAGTCCTCAGGGTTGGCAACGCATTTGCAGTCTTAAGATTGCATTGCATTCTTGTGAATGCGAATGTCTATGGGTCACAGTTTCCACTTACCATCAGGTGGCCTGTGTGCTCGTTTGTCTACTCTATGCAATAAATAAATAAATAAATAAATGGGAAAAGTGTTTACAAAACGTTAAGGATGGTTCTAGAAAAAAAATACTGGCTATGACACAATTAAAAAAGTAACCAGTCTAAGAAAAGGTTAAGATTTTTTAATAACCAACATAAATGAGAAATTAGCTTTGAGTCATTATAAATATTTTAAGGATGCCCCGTTGACCACTGTGGACGTTGAGAGAACGTTTAGCAGTTTAAAGTGGATATTTTCATCTATACGGCAATCATTAATACCGACGACTATGGGAAAAACATTGATTGTATATTATGAAAACTATTTTAAAATAAACATATAATACATGTTTTAATTCATTAGTTTTTTTATTTAAAAATGAGGAGAAAATAAGTTTAATTTATTTATGTAGAACAACATTTAGATGATGGCAGTAACATCGATATATTTTTTGTCGATAAAATATTTTGCTACATCACTTTCGTATAGATGCCCCGAGTTATCCCAGGCTTATGATGGCTCGCAGTGCGTAGGGTTGAGGCATGCACACATGCAAGCCTCGAAATATACCTTGTTTGAAGACGATCTACTGTTTACACTGTTCGCAAACCTAATGTGTTTACCAACAGCCCCAAATGCCAATCAAGTTGAAACCAGGGCGAGGAAATAGGTCGATCTTATCCAAAAGGGAGGAACTACCATAGAATTGCTAAAGCTAACTGGACTCTTTTAAGTAGGGATTAGGTTGCATATATTAAAGAACATTAGCGCCCTAGTTTAGGAGGGTAAACTAGTAAATATTGAAAATGATAATGGCTGAAATCTGTGCGGCTTTGTTTGAAGCTGTAGACATTGATTGATAATCACATCGGTTCGTGTCTTAAATTGGGTACATCAGCTGATTTGTTTGGTATCATCATCTCTGAAGATGTGTAACCCGCGTAGTTATACATATATTCTACGACAATCCATATTGTTGCTAGAATAGAATATAATATAAAAACTAAACGAATAGAAACGATAGTTAGCGTAATGCATCTGCCTAGGCCCTCTGAACTTGTTAGATTTGATTACAACAGACAAGTGACAAGCGAAACAAAATAAAACCTTGTAAAAAACGTTACGTATCTTAATGATGGTGTGTTCAGGTCGTTAGCAGCTGTCAAATTTATCTAAAAACATTTCTTAATACCAGCTGTAACAGACTGCAGACTCCGAGCCGTTGCAGGCCATTTGCCACTGACAATGGACCCCAATTTGCATTGAGGAGAGAATTGTCTTTTTCTACTGCCGGTATAAATAGTGACGCTTACGTCACTACGTCTTACTACTGCCTCTTAACACAGAGCAAAAGTGCTTACATACTGATTACACTTCAAGCTTGCTTTTATTTTAGTTGTTTCCATACAAATCTAGGTGCCAGGGGCATGTTTTATAAAGCTACAAGTAACCATTTTACAGGTGTAAACTGGCAACACTGCTCAAATGGCTGGTCGTCATTGGTCGAAGTTGTGTCAAATGGAAACTTATAACTCGTAAATTGTAATTTGTAAATGTTTTTTTTTTGGGCTAAATACAAACTAGCACACAGGCCGCCTTGTAAATTTTCTAATCCTTGGAACCTACATCCGTATTAATAAACGCATCATGAGAGAGATGCCTGTCACAATATTCTTCAAAGTAAACTTCAAGCCATAGAAAACAGACAATTTTGAAGCATCTTGAGAAGAGCATTACAGTCGAGATCAGTTTATTTAATATGGGCCCCGACTGTCTTTAATGTCACACTGCATTTTCTTGCAGCTACTTGCAAAATAAGTATCAAGCTAGGACTGGTAACCTATCGATGTTTAAAAAACCATGAACTTTTCAAATTGTTAAGAGATCCCTACAGAACCTATAGGTTAGGTCAGGTTAGTTTTGTAACTAGGAAAGTTAAACGGTTTCAGAGAGAAATGATTTTCGGACAAAAGAAAATTTTGGACAAACGAAACAGCGGGCAAAATAGGTTTTCCCTTCACGGACCGAAAGGAACAAGTTCTTCGTAAACGATATTAATCGGTCTCCGGTACTTTAGGTCAGTAGCAATTAGGGAATGCAATTTAACCGGTTATTAACCGTTTTAGTATGAAAATAACCGGTCAAAACCGGTTATTACCGGTTATTTGCATTCCCTAGTAGCAATCGTTGATCGTATGAGCGAAACACGATGTGAACGAGACCAATAGTGTGTACTGCTCAGATATCAAAATTTTTGAACTCAAAGAACTCAAAGTACGAAACTACGAGTAGTTAGACCGATTGACCGAGATCGGAGCGATCCCTTTAAAGATCAAGCGGGCACTCTAGGGCAAAAGTTTTCCGAACTTTAGATAGGCAGGTCTCTGCGAACTTTAAACAAAGGGCTGCCACAATAGATCAGCATTGGTCAAAACGGCACACAAGGCCCAACTCAACTCCACCAATAATAAGTTAATAAGTAACAAAATAACGCCGTGTTGGGAGGCCACAAGCTAGATGGTCGGACGATATTAAGAAGACGGCAGGGCCGACCTGGACTAGAACCGCCGCATCCAGATCTACATGGAAATCCATGAAAGAGGCATATGTCCAGCAGTGGACAGATATATGCTGAAGAAGAAGAAGAAGAAGAAGAAGAAGTAACAAAAATGTTTGCACAATTTGGCGCATCGTCTCCTAGTTACACTATGAATATTTGCGCAAAGCAATAGTCAGTTATGTCACTGCATTAGCTCCACTTTCCCGTTATTTGGGGTCACCAATTCACTAACAATTTGCATTTCATGGTAGGCTGTCACAGACTCGGTCAGCCTTTTTGCAGTCTCTCTTTGAAATAAAGATTTTTACCGTGTGGTTGCCGGCTTAGAATGGTGCCACTCCATGTCTTCCCGTGGAAGTCGTAAGAGGCGACTAAGGGAATAAAGGCTTGTATTGTATTGTTAGGCGATGGGCTTGCAACCTGTCACTAATATACAATGGTAAATATCTTAGCTTGTTTGTGCAAAATGTGGTTACAGTATTAACAACAAGTTTTTAGATTGTTGGTAATTCTGTAGCTCTGCCTACCCCACTCTGGGAATGAAGACGTGAAGGTATGTATGTATGTAGATAGACTTAGGTTTGGAAATGTATACTAGCGAAATAACGTCCCGCCCGCTTCGCCCGGGCGCTATAGGTATACATACTTACCAGTAAGAGAGAAGAAGCACCATTGCTACCAAGAGAAGTTTGATTTTGTATTTGATTTATATTTTAATTTTCTTTCGTATTATTCCTTGGTTTTGTTCTCAAACTTCGGTACCATTGCTTCAGGGTTGTTAGCAGAACTAAGTCTGGTATTATCTGGTTTATGTAAATTCTTCCTAGTACAAGTAACATTAAAGATTCTTATCAGCGAGCACTGAAAAAAGCCCAGTTCAATAGGGATATAAGAATTACTAAAATGCTTTTTATGCTGTTGCTTAAATATATAATATGTTTCGTTGACGAAGCCTGTTGCAGATTATATTTTGCCAGTATCTTTTTATTAGGAATAAATGAATTTGTCATTTGCCTTTTGATAAAATCTTGAGTGAGATGACTTTTTCAAACCGCTTCAAAGTAAATATCAAACTATATGTAATATAAAACTATTTGTGACGCGTCCTAAAACGAGGATCTGAAATTGAATCAAGTCTTTCATCAAAACACTTTCATCTACTGAACTGTGCAAGCTTCCAATTCACTTTTGCTTTCGTCATGTTTCAATTGAACATATTCTCCGCTGCGTAGGGACGGCGACATTTTCCCATAATTTCAAGTCATTGTGCATGTCTCGATGCTTCACATGAGTTTTTACTTTTATAGTTTACGTCGTAGTATTTAGAAACGGTCTATAGTTCGCTTGAACTCATTACTTATTGTTTATATTCGTCTTCCGCGCCTCCGTTTGGGCTTAAGCACATCTAGTTATGTAATATTTACGATTGTTACGATGCGGAAAGGCGTGCTGTGCCTAGAAACCTTTTTAGTTTTTTACTCATCTGATGTTGGATTCTATATGGATTTAAGTATTTAAAGTTTTATTTAATGTATGATGTGATGAATGATGTATATGTATGGGCAGAGAATGCCATTAGGTATTAAGTTCACCTTTTGTACTGAAATTCGTATTGTTGTGCAATAAATTTAATATTAAATAAATAAATAAATAATGCAATATTGTGGCGTATAGTACTGTTAGGCGATGGGCTTGCAACCTGTCACTAATACACTGGTAAACATCTTAGCCTAAAATTGCAAAATGTGGTTACAGAATTATTAACAAATTTTTAGAGTTGTTGGTATTCTGTAGCTCTGCCTACCCCACTCTGGGAATAAAGGCGTGAGTTTATGTATGTATGTATGTATTGTGTCGCATTGGGTTTGTTTCAAATAAGTTGGAATTACAACATTATTTTTGTAACATAGGTCACATCATGCTTAAATGTTGCATTGCTAGCAATATATGGACCTAGGCTGAAATAAATCATTAGAATTTGAATTTGCATTTGAAAAGAAACAATAATCAAGCAAAACGAAAAAAGCTTAGCTTTTGTAAGAAGCCTCTTTTATTGTTATTTTATGCAGAATTTCGCGCATTACGTCTATGCTCAACTCTTCCTTATTTAATAATGATATTATCACGATTGCACAGCTTCTGAGGTTACCAGTGCGTGAAATGGTTACAGCTGCCTAACATTTGACAATAATCGCCATTGTTAATATGCTAGTTAACATTTCATTTATGAACACCGAGAGCTCGTACTTGTGCAATATGTTAAATGTGGATTAATCATTGATCGTACGAACATGATTGTGCAGTTTCTTAACGGTAATGATTCAAGGTTGGACCAGATTGCAACTCTGACGGACACAGTGATGATAGTTGGTTGCGAAGATTTTGAGAAACATTTGAGTATTATATTTAACATACCATTGTAACATTTTGTAACTTGGGCAAATGCAATATCACTTAGTATCTCACGTTTAACATTACTATTTATTTAGAGGACACCCGCAATTTCGGGCGTACCGTAGTATTAGGTCCCGCTTCCCCCTATTTCTTCACTATGGGGGTTTTTGAAAAATCCTTTCTTACTTAGTTCGCCCCTTGGGGAATCCAAAGAATGTTTACTTAAATTTCCCGGTAACTAGGTTCAGTGGTTCAGGAAGAGTTATAGCATTGTATCCAAGAAACTTCTATCAACAGGTTTTGGTTTATCGGTGTTAGTGTTAAGCCAAGATAAGTGTTAGTTAGTGAGAAATAAGGAGAAAAGTGTACGCTATCTAAGGAAATTCTTACATGCTCTGACATAATATTGTAGCTAGACCTACAGTTAGGCTTAAGCTTTACGTAACACCGACCGACTAAGAGCTGTTTACTTGTAGCGTTATTCTCTACCCGTTCCCAATATTCAACCCGTGGAGAGACTAACAAGCCATGTAGTGTAGAAAATTCCCAGAAGTTTGGAAATCTTCTCACGAAACTTAAACACCTAGAATTTTTCAATCGTTGTCGAAGTAGAATTAGTCGAAGTAGTCGACTATAGAGATATATATCCACATATTCACCTTATTGCATAGGAGTACGGTCCAAAAGTGGATAACATTATTTGTAATCGACTGTACAAAGCTAGATAACTTGATATTAAAAAAGGAGATATTTTGTACTTAACAAAGGTCAAAATTTAACCCCAAAGTAATAAAATCTAACAAATCGCTTCTAGCTTGCGCAGCTCGACCAAGATGCGAGACTCGCTCGATCGTGTCATGTTTAGGCGCTGAAGGGTCAACCAGTACATCTACATCGACGTGTTTCCTAGTTGTTAAAATAACGATTATCTTAGTCCTCATTAATCTCTTCATTAATATTTTGAAAATCAATTGCTATTTGTTCGCAGGCCTAAAAGTGACCTCAGTCATTAATGTTACTTTGTGTTTTTTATTATGAATTCCCTACACAAATGATCCATCAGTTTTCACCATACAGCTTCAACTGTGCGTAGAATATTTGATTAGATCTGATTTTGCAACTTTGCCTGGTCACTCCTCAGCTCCTCACTAAAGTGTTATTTTATGCGCTTCGGCTACATCTACATCGCACACATCGTCTCTTGCACAAGTTACACTTGTTTCATAAACACTATCCCAAAGGTCCGTGGTCAAACGGCTTTTATATTTCAACAGAGAAGACCGAGAATTTGTTTATTATTAAACGTATTAGAAAAATTTGAAAGCGTTGCGAAATTATTCATTAGAGCACGGGTAAAAATTTAAGCAACGCGAAGTATAATATTACACTCGGCCTTGGCATACATCGTGTTGACACGCTGTTATTGCTTTATAATAACTATAATTAATGGCGCAACGTACGCTGCTGTAGGCGGTCATTGATCTTCTACATTATTTCTATTAGCTTTCAGAACTTCATAATATATATTAACTGTAACTGTTTTGGTACTCACGTTCATCCTTATGACTTCTTTTCCCTTTTGAAAAACAATATCTTCTAAATCTCCACCCTCCGTGATTACACAAAACAATTAAAATTCCTCACAGCACTCACTAAACTAACGACGCAGTACACGAGACACGTAATATCACTAATGTCATTGGTTTGAAAGTCATATGTCATGCAGTGCAAGTATTTCTTGAAGTATTGTTGTTGGGTCTCACGATCTTTTCTCGGTGCACCCAAGTTCAAGTCTCGACTGTTACGAAACAAATACAAGAAGTAATTTAGACAACGGTTAATCATCAAATTAGCACATTGCAAAGACTGAATTGTTGAAAGATATCATTAGCAGTTGTAATTATTATGGTCAACAGATAGTAATTGGATAGGTCTTTGGATTGATTGATGGAATGACACAGCCCCAATTTACAATGTGTATTTGTAATGCTACTGGGCGTATTCATTTCTGGTTATTTATTTTGGTGATTTATTTATGCTTTTGTTTTTGAAGTTCTCTAATCAATTCATGAGTAAGTATATTTATCGTTTAAGTCATCTCGAAGTAGACCTAATTTAATACTTCGACTATTATGTCAAGTTACATTTAATACTTGATGGCCATGAAAAGTAACAAAGAGAAATTCTGTATGTATAGATCGTACGATAGTCATCGATTTCTACATATTCGATTCTGCAATAACTTGAGCAATACAGTGATATACCTCAATAACAAGTTTTTAACCATTTAAAAGTTTAACAACTAGTTCACGACCGTTGCAAAACATCACTGGGTCAAAAACAGCAATTTTTACGTCAATACGAGTGTTTGAGCGTTACCTAACTTTGGTAAACTAATTAAAACTAGTGATTAGACCGTTTAGTGGCTTAGCGAGGAAGCTATTACGCCGATCGTGGCGTAATAGGTTAACGTCAAAAACGTTATTATAGGTCACGGAGTATTTGCATTCCTGTCTATCTTAAGTTTGATAAATGGTTCTTGGACATCTAAAAAGTGCCTTTGTCTTTTGGTCGACCTTGTCATCACATGAAAGGTATTATTTAGCAATGATGGGTCATGGTTTTGCAGTTGAAGATAAATTTGCAAAGCTTATATTAATAATAGTATGGTGCCAAGTGAAAGTTACATATGTGATCTGGATGCACGGAATTAGTTCTGAGGTTTGCGTGGTGCAGTATTAACTGATTAAAATTGTGGTTACGCTTAAAATCGCATGTGTTCAATTAAATTAAAATAATTTGAATGTGATCTGAATATAAATGGCGACATTACATGGCTTGGCATGGAAAAGGGAATCAAGCACACATGATCTGAGATCTACATAAATTAACAACATCATGAGCTTTTTTATGACGTACTCGTATGGTAAATGAAAAATTAAAGAAAAGAATACGATTGTTCAGTATTAAATACAAAAATGAAAGAGATAAGTCACTCCATATTACCAACGTTTTTATCAATAATTATTTTGAATTTTGAAAAGAAAAAACACGTGATTGAAATATCTGAAAATCTTTTATTTTGTTGATTTCATAGGTTTTTAACGACTATAAGTAATATTATTTTAACATAATTTATTCATAAAGATGTTTGAAATGTGATAAATTGATAATTAATTGCTTAGCGTGATAAATAAATATGAATCATTATTTAATCAAACATTACAATACAATACAATACAAAACACTTTATTGTACACCAAACAATAACAATACAGAGATACAGCATTATTAAAAACAACACAGGTAAACAACAGGCGGTCTTATCGCTGAAACATTAATACTTTTGACAAATTTTCTAGAACATATTTCATGCATAGTTCACTCGTACGCAGATATATTCAACATTGCAAAGACGTTTCAAGTTTAACGTGTTAGAATCACTGTTTAAAACCTTTGCCTAGTTTTTTTTATAATTACGTATCATCAAATTTTGAATGACACATCAATGGCATCTTTAGCTTTTATCGTAAGATACTGAACACATGTTATTTTACATGTTAATAAAATTTTCTCGCAGTGAATTTTCCTCTAACCACCGTTTATTTATTATGTAGGCACTGAATTGCACAATCTACAAGTGGATATTCCGCCAATAGTTACGTGAGATTAGGTAAGGTCTTATAGCACTAACTAGTAGGCATACATCGTTATAATTGCACTGAATTATCTTCGCTGTTTACGTACACGATATGAACTGAGACTTATAACCATCCTTTTTTTTTCACTAAGATGTTATGTAAAAAAATAACGGACGTTGTTTTTTTTCACTTATACATTTTTTTTTATTTCAAGGTTGTTTTGAATGTAAATTAGAGTTAACTGATAAATTATTTATAGTTATGCTTGTTTAATAGCGTGTGAACACTTTTACAAGAAACATAATAGGCGTTTTTTTTTTTAAATTAAAATATCCGCGAGAAAGTATGCGACAAAAGTTTAAACAGCCAAAAAAATCATGCCTTTCTTTTTAAAAATACCACCCTTATTTAAAAAAAAACTTTTTCACACAACAAAATCAGTCAATGCAAATAACTAATTGTGATACTAACAATGTTTACGTTTCGTGAAGGTTTCGGTATATCGCGAGACAGGCGCGCGCGCGGCTTCGAGCGGTGAACTGCGCCGGCGCATGCGGCCACCCCACGCCGCCGCAGAAACTGTGTGAAAACCAAATTGGGGTTACTAAAACAGAGACCTAGATACCAAATATGTATAAAATGTGTTGTTATGTATTATTATGTGACTAGATTTTATGCTTCTAAGTAAGAGGGTTATTGGGGTTTCCTGTGTGTGCAATATGAAAAAAAATTGTAAAACACCGGTTTCCGAAAATGTATTACATATCAAAACGTATACTGTGTTTTTTTTTAAATAATTTAAAACCTTTGAAGTTTTTCTTCAAAGTTGATTGAGCGTTTTCGCATTTTTTCAAATACAACTTTTAGCGCAAGTTCATTAAACAATAATAATACCTACATAACATAAGGTATACATACTGTAGAGCCTTTGGTACATGCTTGTCATCAATCAATCGACATAACTTTACTCACGACCATTTCCAAAGCGATTCTAGTAATGTCTCGAACTTGCTGACTCACGTCTTAGTGGACAGAACATCCAAAGCATCACACCTCTTCACTTCATAATATGTCCTCCATTAAAAACGCTGACGGCTAATAACGATTATTGCAATTCAGATCAACAAAGAGATCTGTGACATAACGCACATCACAATTATGACACCGATGCGTCGGAAACATCGAGTGTTGAAAATTTACGTGAAGCCAACCAGGTACCTGATTATTGATTCAGTTGTGACACTATCGATCGGATGCCCTAAATCCGATTATGAAATACATGTCATAATAGTCTTTAGTCTGCTTCAGTCTGTATTGATGCTACACCCACATCTTTCGAATTTCGAAATGAGAATCCTTTTTGAATTTAGTCTGGCGTGGTGAATCTTCGCTGATGTAATATTCTGATGCATGTATTATGTGATGTGATGTGGTATACATTCAAAAGAGATGTCCTAATTGGGATAATAGTCGATTATGACTTTTAAAATCCTTGTTCGATTAGAACAAGTAGGTAGAAAGCAGTTCTTAGATAATTCTGTCTGTTCTGTCGTTACAATGAAATTTTGATGAAAAAATATAAAGGGGTCATTGCTTCAACAAGTACGCCACGAAACCGAAGACAAGCGTTACGCAGGAAGTAGAAGTAATTAAGAGTAATTTGTAAGCATTATATTTCGGACAAAGAATGCATTTAATCATCTTGTTTTGTCTTTTTTGTTTATTTTTGGAAGTGTTAGATAACACAGAGTATTTAATAGAGACTTAAAATTAACCAGTCAAGTTTTACTTCGTAAGTAACTTCTACTTGTAACTTTGAATTTTAAAATGACATATATTTTAACTAGAAAAATTTATCAGTACTAGGTATTGACAAGTATTGTTTAGATTTTATTTGCATTCAGTCGACGTTTACCGTAACTTCATATATATCTTCCCTGATCTATGTTATATCACTATTTATTTTATTACAACACAATCGACAGTAATCCAAATTACCAGCAGATAATATAAAACTCATTGAAAGTACCACTTCCCCACATCTTAGGGTTTATTACGTTGATGACTTCACTGCCTCACTCCGCTAGTGGTCGGTTTCATCCAGAAATCGAAAGTTCCGGTAATGGGGCGCGTTGCGTCACTCGCCGCGGTTGCCCCGGCTTCACACAGCTCGGCTATCAACTATTGTACATTATATTTTACTACTAGAGTGTGCTGTTTTAGTGTTGTACTTAAGTAAAATTCTTCCGCGAGTGTAACCTCGGTTGTAAGAGTTGTAGGTTCCGAATTGGAAATTAATGAGTTGTTTTTCTGAATGGGATGGGATGGGATTTCATTGAGAAGTTGCTACGATGTGGAAGAATGGTAGAAAGAGGAATTGAAAGACTAGTACGTACCCATTTTTTTTGAGATATTTTTCATATCAGAATCTAGACCTTACTGTTGGTTTCTAATATGAGAAAAATTTACTCCCAATTTTACATGCTACCCTACACACACACACACACACTGGGGTACACTGGGGTCGTGGACTAATAGAAAATTTTTGGAAAATCGAATCCTAATTCAACTAATTCAACGTCGCAAGCTTTCTCTAGTCTACTTGAAAACAACTTACAATTTTACCTAAGATAGCTAACATACTCTCAAACTTTATCCAAGAAGAAAAAGAGGTAAAGTTACTGTAGCAACTTATTTTTCAATTCCAATACAGCACTCAAAACAATGTGAGCCAATCAAGAGAGCTTTTCTCTTAATTGTCAAAAAATTAATACAATATTTATGATATCAGTTATATCTAGGGGTCGGAATAGGTAGTGCTTATTGATCTAAACCTGATGCATGTTCGTTCATGCGTGAGTGACTTGGGAATACGTTATTGAATGAAAATGCATCAAGTTTAGGTTAATGAGCACTACGAGTACCTATTCCGACCCCTGTCAACCAAAGCGGATAGTAAGTCCACAGCAAGTTCTTTAGTGGTTCAACTAACATCTCAGTTGATGTATATCACGTCTTGTCAGGCTCGTATGGAATCAAGACTCTTACGCACAAAAGTCACAATCTTGTTAGAAGCGACCAAATTTTTTTCAGTAAGTGCTCTTGCCCCTTATGATTATCAATTGTCTCACAGAATCCGAATGATCTCAACGCCTAGAAAATTACATAAACAAAGGAAACATGGCTCATAGAATTACACAATTACGAGCACGATGAAATGAGATCCTTCGTAATTAAAGACCTCGTCCGCGGAAACGGTTCTGCTAATACGGAAACTCAGGGTGGCGTAACTTTTGTGGTTTTTAACGCAAATCGCCTGGGTGTAATGGGACGTGGAACGTTCTAGACGTGACATCATCTTTCTGTTCACCTGTCGTCGAATTTGTAATGCAAGTTAGTTATAAGCAATATAGGCTATGCGCGGCAAAATATAAAATAAATATAAGGGGGTCACACCAATTGACCTAGTCCCAAACCAAGCTCAAGGTTTGTGCCATGGGTACTTAAATACATGGAAAGCATCCATAAAACAGGTACAAATTTTCGCGCTGATCACACAATTATATCTGCCCTTACCGGGATTTTTACCCAGGCAGGACCGCTAGCTTTGTAGGCAGGGTCTCTACCAACTAGATGCGTCGTCCAACAAAAATATGAAAATATCATGTAAAAGCGTGTCTAGACGAGAGAACTTTTTCCTTGTTAACCAGCTCCTCCCTCAGTGAGTGTGAGAATGATACATACATACATAAACTCACGCCTTTATTCCCAGAGTGGGGTAGGCAGAGCTACAGAATTACCAACAACTCTAAAAACTTGTTGATAATTCTGTAACCACATTTTGCATGTTTTTTTTTTGTGAGAATGATAAAAGGTAAGTAACGTGAGCAATGATGCCAACTTGATCTTATAGCGCTCAAAATTCCATAACAGTGCCTAGTGCCCTAACTAGTGCATTTTTAAAAGTCTGCAATTTATCACGTTGGTAAAAACCAATCAATGGCTCGTTCTGAAACACAGTTAATTATTACCCGATAGTAACATTAGTAGCATCTTATTCGCACCTTGATTTGAAAATTTAATTTAATTCTACTGTCAGGCAACAATTGCCGAATTTCAGAACGCACCTCTAATTAATTATCTATGGAAATCTTCGACCAACCAACCATGATTCCAACTCTGATTCGGACGACGATCTAATTTTGTAATAAAAACTTAATTAATATCTATAATAAAAACTTATTTTTCAAATATTTTGATTACTTTTATTTATTTGATGCTCTTTTATCAAAATTCGCACAATCCTAGTGCATTTTCCAGGATGGTTTAGCGCATTTCTTACATAGCAGTTGGTAACACTGGTTGTGAATGTTGTGATTGACTAGATGGATTAGAATATTGGTCTATATCCAAACCATACCATTGAGCAACGCAATTTATTCTTATACTCTTTCTTGTCTGACTGACTGTCTGAGCGCTGGAACATTAGGCCAAAGGGACCTAAAGCTTGAAGGAAATATCTTTTCCCTAGGGCACCCTTAGGACACTTTATTAAGAAAGGAACATGCCGAAAATTCGTCCACAACGAAAAAATTCAAATAACGGGAAATTAATTCTATGCGCTCCAATATGCGGTCGTCTTTAAAAATCTTTCATTTGACTCAGGTAAACATGAAATGAATAAAAGTACATACCTAGAAGAAACCAATGTTTTGTTGGAAATGTAGCCTTGAAATATGCATTGTCGATGCTGAATTGTCTTACAAAGGAAAGAAACTTACGCCTTTGTTCCCTGACAGGGGTAGGCAGAGCTACAGAATTACCTACAACCTACAACTCTAAAAACTTGTTGATAATTCTGTAACCACATTTTGCACAATTAGGCTAGATCTTTACCAGCGTAATAGTGACAGGTTGCAAGCCCCTCCCCTAACAGTACTAAAATTTATTCCCTTAGTCGCCTCTTACGACATCCACGGGAAGACATATAGTAGCTTAGTAGCACTATTCTAACAACCAGCAACACGGTAATTCAACACAGGGAAGTCAGGGAATCAGTTCAAATTATCAATATTTCATCGGGTAACCACAGCCTCGCGTATTCGTGACTCTTTGCTTACATTTTTTCCCAAGATTGAACCGATTGTATTACAAAACTCACTGACTTAGTTTAAACAATTTATTTCGGTTTACCGCCAATGGTTATTTCTCACGCGTGCCTCGGATTTTTGGTTGCGACGTGTTTCATAAAACTATAACTGAATTGTAATGTATTTGACGTTATAACAGGGTTTTGATAACATTTGTGGTCGTATTTACGAATTTTAACAGTAGCTATGTCTAAAAATGTAGCTGAACAGCAAAGTTAGACTATTGGGTGACGACCACGCGTTAGCCAAGTAGGTAGATATATAGTGACCCTGCCTATGCAGATATCGGTCCCGGGTTCGAATCCTGGTATGGCAAGTATTTTGTGTGATGAGCACGAGTATTTATTTTTAAGTCTTGGATGTTTCCTATGTATTTAAGTATATATTTCTCAATATAAGTATTTATATCGTTGTCTAGTACCCATAATACAGTCAACAGCATAAATAAGTGATCATTTATGTACCTTGTCACCTTAACGTCGTGTTTGAAATGTTATACCTACAAAATTGTGAAACGATTGACAGCGACAAGGTACAGAAATGATCACTTATTTATGCTGTTGACTGTACAAGCCTAGAGCTTAGTTTGGGACTAGGTCAGTTGGAGTGACCTAATCCCAAAGTCCCTAGTAATTGTTGTTCTGTTTTTTTTTTATATAATGCTGGAGACAAGGAATTAGGGAATGCAATTTAACCGGTTATTAACCGTTTTAGTATGAAAATAACCGGTCAAAACCGGTTATTTGCATTCCCTACAAGGAATATAAAAAAAAACTATGCGTTAGCCTGGTTGGTAGTGTCGAAGATTATGACGCTAGTGACCCTGGGTGTAATTCGCGATATAAGCAAATATATACAATGTAAAGAGCGCGAGTACATCTTCGTGTTGGATGTTTTTTATGTACAACAGCAGTGTTCGCATTGTTGTGTTCCGGTTTGGGGATAAGACAGCCGGTGAAATGACTAGCATAGAGGCATTCCATCTTAGTCCTCAGGGTTCGCAACGCATTTGCAGTCTTAGGATTGCATTGCAGTCTTGTGATTGCGAATGTTTATGGGTCACAGTTTCCACTTAGCATTAGGTGGCCTGTGTGCTCGTTTGTCTTCTCTATGCCATAAAATAAAATAAATAAAATAAAAATAAATAAATATTTAGTTGTATTTAATAGAGAAATACTTGCTTAAATAAAAACATAATGAAACGTCCCAAGGCGCGAACAAATACAATCAAGCCTAGAGCTTAGTTTGGGGCTATATAGATTAACTTGTTTGATATTGTCCCTTAGTTTAAGTTTATTAAGTTGAATGTCTCGTTCCAAGCCAAACGCTAGTCCCGTAAAACTATTCCACATTAATTACCAATTTCGTCAGGATGACGTAATGGCTTACTTCACAGGGCCCTTTTGCAAATTTGTATAAACGCGGTGTTTCTGTCGGTTATCTTAGTATCCCCGCTAAGCGTAACTTACAAATTTATTACGGAGCAAAATGCACCTTACAGACTCAATAAGTAAGATCCATTTTGATTTTTATTAAAAATGTTACTTACGCGGTTTTGCACGTTCAACAACGTTATATAATTGTGTGTACGTGATCGCTGGCGCATTCTGCGTGTGCGCAACCGGCGCGCGCCGCATGCCGATGCCGGGCGGAGCCGCGGCGCGCCACATAGTCGGGTAATGGGGTCATGAGGACCAGGATATCATGACATTGCTCTAGGTTATTTTGACGCATTGACATTCAACCACAATCAAACCGGCAGGAAAGTACGCCTAGGTGGTTTTTAGTGGGTTGTGCTCCCCTACTCTTTCTCGCTCGAAGGGGTGGGTTTGTGAGTCCCAAATAACCCCCAATCAATCCCATGGCGGGGGAAATGCGTAAAGCATATTTCACTTAGTCTTATTTCGACGGGGTGAAGTTGTTGTTAAAGTTGTACGTTTCTCGGTTGTACTGCCTTTATTCCAATTTGATTTAGCTATCTGGCGTCTTTATCTTAATCATATTTTTGACCACAGAGTAACTGTTATTTTATCGTGTACAGTCTAACTTAAAAGGCAAATGGCGTCACAAGGACCAGTGTATCATGACTTTGCTGTAGGTTTTTTAAACGGAGAGAAATGAGAAGTTAAGTCAAAGTTGTACGTTTCTCGGTTGTACTGGCTCTATATCAATTTGATTTAGCTATCTGGCTTCTTTATCGTGATCATATTAGTAAAGGTCAACTGGTAGAGAATGCCATTAGGCATTATGTTAACATTGTTAACCTTTTGTTTACTCTCTCTGCTATCTACTAGGCTTCCATAAGTTCTGTTTTTTTTTTATTGGACAGGCCTGAAAGCATGTGATTTTTGTTTCCACAATAAGATTGAACTTCAGATATATATTGTATTGTTAAAAATACATTCTATTAGTCATTTTTTGCATACGTACAGTCGATGGCATTAGTGTCGTAACCTATGTATACGTTCCCATGCGTCAACAATATGTACCCATTGTACACGCCCCTATGCCACTGATAATACAGTCTAGTATACATATTCCTGTTTGGCGCGTGGCCGTATATATATTAGTGTTTTTGAGTGTATATAGTAATTCTAACAAATTAATAAAAAAAATAAGCGTTCACTGATTTAATACCTGTATACATTTAACAAAGTATAATTTTTGCTTATACGCAGAAACAAGGCTGAAACAATTTAAAAATGATCGATTATAGAAATCTTCGATTTAAGTGAAACTCGACATTCAGTGACTACACGCACATCCAGGATAAAAGATTGGAAACTTGTTTGTTAAAATCATGAATAAGGATGTATGTAACGGCATTCGGTCGTGTATGGCCCGTTTTAAAAAACTGACCTTGATTTCGATACTTTTCGATATTTTGCAAAAGCTTATAATCGTTACAAATCATTTTTTTTAGATAGATGAAGTTTCTAGTTCTAAATATGACATACTTACCTACAAACATACATAAACTCACGCCTTCATTCCCAGAGTGGGGTAGGCAGAGCTACAGAATTACCAACAACTCTAAAAATTTGTTGATAATTCTGTAACCACATTTGGCACAATTAGGCCAAAAAATTTATCAGTGTATTGTCAGGTTGTAAGCCCATCGCCTACAAGCCTTTATTCCCTTAGTCGCCTCTTACTTACCTTACTATTATATAAATAAAAATCCACGATATATACAGGGTGGAAAGATAAGTCGGGCCCTGGAGGGAAACTACCTTAAATCCTTAAGTAGGCTCATTTTACTTAAAGGAGACATTCCTTTATTTTTAAAAAGAAACAGAACTGCATTCAAAGATTTTCTTAAATTTTCTTGCCTCTCCCGGGAATCGAACCAAGTAAAAATGTAAAAAGTAAACACTCGATATGATTAATGTTAAATTTCACGTTTTTTTATTTCTAATACTAAGTGTTACTTAGAGACATTTAATCCCGAACAATAATCCTATCGATTAGAAGAATAAAATAGCTACTTTTAATTTTTCTCATTTTTAGCTAGTTCAATTCCCGGTTAAGGCAAGAAAATTTAAGAAAATCTTTGAATGCAGTTTTGTTTCTTTTTAAAAATAAAGGAATGTCTCCTTTAAGTAAAATGAGCCAACTTAAGGATTTAAGGTAGTTTCCCTCCAGGGCCCGACTTATCTTTCCACGATATATAGCCCTACATCCGTAATATAATGGCGGCTGTAGTCTAGGTCTTGAACTCATGGAGAAAATACGCTTAATCGATTTTTACCGACCAACTTGTAATCAAATGTGTCATTTTATCGAATTTTACTTCATCAACATTCTATGCTGAAATTGTGTAGTTTTCAGGTTATCTTAAACATTAATTACATAGGTTAGGTTAGGTTAGACTTGTGACTATCACGAAATGTTAAGACTGCACCGAGCAAACGCCGAGCGTCCAGTGGCGCCCTCATTATTGTGTTTTCTAATTAACTAAAGAATTTCCTTGCAATCAGACGATACGTTTTTGTAGTGCAAATATAAACACAATTTATTGGATACGTAACAGAGTTTAATAACAATTACCCTTTGAGTAGTCAGCTTAACGGGAAAAGGTGGCCACTTTTTTCCGTTAAGTTGATAACTCGAAGGTTAATTGTTATTGCACTATGTGATATACCCTATAAGTTGTGTTTTTATTTGTAGTACAAAAACTACCAACCAATTTCAAGAAAATACTTTAGTTTATTAGAAAACACAATAATAGTAATGAGTGCGCCACTGTACATTCGGCGTACGCTAGTGCTGCAACACAAGCTGAACGGGACCCTTATTGGTATCACATTCCACCAATATAATTTTTAGGTTAAACTTTATTCTATTATGGTACGGTGTTGGTGAAGGTGTGTTATTAATAAAAAAAAATTGTTTCATTCTTTTTCACCTAAACGGGTACTTATCTCAGGCATGGTTAGTTTATATTACGAAATGTTTCCTAGATCTATCCGCTGGGTAAAGTTAGCTGATGAAGCTGAGGCGTTCAACCGCGAAGACGGAACCACAAATTAACATAATCTTTTGTAATTATAAAGTATAAGTACCTGTATTATCTAAGTATAACATAATAATGATCTCGCACGTAATTGAAAACATGTTCTCTCTAGTTTCAAAATAAGCATGAACTTCCGAAAAGATTGTAGGTGATATTACTTAATAATACGGAGTTAAATCGCCGAGTGCCCAATTGTATACATATTTATGAGTGCGCAATAAAGTCGAGTGGTTTTTATTACTGGAACGGGTCGGGTCGTGACGTGACGTACAAGGCATTTTAAAAAATTGAGCATTTATGCCTTATGCAACTATAACGCTTTTGCAACTCGGAAGAATTGAATCGATTTGTATAATGGCTGCAATTTGTTTGATTTATTTGACTATGGCGTATTAAATTACTATATTTTTTTTATTGTATATTATTCATTATTTTTAAGAATAATCATTTTATGAGTTTTCAGCGCCCTCTTTCGAGATTAGATGTAACCATTTTCATTATGAGTAGCGTACATTGTTTCTCAAGACAGTGTTACGAGGTGGTAGAAGTTCGGCTACTCGCCGACAGATGTCGCTACCAGTGCTATTAAAGACTCATCGTGTGGAATGTTCAGCATTAGGTATTCTATCGACCACTAGGTGTCACTACATGTACTACTCTATTTTTGTCATTTACTCGTTACTTCAATCCAGTTTTTGAAACTATTTAACTTAATTGGTTTACCTTTATCTTATCTTTATAAGTGCAGCTGTTGGTCAAATTTCTCAAGGTTCGTCACTTTTCGACTATTTCAACGCAGTTAAGGTTCAAAAGTGACGAACCTTTTCTTACCGTGACTATACGACGAAACTTTTTTGTTTGTGCTCTTAGGCGGAGTTTATTAAAGTACGTATCATCGATGACATATTATCACCACCATTTATTTTTGTTCGCGTTTGAGGTACGTATTTTTGCGTTTCAGTTTCTCTCATATTTTTCGGATTTTACAATTATAGTGTTGTACATACTTACATACATGAAACGCCTTTGCACCTTCTCACCGTCTGCCCGGCCTTAATGCGACACCGTAGCTCCTCACTGGGAAAGCATCTAATGTGCCTAGAGGAGATCAGGTATCTCGGCGCCAACAAAGTCCTGAAATTCTTCGCAATAACAGGACTCAGCGGAGAACTGTAGGTCGTGGCGATCACAATAGATCAATCCTGGTCGCAGTGATACTAGGCTTTGGAGCCTTGAATAGCCACACCCCTGAATAATAATAATAATAAATACTTACATACATTATCACATTACGTCACAAACGTTTTTGTTTTCAATATGGCTGCCTGACAGGCGAGCGATAGGAATAAAATAATGACGTGCAAAGAAATTCAATCCAACGTCTTATTGCAAATCGAATAAAATAAACGTTTGAGGTTGCGTTTCTCTTCATCGTGTTATTGTGGTCCATTGAGGTTCAATTTCACTTCGCATTGACTTCGTTTTGTATTCCGCTGTCGCGGTGCAAAATGTGTCTAGCTAGGGGATTATTTAATAATAACTACGTGATTTTACTGAAATACACGTAGAGGTTGGTTGGTTTCCTTTTAAAATATTCTTTTCGATCTAGATCACCTGCTCTAGCACCCCTGCACGTATGTATATATGTTTTTTTTTCATTAAAATATAAAGAAATTGTATTACTTACTAAACAGATAAACATACATACAAAAAAAAACAGTAAATATATTTAAACCCTGATGAAGAAATGAAACGTAAACCATAAGTCGATTCAATTTATTAAATTTTACACTACACATGTACATAGTCTGTAGCAAAATAAAATACGTCTTACACTAAACCTATGACAAATAAATCTATTTACAAGCTTATCGTAACTTGACTTAGGCTCTACAAGCAAATAATTAAAAGCATTGCTTCAGGCGTTTCAATAAAAACAAGTGAATCATTTCGATTTCGAAAGTAAAAACGTTGACAATTTCCCTTAACTCACTCATCGTCATTATCAACTAAAATAGTATAATTTTTAAACAATTGCTACCGTTCACGAAGTACAAACATTGTTTTTCCATTTAATCTCACCTAAATTAACTGTGGACGTCACAGAGGGATCGATTTCGTAGCTCAAGTTAATGCGAGCCCTAAAACAATGTCCGTTTTTTTGAACTCTAATTTATTTGATTCCACTCGGTTCTCACGGTTTCAAACTTTGATTACCGCCTTTCCTTTTATAAATTTCGATTGTTCGAAACTTTTTCCGGTCCTGGCCATTGACACTGTTATAGATCCTCAAACACGCGCCTCACACATATTTGACTTACATTTTTACAATCATGCAACGTCTTATAAAGCGACGGGTCGTATCAATCGTATCTTTGTGTGTTAAGACTATACAAACGTAACATAAATAATCTTTCTAACAACCACTTTCAGTCAAAACTTAACGCTAGCTTTCATCCTCTTTCAACAACGGTAGTTATTGAAACGCCTGAAATCCCTAACGTAGAATAAAGTTCATCGATTGAGCTGAGTATTTAAGTTTGTCCACGAGAGCAATCGTCACTAAACACTGTCATAACACGAGCCAGTCCTCTTTGATCATGTCCGAGGCCTTCTCCGCTATCATTATCACGGGAGCGTTAGGGTTCCCGCTGATGATGGTCGGCATCACGCTAGCGTCCACCACTCGCAGGTTGGCAACTCCGTGCACCCGTAGCCTTGGATCCACAACTGCCCCCGGATCAGTTTTCGGACCCATCTTACAAGTCCCAGTAGGGTGGTATATTGTAAAAGTGAAATGTTTCAAAGAACACTCCCAGTACTCATCGCTGAATAATACATGGTGCTGGCAGCCTGGTAGAGGAATGTTGTGAGGCCGCGATCCGTAACGCTGGAATGCTGTCGTATTCGATAGCGCCATAGCAATCCTTATACCTTCTGTGAGGACTTTAATGTCTTCTTTGTAAGCGAAGTAGTTAGGCTCTATGTTAGGCGGGTGGAACGGGTTACGGCTCCGCAGCTTCACCCAGCCAGAACTCTTGGGGCGAAGAAGCAAGGGCAGTATAGTCCAAGTCTCGGCGTTCTCTATCGGCTTGTAAACGGTGTTGTACACGCGGTCGCGGAGGTTCAGGATTCTTCTGATCTGCTCTCCGCCGTCGGAGTTTACGGAGCTCGGCGCGAAGTGGAACTGGATGTCGGGCCATTTGCCAGAACTTGGAGCGTATTTCGTGTTCACGAATGCTAAGCCTTCGACGCCTTGAGTCGTCATTGGACCTTTTTCATATAGAATGTAATTCATTGCCACTGCAAAAGTCTGGAAGCGATCTTTCTTGAAAGTGACAGGTTTGTTGACTACAAATGTCAACCCTCCCAACCCGACGTGGTCTTGTAAATTGTGGCCCACCTTTAGATCTGCAACGAGTGGGATCCCGTGCTCCTTCAAATGGTCTGCCGGTCCTATGCCACTAAGCATCATTAATTTCGGCGTGACCAGGGATCCAGCTGACATGATGACTTCTCTTTTGATCCTCACTTTTTGCTTTTGTCCATTGCGCACAAATTCGACGCCGTAAGCCTGTTTTTTGACCGGGTTGACTAGTATCCTGGTGACTTGCGCGCCGAGGGCGATGTGGAGATTTTCCCGCTGGCGCACGGGCCTCAGGAAGGCCTTGGCGGTGCTGCAGCGGCTGCCGCGCCGCATCGTCGCCTGAGTCAGCATAAATCCGGTCTGTTTCGCTCCATTAATATCCCTGTTCTCATACCCGAGCTCCATGCCACCCTTTAGAAACGTGACCGATAGCGGCGTCCGCCACGGCGCCTCCTGAACGGTCAAATAACCTCCAGCAGCGTGATACGGCGTGTTCACCAAATACGGGTTCCGATTGTCTTCCGACTTCAAGAAGTAGGGCAGCACTTGGTCGTAGGACCAGCCGGGGTTGCCGAGCGCTTCCCAGAGGTCGTAATCATTGCGGTTGCCGCGGACGTAGACCATGGCGTTGAGGACGCTGCAGCCGCCGAGGACTTTGCCTCTGGGCCAGTTGCAGCGGTCGCCGTTCATGGCGAGGCAGTAGGAGCGGTTGGCGGATGGTGTAGTCTGAAACTGCCAGTCCAGCTCGGATAGCTGGGTGTAGCCGGCCAGCGCGGGCACGTCGGATATTTCGGTCTCATCCTGGCCCGCCTCCAGGAGCAGCACGGTCCAGTTGCCCACCTCGGAGAGGCGCGTTGCCACCACTGCGCCCGCCGACCCGCCGCCTACCACCACGAAGTCGTATATCGGCAACACCTGCAATTACAAACGGAGTTCATCTTTAGCAACGTATGAAATATAACTCGAGTCGAGTTGTAGTTATGATGATTTAAATATTTCAGATAAATGTGCCCTTAACTAGTATTTTCGTTAGTTGAATGTGAATTCATTTAGTACGTAATCGATACATAAAGCTAACTTGGACTATGCATTAAATACTTACAGCATTGACGTCGGTAATGCGGGACTCTGGGTCGAACTGCTGGTATCTGAAGTACGTGATCCCGAGAGCCAGGAGTGGTATCAGCCCCAGCACGGTGATCGGCGACGGCGCCAAGCTCGCGAGCGCTCCTGCCGCCTCCATCCTCCCTCCCCCTCATCTACCGCTACACTAATATTTACAACTTATCCTACGAGTCTTAACTCTCTTATATCCAATCGTCCACTTTTTTCCTCTGCTCCTCCTCCGAGAGAATCTTCGGTGTGTAGTTCCTAATCCCGGCCTTCTTGGCAGTATTCTGCTTTGGTTTCGTGCTCTCAGGCTCGCTGTGGTAACTCTTCAACCGCTGGGATTTCAGCTCGTCTTTGTCGTCAAACAGCTGGAGCTTGTATCGTTTCTCCTTTGATATTTTGACGGGTTTGTACAGTTCTTTGCTGACGTCTTCGTAGTGGTTGTTTTTGTATAGGGAGGGGCAATAGTAGTCGCTTTTGGAGGATCTTTCTGAGCGGCATTCGTAGCCGCTGGATCCGCTGCGGTAGCCGCTGCTTTTGGTTGAGGAGTCGCTCTTGAAGCTTTCTGCGCTTCTTCTGACTTTGTGGCGCTTGTAGTCTTTGTCTTCGTAATCGGGGAAGTGGAGGGGGGAGCTGCGGTACTGGACGGGGTCGGAGTACTTCTCCTTGTAGCGGGCCACCTGGGCGCCGCTAGCGTGAGCAGCGTACGACTGTTCTTGACCCATGGTGCGATGCGCGGCTGCGCCTTCTTGATATTTGTATTCTGCAAACAAATTAAAAAGGGTATAAATAACATTTTTTTGTTTTTGATTTCAGGTACGTCTGCAATACGCAATCTGGATACCTCACTTTAGCACCAAATTCGTGGTATGTAAAAAATATAACCGCGCATTTCTTTGGTCTTAGATTAGATTACGGGAGTAAATTCAAATTACTCTCTTCTATAGAAACTAGAATTAACATGTTATTTATTCAAGTTCTTTGTTACGTACGGTCGAAGTGATATAGTACATTACTTAACAAGGGCTGTAAAAGAAAGAAAGCCCGAAATCGCAGGTATTTGAGACCCGAGCCGTAGGCGAGGGTTGTAAATATGCGATAGAGGGCTTTCTTTTTTACTGCCCGTGATGAGTACACAATTTTACGTCTTCACCTGGCCACAATGCGAGTTTTACCGTGCGCGCAGCGTGCGATAAAACTCACATTATGGCCAGGTGTTACGTAAAATATATTATCACCCCATGACGTCATAGCTATTACCATACCTCTATGACATTGACAATAAGGTACAAAAAAAACATTTGTTTGTGTTAAAATATGATTTAGATATTAGGACTTCATGACGTGAGAAGAAGATTCATGAAACAAAATGAGGAAGTACAAAATGAAACCATTCTCAGGTTATATTAAATCCCTTGAAATTTCCAACTGTTTTTTTACATTTGGATTTGTTGTTGGACGCGAAAGTTGGAATGTGATGAGACTTATCTGGGACAATACTCGCGGGGATTATCCTATCCTACTCTTACTTATTTTATAGTGAAAGTTTGTGAGGACGTATGCATGTTTGTCAGTCTATCACTCTTAAACAGCTGAAGGGATTTTGAAGAATCATCACACTTAAGATAATTATTGTCCCGGAAAATTCAGTAGTTCCCGAGGGAATAACCATATATGAGTTCTACGTTGCGGAAAACCGCTAGTTGTATGTAGTTTATGTTTTAACACTGTCGTAGAAAAAAGAAGCTTGTTAAAGCGATTCTATATTTAATTATACTTTGTTAATTATCCCACCCGTTGCAGAGCGTAAATAAACAGCTTCTAGTTCATCTATAATTATAATCCTGTTGGTTTTAACGAAATATTTGTGTTATGAACACGGGTATTGGTTTTTGAGTTTTGGATGTTTTCTATCTATTTCAGTACCTATTGATATCTCTATAAGTATTTATATCGATGTCTAGTATAACAGTACAAGCCTACGGCTTAATTTGGGACTAAGTCTATTGATGTGAGGTTGTCCCCGGTTTTTTGTTGTTGTGATATTCTAGTGAACTACAGTAGATAAACGAAAACAGTACATAGTACATAATAAACAATATTTAAATCCATCGAAAAATACATCCATTACCTACTTATTCATATTGTCCCAAACGCAGGAGACAAATTATAGTATTTTATTAGAAAAGGTTTTGGCAGGAAGGAGATTGGATTAAAGTTTTGTCATTTGTTAAAATCGTACATTTAGTCGTGGTTCGTGGTAACGCAGGAGACATGTGCTGCCCTCCTACAGAGAAAAGGCACAAGTGCCATTAATTTACAGAAGTATATTAAACTGTCAGCGGTTATAATAAGGTTGGAAATGCAATATAGTAGATGTGCCTTTTTTCCGTAGGAGAGGCAGTGTGGGTGTGTCGCAAAGTTATGTGACCCAAGTTATTATTATTATGACGTATTAATAGACTAGACGGAAGGGTAAACCAAATTCAACAACAGTTTAATAAGTAGGAAATAAAATTAATAAGATAACCATCATATATTTTTGTATTTAATGAATTGAGGTAATGTCATCAACAAAATCACTAAAACACTAATTTACTGTAGGTAGATCAAAATAAATTACTCTGCCCATTTTAATCGAAGATCGATACTTTACCACCGACCGACATTTTACTAAATTTATATACTAAGCTGTTTTCATCACGCAATTGATGATTTTAGTATAACGTAATTATGTAGTTTTATTTATGGGGGCCAAAAAAACAGCGTCAGATCTTCGAACTGAGAGTCGCGATAGTTGACTCTCAGACGAGTAGAGTTGAATCATGAAATTCATATCCGAATTCATCATTCGCTGTTCAGTCGAGTCAGTTAAGACCCTTCTGATGGCAAATTGACCAAATCCGCTGAAATCTCTTATACATTCTGGGGGAACCAAACGATAGCGCGATGTAGGAATCGAGCCAGACGACAAAGTGGCATCTGTTGAGACATCGAGTAAACTCAACGCGCGGCTGGTCGTTGACCTTGGCCTTGTTACGGTTATCATGCTTTATAAATACGTAGCGATAATTTACCGCGTTTATTATATATAGGTTATAAATTCACATCTTATAGATGTAGATTTTTTTGAGGGTCAGTAGAGCGCGATTTAAACTTTAATCGGACTGCATTCGTTGCGAGAGAAATTTCAACAGGTTTCAACTACGTGCGCTCAAAGAGGCGGAATTGTCAAACAAAACATTTGAAGCTGGCCGAAATACCTTTAAAAAAAAAAGATTAAATAAAGAACATCACCTTCTTTGAACTTATGAATGAGTTGTTCTTGCTTGTAATTTGGTTATTCAAAAAAGGAATGTTTTTTTTCAAATCGTCAAACTGACTTATTTATTTTCTTGTAAAATAGCGATGTTATTTAGTTTTACTAGATGTCATGGTTTCATTTTTATCAAAGAAGCTACCTACTTAATAGGATCTCTTTAAAATGTTACGAGTTTCCTGTAACGGTCAAAAACTTTCACTCTAAATGCAGAAATTACCACCCCAATTAGCCATGATCTCGGCTCACGGAAATCCCGCAGTGTATCACATTGACAACACTAACGCGGGCTTTATACAGAGACACGAATAACCTTAAAAAATAAAGCGGCAATGGTTAACAAACTGGTGAAGACGACGTAAAAATTAGGGTCAGGTTGAATCCACGTGAATTTCACTCTCTTTGTACTAAAACGACTTCGCTTTTGTGAACAGATGTTTTATACACTTTGTTTTGAAGATAGTGTTGTAAATGAAAGTAGTTGGACGCGGATACCACAGATTCGATGAAAGGATCATTTATAAATATAAACAGCTGTGATAAATATTAATGTAAGTTTAAAGTATTCATATTAAAAATATAAAAGATAAAAAAAATATGCGACATCGCAGGAAGTATCAAGATAGAGAAACAGTCCAGACAAAAATGGACAGTTTCGAAAAAAGTAACTTAATTAAGGCATTATTTATTATATTAGAATTAAGTCAAACGAGTCCCACCTACGAAACTGCTAAGTTAAATAGATACAGTCGTAGTCGGCCAAAAATGTGGTCTACCTTACGGTTGAAGTTCATTTGCACGCAAATAATAATATAACAGTGACATATATAGATGTATTATATTATGTAAGTTTATATTAGTTTATTATTTATTTATTTATAATAAGTATCATCATCTCGTTTTGCTACTTTTGGCGCAAACTTGTATTTGCCCAACCCCATGCATTGTCCTTACTCATCTAATTCAGGGTTAGTCGGAAGAGATAAGTTTGTCTTTGTACATTACTTTAATAACAATGTTGTAATATTTATATTTTTTGTGCAATAAAGAGTTTATACATTACATACATATAGTGTCAACTTAAGCGATAATTAGATCTCACAGACACTTGTTAAAACTGGCAGACCACTTTCTTTGCCGACCGACCGTACGGTTTACATGGATGACATGATGACTGGTAGAAAGAGCTGTATTATGAAACCGCGATTAGATTGGGATTGGTATAGCTGTCAATTAATATGCACTTTGACGTAGGTATATGGTAAAACTGTCACCTTGAATCCCTTTCTAATCGCGGCTGGATAATAAGAACGCCTCTTGCATAGCATGGTTTCATGTTTTGTTTTTATGGTGTTCAATAAAACATATTAGTGTAGTATTGTACCTATAGATACATACAAGCAAGTAAAGCAGTTTGCGTCACTTGTAAAAAACTAAAGAAGAATACGGAAAGATTTAAATCGAAGTAGAAAGTATCGATGTCCACGTACGAACAATGTAATCAGCATATTTATTGTTTATCAATTAATATAATAATGGAAGTGCATTTGTACTTGTTGCGTAAGGCGAAAGTAGGAATGAACGGTCAGACTGTTGAACGATATCACGCTAACTTGTGAACGCGTGCTAACCGACCGGAACTAACGAAGATCACTTCTCGAGGAAACAAATACGGCCGTTTAGAACAAAAAGGCAGTTTTAATTTATTAGGCAAAGAAAAACATATCTAATTCATTATATGATTTTGGCGTTTAAAAGCCGAGCTAATAAGTTGAATATTAACTGGAACAAAGTCCAAAGGTATAGTGTAATCCAATACACTTTTCTTATTTCGTAAACAATTTTATAACCTCAAAATGCATCATTTTTGGCTAAAACGGCCGTTTTCTGCTGAATAAAGCAACTAGAGACAACATTTTGCACACCATTTTCCTGATTTTACATCATGGATGGTATTTTTGTGACAGAATTGTTATTTTAGGCAAAAAGGGAGCGTTTGGAGGTTATAAAAGTGTTTACTAAATAAGACATGTCTATTGGTATGGACTTTTATCTCTCTATATTGGGCTATTTGCAGCAAAAAGATGATTTTAGACAGACAGTCACTTCATTTACATTTGACACAACTAAAGTAGGTACCTTAAGAAAGAAGGCTTACTGCAGATTATAGTATTGCTGCAAAGGTCTCGAAGTATATTTATAGTTATCTAGAACCCATAGAAATTAGGGAGATTTTTTGTACTTTCTCAAAAAACTGTCAGTTTCATCTTTTTACCTGACTGGCCAGCAATAAACGAGGGTAATGTTTCTGACCTGCGTGCACCCATTGTTCCCCACTGACACTCAATGCACAAAGCGATTTAGAAAGATCGAGTCGTTAGGATAGTCTTAATGCCACTTGTACTGGGTCAGGCGCGGTCCGCACTTTGAGCGAAGCTATGTACAAAGGCTTGCGTCTTTAGGATTGTTTTGTAAGGGCTGGTTCGAGAAGGAAGGGATAGTTGAACTCATAGGCACGCTGCCGTAAAACTAAACAACGCGGTTAACTACGTCAATAGGTAGGCTAGGTAGTAAATTTACAAATTCCACATAACATAGAAATATAGTTACATTACATGACAGTTTTAAACACTCAAAAATAAGCTTAACTGAACGATACAGGCATTTCACATCCACCCATCTCATAAACATACAATCCAAGCATTAAAAACAAAAACAATACGGAACACAATACAAAACAGAAGCATAATAAAATACAGATACACAAAAGATTGAGGTGACAAAAGACTCAGGCTCAGCCTGTGCCACGATTTTTTTAATTGCAGCGCTTATTTTCAGCCTTCATTTGGCTCAATGCGCAATTAAAGAAATAAAGTGATATGGCTAGCAAGATATTAGTTAGCCACGATTCATTTTTTTTTAAGTTTTTTAGTAAGTGGGGAGTTTCAAAAAAATAGCACACCCCTGATTTTAGCATGTCCTTCATATTCATCTTTTTTTTCTGAAATCTGTGTAGCAAATGTTTAAAGTTTTGATGACTGAACATTGCACATATATATATATTTACTTAAACCCTTTGTAAACTTATAAACGATTTAAAATAAACGTATATTTATAATTTAGTAGTTTTTTTACCAAGAACCCCCCTAATTTTGTTATGTCCCCGCCATGTTTTCAAAACTTCAGATCGAATTATTCGTGTTTTATGAACTAGAAACCTGCAACTATTTCGATGTTTTAAGTAGAAAATACTTTGTTTTATACGACAAACTAATTTTTTTTAGGTCAATATAATGAAAAGTTATTAAAATAAAAATAAAACGTCGGTCCCCGAATTTAGGCATTTCCGGACATGTCGGTTTTGTTACCTCAATAACTCCCTAAAATATTTCTACCAACTATCATTTTTCTTTTTAAATGGCAGCACTGAACTTCATACAGTGTAACCGTTTTTTAAAACCAAACGTCAGTCGTCTATTTATTGTCATGGAGAGCACGTGAGTCGACGAGTTGGACTTGTAAAGAAACTGACTGTCAGGTTTGTGATTATGTATTTTATTATATACTTCTTTATTTGTTAATGGATGGTCTTTAAACAAAACCCGCTTTTTATACGATTTGTTTGATGTACGAGTATAAATGTAACCTGTCGGAAAAATCATTCGCCGACTATATTTTTTTAAATTTAATTTGGGTACACTGTGTTACTTCGGTTTTGTTACTACAGGTACGGTAACATATAGACGGACCGGGAAAGTAACAAAACCGACCGCATAAAGCTTAGATCACATGATTATTACCCGACTACGGCGTTACCCAAATCAGGGTTATGTATTTGAGGTGTATGTTGTAGTATTAACTATATTTAAAAATCTAATTTCAATAGGTACTTACGTTTAAAAATGGTTTCTATTTGTTCGGCTGAGTTCATATTTAAACCGAAAGGAGTGTTTTTAGTGTTTGTATGTTCGTATCTGGGGCAACCTGTTACCTAAACTTATTTTGCGGGAGTAATGTTGAGAATTACTATAAAATAACTCTATAGGTATTGATATTTTTCGGTCGTAAAAAGAATAGAACGAAAAAAAATACCTGTAGTAGACATTGTATCCTCAAGCTTCAAAACTACAGTGTCAAATAAACAAGTACCCAAATTAAGTCATGAAAAATGAATACGGTACTCAATTAAAGTTCTGTTACTTACCAAGTTTTTATAGTAGCATCGATAAACTAGTTTTTATAGTTCGTCAATGATAGTAGGTACCTATTCCTATAGGTACCCGTAAAGCCAACTTTGTGTGATAAGTTTCACTATGTACCTTTACATGGCTGATCTCATGAGTACAAAGTACTTATTTTATACTAATAATAATAACAATGTATAATTATTAACAGTGGTCAGAATAGGTAGGTGCTATCCTACATTGCTGCATATCACTATTTACCTATTTCGATCACTAGTGAAATGATTAAGGAATCCAACTTCAAAAATTCACTATGATAAATATATCAGTACAATTATATCTAAGGAGTGATAGTGAAATTTAGTAGTTTGATTCCTTAATCTGAAGAAGGACTTGATTATTTGTAATACGATACTAAATAAAAAAAAACTTTTTTTTATAAACACTAAAAACCATTCCGTGCACATGGTGTATTTCAGATCATGTAAACCACGCTTTAGAGTTTTGTTACTGTCGGATTTGTTACTGTCCCTAAAAATAATTAAAGACTTTAAAGAGTTTTCTTCTACATATTTTCACTTATTTAAGGAAAGTTTGTTTTAAATTAAAATAAAATGTGTTTAAATCGTCCTAATTCCTTTTTAAGTACATTGTTGTTTATTTTTAAGTCGTAAAAGTAAAAATAAGATAAGCTTTGGGACCGACGGTAACAAATCCGAAAGTAAATATTTTTTAGATTTAGTTTTGTTAATTTCTGTGGATTACTGAATTATTTAGGGAATTTTGATATCATAGTCATTTCAAATAATAAATCGGAGTTGTTGAATTCATCATAGTTTTATTTATATTTAACCTACACTGTGGTAACAAAACCGACGGAAATTAATTTCTTCCTCTCATTGTTTTAAGTTTTTCTCGATAAACAGCATTCTAAATTAAATATCATATTAATTTTATGAATAAAGACAATATAAGTATTCAAATACAGTTTTTAAAAATACCCTAAAGTAAAGTAATTTTTTGGACAGCTTTTTTATTAGGGTGTGCTATTTTTTTGAAACTCCCCAAGTATTATAATAATAATCGTTTATTTTCAGGCAATTACAAAACACATTTATACAAAAGACAGAGCGTTAAAGGTGACTGAAATTTAAACTAAAATAAAATAAGATAAATTATGTAATTTTAGACATAATGTTGTAAAAATAAAACATGACATTAACAATAAACTCTACGGTTATAACTGCCCGTTGGCTGACCGGTGGAAGTAGACCCAATGTTTTTTGAATACGTCGCTGAAATCATCAGATACCATCGACAGTATTTCGTTATCTGAGGCTCGTAATCTTTCCGCAGAGCGCGGTCGAAGGATGGCAAAAAAATCTGGCACTCCCACTCCTTCGTATTTTAAATTTAATGTGGCTACAAATAGAGTAAAGAATGCTGTCACTGCTACATTTGCAGTTTGCCGCCTTCTTTGGCAGCACGTTTGACATACCAAATCGCTGTTTTATTAGAAAGAGCGCCTTCTATACTTGTACTATATATCAGATTCCCTTACCATCATCAGATGTACCATTTGCCTCAACCATACCTTAAACTAACTCGTAAGGTACGAACTGAACTTACATAATGTAAATTATTAATAATATAAGTACACTGATGAAACTTAAGGTGATTCTTGAGACCTCTCCAATTTAGAAGGATATTTTGAAAAATATGGTATAACTTGCAGAGGCGTGCATCGAGAAAGCCAATTGCGATAGACTTGATTATTTATTCTGTATGTACGTCATACTTAGGTTTACTTAATTCAGCCAAATGAGACAGAAAGCCAATGTCGTGTCGTCAGGAGGTGAAAAAGCTGGCAGAAAATAAAGAGAAGTAGAAATCACTACACTGACAAGAACCTAGCTCTTAAGTGAAATGATGATATACGTCATTATTTAAGTTAAAACATAATTAAAACAATGGTAAACTTTCATAATAGGGAAAGGGCGCACAGTTACGTCGGCTTGATTTGAGGAAGTAAGTAAGATTGCGGACAAAGCATAAGTTACCTAACAAGTAAGTGAAGACAAATATTAATTTTGTAAAAAAATAACATACACGGTGTAACATACGGTAACAGAATAATTTTAAAAGCGTATTCCTGAGGTCGTGAGAAGCAAAAAATGTTATCTGAACCCAGGTCGAAATATGCTTTTTATTTTTTACCATAAGGGTGTTTTGTACTGGAGATTTCATTACAACTGCATGCTGGATAAAACATAAAACCTGGGTTCATATAAACTTTTTTGCTTCTTACGACCTCAGGAATACGCTGTTAAAATTATTCGGTTTCCTCATGTTACACCCGGTATAATGTCAAATAAATACCGAAATCTGATCAAAAGAGCCTTTTGAGTAAATATTCCAGGTTGTTACTGTGCATCAAAAACGTCATAGCACGAAAATCGAAGAGCAGCGTTTTAAGAATCGAAGATAACACCAACAGTGACACAAAAGATTCCTAGGTTGTTTTTTTAATACTTTTAAATACATCAATATCCATCAACAAGTTGTCTCATAATAGCTCCAAGTGTTTGTCAAGGGATCCCCTTGGATCGCATAATGTGTTTTAGACTAATATTTTTTCGCATAATTGTTTTCGTATAATTTGTATTGGCATAATTGTACTGTCGCATAAAAATACTTTAGCATACTCCTTTTTTAGCATATTAGGCTATTAGAATAAAATTAGTTGGACTAATTTGTATTTGACTAATACACATTATGCATATTATTGTTTGGGCTAATAATTATTTGTCATATCTGTGATTAACCATAATATTAGTTTTCTAAATGAATAAATAATTTTATTTTTTCATTACTTACACAAACTTATCAAACAATATAATTATTTTTCAACGAATATTGTTTGGTCAGTGTATTTTTTTGAAAGTTGGGTTATAAGATAAATACTATAGTTATGATATAAATATGAGTGAGCGAGCGAGCGAAGCGAGCGAGCAAGACCTCTCTGTGCAGAACCGACTTGAATAGGTTAGGTTAGAAGGCTATGGCGGGAGCGAAGCGGAGCAAGCTCCCGCCTTAGCCTTCGAGGTTATTTTTTTTATATCTATGAAAACAAAGAATATTTAATTTGCTATTCTATGATATGAAAAAAAAACATTGAATTTTATTTAAAATCAAAAACCATGATTACTATTTTTTAGGACAATACCTACTGTTATGCATTTTGTAATGATGCCAATCAATTATTATGACTTTTTGCAATTATGCTTACTGTATTTATGCTTTTTAATGTTATGCGTAATAATATATGCGTAAAGATGATTATGCACATCATTATTTCGGCCGAAAGCAATTATGCGTAACACTATTATTACAAATAATTTTATGCCATCCAATAGAGAACCGTTTGTCAACCGTGTAATACTCGCTGAATTCACGTAACAACAGCCTTTACAAAGCATCACCACATTCTATAAGCGGTGCGAATTGGACACTCGGCGGTGACCATGCGTGACCAAAGCTTGTGCACGCCTCGTGGTAATTTTGAACAAAGACATGAATTAATACGTTGTTAAGAATATTGTAGCTCTAATTGCAATGTAGCAACTTAAGGACATTAATGATGTAGAAACAGTCGTTAAAACAACGGTCATTTATTTATTATTAGACAAAATAACGCAATATAATGTACTGACATTCCGGAGCATTTTATGTCATTAGCTCTTGGGTTTTTCAATGATCTTAATGCAAAAAAAATATCTGTTGATCTAGAATTGAAAAGAAATAAAATGTACAAACAACATTTGCACAACACATTATAAAGGACCTAAAATAAATGATGTATAAGTGCCTAAGGGCCTGTTGTTTGATCAGTAGTTAAACTTCGAGAACACATTTCCTTGAGATTCCTTCAAATTTTCGATTCCAATTTCATTTTTTTTTTTAATTACTGATGAAAAAACAGGCCCTTAGAGACCAGAGGTAAAGAGCAATTAGTGAGGTTCACTAAAAACTAGTAGTTCACCACCGCAACTCAACATAAACATGATTTCAAAACGGTACTATGCGCCTGCTACGACAGGACAAGAGTGGCCGGTATACCGTTAAACATACAGGTCAATATGACATCTTATATGCGCATCACTTGATTCCTGACTAACGGCACTTATACCGACCGCAAATACAAATGCAAGTATAGTAGTAGTATAGAGCTCCTTTGCGCTCTTTTGTTCTGCGTAAACAATTACCCGTCAATGGTTACTCGAGCAGGCTTATCTATGGTTAATAATAACACAAAACTTTACCTAAGAGCCGAGTAACTTAAGTCCATTTTGTTTTACAGGCGATTATACTGCTAATCACTAGAAGCTTACATGCGAGTGTGTACTGTAAATTCTGAAAATCGATTTTTCCAAGGGCTTTTTAACCATTCGCATATTTTACCACTTTATTTTTTCTCAATAGCTACTTTTCCCGAAGGGCTTTCTAACCATTCGCATATTTTACCACTTTATTTTTTCTCAATAGCTACTTTTCCCGAAGGGCTTTCTAACCATTCGTATATTTTCCCATTATATTTATTTTTCAATTGGGTTCTTCTCCACTGCTCGACTATCATAAATATGAGGTAGGTTTAGGTTATGTTAGTTTTGCAGCAGGCCCGGAGGGCCAAAACCACCCAGAAATAGGAGCTCCGCTCAAGCGGAGCTCCGTCGACTCTGTTAAATTTAATTTTGATATTAAAAACATTGGTCAGTTGAGTTGGTTGAGAAATTAGAGAATTAAATATAGTCGGAAAAAATGCGAATGGTTAGAAAGCCCTTCGGGAAAAGTAGCTACTGAGAAAAAATAAAGTGGTAAAATATGCGAATGGTTAAAAAGCCCTTCGGGAAAAGTAGCTATTGAGAAAAAATAAAGTGGTAAAATATGCGAATGGTATTAATCGCCACTTGGAAAAAATGATTTTCGGAATATACAGTACACTCTCTTACATGCTACAATGGCGTAAACAATTGTCGACTTATGTGTCACTTTGACATAGGAACAGAAATAGTAACTAGTGCATAAAAGCTGCGAAAAATATACAGGGTAGTGATTCTGTAAACAACGCCGGTCGTGCGGACTGTCGAGTGATACCAAGCGGCGAGATTAAGTAGTCCCGTCAGTGCGAACAAAACACATTGTAGCGCGTGCATTTTCAATTAAGCAGCCTTATACGTTCGACCCATCGTGCTGCTAAATTGAAAATGCACGCGCTACAATGTGTTTTGTTCGCACTGACGGGACTACTTAATCTCGCCGCGTGGTTTCACTCGACAGTCCGCACGACCGGCGTTGTTTACAGAATCACTACCCAGTAATTTACACTTTCAAGGGTCATGTTTCTTTGACGATGCGTCTATATAGCCCGGTCGGTAGTGATTTTGCTAACGAAGAGTTTTATCCCCAGTATGAGCAAATATTTGAGATTATTTGTTCTTTAGTCTTGGATGTTTTCTATGTAATTAAGTATTTATCGTTATCTAGTACCCTAGAGCCTAGTTTGCGACCAGGTCAATTTGTGTGAGACTTCACCGTTTTCTTTAGTTACTGTGACAGCACTTTCGGACATTTCTCGCTAAAGATTTTTGCAAGTGGTTGGATGTCTTAACACTCATCTTTTATGGAGACATATTTTACTGAATATTGTCGTACGTCTACTTAGTCGTTGACAAGACAATAAAGCACGTCTTGCATAAAGAAGACGTGCAGACTGCAGTAGCAGTATCACATCGTCGTCACGGTGTGTTTAGACCGTTCCGAGTTACTAGAGCACGACACTTCTAAGCGCTCATGTTTCCTCAAACGTACGTTTCCTTTCCTAACATTTAGAGTAATTTATATGTTACATTTTGTAATGTATTTACAGAATTATGACTTTGGACTGTTCTTACACCAATTGTAAAAAGTAGTTTTACACATTGATACATAAACTCACGTCTTTAATCCCAGGCTGTTGTAGGCAGAGCTACAGAATTACCAACAACTCTAAGAACTTGTTGATAATTCTGTAACCACATTTTGCACAATTAGGCTAAGATGTTTACCAGTGTATTAGTCACAGGTTGCAAGCCCATCGCCTAACAGTACTGCCAGCACTAATTCAATTCAAGGTCAAGTTAATTTTTCCATACAAAATTCAGTAAGTACCGTTTATCACCCTTTAAACAGTTTGATTTTTACGATGTTTGAATATATTGTAGACATTATGAAAAACTTGGTAAGTAGGTTTTCCTTTCCAAGAATTAAAAAAAGGGGAACTTACATACCTAGTCTTAAATAATTAATACAACGTATTCAAAAATCGTGGAAATCGGACTTGATTTTGGGCGTGAGAAACGTATCGCCCGTAACATTGCATTATAATTATTACCTTTTGTTAATCAAATACTGAGTCATCGACTAAAATGTCTATACCGTGTTCATTCTTACTTGTCTTATATAGTAACCAAATTTCTAACCTCAAAATGGACCTTTTTTGTCTAACACATCTATTTTAAATAAAATAAAGCAGTCACAGCACAGACAATACATTGGCTAAGTGATGTCCAAAATGTTTTCTCACTTTATTTCATTTACGATATTAGAGCTGTTTTAGCCGAAAAAGGTTCATATTGAGGTTAGAAAGTGGTTTACTATACAAGACAAGTAAGAATGAACACCACCTGTGAACCACTAGCCCAGGAGTAAGTGGCATGTTTAGCAGGAAAAAAGTCTGTTGTCGGATACACGCAACCGACGCCACGCTATTTTGTTTACTTGCTATATTTTTACGGATGTGTGTTATTATTTCATAATATATATTGAAAATAATACGCTTTGAAGGCCATTTTATAAATCATTACTTATAAGTACTTACATTGAAAAAAAACTTGACCATATAACCGTTAAGTTTCAATTTAATTACACTTATCTGGTTGGTGGTACAGCTGGTTATAACTTTAGTAGTTTATTGCATTAACACATTTGACAATCTTGATTGAAATTATTAAGTGACTGAAGCGACAAGGTACAAAAGTTCGTATCTTCCTTTTGACAATTACTGCACTTAAGCTTTATTGAAATACGATAATCACTAAGAGGCTTAATAAACGAAAGTATTATACTCGTCAAAAACATTATATCTACAACGTTTAATCGTGCGAAAGTAATGACGATTATGTAATTAGTCATATCATATTATCAGTTAGCCTATAAACATTTAAAATCAATAAGTTTAATTTAAGGAACTTACAGGTTAGGTCTTAAATACCCGAAACCGACGTGCGTGCATGACTCGATGTATGAATGTGGAAAACAGGCGTGATTTAATGTATGTATGTATGTATGTACAGGTTATACAACTAAGCAGTTATTTAAAATAATTTTCGCACAAATGGTTCTTTAATCGTTCCGTTAAGAATAATAAGCAATATATACCGCTAGTTACATGCTATAGAGAAACAAAAGGTCTTAAAAGCATACTATAATCATAAACATAAGCCATTTAAGGACCTTGTAAATGATAACTGTTGTGTCTTGCGGAGCGAAAACCCGTTTGGGTACATGGACCCTTTCTAGAGGGTTCTGACCGATACAGTATGCACACGAGTCACTGTGTCATGACGCGAAAGAAAGAAAAAGTAATATAAATAAAGTTTGCTCAATAACATGTCAAGAAAATTCAAAACATCGTTTTGAACATGACTTGTCAATGTATATCGGTTTTTATTATATTATTTTGCTCACTATTTTTTCGACAGTATTCAAATTTTTGTAGGTTACCAGTATTGGGAAACGGTTTAAGAATGCTTCCGAGTTACGGCGACACGGCATGATACGCCCAAATCATGTCGTTGAGCAATTTTATGCTAATTATACGTTATGTGTGTTAGGATTAGAAATTTTAAAGCAATTAAGATGTACGTAAATGGGTAATTAAATTATAGAACATCCCATGTTGAGTCACCATAGAACATCGTCAAAGTAAATGAATGTCAAATAACAAAAATCATAAGTCTATTTTCTTCGACAAAGTACTAAAGTAGTAGCTCAAAAACTTAAGTCCGTGTATATTAGTTTAAATAATAGTGACCTCGCTTATGTATTTAGTTTTGAGAGAAAGGGAAGCCAAGATTCACTGATGAATTGCTTAAGACGACATCTTTAAGACCGCCTTGACCTGACGTTGTGTCATCTAATTCTCACGTCGGAATTGCAGAAGCTCTTGAAGACAAGGTTTGCAAATGCACAATAAACCTATTCTATTTAAAGCATTGTTCATCACCTGAAAAATGATCACCAGTGATTTCACAATGGGCAAAAAGTTAAAAAAAATGTTGACACGTGAAATATCTATCACGTCTTCCCAAGAGGAGATCATTTCTGAGAAGAAGCGCCGCAAACTTGACAGTCAGTCATTCTTTGACAATGAATCCTCAAGCATCATATAAACCCTTAAGTCTAAATTTAGAATAAAAACTTTTACAACATAAAATATATTCAGCATACATTAGCGGTGGTGTATTTATGAATATGAGTGAGAGGGTTAACCGGAACAAATTCTACGACTTCTGTATGAATTACAGTTGCATTAAATCACATTTTAACCGATTTCAAATAAGGAAGAGGTTCTCAATTCGACTGTATTTTTTTATGTTTGTTACCTCAAATCATAATCGGTTTACCCAGTCGAAAGTTCCGACTGGGTGAACCGATTTTGATGATTCTTTTTTTTATTTAAAAGCTGGTGCTTCCCGTGTGGTCCCATTCTTATCAAAAAGGATGGCGTCCGTGAGAAACCGAAAGAACTCTTCAAGCGATTTCGGTATTTTTCATTGTACAGTATTTGGTGAATTGGAACTGATGATGAAGATCACTGACCTAACCTAACCTAACCTAACCTAACCTTTTAAGAGAAGTTTTTTTTTTGCGTTCTTGAAGGCGGGTTTTATATTTTTTTAACATTTATTTTTCCAGAAAAATATAGCAAATTAAAAAACCTTGATAGGTCTTAGTCTCATATTCATACAGCGCTTCGAAAACTCTAAAATAAGAAACTTTTTGTTGGTCAATCGCTTATATGAGGTAATATCTATTAAGAAACCACATAGGTTATATGTTACATCATTTACAGATACCTTAAATCGTGCCTTAAATAGCTCTGCCCTGTCAAAGCTGCGGCCTATGTAATCGGCGTATTGCATTCAGGCTTGGTCGCAGGTGCCGACAGAACAGCGTGGCAAGCATACTTAATCTCTAAGTCTTGCCTGGTCAATTGCCTGGTGGATTGCCTGTGCTGTGTGGATGACAAGCATTGCATTGGTCTGATATGCAATTTGGATTCGAAACCAGTTATACAAAACAGGCCTGTTTTATGTAATGAAGTTTGAAAATAATGCTCTGTGAAAATCTTCAATCTGATTAGTATTCACTTAGAGAAAGAGTATGTGTATTTTTTCACGAATTATCGAGGTATTTAAGAAAACCTGCTCCTTTGCTAAGGGTCTTGACTACAAAAGATTGTACAATTTTTTTTTTTACTTTGGTATAGGGTCTTGGACTCGCGTATTTCTCCAACAAGCTAGCCCGCCGTCGCAACCGAGTGACTTTTGGACATGTTGTTATTTTTATCACGAGACTGGTTGTTCAGTATCTATGCCAATATACCGTATTCCGCGTCGCGCATGCGTGCGGGCGAGCCGTCACCTGAATAATTGATTATATACCTTGTTCATGTGCTCAGTTGGTTTCAAATTATGCAGATTTTATCCTCGTTAAGGTTCTTATATAAGAAGTACAAAACAGACATCAAATGCTTCCAAAACAATGAAATTTCCAGGCCCTCTACAACTGGTAAAATTCTAAACATCTAATGACACGCAATTTAAGTATGATTACTTCAAACGATTACCGTTAATCGCCTCATTACGATATTGAAACCTACTTGACCTGTGGATCCAGTCATGTCATATCTGTGCCAAGTTTAACAACACCCTCATTAAATTCATTGCCAACACGGAATGCCCAGCTAAGACTGCCTAAGACCCAAGTAGGACAGTGGCTTCATTTCGATGTCTACGTGTTCCTTAATACCTCTGCGTTAATCGTTACTACCTGATTACCCGTATTGTCTTCAGCGTAGAGTTTATAATCGACAGTCACAATTTCTAAGGTTGACGTAAGTGATTGATTCGCTCTTGTCCACCCAAGGCGGGGAAAGCTGAGGATTGCTTCGTTCGTTTTGTTGACTCAATGGTTAGCTAGCCACCGCGCGCGTAAAATGGCGTAACGCCGAATTATGGACGACACTCTCATTTTCTTCCGCCTTCATTTTAGGGAACATTGCACCAGCCATTTGGACCTATAGCGAACATGGTTCTATGTGTAATGTGATGACTCAAATTGCATACATATTTCAATTGATAGGTTCAGGTTTATGTAATAACTTAATATGCGGGATGATCATCGTTTCGCTAATGTGCCATATTATTGCAATGCGATTTAGTGTATACTTATCTGGTACCATGTATTCTCTAGCAGTGAAAGTACCATCATCATCGGCAAACAGTTTACGTTTATATCTTGACTTCCTGATGTTTACACGTTTCTATTCGGTTCAACAATGTTTAGTTTTACTACGTTCTTCTCTTACAATGTTGTTTTGTGTTCAATGTTTGGGATAACCTAAAAACCTGAAGATGCTTCTTTCAAATTTTAGTTGAGAATGATGATAATAGAATTAACTCGAAAAAGGGAGTTAATGTCGCTAGTTGTAAGCAACACTAAGCAGGTATGTAGGTACCTCTAATTTTAGTAAATTATTCCTTTGAACTAAACGTTGTGGCGTGACGAAATTCAATGCTGTCCCAGCTACATCATTACAGTAATGATCCTTAATAGTTAGATCTGTTATGTACTTAGTAGGTTTTGTAATACGTGATGATAAACACAGGAAATGCAAGTATGTATAAATGTACGCATCTCGTGCTCAAAATGAGCGATGCGTTAACACGAAAGATGTAATCTGTCGAATATATTTTGATAAATTTAAATAGAATTAACACGCAAAAGACTTTGATGCGCTTCGGCTGAGAGCTACTTTGAAGGTTTGAGGTTATTGGATTGTGTATTGGTGTCAAGTACCTTATTTTAATTAATGTATTTATTTATTACCCTAGATACAATTATATCAAATAAAGCAGCAATTAATCTGTTTCGTTTGTTAAATATTTCATCCATCCGATCATTCTTATTTTAACCAACTTGAGGGTATTGTTTTTGACCCGTATGTATATTTCTATCATCGCGATTTTCTCAAAAACTACTGCATCGATGGTTTGGTAATTTTGAAAAGATGTAAATATGAAAGAAGATAGACGAAAGAAATATACAGATCGGTCGAATGGTCGGAAGACACGCTAGCCCCATCACATCTCCACCGGACCTCTAATAGGGCTGGTGCGGCAGCTGAAGCGGCCGAAAGCATGAAGGTAGTAAAATATAGTGGTCTCGGCCCAGAATATATGTTTATTCCATTCGGTGTCGAGACCCTTGGTCCGTGGGGTCCTAGCGCTCGAAGCCTCTTCAAAGAAGTTTCGAAGAGGCTCATTGACGTCACGGGAGACCGAAGAGCTGGCAGTTTCCTCGCTCAACGTATAAGTTTAACCATCCAGCGAGGAAATGCTGCCAGCATCTTTGGTACAATGCCGCAGGGGCCATTCTTAGATTTAATGTTTTAGTTAGGTAATTTATATATTTAGAGTTAGTTTTATTTAATTTTAGTTTTCTTTTTCAGTTATTGTGTTATGGTTGTTATATTATTTTATGTTCTTTTACTTAATTAAAGTTAATCGTATCTACAAGTTAACATTCCCAAAAAAACAAATTTAGCTCAAAAAAATATATTACAATAACGAGCAGTGAGTGAGTTGAGTGACGTAGTTGGGTCGCTCGCTTCCTGCTACTTGCTATATTAATAACTAATAATATTTAATTTGACCACGGAATGCTATTTTTTTTTAATATTTAAGGCCTATTTATTTGATTTTACAACATTAAACCATTAATTCGTTTTGTTTCAATAAATATTCAAATTATCCGAAAAATTCGAATATTCGAATATCGGAAATCCAACTATTCATATTATTCGAATATTAAAAACCAACGAATATTGCAAACCCTAGTCGGAAGGAGCCGCCCTAGGCGTACTTTTTCGAATCAATTCGGAGAAATACTGGAAAAGGGCCGAATCTTGCATACCCGAAACCGTCGTGCGTGCTCGATGTATGAATGTGGAAGAAGCGAAAGAGATTTGTCAGGTCCGTAGCAAGTGGAAAGAAGTGGTCTCTGCCTACCCCTCTGGGAAACAGGCGTGATTTAACGTATTTGCAAAATTCCTTAGGAAATATAATCCTCTTACAGCTGAAATCGTTTTTAGATGTAATACACTATGAGTTTTGCCGGCGTTTCTTGTATCTAGCTTTATAATCCGCGTGAGTCCGCGTTACCGTTCTTCGGACGATTTAAATCTCTAGTTCCGAGAATGTGTTATCGTCTATCCATAGCTGACTGTGACTGTGTAAATTGCTTGCCACCGGCTTGTTTAGATCTGATTCAACCGTTGCAATAATTTAAACAATTATCGCTTTCCTCGTCTCGTAATTAGCTTATGACCATAACTGGTGTTATTTTGTTGTGAAATCATAATGCGTTTTAAGACTGCGCCGAACGTACGCCCGATGTACAGTGGCGCCCTCCTTACTATTATTGTGTTTTCTAATAAACTAAAGTATTTTCTTGAAATTGGTCAGTAGGTTTTTGTACTACAAATGAAAACACAACTTATAGGGTATATCACATGGTTTAATAACAATTCACCTTCGAGTTACCAACTTAACGGAAAAAAAGTGGCTACCTTTTCCCGTTAAGCTAACTCTACTCAAAGGGTAGTTGTTATTAAAGTTGGTTACGTATCCCATAAATTGTGTTTTTATTTGCGCTACAAAAACGTATCGTCTGATAGTAAGGGAATTCTTTAGTTAATTAGAAAACACAATAATAGTAATAAGGGCGCCACTGGACGCTCGACGTTTGCTCGCTGCAGTCTTAAGTATCGCATTTACCAGAGATACTATTTGGTGTTCTGAATTGAATGTTGCTTGAACTTTTTTACAACTAGGAACGCAATTTTAATCGATTACATTTTATTGATTCTAGATTTTGGATGACAGCTCCGGCCTGTCCAGTATTCGATGATTTTGGGAACAATCAAAGTTTATACAATGATATAAAACCCTTCTTTCGGACTGTAAACAGTTGACATAACAGGAAAAACTTATTAGTGCAAGTTGAGTTACATTTATGATGGTAAAAGATCAAATTTCTGGAACAATAAGAAAAAAAGTAAAAGATTGGAATAGTTCAGCTTTAAGTCAACTCTATTAATATTTTTATGATTTTTTGCAGTTGCAAACTTTTGTAAAAAGCAACTTGTTTAGCCCTCACGAAATCGTGCGTCGTTCATTTAATTCCTAGAGCGTTTCTTCGTAAATTGAAAACGCTATAGCCCAGCCAACAGAATAAATAGAAAAAGTCGAGAGCTGTCATTGTATTATAATAATGCCTAGTACTATTAATTAAGTGTTGATGCTTCGTGACGTGGAGTCGTGACTGGTTGCGTCGGGATGAAAGTCGGAATCCGGACTAACCGGTGCTTCGGTAAGCTGAGTGAGATTAACCTGCGCTTGCGCACACAAGGTTTATCCTTATTCTAAACGGGAGAAATGTAGGGGTCAAAAGAAGGAAGAAAGGTTGATTTAGGTATGTTATGATATGCGTTAAATGTACATTCAATACTATTTCAATGCGGTTGTCTTGACTTTGAGTTTTGTATATTATTTTGTATACAAGTTACTTGTATTGTAAATATTTTTTTTAAGACAAAGTAGTTGAAATTTGTTCAACCGTTTAGAATTTCAATTTCAGTTTGAATCTCAATTGAGATCATTAATAAAATGTGAAGAGTATGCCCCTGCATGTTTATTTAGGTACTTACTCTTAATTCCAATTTAATATCCGACCAATGAAAAGCCGTTTTAAGTTTGAAGATTGGTCTCCAGTCCGTCTATATATGTTGATAATTGTAAAGGCCCGTATTAATAAACTGATCTCGACTTTAATCCTCGTCTCAAGATGCTTCAACAATGACAGTGTTCTATGGTTTGACGTTTACTTCGACGTATCTTGTTACGGGTATCTCAGCCAAGATGAGTTTATTAATACGGGCCTAAGATACGTTTTTTTTTTGTTGGTAACTAATTTTATTGAGGTGGTTCTTAGGAAGGTTTAATCTTGTTGATTTCTAATGGTAGGGGTCGCTTCATGGTTTTTTGCGTTAATGATAGAAACAAGGGTGAAGAAAGTAGACTACAATAAGAAAATGTCAGTTAAAATCGTATCCTGACCTCTACCGTCGACTTTTACCCTCAAACCATGGTTGGTCATAAAAGGAAAGAGCAAACGTGAGACAACCAGTGGACAAGTCTGTCCACCCGGAGAAAGGCATCAACATATGTATATGCGTAGATGTGTATGCATGAAAGCTTGCCTCGCTTGCTTTGCTATTGATAGTCAGTCACGTATACCATGGCGTAGAATGTTTACAAGAGTTGAATCACCTGTGGCTATCTAACATATTATACCTAGTCATACAAACAATATTCAGATCTCTGATTCCTAAACTTTAAATTTGACTTGAAAAATTAAAAAAACTTATTGTTTTTTATTAATTTCGTTAGAAGGGTCATGAAGCAAATTTAATCAGCTTTCTTTTACAGCAAACTGAACTGAAAAATTCTAATAACCGTAGTCATGGCATCGAAAATGGTAAACCAAGGTACCGCATTTCCAAAATTTTAAAAAGTTGAGATATCTCGTTTTTGTGCGACTTTTACTAACATGATTTATCATATTTTGGACACTCTTGAGTTGAGCTATTCAGCCCTGTCAGGTTGGCCACTATCTCCCGGACACCCTGTATATTAAGAATACATACGGAAAGTGTACTAAATACACTTTGAACTACTTCTTCGTGTTTAGTTTTCTTAGTTATCTAAATGTGATGGTTGAACACAACGACTTAACGCTGTAGTAAGATGAAATGTCAGTTTAACTTTGAACCGATGAGAATATTTTTAAATTGTGAATCTATAGAATATAATATTTATATCATTAGTGGCTTAAAATGTTTCTAAAGTTAAGTAGTGATGGCATTGATGAGGGATTTGCGTTTTTTATATTTCATTTAAATAGCCATGAAATAGCCATGGCTTTTCCTGATGTCTTCTTTCCTTAGAAATCTATTACTATGTTACTAAACTTGCATGCTGGCTACTGATCAAAGAAATTGCCCTTAAATATATTTTTTGTGTAAGTGCTGTTAGATAAACAGGCAAACTATTAAAAGAGTTAGTTTGATTTGGTTAATCGTCCTAAGTCCTTCAACCTTAGAGGCAAAATCTGTGCTAAAGACACTTAATGCGGATTACTTGACACCTGGCTAAGGCTAAGGGAATAAAGGCGTATAGTACTGTTAGGCGATGGGCTTGCAACCTGTCACTAATACACTGGTGAACATCTTAGCCTAAGTGTGCAAAATGTGGTTACAGAATTATGAACAAGTTTTTAGAGTTGTTGGTAATTCTGTGGCTCTGCCTACTCCACTCTGGGAATAAAGGCGTGAGTTTATGTATGTATGTATGTTGGCATTTGCGAGGGAGAGTTGTTGCTTCAGTAATAATTAGTACTTGCAATACCACTTCACTACATCTAACAGTACTACGCTAGCTACACAAAAAAACACTAGGCTGACATTATCATGCTAGATTTCCTTGGTCTAGATCGCCGTCGAGAGACGTGTCTAGCCTTATTGGTGCAATGTGTGGCCAGCCCAAAAATGTAAGATAATGTTTGTCGTACCTTTCCAATGTTTAGATTTTTAAAATGTAACCAAGAATATTGTTTAAAGGTAATCAAGTCGAGGCCGTATATGGATATTGTAGTATTGAAATATACTTATGAAACGAGTTTTGTTTTGACGACTTTCTTGATATTTGGGAGAACTTGTTTAATTTTTAATGCCACGGAGGACTAGTTATTATTTTGGCCGCTGTTGAAATGTCGAAATGAAGGTCCTCAGCTCTTTTTCGACTTACAGAAGGTTCGACCTATTTTCGTCTTTTTGTACTTTTGTTTATGAACGACCAGCGAATGACCGCTAACCTGCCTAATAGTAGAGAGCTAACGACGAAGGCGATGGTAGGAGGTTCGTGGAGGGTTTTGTAAAATAGGTTAAAATTATCTCGGTGCATTCACTTAATTTCGAGTTTCGTGGTCTGTTTCATAATGCAGAAGTGTGGTTTAAGATAATTACCACATGTTTTTATAAAAAAAAAATGCAATTTCAAGGCGGAATTATTTCCAATTGCATTTACTGATACGTTTCACGTACCTGTTATCCATGGTTACATCCAAATTTAATTGCCCGGAACGAAACCCCTCTAGAGCGAACTCTCGTCCGGCTCCAAATTTATCCCATGCCACTATCGAATCACTTTCGTTTCACCAAAATTTCTATACGTTCACTTTTAAAAACAAAAATTAAAAGCTTCGCATTCGAATTTGAATTCAGATTCTAATTTAAAATTACACGCACTGTCAAACTTATTAATTTGAAATTTGGCTTTTGAATTTCGAACGCGCTGTGTAGAAAGTTTGCATTTGTTTGGGAAGTAGGCGTCCGCGGTCGCGCTTCGATCCGCAGCGAGTGCCGCCGGCCGGCACAGATTCGATAGAGAGGTGCGTCGATTATTTATTCCGAGTTTGATTTTGGAATCACCTGGTAGGTCTCACGTAGGCCGTTGATATAATGGGGATGTTTGGGTTGTGGTTGCACATATTAAGTTCTTGTGGTATGGGACGCAATCGAACATTAAAGTGGAACGCAACGGACTATTTTTTTTGGTAACGTTTGTTATTGAGCAATTAATTATGGTGTGGTTACAGGCTTAGAATAGTGCCACTCCATGTCTTCCCGTGGAAGTCGTAAGAGGCAATAAAGGCTTGTGTAAGTAGTATTGTTAGGCGATCGGCTTGCAACCTGTCACTAATAAACACTGGTGTTATCTTAGCCTGCTTGTGGAAAATGTGCTTACAGAATTAACAATAAGTTTTTAGAGTTGTTGGTAATTTAGTTTGATTTAAGTAATTAAGGAAAAGGTTTTTTTTACAATATTTTGAAATTGTAAAATGAAAGAACTGCAATTTTTCGTATTACTTTAACTTGAGAACAATAGTAAGAGTCAATTAGTCTTTAAACCGTATACGGATAGAAATAAAATAATATGAATACTTCGAGTATCTATCTATAACTGAAACGTACGTGTGTGTGTTGAGTTTCCAAAAGTACGAAAAGCTGAAATAAAACGGGCAATATCTACAGGACCATAAGTGTATTTTATGCAATAGTAACTAGGTAGGTACGGCTAAAACAATTCAAAGTGCTTCCCCTCTGCTATCCCTGAAGTTCCTTGATCAAAGTACTTTACTAAAACAAATTCAAAGCTGGATATATGTGCGGTCTCAAGTCACAGAACATGAAATGATTGTTAATTCCGGTGCAGGGAGGGTTACTTTTGGTTGAAAAAAGTAGGACATGTCCTGCCATCTATAGTTTGTTAGTAGAAACTTTGTTACTTGTGAAAACTTTTGGCTAAAAATGTAGGACAGGTCCTGCCATCTATAGTTGTTTAGTAGAAACTTTGTTACTTGTGAAACCTTTTGATGTTAGTTTAGTTTAAAAAATGATACGACTATACACTTTTACTATAAGTGAATTAATTTTCGTATTGCATACCGAAGATTTGAACGTTTCAGTATTTTTTGGTAAAAGTTAGTGTAAACAACTGGGCCACGTGCTGCCATCTATTGAGATGTTATATTTTTTGTGTTTGCTCGATTCTTGATTTTTAGTTATCGTAAATCAATTGCTCTTATAATCTTATAGCAAATATGTATTATATTCGACTACCTACTGAAATAGTGTTTTATCATTATAAAGCATCTTAAACTAGTACACGTGCTGCCATCTACCGATCTGTACTGTAGTTTTTTTTACGTTCGTTATACTTCATCTCTCACCGTCATTCATTATTCTTATAAAATATGATCATAATAAATCAGATAAATAATACATAAAAAACGTTTTGTTGACTCGTTTAGTAAAAAAACAGACTGTTGCTAGATGGCACGTGTTATTTAAAAAAAACTTCCTTTTATGATTTTTACTGTCGGTCACTGTGTTATAAAAAAGTAGAACTTTTGATTTAAAAGCATTATTATACTAAATTATCTTTATCAGAAACTACGGGTATCGTTAAAATTATAATTATAACTTCAAAATGTAGTACAAAGTAGTACATCTGCTGCCACCTGTCGGTGAGTAGTGAAACTGCTGCGCACAAGTTAGTGGTTTTAACCAACACCTCTAGATGGCGTTAAAATCCGGATTTATTTAGTTTTACCCAACTGCCCAAGGAGGTTAATCAGCTCGTTATTATGGCTGAGGTTTTTAAAGGTGATTATTAATGATGATATTAAATGTCATTAAATCTTAATCGATAAAAATTGACGCATTTATAAACTTTAACAGCTTTTAACATACCTAGCCTGCGTTTATATTGCGTGAAATGTTAGACCACCATAGATACGAGTATCAGTCAAATGGAAGTTAAAAATAATATCTATTTCAATCTAGTAGTAGTAAACAGTGTAGTAGTAAGTAGGCAGGTTGTAGGTGTACATTACTTTGAAATAGTCAATAAAATCATTTAGTATGATTGTGCACTGAGGTACCGATATTTTATTAGGTGAGTTTGAAATTTTTTTGAGTAATTATTAAAGAGTTTTATACTAATAATAATAAACGGGACTATAAGAAATATTAAATAATATGAATCACGTCAGTGTTATTTAATTAACTTTCGAATTTATGAGCATTTCTAAAAAAGTTTGTACATTTGATCTTTGCCTTTGTCCTGTCCAGTTTCAAGCTTTTAATTTATTCTGAGAACAATTTATATATTTTTTGATGTATAAAACTGAAAAGTAATTTTATTTTCTTGAAGATAATATTTTTTTCTTAAATTAAAATGCTTTAAATTAATTTATAAAATTAATTTAAAATAATCGGTAAATTTGATTTGTATAGAAAGTCGGATGTCCCAATTTAAAATAGCTTATTAAATCGTCGATTTTGCATAACTAAATGTAGGGCTCCATTAGATGTTTTTGTTTTATTACAAAATGCTTACCTCGGGAATTTGTAGTTTGTATGTTATGCATATAATTTCTAACAAATATAATTTTATTTTAAAGTTTTAAGTTTGTCCTTAAAATCGTTCCTATTTTGATTCCAGTTTTTGTTACCGTATTTTCGTACTGAAGGCAATTTTTGCAAAATTTAGTAATTTTTTTAATAGGAAACTGGTAACACTAGCACTGTGGTAGCCATCTTGTTTGTTTTTGACAGTCATTTCAAATCGAGGTGTCGGTTCGAACAGCAGGTGGCAAGTGATCAACCGAAATAAAAGTCAGTTTTTGTGACCGAAAAACTTGGGTAAGTTTTGTTTTTTTTTCAGTTTTGCTTGAATTTTATACTTAAGCCATTTATTAAGACTACATATAACCAAACTCTTTATTCGGAAATTACTTAAATTTGATTATAACATTTTTTTAAAGTATCGAGCATCACATTGTTACTTCCTTTTTTGTTACTTTGGAACAGTTGTGTATGACTAGGAACTCAGGGTAACAAAAAAGGAATTCTTAGGAGGGATGTACATTACATATACACATATAATGAAGAAGATCTCATAAATTGAATTAATAATTAAGAAAATATTGTTTTATTTTTATTTTGTTGTTATCTTACAATTAGAAGTCACTTAAAAGTGAATTAAAGCGATCTTAACTAAGATTATACAAATTTATGATGTATACATATTCACTAAATACTAATGAATACACTGCCTAAGAATTCCTAATTTGTTACCAATGTTCCTATTATTGTTACTGTCCCTTGTTTTTTTAAGATAATATTGTTGATTTTTGTGTAGTTTTTGTTATAGAACTAATACTTATTAAGTATTTATATTAAAATATAATTGGCCTTAAATTATAATTTCCAAAGATATTAAAAATAACTTGAATAAATACGTGTAACAATTTAACTTTAAAACTGAGTTCTGATTAAAAGGTAACGTAAAGGAGTAATTATACATTTTATTTTTATACTACCTTAAAATAATAAAGAATTTGTTTAATGAACATACGCAATTAGTTATTACTATCGTGTTTAATAAATTATAACAATTAAATTGTTGTCTAATTATTACAATTCCCTTCACGACCTATGGTCACAAAACAGGAATTTGTGATTGCTCTGACTCAATAAAATAAACTTTACATATTTAATTACACATGTAATCTGTAAACAAAATTATTATTCCAGTCCATTCTGAACTAGTTAATAATATGCAATAAAAATATATTTAAAACGTGATCTTAAAAATTTGGTTACCGTTATCTACAAAATGTACAAACTTTTTTAGAAATGCTCTTATATCCCAAATTTTATCTTCATAGTTAGTTATCGTCAATCTTAGTTTTTCTTTGAATCATGTGTGACAAATATACTGTCAATTGTAAGTGCAAGCGGGATATCAATCGCCATCCTTTCTTCTAAATCCTCAAGAAGTTATAAGTAACTGAACTCTAGTGCTTTGTCACTTTAACGTTACGTTTGAACTGCTGCACTAATCTCTCAAAGGTGTTAAAGCGACAGGTACCAAAGTGTGCACCTACATATCGCTTAATGAATACCAAACGGACACATTCCAAAATAATTGGCTCTTCCATTAAAAATCGTATTCCACCAGCTTCTAATTTTAAAATGCAACAGTGACTCATTTTAGATTGTGTCCGTTTTGTATTCAATGAACGATATAAGGCCGACTGTACTAACAAATTGATGTTACTTTGCTTAGTCATCTTGTTCAAGTATTGCTCAAATATTTTGACACTTGATTCGTGATTTCCGCCGGCCATACGTCACAGCCGGATTGCATTTTATCACTTTTTGTCATAAAATATCTCGTCCAAGATTGCGTGCGCGTTCTCGCGTCGGACGCAATCGAGAAATCAGGGAAAGATCGATGCTCTCGCGTCCATCGGTTGCGCAACCGACTCCGGCGCCGCGCTATTATTGAACTTGCATATTGAACGGATATAGATGACCTACTCTTTTGGGCAAAGTGGTCTTAATGTTGGGCAAAATTAGCATGTAGGTTTATTAATGACTAGCGACCCGCCCTCGCTTCGCTTCGGTTTTTGTGAGTATGATATATAGCTTATAACCTTCCTCGATAAATGGGCTATCTAACACTGAAATAATTTTTCAAATCGGGTTGTTCCTGAGATTAGCGCGTTCAAGTACATAAACAAACAAACAAACTCTTCAGTTTTATAATATTATAAATTTGCCAAAATTCATCAAAATCAGTTTAGCGGGTTTTCCGTGAAAGCGTGAAGAACAGACGGATCTTATTTGGTCTTAGTCGACCCTATGGGATATTTTAGTATGAATAGATCTTATCATATCTTATGTTACAGATGGGCCCTTTCGGTTATACTATACTTCAACATCATTGGGATCGTGTTATTACTCTCTTACACACAGCACGTAAGAGCATCGAGTAATGTACCTATCACGCCAATTGAACCCTGACCCACCATACGAGTAGAACGGTGTCACAGTGACATTATAAAACAAATTGTTTCACACTTCTTACGACTTGAACCATAACGTCACTGTGACACAGTTCTATGCTGGGTCAGGTTTCCATCGGACATAAGTTAGATACGCTCATTGGTACATGATGACCGCGGGGGTTTGAACTCGGTATCTTACGATCACAAGTCGACCCCCTAAGCCACTAGACAACTATCGACGCTCTATGTAAATGAATGGATAGTATAGATGGATGGATATTTAGATATATCTACTCTTATATTTATTTCTCGACCTTGTTGGTTTGTTTACTAGTTTGAGGTGATTCACCGAGCGCGCGAGGCCCACTTCCTAACCTGCTCAATAATCATATTACATGTTACGTCAGTAATTCAATCAACCGATAGTTATCTCGATGAATTATGGTTTTTTTTTTTTTTTTTTTTTTTTATGTCATAGAGAAGACAAACGAGCACACAGGCCACCTGATGGTAAGTGGAAACTGTGACCCATAGACATTCGCATTCACAGGACTGCGATGCAATCCCAAGACTGCAAATGCGTTGCCAACCCTGAGGACCAAGATGGAATGCCTCTATGCTAGTCATTTCACCGGCTGTCTTATCCCCAAACCGGAACACAACAATGCGAACACTGCTGTTTGGCGGTAGGTTAATAGATAAGATGGAGGTAGCGATCCGGACGGGCCCTGCACAAGGTCCTACCACCAGGTTGTTAATAATAGGTTTAAAGGCAGTTTCTTAGGCTCGTGTAGACACTATATACGAGACCAAACTTGTGCTATTTCTATTTTTGGTATCTGCTGTACTATTTACGGCAGACTCTTTAATTATTAGGGTTCCCGTTCCTTAAGTAAAACGGAACCCTGTAATATTACTCTTTTCATTTTGTGTTCATGCATCGGCCGTCACGAAAGGTTTTTTGTAACAAAATTTGTAGCATGAAAAACTACAAATTATCCGCCAGTGCAACATCTCTACTTACTATTCATCCGAAAGAGAGTTTGTCCGCCTGTGTATTACTTCTGAACTAGTTTTGATATTATATATACGGTAATTGATTTACGTTAAATACAGTTGGTTACTATAATTTATCTGAGTTACCCTAGTTTACGGAACTTAAATAAATTAAATCTGACCCCAATATACAATGTTGCACAATATAACTTTAAATTCATTAGCAACAATTAAATTCAATGAGATATTGAAAGTTAATTTGTCAGTGGTTTGCGAGACTCGGGTGGTATTCTTTAACGCGAGATCCTTAACTGGGGTCTATGGACCCCCAAGGGTCCCATAATATGAAGGTAGAGCAGGCAAATATATCGGCACTCGACGACTGCGCAATATGTGCGCTATTTAGGTCCATATCTCACTGTTAAATACACAAATCACATTTTTAAACCATACTTAGGTACACATAATCATAAATTTAAATCAATTTCACTTAAAGAATTCAGGTACTTAAACCAAAAATTATAAGATTGCTAACACTTTTTATCCAACTGCCGAAGGAGGAGGGTAATGGTAAACCAGGGTATGTTTTTTTTTTTTTTTTTTTTTTTTTTTTGCCCCGCGGCGACTTCAACAGCTACTACCGCCGGGCTATGGCGTTTCCACGAATTAGTGATTTCGCCAGTGTCAAGTGTATATAAGTATAAATCAATATAGCAATAAAGTACAATCCAATCTTCTCTGGGAAGATTGGGGGCGACGTTGTTCGGTAGTTTGTAGGACAGAGGTCAAGATAGTTTTAACCTATGTACCACTTCGAGTCCACTTGTAACGAGAAGAAAGATGCCAGATACGCGAAATAAGTCCAAGTTTTCAATCACTGTGCAACACAATGGCATAAAAAGTACAAATCACTATCAGAAAAGAACTTTGAACACCTAAATACACAAAAAAATAAAACCAAAACAAATTACACATCCGCCATCTTTTAACGTTGCAAATGGCCCCCTCCAGGGTATGATTGCCCACTGGCAGTGATTGTCCGCTTTAAAAAAAACATTATCGAATGTTAGCATTGGATCGTTCTAGTTGGGTTAGAATTCGCTAGATGGTGCTGTAATTTAAATGTTTAGTAGATTTAAAATTGACATCTGGCAATACTCTAGAAAAAAAAAAAAAACAGTAATGGCGGATTTTGTCTAGATGGGTGAAAGTGTTACTCAACCAGGTAAGCATTTTAACAGTTTTCTTAAGAACTTACTTTCTTAAAGTATTTTTGTGTGTTGATTATTTGATATTCAGCTTGTATTGCATGAATCTGATGAAAGTAAATGTAGCCTAACATCGTTTTCAATGCAAATCTGTGTTAAATTTTAAATTTTAACGGTTATTTTAGCCGTGGGCAATCACTGAACCGAAATTTGAACATTTTTAGTAATTGCCCACCCTTTTTTTAGTAATTGCCATGTGGTAATGTCTATAGTTATTGCCTGGGCAATAGCTGTCATGGTATATTATTGATAAAAATGGTGCCAACATCACTTTTTGTTGTGATTTAAATGCTTGAATTCTTTTGCAATCCCTGTGAATTCATAATATCTAAATCGTAATTGTTATATTTTCAGTATGCCAAAGACACCAAAAGTGCAATACAGTAAAGAAAACTTGCAGAAAGCGATCGAAGCTGTCCAAGATGCTGACAACAAGTTATCTACACGGCAAATTGCTGAAAAATACGGTGTTCCGAGGTCCAGTCTCCGGTACTACATCAAAAATCCCGGGCACAAAACCAGCTTAGGGCCATCACCCTGTATTAACTGTTTCTGAAGAGAGTCATCTAGAGCATTGGATAATAACCTCGGCAAGAAAAGGGTTTCCTCGAAATAAAGAAGATGTTTTACTATACTCTGTGCAAAAGTTCCTGGTGGAAAACCCTCGTCCTAATTCAGTTTCAAATAATAGACCAGGTGATGGTTGGTGGAAGGCATTCTTGAAGAGACATCCGAGGTTAACAATCAGAAGGAGTGACAGAAGCAAGTTCTTGTGTTTCGGAAAAAGATATAAGAGGGTGGTTTACAGAAATTCTAAATTATGCTATGTTTAAAGGCGATTCCGACGACTGACGTCTGACAAAGACTTTGATTTATATGATTTTAAGGCATCGGGCAATTACTATGCTGTGATATGGCAATTACTGTAGGCTATGGGCAATCTCTGTACTTTTTAGATGATTTTAATTTCGTTGCATTATTTCCTATGTTACGTAAGTTTTAATTAAAAACTGTTTGTATTCTATAGAAGAGTCTATTAGGCCATAAGAAAATAGTAATAAAAAGTTGGTACCTATCATATTTTCTTTTTTATTGCATGTCAATGCATTTGAAATCCTTAAGTGGGCAATAACTATATGGTTTACCTATTTATTTATTATTTTGTAACTAACACTATGGACTTTGTCTGAATTAAATAATTTTGAATTTTTGAATTTATCAGCCTCTGCGAGTATATGTGGATGTATGTAGGTACCTATGTTTGTTCCGTTTCGGCGCTCTAGAAACTAAACTCGTGAACCGATTTTGATGATTTTTACTTCAATCGATTTGTCTTAATCTTGTGAGTGTCACTAATGATATGACAGTAATTAAAATTGGTACCTAGCGACAACAAGACGGCATAATGTAAAAAAGAAAAAAGAAAAGTTGACGAACTATGACAAGGTATCATTGAATAGGTATTTAAAAATCATCTTTTTCTTTAATTATATTTAATTTTGAACGTTTATTTAGGATTTATAACGATTTAAAATTGGTTAGCAACAACAGTCGGGTTTTTTAAAGGTTATGTAGGATCCTTTTACGATAGTTAGTTTACACTAATCGAGTTGTTTTCGATTCTCGAGTCTATCATCGACGAACTATAGTCGCGGTATGGAATACCACACTTTCAGAGACGGCTTCACGCTATGCGGTCGCAGTAATTATATTTCTTTACTTCATGTCATACTGTGCGGTTTTTACGTTCGTAAATATTACGAGAAACTCGTAAATAATAAAAAGAAACATGAAGACATTAGACATTGTAACATAATGGTAACAATCGTGATAAATTGGTAGCACTTTTTTTATGGTCACAAGTCATACCTAACCCGTAAGCCTATAATTATAATCTTTGTAGGTAATATGTAGCGGTTTAAGCTCAAATACGCGAACACAAAGATTCTCAAACATGCATTTCTATCCATACAATCAGTCCATTACAGTTCTTGCGCTTACCTGTGCCCTTACCCTGTGTTACAATTACCGTACTCGCTAGCGAGTCGAATGCTCTGTTGCACTATAAGAATACTTGCGAGGTCTGCGAGGGACAGAGGTTTAACTCGCTAGCGAGTACGTTAATTGTAACTGGTGGTAAGGTTACTGATCCAGGTTTCCTATCGAGTAGTAGCGAGATCATCAGACCATCAGGCAGATAGTCTGGCAACTGCCCGCTTCCCTAGCGTTGGCTACCACTCTGATATTTCCACCCACCTGGCCAAAGCAATGGTCGTTATCATCATCATCGAAAGACGTTCATTGCTGGAGATAAGACTCCCCAAGGTTTGCCACAAGGACCGTTCCTGCGTCCCTTGCATCGGTTTCCCGCAACCTTAACCACGTCGGTCCACCTTGTTGAAGGTCTTCCCAATCTGCGTCTTCCGATACGCACTTGAGAACTGTTCGACCCTAGAGGCCTTCTGATCTGCAAGCATTATGCCCCGCCTAGCCTATTTAAGTCTAGCAACTCTTCTACTACCTCTACCAACCAAACGTACTTTTGGTGAAATTAAACTTAGATTTCTTAGGTCCGTGTGGTTGCCGGGTTAGAATAATGGCACTCCATTGTCTTCCCGTGGATGTCGTAAGAGGCGACTACGGGAATTAAGGCTTGTAACTGTTAGGCGATGGGCTTGCAACCTGTCACTAATACACTGGTAAAGATCTTAGCCTAATTGTGCGAAATGTGGTTTTAGAATTATTAACAAGTTTTTTTTAGGGTTACCCCATTCTAGGAATGGGTGTGAGTTTATGTATGTGTATGTATCCTTAGATTTTACGTCAAGAGGTTTTACATTTAAGTTATCTCCAGACGAAAACACTAATTATGCTCATTAAGATTTGTACGTCGGTGAAAGTACCAGCTCACATTGCCTCGTATTTTGGGAATTTAGAAATTATTTCAGTTATATCATTGAGTTGGTAACGTTGTGGTACCAAATAGAGTTTAAACTTTCCGCTATAGGTAATAAGAGCTATTGCATTTATTATTCAGATGGCAAATGCATCGTTGTGTTTTTATTGGTCCGTCGTAGTTTATTATGAGGTGCTTCTGACTATTGCTGTGTCAGTGTGAAGTGCGTTTAACTACTGATACTCGTAGATTGAATGAAATTGAAATAAAAACTTTTTGCTTACCTACTACTACTGTGCAAGTCTGTCGCACTACTTGTCATACATACATACATACATTAAATCACGCCTGTTTCCCAGAGGGGTAGGCAGAGACCACTTCTTTCCACTTGCTACGATCTTGACAAATTTCTTTCGCTTCTTCCTCATTCATACATCGAGTCATGCACGCACGTCGGTTTCGGGTACTTAAGATTCGGCTTTTTTCCAGTATTTCTCCGATTTGACTCGAAAAAGTACGCCTAGGGCGGCCCCTTCCGACCCGTCCACTCACTTTAGATCTAATAATTTATTTATTTATTTATTTCACTGTGTTATAAATTACTAGCGACCCGCCGCGCCCTCGCTTCGCTTCGGTGTTCTTATGTGTATATTTAGCCTATAGCCTTCCTCGATAAATGGGTTATCTAAGATATTATAAGATATTATACCTAAATACATATTTATTTAGGGTAGGCAGAGCTACTTTACCTACAACTCTAAAAACTTGTTAATATTTCAGTAACCACACTTTGCACAATTAGGCTAAGATGTTTGCCAGCGTATTCGTGACAGGTTGCAAGCGTATCGCTTAGCAGTATTACAAGCCTTTATTCCCTTAGTCGCCTCTAACGACATCCACGGGAAGACATGGAGTGGCACTAGTCTAATCCGCTAACCACACGGGGCCGTTATAATAATATTTTTTATAATATCAACCAATTTTAATAATTTTGTTAAATGTTACCATAGTCTACTTTTCTATTGTTAAGTAATAATTTTGTATTTTATTTAATTCTCTTTTTTTTTAAAGTGGTTCCTGTGTTGAATGTGAACCGACTCACCCAAGGTCCGACTCACTCTTGGTTCCCAAGATACAGGCTCAGCCTAGTTTGTGGTCCGCAAGATATCGTACCTTTTTGTAAACAGTGTATTTTTTATTAATAAAGTTATTCTTATTCTTATTCTTATTCTTATTTATAGACTATGCCATTCCTGGGATAGATAACGATTTCCCACTAAAATTAATTTATACACCCGAAATACATTACCCTCCTTTTTAAGTCGGGTAAAATAAAACGAAGGCACTGGGTCTTTTCTTGAAGTGTTGTAACAGAATAATGTTAATTATTGTATTTTATCGCTCGCGGAAGAGACCCTTCGCCCAACATATGAATTATTAATTTTAATCAACTTTTATACATGTTAATTACATAACTAAACTGATTAGGTTCGTTACCAAATATATTGAATTTAAACTTTATCGAATGATATATTATTTACATAAATTTAACTAATTAGAAATTATTTCTGTAATTAGTTAGATGCGCAAGATTATAAATCGATTTTAATATGTAGGTAGCTCTTAAATTGATTAAGTTCAATCAGGAGTAAAACACGGGATCGTTTATCTATTTTGCTAATTAATCATTTTAATCGGTTTTTAACAACGTTATATATCACTTTGTAAAGATTTATTTTAAGTTTTATTATTGATAGGTATATATCATTTTAACTAATGACGTTGACGGTGCAGGCCTAGACGGAGATGGCGGAACGAATTGGACGCATTTATTCAGCTACTGGCTGAATAAGCACCAAATAGGGACTCGTGGAGATCAAAGGGAGAGATGTTTTCCCAGCTGAGGGACACTCGTATAGGCTAGTAATATAAGGAATAATGATGATGGAGAATTTGATGTTTTTCAATTTATTTTTTCGTATGGAAAATGGACGAGAAGAGAACACAGGCAATCTTAAGGTCAGGGCATCTGGGATCCATAGAGATTGCAAACTCATACTGATTCAATGGAGATTGGTTACATTTTATTTTTATTGTTTTGTGTTTATCATCAAGTAAACAATAAACTTCTTCAATGCAAATGTGTATCTATCTCTAAGTGTCTCTGTCTGTCATCGACAAACAAACGTTTCAAACACCCTATCATGTCGGAGGTAGAGAATGTATTTTAACCGGTTATTGGCCGTTTTAAAACCGGTTATAACCGGTTATTTGCATTCCCTATTCGGAGGTTACCAAAATAGTAACGAACGCACTGTTGAAGGCATTTAAGAATTATTTTCAGATTAGTTTTCTGGAAGTTGCCGCGTCCTATTCTGCCCTGCTAAGACGAATGGCGGTATCTCTGACAAAACTCCTGTAGCAAGTGCAACCTTATTACGAAAGCGAGAGGGTTGTATCGGCTTTGGCTATTGAGTTTGAGATATCGAATTTTGGCTTATGGCTTATACTCGTAGCACAATCGGTACAGTCAGGGTAAAAAAAGGTTCGTCATTTTTCGACTCTTATTTCAACGCAGGTAAGGTCCAACAGTGACGAACCTTTTTTTACCCTGACTATACAATAGGCCGTTATGTCCATTCAACAAGACCTCATAACTATGATGTGAAAAGCTAACATGAATGGGTTGTTTGCGGAAAGGTGTTACGACGAGTTGAGTGCGTACAGTCAACTAAATGTTTTAGTGTACAGTGGCAAATAGTATAAACATTGTCCAATATTGGCTACGATATTATATTTTTCTAGACTACCCAAAAAGTGATGTTTTCGGTTATATCTATATACCTATCATATGTATGTATTGATGGATTTTAAGGTGCAGGGTATCGTTGGATCGGTACTCACCCAAAGAGTGTCATACTGCTCTTCTTAATAAAAAGGACGCATGTGCCTTTTGATAGTCACTAATACAAGTCGGGTTTTCAAAGATTGCTTGTTGATATACTTGTGACAGTTTTTTGTTAGATTTGACGACGCGTTAGTGACCCTGCCCACGAAGCTAGCGGTCCGGAGTCTTTTAAGTAGATAAGGTAATCGACCGACTAGCCTAACTTGGCCTGTGAGTGACCTCAGATTGCGTGAAGATCCGTGTCCCTTTACGTTAGCCTACTAAGCTTACGCTATGTTGTGCGTTGGCACGGGTCATTGTTTCTTAGCGCGTGTAGAGTTCAAGTTAGGACAATTCAAATAAGCGAACTAAGAGAAGTACATACATACCTTCACGCCTGTCCCCCATTGGGTAGGCAGAGACTATGGAACACCAGGTGCACTGATCTAAATATACAACTTTCGCTTCCTCTACATTCATCAACCTCTTCAAGCTCGTACGTCGGTCTCGGGTGTAATTTGGCCCTTTATTCAGTACATAGCGTTAATGATCACAGTACGAGTACATCGAGGACATCGAGGTCTAAAATAGTTCACGCAGTTTCTGTAAACTACGTCTTGTACTAATGTCTACCACATTCTATTTTTTTTTGTTTTCCTTAATCGCCCGAAAGTTACCTGGAAGAGATCCCTTAAAGGGATAAGTTCGCCTTTGTACATTTCAATTCTGTAAATATTGTATTTGATTTTCTTTTTCATACATACATATCTGCACTCACTCCCGCTAGCCATCTTTCGTAACTCTTCTTTCATCTATCCTTCCCTTTTCGATCTGTCACTAATACTTCTTTTACTCCACAACGATTTTGGTTCTCGCTATTGGTACAAGTTGAATGAGAAAAACTGGCCGTTGCTTGAAAAACTGCGTTTGTATCGATTATGTGGTAAACAATCCAGTCTTTAACTAACTTGGGTAGGTAGTTAGTTGAGCGTTAGTGTAACGTATCGCCACAAAAACGCCCAGGCGTGCGGAGAAGCGATAATAAAGCAATAGCTAGCTTTGACGCGTTTAAAGCTGGTCGCACATGCACGATATTGCTGACAATATTGTAGATTGAGGCGTGTAGGGACGGCACCAATATTGGACACTTTTAGCTTAAGGCACCTATAACGGACACTTAACTCCTTACTTCAAAGATCATAAAGTTATAAATTGATTATCTCCAAATAAATGAAAATGAAAATGAAAAGTATTTAATCTATCTCACACACAGCGCCATCACCCACTTAAACATAATTATGTTTGATTTATTCACTAATTAATCTTAACATTTAAAGGTGCGGAAGTGCGACATCAATATGGGTCTTCCCTCAGCATTGTGTTGCGACACTGGGTGAATATTTGGCGTTTCAACCGCCGTCATTATTGTTTTCGCATATTATTCAATATAAACTCAATAACTTTCTTGGTTTTTTAAATGGAATGGATACTACCCCCGGGTCCGCTGATTTTGACATCAAAAATTGCTGGTAGTTATCATTATTTTCGTCAATGTATTAAAGAGAATAATGACGGCGGTTGGAACGCCCGAATATTCACCCCACTACTTAAACTTGTTAGTGCTGCAATGCTGGTATTCTGTGAAACCCAGATCGTGTGCGACAGCAACCGTCAACCATAAATGAATAACCCTTATCTTCTGTACCATGAGAATCAAGTGTACATTAAATATTAACAAGACCATGTTTATTACTCGTTCCATCAGCCTAACATGAACGTTTAACGTACGTTGTCAAAAATATTTTAAAATAAATACTTAATTAGGAAAACGAACGTGTTTGAAAAAAAAAAACAGATGGGTCTGTATTCCGTTTTAAATGGTGGTTATATTGTTGACGTTACATTTTAAACATTTGACAATATGGGGGCTACTGTAAAGACCATAATATGATAACGATGTAACTATTTAATAAATAAACTGTCACAGACAGACTCACAAATACACACGTTTAACTTTATAACAACTCTCTATTTTTGTCGCGGTAGCAACTAATTGGATTAGAGTCCATATACCTATAAAGTCGATCGTCAACACAGCTAGCATCTAAGAAAAAAACAGTTACCCACGTCAATACATAGAAAATGTATTTTAAATGGAGATTTATCGGTATTTATTTATTTAAATGACTCTGCCGTGGGCTCCCTGCTTTACGCACACAAAGTTATCCAATATGGACATTATATGATTCGCGTAAACGATGTAAAAGTGCTTCGGTGGCCGTTGCACAACTCGGGCAATAAAGATTAATGTACTATCATTAACAGCTGAACCAAGCACCAAGCCTTTTTGCTTCTGTCGTGTGCACTCGTTAATGTCTATATTAATCCGATATGTAAGGTTTGTTAGCTTCATCTCCGCACGAGAATCAAAGTCATCGACATAAAATTACACTGGTAAAAATAAATGGTCGCATCTAAATTTAACAAGACGTTAAATACTAGTATATCCATCGGGTATTTATTATATATTATGGACCATTATGTATTATGACCCATTATAAATTTTGAACTTTATCCATACTAATATTATAAATGCGAAAGTGTGTCTGTCGGTCTGTCTGTTACCTCTTCACGCTTAAACCGCTGAACCGATTTAGGTGAAATTTGGCGCAAAGATAGTTTGGATCCTGGGAAAGGACATAGGATAGTTTTTTTCCCGAAATTCATCCCCTAAGGGGGTGAAATAGAGGGTGAAAATTTGTATGGAGCTACGATATAAACGAGTTCCACGCGGACGGAGTCGCGGGCAGAAGCTTTATATTATAATACGTCCCACATCAATCTTATATTAGTTGAATCACCAAAGAACGTGCTGTTGTTACTACCAGCTTTGGTTGGTGTCACTAATATCATAACTCATAACTATTGTATTATTATTTTGCCAACTTAGGGAAAATCTCTCTAGGTTGGTTCTAATTTTTTTAATGTCAGAAATTCTAGACTCTTCTAGGTTAGGCTGGGTATATCACTTGCAGAACAGGTGGCCGACGGGGTCTATGATTTCTGGACTGGCGTCCGCGTGCCGGAAGACGCAGCGTGGGTAGACCTTCAACAAGGTAGACTGACGATATGGCTAAGGTTGCAAGCAACCGATGGATGCAGGTGGCGCATGACCGGTCCTTGTGGCAGGTTTAGCCTATGTCCAGCAGATGATGATGACAGCTCCAACATTCACTTGGGAAGGTTCTAGAGTCAATGTTGATAGTGATAGGGCAATGTTGGCGGGCCTTTCACAAAATGGAACGAAGGTCTTATATGGGTCGCAGAAAACCGCTGAAGCACAGGTAATCAGTGGAGATCTTTATGGAAAGCATAGGCCTTCCATCAGATATGTTTAGGCTGAGGTGATGGTGATGAGATACAGTCAAAAGAAAAACAGGCCACATGATATCACATCACACGGCATGAGTGATTTGTCGTTAAAAAAAGTCGCCTTATTGCGAGTGCTCTATTTAGATTCTCATTATTTGAAGTGATACTAACATACTGCACACTCGTTGCTAGTACAATGAGTGAGGTTAATACCTCACGGAAAAATTTGAATTTAATAAAAAAATTATAAAACGCCATAATCCAGCATGGTCAACCGATAACTTCCTAAAAATTGCCTTGAACAGGCAAATACAGTGAGTTAGCTTTTGGTAGAGGGAGTTGCGAAAAACAACCAGTTGCATTTGACTCGTCTCAAGAAGTGTCAGAAATTACAGTTTTCTATGATTAACGATTTAGGGCCGTAGGTATTAATAAACTGATCTCGATTGTAATGCTCGACTTAAGATGCGTCAAGAATGACAGTTTTCTATAGCTTAACGTTAACTTTGACGTATCTTGTGACGGGCATTCAGCCAGGGTGAGTTAATTAATACGTTATTTAGTGTTTTCAAACGGCATCCCACATATACAGGGTGTTTCCCAAAACCAAAGCCAAAACTAAGGGGGCTGATAAACTTGTGGAATAAAACATAAAATTAACTGGCGCCACTGTCGCCAACTGACATGTTTAAATTTGCTCCGTATTTAAATTATTGAATTATTATATTTTTTGACATCTCTTATTACGAAAATTGAACTTTTTATACATAATTAATAATAGTGATACTGTGACACATACATATTCGACATGCCTCCGCCAAAATCAAAAGCTACCACAAAAGAGGAGATGGACAAAAGGTTAGTGGACGTTATTTTAAATCTTGAAGTCGAGTTAAAAGAAATTAAACACAAGCTACATGGATGTCATGATTTAATCCTAAACCAGAAACACGAAATTAACGAAAACAAGAAACAAATGGCCGAGCTTATAAAAATTGTCAGAGCCCTACCTGGCAATATGGAACGATCAGAAATCGAAGGTGCCCGGGATATCCAGTATAAATTACACTCGCACTTCACAAATAACGTCACGCTGGATGAGTCCGGCCCTCAAGGCCTCCAATATATCGGTGACACAGCTGATGAACTAATTGCCACTCAGTGCTTTCAACCGGCTGACATACACAATACCAAAACCCAACATAAGCTGACAAAGCCGTCCTCTACTCCAGTAGCATCGCGTGACGCGGCTGCGCCCGCCGGTGCGCCCCGTCGAGGTCGCCCGCGACGCGCCGCGCCTTTGCCAGCAAGTGCGTGTCCAGCTCCTGCAACCTCAAACGCAGTTCCAGCCACTGTACTGCCTGTTTCCGCCAGCCCTCTGAGCGCAGATGCTGCGAAAACGCCACTCGTATCTGGGAGGGCTGGTGGGCCTTCAGCGAAATCGGTGCCGTCGACGGAAGGTGCGCCGTGCATACAGCCGAGTCTCCGTGCAGCCGCGCCGCGCCTTGCAAGCCTGCATGTCTTCAACCTGAGCGAGGATACCACCGTGGACGATGTCCTTCAACATGTGCGCTGCAAGCTGGGCGTAGAAGCCGCAAAATGCGACCGCTTAGTGGTTACGCGAGGCCAGTATTCATCATTCAAACTCGACGTGCCCTCGGAGAAAGTCCATTTGGTGAAGAATGAACAGCACTGGCCAGCAAATGTTTCGATTAGGCGTTTTAACGTTGTTATTCCAAAAAACTTGCCAAGCCCGGACACCAAGATAAAACCGCGCTAGTTCATGATACACAATTTAAAATAATACACCAAAATGTACGATCGATTTGTGGAAAAACTGGACTTTTAGATTTAGTGTTGTATTCAGAAAACCCTCATGTTCTTGCCTGTAGCGAAACGTGGTGTAAACAACATGAAATTGACCGGGTAAGGTTGTGCGGCTATCGGCTCGCAAATAGCTACTGTCGCAGGCGCATCGCTCACGGCGGCGTGGCGCTGTACACACGGGCTGATATCTTATACCGACAGCGAAACGATCTGCAGAGCCTGGCTATCGAGTTTCATTTTGAGTTTACCGCAATCGAAATTTGTAATTTTAATATTATTGTTATTGTTTTATATCGTACAGGAAATGGTGATTTTGACGTGTATTTAAAAAAACTGGAATTATTAATAGATAAGCTTACAAATGAGGAAAAGAGGTTCATTTTGGTAGGCGATCAAAATGTTGATTTTATGTCTGATAACATTGCAAGACTGCGCGTGGACGAAATTCTTCAAAGCTACATGTGCAAAAACTGTGTCGAGTTTCCGACCCGTGTGACAGCGCACTGTGCAAGTAGCATCGACTGCGGGCTGGTGGCGCGCGGGTGGAGGGGCGTCGCGGCCGCGCCGCTCGACACCCCCGTAAGTGACCACAACGCACAGATATTCACTTTACCCGCTAACAAACCGACACAAAAACACAAGCCTAACACTTTTATTCAAAAAAGACTATACACAGATCAATCATTATTTTTATTCTATATTGACATTGAAAATTATAATTGGAATTTTATATTTGATGACATGATTTCTATTGATGATAAGTTTGACAAATTATTTAATGTTTTAAGATATTATATTGAAGTTCATTTTCCGACGAAAAATATATTAGTTAAAAAAAAGACACCAGTACCATGGCTAACAGAAAACCTCTCAAAGCTTATTATGGACTATAATGATTTAACTGTAATGAAATGTCAATATCCTAAACTCGATGCTCTCGCGCAGAGCATTAGTTGTCACGCAGATCGCATTAAATCGGAATCATTGACTGCCCGCCGCGAGTACAATGCAAACCGGATCGTCAACAGTAAAAATCCATCTAAAGAGATGTGGCGCGTTATCAATGACGAAGTGTCCAACAAACCGTTGATGCATACTATCTCACTTAAGGATGAAAGTGGTAAGAGCATACCTCCTCACAAAGTGCCTGAACACTTAAACCAACACTTTATCACAGTAGCTTCAACATATACACCAAATATAAACAAATCGGACTCTTTACAATATCTCACACATCACTTACACAACACTGACATACCTCAACATGCTCTGCCCACAGTTACACTCACGGACCTCAATCGTACGTTAAGTTCAATGAAAAAAACACGCGGGACCCTCGACATTTATGATATATCACTGAACATACTTGAGTGTGTGTGGCCGGTCGTCGCTGGACTACTCGTGGAACTCATAAACACCATGTTCGCTTGCGGTGTGTATCCCGACGTACTAAAAAGCACTCGAGTGTGTCCAGTATATAAGGGCAAGGGTGAAAAAAGTTCTGTTGACAATTATAGGCCAATCACTATCGTGCCAAATATCTCTAAGATTATCGAATCTATTGTGTCAAACTCCTTAATGCACCATCTTGAGACAAACAACTTACTTACGGACAGACAGTTTGCCTATAGGAAAAATAGATGCACAACAACAGCTGCATATCAGATATACGATTGCGTAACAACGGCGTTGGATGCGAAACATAAGGCTGCGGGGGTATTCTACGACTTGTCGAAAGCGTTCGATGTGATAAATCATGAGCTATTATTAGAAAAGATAGGGCATTACGGAATAAATGAAAACACTCAAAGATTACTCACATCGTTCCTAAAAAATAGGCGGCAGACGGTTGAAGTCAAAATGGAGGGCAAAAGCTTTAAATCTGAGGCGGGTGTGCTCAGGCATGGCATTCCACAGGGTTCATCGCTTGGAAATACCCTGTTTTTAATATTTGTCAATGATCTCCCTTCCTCTGTAGCCGAAGGTACTATGGTGTTGTTTGCTGATGACACCACCGTTGTAGAAACCGCTCACACGTACTCACAACTCGAGCAAAAGATAGCAAAAACGTGTACCCAACTTCACGAGTGGTTCTCAGCGAACGGCCTCATTCTAAATGTGTCAAAGTCCAACGTCATGTTGTTTGCAGCCGGAAACACTACACACATCCCACTAGTACAGGGTCCGATACCGCGCTGTGACTCTTGCAGGTTCCTCGGATTTACTATAGACGCCAGTCTGAAGTGGAAACAACACGTAGACAATTTGTGTGAAAGGCTGGGCAGTGCTGTATTTGCACTGCGTAAACTAAAGCCAATTGTCTCATGTGACGCACTACTTCAGATTTATTACGCATACTTCTTTTCGGTAATGTCGTACGGTATTCTCTTGTACGGGAACTCAGCGAACTCTGACAGAGTATTCAAATTGCAGAAACGAGCCCTACGTGTATTGGCAGGGGTAAATCCGAGGCACTCGTGTAGAGAACTCTTCAAACAGTACAAGATGATGACTCATTATTCACTGTATGTATTTGAAGTAATTGTGTTCACGCGTCGAAACATTCACTTATTTAAGCGAGCGAATGTTACCGGCAAAATCACCCGTCAGACGGGGCGACTACTGCCTGTTTCGCGGCGACTCGCGCTGCTCGACAAGAGCCCGCGCGTGATAGGCCCCTCGATGTACGAGCGCCTACCCGCCACTATTAAAAATGAAACTTCAAACGACACATTTGAACGCCGACTAAAGGAATTATTACTGTCAAACCCGTTGTATTCTGTAAAGGAATACAACGAAAAAACATTATAATTACATTTATACCTTAAGATAAATATTGTATATTATATTATATTTTGACTTTTTCACAACGTAAGTATATCTAGGATACCCTAGCTTTTATAAATTATTTGACATTTCAAACATACCTATTGTACTCCGTTGACATTGCAGCATTGTAATATTATTTGAAATTGTTCCTTAATATTTCTTTATTTTAATTTCGCATTGTATTTTGATTTGACTATTATTATTTTTTTTTTTTTTTATTGTTATTCTTATACACTTTGACGATCTTTTTGTGAATTCATGGTATTTTAATTTAGAAATGACATGTAAATTTTCAAAATGAAATAAATAAATCTAATCTAATCTAATCTGATTTTTCGTGACATGGACAAGGGAAAATCTCCGAAACTAGTAACCATCGCTGAACATACATAGCGGTTAAATCGATAGCTTTTTAGCTGCTCTATCAGCCCTCTCAGGCGTTGGTTTTAGTGACACCTTGTATACGGGCCTCACTTTTAGAATTAAATCTACTCAACGTCAAGCATTCGTTCTAAAGCACGTTGAGCCAGTTTAAACTTGTGGACCAGTGTTGCATTACCCATTGACATCGTATGATATCACAATACATCATTATAGAACCATTATAGTGTGGAGCCATAACGCCCGGAGCGCTATTATGCGTTCGCTACATAATCATATTCAGGAAGTACTCGACCAGCGCTCGGTTTGCCTAGTTATTAAATAACATCCATTAATTGAGTTTCGGTAAGTGTTAAATGTGTAGCGTATCGTCTGTATCACGGGGCGTAACGTAACACGGGTGTATAATTTAATTTGTTCAATACAAGCTGCGGTTTGGCATCTCGTGTCCCGAAGCATGTAATCAAATAATAAATAAGTAAATATAATTATTAATATCAGGGACAATGTCACGCCAATTGACCTAATCCCGAACTAATGTAAGCTCTAGGCTTGTATTATGATGACATATTATACTTAAATAGATAGAAAAAAATCATGACTCAGGGACAAATATTCGCGCTTATCACACTAATATCTGCTTACCGGGATTTGAACCCAGGACCGCTAGCTTCGTAGGCAGGGTCACTACCAACTAGGCCAACACGTTCCATTTTGTCAGTTTTGTCTGTTCTATGCTAAAGTTTTCAATACATATGTAGTGTACTTAAGTCGGATGACAATGCAATGTTATGGTGTCAGTGCAGTGTCAATGGAATAACAAGGTTGGCATAGGATTTGGATTCACTTTATTGCAACGTATTAGTTTTGCACCAAAGAGTAGTAGTATGCAGGAAAAAAATCTGCCATGAAATAATTTTTCATGATTTTTTTTTGTGACACATGGCGATAGCTTTTTCAAAGTGGACAGTGTTGTTAGAGGTTAAGTTTAAAAACTCGCAATCAAGGTTTCTATAGTCTATAAAGTGTTTTAGCACATCTGAATTCAATGTGTTATCTTATTATTTTCTTGACGTTTTATAGTAACTTTAGACAAAGAAGCGACTTTGACAAAATGGCATAGACCATGTAGTTATCAAGACATTTTTTTTAATTGCGTTTAAATATAGATCTAAGTTTTAAAAAAATATACTTATAGCACTTAATAACATATAATAAATCCTCAATAGTAAAACCTAATGTGAAAAACAATATCACTCGCATGTTATTATTTATTATTATATCTAGCTATTAAATAACCTTATCATTAGAAAATTAAATTACTTTCCAAATTGTTACAAAAACAAATAAATCTCGTCTTAAACTAACAATATAAAACGTACCACTCACCAAAGAATACCGGACAAATCCCAAAGCAAAGGTCTCGTTTAACAAATTGAATGCAAGCACATGTTTTCACCGAGATCGAAATGCGCGAGTCGGCGCACGCGCAGGCGGGCACTGCGCCTGCGATCGTCGCCCGCCTCCTACCACCATCCCTTCAAGTGCGAGCAAGACCGCTTCAGCCTTGCGTACGCGCACGGTGTGTAACCGTGTACAAACAAATGACAGTCGCAACTGAGGCTTATTCCCACACAGCCTCTTAACGTACGTGCGTTTGTTTTGCTTTGCGATGTTGTTGTGTTGGTATTTACTATTACAACCAAACACCGCTTCTGACGAGTGATTTTTTTAACTAAATCATGATGGACGTTGCGAAATATTAAAGGTTATTTTATATTTTTAATCGCGTTAGAATTCATGTTTGATTTTACCTTGAAGTTTTTACGTGTAAAAATCGTATAAGTTTGAGTACTTTTATATTGATGACTTCGTCCGCATCGTTTACTGCTGTTCCCTCGGAAACTTCCCAATCTCTCGGGATATAAAGTACTCTATGTCCTTCCGTGAAGCTATTTCTATTCCAAATTTCATTGAAATCGGTTCAACGGTATGATTACATTTAGTATAAAAAAAACTATTCATAAATTAAAGTCGAGGCAAAAATTAATATGCAGATTAAGGATATAAATTTGTTTTTTGGAATAATCACAAGCTAACCGTAATTAAGTTGTTAAATCATTAAATACTAATTAGGGAGATAAAAAAAAGCTAATGCTAATTCTGTATTTTAAGAACTGTATCTCGGGTTAAAATTTTCGACCTTAGATTAAAAAACAAACTTGTTTATGCAAATCCGACTGTTTTGCATTTGTTTTTTTTATTGGTTAGACCACTATGTCGAGCAGAATTACGCAAGCATAAAAAAAAATATGTTGTATATGTTTGTCTTCTTTATCTGTAAAACAGTTTGTCTATTTTTAGGGTACCTCAAAACAATAAAACGGAACCGTTATAGGATTACTTCGTTGTTCACCTCTCTGTCAAGACCTATGATCTCCAGTGATCGGAAATAGGTGAGCTAATTTGCCTAAACTTGATGCACCTTCATTCAATAATGTATTCCCATTTCGCTCACGCATGAATGAATATGCGTCAAGTTAGGCAAATTAGCTCACCTATTTCCGATCACTGATGATCTCAGATACGAAACTAATGTCAACTTGATACCACTAGTTGAAATTATTATGCCGTATATTTTGTCAATTTTAACAATTAAAATAATCTGATAGCATTAGCAACCAAGATATTAACAAAAATACCAAATGGACTGATATAGTATACCTACAGAATAAGGTTACCGAAGTGGAACTGGGCGGGCCATATATCTAAATAAAACAAACAACAATAGATGGAACATAAAAAAATGCGATCGGATCCCGCGGGACAGCACGCACAATTACAAGATTGAGAAGACGTCCCAAGAGAAGATGGTCAGGCATATTCAAGCAAAGACAGGGACCAGAATGGATTAGAAAAGCCCTCTAGTACCGTTTGGTAACCAAAATTTCGTAACCACCTTTAAATTTCACTTTATTATATAGGTGGTTACGAAATTTTGGTAACCAAACGGTACTAAAGAAGAAAAGCTAGAGACTGAGAGCTATGGAGGGAAACGATGGAGGACTATTACTTAAAGGCGTAACTATAGATTTTTGTTTTTATTTTCTATTGTTTATTATATGTAAGAAGTAGTAGATTAAATGGCTTACTTATTTATTTAATTTTTATTGTATTTTGACATGCAAATAAATTCAATACATATCTCGTCACTTCTCGTTGAACTGGGATCATAAAATTTGGCAAAACGCAAATCGTTGATGTGTAGTTTTGTCACAATAAAATATATTTCTTATGTGTACGGAACCCTCGGTCCGCGAGTTAAACTTGCTTGTCTACTTTTTTACATATCTATCCAGCTTTTTTGTTAATTATATTTCTTTATTCATATCTTCACGGCTCTCTTGCGAATATGACAAATGCCGCTACTTTGCATATCATAAACATTATGCATATCTGAATCTAGATTTCCCGTCTCATTTCTCAACTTAATATTAAAATTTCATAACTTAAATCATCAGTACCAAACTGTTTTGTATTTACCCGACTTCCGAAGGAGGAGGGTAATGTGTGATATCAGCCTGTATATCGTTCATTGAATACAAAACGGACACAATCCGAAATGAGTCAGTGTTGCATTTTAAAATGAGAAGCGGTTGGAATACGATTTTCAATGGGATACCAAATTATTTTGGAATGTGTCCGTTTTGTATTCAATGAGCGATATGTATGTTTGTTCGTATGTGGCACTCTATAAATAAAACGCGTGGAACAATTTTGATGATTGATTTTTCTTAATCTTGTAAGTGTCACTAAAGATATGACAGTACCTAATCAAAATTCAACATGGCGGCAACCAGGCGCCATATTGTGAAAAATAAAAAATAAAGGTGTGTGTGTGTGTGTGTGTATCAAAATCGGTTCAGCCGTTTTTGAGATGTAAAGGTTTTAGGCGCTACATACTTTAAGATCTCTTAAACGGCTTAACCAATTTTCATGAAATCTTGCTAAGAACCACTAATAGAAAACCTGCTTTCAAAAAAAAACGCATCCAAATCGGTTCATCCGTTTGGGAGCTACGATGCCACAAACAGACACTCAGATACAAAGACAGACATAGAGATGCACGTTATAAACTAACACCCCTCTTTATATTTGGAATGATTATTTAGGATTTATAACAATTTAGATTTGGTTAGCAACAATCGGGTTTTTTTAAGGTGGCTTTTTGTTAGACTTGTTTAGTTCGCTCTCACTTCGAATTAAATGTATGACGAAATATATTCAATTGCTTTGTTGAAAAATCTTTCAGCGTTCTTTGCATTACACTAACCTCTTTAATATGTAATCGTCAAAGTCCTTCCGCCGTCTAATTTGGCTGAAAGTTTTATTTTAATTAACTGCTAATTAACAGTGCATTATTACGTTCTCAATTATAGTGGCTGCATATTTTAAAGCAGAATGACCAGAAATATCATAGTAATACTTCTTATACTTTTGATTCCTAAGCGTACGCATAGCATATAAATATTAGTAGCAAATTGACTAAGGCGCAAAATTACCAACTCGCGAAATAACTACATGGCTTGTATCCTACATCTCAAAATATCTGTCTCAAAATGTTCACATTACTAATTTCAATTTTAAGTCTGCCTCAGCAGTCGACAGAGCCCCGCACGGCGGGGCTCCTTCTTTAGCACTTTGCCCTTCGAGCAATTGAAGTTACCTGACGAATCTAACCTACCTAGTACGCAAATTAAGTGATCATTTCAGAAATTATGGAATGTAGGTTACACCGGTGTCCTCATTTTCCGGTGTCCGGTGTCCTAATCATTCTAGTACTACTTCGTGTAGGATTGCTACTTCGACGTATTAGCGTTAATGATAAAGTCAAGGAAAGGACGTTTAGTGATCCGTTACTGATCGGCTGGACTCTTATCATCATCATCATGATCATTATCATCTAAACTGTCCACTGCTGGGCATAGGCCTTCTTCAGGATCTCCACGACGGTTGATTTTAAGTTTTTCCCATTTTTGAATCAGATAATAAAATCCCCCGTACAAAACCAACCCCCGTGTAAAACCGTGACCCATTAAAAAATATAGGCTTGAAGTCGTCAATGTAGAATGTCAGATTGAAGAACCAAAGGCGGGTTCGAAATTTTAGTTCTTGACTATACTTTCAGAGCTGATATCTCTTAACCGGCTAAACCGATTTTGTTCAAACTCAGCTCAAAACCACCTCAATTAAACTAGCTTTCTAATCAAAATAGGTTTGTTAGGAACTACGTTGGCATAGACAGATAAACACACGCGGTAAACTTATAACGGTTCCAATATGGAATCCCAATACATCCCGTTAGTACCGTTTGGTAACCAAAATTTGGTAACCACCTACATAATTAAGCGAAATTTAAAGCTGGTTACGAAATGTTGGTTAGTCCGAATTTTCGTTTATCCTAAAGCCATTTCCGGTAAAAATTTAAAACATTTTAGTGTTGTTATAATACAGTCCTAACATATCCAAACCGCAGATATAATAAACTGACTCATCTGGAAACCAGATTAGGGCAAATGAAAATTCAGACAAATGATGTGTTAGGACAAACATTGTTGGGGATTCTCAGGAACACCCACTTAGAACACCCGTGTGTTAGCGTTGGAGGTAAAAAACAAACTGTAAACAGTACTACAGTTTCCTTCCGCCTTGAAGGCGACTTTGTACCCGATATCAATTTGCACTATCAAACCGAGTCACGGACGCGTGTAGCCATATAGATAGAAAGTGAAGTGATTCTGCAAGAGATTTTGATCAAGTGCGTACGTTCATAAAACAGATTTGTATCTCGTAATGTAATTTCGTTGCGTGTGACGCCTGCGTTATAGCCGGTAATGTATCTTTTCACGGTTGTGAGATTTCTTTTATTGAAACTTAGTTACTTTTTGCGTTAGGTTGATCTTCCTGGATCACGGACAATGCGACAGTTTTAACCCAACAAGCAAAATCAGTACTTATAGTGTTCTCAAGCCTATTTTTTATTGTACTTATAAGATACTTGAAGTTTGCTACAAACAAGGAAATGGGCGCAGTTATAGGAGCATTGCTTTCTTATAACCATCTTATAATCAACTAGCAGAAAGTCACTAGGCCCTATAATACACTTACAGAAGTTCTACCAGAGTACAATTGCTCCTATAACGTTCTGAGACTACCCATTTACAAGTTTTATAACTCTTATAAGTATCTCGCATGAGCATCATACTAAAGCAATCTTATTTATAACGCACTACTAATATACTTAGTTATTAGTTATAAGTACATTTTGTAAACATCTTTCCGTTGTTTCGGCCGGTGGGTGTGGTGTGTTTGTGGGAAATAAATACTAAAAAACAAACGTAAGTACCTATTTTTCTTATTAATCTAACTAATATAATTTGTAATAGTGTAGAGCATTATGTAAGTATTGTAAAATACTGTATGTATAGTGTGTGAATTTATCGGGGAAGTCATTTTTATTGTAAATGTCAACCATAATTTGTTTAATTTTACAATGCCCATGGAAAAAGTGTACATATCATATATCTTGTTAAAATAATATTACCACATTTATTAAGAACATCCGCCATTTTCTAAAAATTCTCTGCATTGAGTACGTTATAGGACAATTATAAGTAAATTTGCACTTATAGCAGTTTTAATCCAGATAACTTGCCGCCATATTAAAACGTATTAGGGTTCCTCACGAAATCTTCTTACTATCTATGAATCCTAAGAAAGTTAATTTAAGTTAAAAGTAATGTTTCGGTTTGGTTGTCCATGGTTACAAATTTAAATAAAACTACTTAAACGGATTATATCGCGTACCATTTCTTAAATTCATCCCGTATGAAATACACTAGATTACAGATTACAATCATCAATGAGACAATTTTAGTTTACCTGTCATGCTTTTTTTAAATAAATTATTGTTGTCTTTTCAGTTCTTTTCGAAATGGTGGTATATTTAGACGTTGACTGCTTTTTAAGTAAAGATGACCTTATGAAACCTACCCTACCCTACCCTTTTACCCTATCTGAAAAGTGTTATGGATGTGGACGATTCACTGATTCAAGAATGAATCCCCACTTTATTGTTAACGTAATCAATATTAAGAAACTACTTAATATAAAACAATTGTGGTGTCAAGGCTGCCAATATATGCTCGTGTACAATCATTACATGGAAGATGAGTGTTACTACTGCTATTAAAAAAAAACACAATCATTATCAACCAAGTTTTAGAACATCATAATATTATTATTTAGATTTCATACAGAATTCTGTAAGTAACGTCACTCTTTTCATCGTTGTAGTCTATGTTACTTCCGAAACAACTGAAATTTCTTTATTAGTGTGTAATAAGGTCCGTGCATCTCTTGGTAAAACGTTACTTAATCTTTTGTTAACAACAGCAGATAGTTCATTTAAGGCTCGGTGAGGTACCTATATTGAATTTTATAGCCCATTTTCTTATATCTTCAACCAAATCACAATTTTTTTCATACTCTGTGGTTTTTTCTAAGTCAAAGTCGTATTCATCTCGTTCGCTATCCGAGTCTAAAACACACTCCACCGCGGAACCCTTATTTTCTTCAGTTGTATTTGCACTTGACGCACCAGGTTCACTTTCTAATACAGATGAACTTGTTTTCGTTAAATTGGGCGTTACTAATTCTGTATTACATTTTCTCACTTTTCTTCTATAATTGCCGCTCCTTTTAAATCGTTTCCATTCGCTTACATCCATTTTAAACGACTTTCCCAATACAAATTCGAACAAATGATTCAGCAAAAAATACCAAACGTTTACTAGTAAGGTGTTTGATCAAATAACTTATAAGATTATTTCATCTAATAAGACTCTTACCAAGTACAATTTCATTTATAAGAACATTGGACAAGACTAATAGCGATGTAGACTTGTAATAACCTCAGCTTAGTATCTTATAATATCTTATTCTCTTACAAAATGCTACTATAAGATCAAATATTATTCAGGCCTATTTGATCTTTCTGCAAACTGTTATAGGAGACAAACCTATAACTGTCTTATAAGACGATCTTGTAGGTAACTAGAAGTCTGTAAAATAAAACCAAATGATCTTAAGACTATCTACGCTGGTGAAATGTTACTATAAGTATAAGTATCCTGTAACTGTTTAGTGCTACAATCTTGTAGCAAACTATAAGGCTGAAATATAAACATGAATGCTCTTGAGTATGTTACCGCTTATCGTATGCTATTATAAGTATATGGCTCTACGTCAATGTCTCTATAGGAACGTTATTAGTAAAAAAGTACTTATAGTCTTTATTTATAGGAATACTTTGCTTGTTGGGAAGACTGCGCCGAGCAAACGCCGAGCGTCCAGTGGCGCCCTCATTACTATTATTGAGTTTTCTAATTAACTAAAGAATTTCCTTCGAATCCGACGATACGTTTTTGTAGTGCAAGTAAAAACACAATTTATGGGATACGTAACAAACTTTAATAACAATTACCCTAAGCGTAGTCAGCTTAACGGGAAAAGGTGACGACTTTTTTCCGGTTAGCTGATAATTCGAAGGTGAATTGTTATTAAACTATGTGTATACCCTATAAGTTGTGTTTTCATTTGTAGTACAAAAACACACCGTCCAATTTCAAGAAAACACTTAAATTTATTACAAAACACAATAAAAGTAATGACGGCGCCACTTGTACATCCGGCGTACGCTCGGCGCAGTTTCAAGGGACACTGCACACACCCACACAGTACTTGCACACTGCTGCTTCATTGCTACTTTTATACCCTGTAGGAATCATCATCATCATTATCATCTCCTTGCCCTTATCCCAATCATCTGGGGTCGGGGCAGCACGTTTTTTCAAAATACATCCGTCTCAAAATAATCACATTACTATTTTCAAAGTTCAGTTCAAAGTCATCAGAGCTCCGCATGGCGGGGCTTCTATCTTGGCAGTTAACCCTTCCGGCAATTGAAGTTACTACTTTAATATTCTACTTTAAGTTCTAGGCGGTAAAAACCATATCGTCTTTGACCTGTTATGGTATTCGGCCGCCATTGCTGTCAAGTAAATAAGAGCTATCAAAACGCTGTCAATACGAAAACATATTTTTCACCGCCTGCAATCTCGGCTCTAATCATACTTCTCTTGTTGTTAAAGAAATTTCAATAGTTTGAATATCCTTGAAGGATAATTAAGCAACAATAATTAGTTAGCTAGAAAAAACAAACAAATTACGTGCAAAATAAGCTGTAATTACTTTATAGACGTTTTTAAAATTTACATACGCATCGTCTTCGAAAACAATGGTAACCGAAATAAGGTCAAACGTATTAGTTCAATCGTTCTCAATTTATCTACCAAATATTGTACTCGGGATATTCAATTTCTTGTTCAATATTGAATTGTATTGTGGACGTGCTATCGAGGCTCGAACCTCGAACAGCGTCCATATTTTCCACCGTAGATTTCTAATTGAGGAAATCTGGAACTGGTTGTGGATGTGAGACAAGCGATCTAAGCCGTTTTAACGGCAGCGTAGGTGCGCTTGCTCATGCTTTCCTGATTCAAACTTGTTTTGAACAATTTTACAGTTGGCAAGTGGGATCAGTCGTAAAATGGAACGCACCGGAACGTTACAGGGGTGTTATTCTCTCAAAAACAACGGACGGTCGGACGAACGAGCGAAATTGCAGAGGCGAGTTTAAACTCCGTCAAAGCGAGAAAAACACATTTTGGCGCGTGAATTTCAATTACATATTATACGCATTATTTATACTTTCGATCCATCGGCAGGAATCATGCTGCTAAATTGAAAATGCACGCGCTAAAATATGTTTTGTTTGCACCGACGGGACTACTTACACTCGCCGCTTGGACATTCACTCGTTCGTCCGTCCGACCGTCATTGTTGAGAAAATCACTACCCAGGATAAGATAAGATTTGTTTTTCTGCGGCTCGAATTGACTGCCAGGGTTGTTGTTAATCTAATATCGAAGTAAACTCTTTTTTTTCTTACGAACATAATGCATTTATTTAATCAATTTATAGCGTACTAGCTACCCGCCCTCGCTTCGCTTCGGTTAATGTGAGTTTTCTGTAACACCCATACATAATACATAAAAACCTTCCTCTTGAATCACTCTATCTATTTAAAAACGTATCAAAATCCATTGCGTAGTTTTAAAGATCTAAGCATACATAGGGACAGACAGACAGCGGGAAGCGACTTTGTTTTATACTATGTAGTTATTCCTTCGTGCTCGTCACCGATATTCCGATCTTTCTTTTCTGGCCAATGTCACGCAACACATAATTGCAAGTTTATAAATCCTTTATAAATATGTATTTCTGTATTTACTCAGATTTGTCCAATATTTGGAAAGCGTTACATAACCATGGATTATTCGAATGTATAATGTACATATTTTGGACAAGTTACAAGAACATCTCTTATAAAGAGTATAGAATGTATATTCGCTTGTATTTTTATAGTTAGATCTAGTTGCTTGAGCAATTCCTCATTTTTATCTAAAATATGCAATTTTAGTTAGTTTAATATAATTGTATTATAGCGGATTCTAGTCGTTACGTTCAGATTATTGGACTACTATTTGGATGTATGTAACTGTTGATAAAATATGTCGTAATATACGCCGCGATATTTTTTCTCTTCGAATGTGTCAAATCCTCGATATGTTAAATTTATATTACTTACGATTCGAGTACTATAATAATGAAATTATTTAGTTTAGAAAGTCCCATATTTTATGCCTGTTTATGTTGTATGCCTGATGAACCAATTATGGTTGCGCTTGTCGCTGTAGATAAATATGGATAAACGCATGGACACTCACGAGCAAAATAATCGAATCAATGTTTGGAATTTTCCGCCCACTATCTTATTTCTTTCTCATGCAATGCTGAAAAATTTAGTACCAAATAAAAGCAGATTTTATCACCTTTCAATTGGTAATATATTTTTCAGGATCGCATGAGAAAGAAATAAGATATTGGGCGGAAAATTCCAAACATTGATTCGATTATTTTGCTCGTGAGTGTACATACATACTTGTCAGAAAGTGACGAATGAACATTTATCCATAGCGATAAATGCGACCATATTTATGGGATCTTACTGAAAAGGGGTACAAGTCGACTTAGCTCGTAATAAAATAGGCAATATACATGAACGGAGTATACTAGACTTAAGACTGCGCCGAGCGTACGCCGGATGTACAGTGGCGACCTCATTACTTTTATTGTGTTTTCTAATAAACTAAAGTATTGTCTTGAAATTGGTCGGTTAATTTTTTGTACTACAAATGAAAACACAACTTATAAGGTATATCACATAGTTTAATAATAATTCAACTTTAAGTTATCAACTTAACGGAAAAAAGTGGCCACCTTTTTCCGTTTAGCTGACTACTCAAAGGGTAATTGTTATTAAAGTTTGTTACGTATTCCATAAATTGTGTTTTTGCTTACACTACAAAAACGTTTCGTCTGATTGCAAGGAAATTCTTTAGTTAATTAGAAAACACAATAATAGTAATGAGGGCGCCACTGGACGCTCGGCGTTTGCTCGGCGCAGTCTTAAACCCTTTTTCACTTAATCTTCAGAAGACAATATATCGATGGTGTAGAAGACAAATGTGCTAAGTGCATTTATTTTAATATTTAAATACCACCTGTAACAACATGAACTCTAGCGTTTGTTTTAAAATGTTAAAGTAAATGCACTAAGCACATTTGTCTTCTAGACCATCGATATATCCTTTTTTACCAGGACCCTAGATTTATGTTTAAAGAAAGAGTCGTACCTAATAATCCATCAACAAGAAAACTTTTACAAATTTAAAAAAAAATATCGCACTGCTAGATCTAAACGGTATCAACTCAAAATCCTTGCTAGTTTTGTTTCAAGCTCATAAGAGTTGTATTAACGATGATTTAAAATACAGTTGTATTTTGAGTTACGACTGTTCTCATATAGCAGTGCGATATGTAACACTAAAGTTAATTTCCAGGTTAAAGACCGATATTATAAATTCCTGTCCCGTTTGCATAAACAAATATATCATTTAATTAACATACAGCGCCATAACTCACACTAAATATATCGTAGTGTAAATTCGATAGGATCTTTTGAATTTATGCGTTTTCGTTTTTAATTTGTTAAACTAGCCTAGAGTGGCCATTAGTTGGCCTATGTCCAGGGTAGTGATTCTGTAAACAACGCCGGTCGTGCGGACTGTCGAGTGAAACCAAGCGGCTAGATTAAGTAGTCCCGTCAGTGCGAACAAAACACATTGTAGCGCGTGCATTTTCAATTAAGCAGCATTATACGTTCGACCCATCGTGCTGCTAAATTGAAAAAGCACGCGCTACAATGTGTTTTGTTCGCACTGACGGGACTACTTAATCTCGCCGCTTGGTATCACTCGACAGTCCGCACGACCGGCGTTGTTTACAGAATCACTACCCTGCTGTGGACGTCTTTTGGCTGATATGATGATGACAGTGTGATCACATAGAAGTCTGTCTCAGTAATCAAATTATTGTCACGTCATGTTTTTCTCAGTTTTACAGGTGGGTTCTACGGTAGCTCTACAATCATACCTAGTTGTTAAAAGATGACCGCTTTTTAACACACCTGTGGGCCTAATATGGCTGCGTCTATATAATGTATTAAGCATCCGTCACCCTCGTACTTATCTACGTGTCAGAAGGTGACGGATGCCTTATCCAAACTTTGTCACGCGATAAACGCGCCCCCTAACAAAAACGCTTATCGCGTGATAAATTTTGGATAAGGCATCCGTCACCTTCTGACAAGTAAATAAGTACACGTGTCAAAAAGTGACGGATGCTTTATCCACAGTTGACACGCGATATAGACGCAGCCATACTAGGCCCGCTGCGTCCGTATTATGGTCGCTTTTAGCGCAATGGATAAAGCGTTTTTCACTCTCGCACTTGCATACTAGTCAGAAAGTGACAGGTGTTTTATCCTCGGTTATCCACATCGATAAACGCGACCATATTTGGCCCGCCTGTTTGTATTAGCTTCACTTCTAATGTAACTATAGGTTACAAATTAGAAATATAATAAAATATAGGAAGTTGATTTTAACCTACTTTTAATTATAGGATTGTGTTGAAATTTTGCATTCTTATGCCATTTCTATGGCAATACAATAATATGGTACCAGCGAGCTGGCATGATCATGTAGATGGAAAGTGACCATAGGAACTCTTCAATAGCTCATGGACGTATTGCTAGCTTCGTTCGCGTAGATTTGGATTATCGTTATTTCCTAGGAAACGTTTAAATTTTAATTATTTATTTAACCATTATTGCTTGCACAAAAAATAAATCAAATGGCGAACTTAATGCCCTAAACGTTTAAATTCTCCGGGATAAGAACTATTTTTCCAGGACCTAAACTATGTGTGCCAAGTTTCTTTCTGATCCGTTCAGTGGTTGAAGCGTGATTGAGGAACAAACATCCAAACTTTTTTATTTTATTTTTATTTTATTTATTGTTATTAAACGAAGGAAAATCCACTTTATTTCCAATGGCTGTATTATAAAAAAAGATTTTATGATTTTTAATCAATTCACGTGTGTTTACAATCACACTATTAACACACTTCCTGCACTTAGAAGGTTCATCAAAGGGCAGCTGCCGCTACATTAGCGCTGCATAGCGCTGTAACAAAGCGTTACGCAACGTAATGAGCGCGTCGGTGATGTACCACGCGCCGCGTCGCCTAGCCGGCGCACGCGCATACTGCCTGTACACGACGAATCTTAACATTTTATTAAGTCAATATCGTTTATACCATAGAACTCTGTCTGTAAAATAACATGGGAAAAAAAGTTTGTATTAAGGGTTAATAACTGTTATTTTTCTGTTGTCAGATAAAGCTTAAAGAAAATGCATACTTAGTACTGTGAAGGTTGTAATTGTAACATTTCTACGTTCCATCTATGGTCCAATAATCAAAATTCGAACACAGAGATCCTATGGAGCGGAAACATAACAAGGACGAACTCTTGTCAGACTATTGTAAGAATACATATATTCATATCATAATTAATATTTTGTATTATTTTCGATAAAATTGCCAATATAATCATTTGTCCAATTGATAGCTTAGCTTTGTTATTGTTGCAAGGAATAAATGAATATGAATATGAATATGAATATGAATAAACGCCCTCCACTCCCACAGTACAGTACCTATAGTCAGTTAGGTTCAAACTTAAAAAGAGTTTAGGAGTACCAGCCTATAATATACGTTATTGTGTGAACATCATATATTTTAGTGACTAATTTTTCTTTTATTTATAGGTGTGTTTAAAGTTGGTAAATCTATGCAGTTAGAACTACAAAGTAATCATATACATATATTTGTGACAATTGAGACTCACTTTTGCTGATTGTTTTATTTGTTTCAGGTAAAAACAACATTTTCCCGAGCTTCATAAATTAGTCTTAATTGAGGTAAAAGTTTCATTAATTCTACCATCGTATTCTGGGTAAGTTTAAATAACGTCTGACATGTTTTAATTTTTTTTTTCTATCATGAGCGTTTTTAAACTCATTTGCAGTTATGAAAGCATGAAATTTCGAAGATGAGCCATCTTACGAACAGGGTCATCTTAGGCGCAGGTACCTTATTTTGCTTTCGTTATAAACTGCTAAAGATAAGTTCTTTATGACGACTTTGACATCTTAGAAAAATACCACTATATACTAGACTAGTATACTCGTAGACAAGGTAAAAAAAAAACGCTACTTTTGGACCTTTAGAGCGTGATATAGAGTCGAAAAGTACGAACCTTTTTTTACCGTGACTATACCTATTATGGATGTATGTATGTATGTATGTATGTAAACACTTTATTGTACACAAAAAAAAATATAGAGGTAAATTCGTCGCATAGAGCCGGCACGTGCGCGAGCGCACTTCAAGCCGCGACTGGGTGAAAGTAAAACTCGTGCGTTTACCCGTTCCGACGGAAATTCGTTTAACCGACCTTATTTAGGATTATCTGACTTAATAACGAAGTAATGAGTTTTGCGGAACTGAGGTAAGATGGACTCTTCGCAATTCCACTTGGATTGCGTATTTTGTTTTGCTGAGCCTTTATTCTACATTGTATTTTCCCCTCTGGCTATCATGTACGCGATTGTGGCAAAAATAAAGTGGAATAGATCCGGTATTCGCCATACCATAAGTAATACTTACTCAGGATCGATTAACTCGGAAACCGGTGGTGAAGCGCGTTCAATTGTCACGGAAGTCTCTAACGCCCCTCAATCCTATAAAAATATCAGGGGCCAATCCTGAGGATACTAAACCATACCACCAGACTTGCCTTATTTATTAAACCTTTTTTATAACCTCAAAATGCTCCCTTTTCGCCAAAAATAACAATTTCGTAATAAAAAAAACCATCCACGATGTAAAATCAGGAAAATGGTGTGCAAAATGTTGTCTCTAGTTGCTTTATTTAACAGAAAACGGCCGACAAGCATCCGTCACTGTTGTACTTATATGTATACCTACGTGTCAGAAAGTGACGGATGCTTTATCCACATTTTGTTACCCAGTAAACGCCAAAAGTCTAGGTCAGCTGCATCGTCAAGAAAATGAGTAAGGGGATTTAAATATTTGAAACAGTACCCCGTGTACCTATTTATACTTAGTGTTAACTTTTGTATCGTCGTAGAGTAGTAAAGTATATGTAAAAAGAATTATTGTTGCTTTACGTGAAACCAAGGCCTAAGAGAAAACATGATGCCTCATTAGTATAGTATATTGCAAGATTGTCTTCTGCCCTGATAACCTTCTCTAAACGGGCGTGGTTGCTTTACTTTCGTTATTGATGTAGTTATACCAATTAGAATATGGCTAAAGGCTGTGGAAATGTGAAATCCTTTCGTTTTCTGAAAATGAAAGAAGAATGAAAATTAAAAGTAATTAATCAATCTTACACACAGCACCATCACCAACTTAAACATGATTTCTCTAATGAAATGTTACTGGATTTGGATGTCGTTTTGCCAGAACATTTGAAAACGTTAAAATGTAACATTTTGTGCATGCTAGACTGAGCATCATCATTTAACCTAAGATCTTATACCAATTAGAATATTGCCAAAGACTGGAAATCTGAAGTCCTTTCGTTTTCTCTAATGAAATGTTACTGGATTTGGATGTAGTTTTGCCAGAACATTTGAAAACGTTAGAATGTAACATTTTGTGCATGCTAGACTCAGCAATATTATTTAACCTAAGAGCTTATACCAATTAGAATATCGCCAAAGGCTGTGGAAGTATGAAATCCTTTCGTTTTCTCTTGTAAATGTTTGAAATGTTACTGGATTTGGATGTCGTTTTGCCAGAACATTTGAAAACGTTAGAATGTAACATTTTGTGCATGCTGGACTCACCAACATCATTTAACCTAAGAGCTTATACCAATTAGAATATCGCCAAAGGCTGTGGAAGTGTGGAGTCATTTCGTTTTCTCTTGTAAATGTTGGAAATGTTACTGGATTTGGATGTCCTTTTACCAGAACATTTGAAAACGTTATAGATTGTAACATTTAGTGCATGCTAGACTCGTATCATCATTCAACTTAGGAGCTATTTCTTTTCGAAGGAGTAATTGCCCCTTTTCTCTGTTCTCTGACAGCTTCTTCAACTACAGAGGGCCCAGACAAGATGCACTACGCTAGCTAGCGCGTCTCTAGTAGATGACGTGATACGAAATGTCACGTGATGTGCCAGTGACGCGATTGGTTTAAAAAGTAAACGAATAGAAACGATAGTTAGCGTAATGTGTAATTGTCTGGGCCCTCAGGGGCCCTAATATGGCTGCGTTTATCGCGTGACAAAGTTTTGATAAGGCATCCGTCACCTTCTGACTCGTAAATAAGTATGAGAGTGACAGATGCTTTATCTTCATTTGACCCGCGATATAGACGCAGGCATACTATGTCCGCTGGTACGACACTACATTGGTCTTCTGTCTTCTGTCTTGTCATGCTGGACAATTCAATATGGCGTCTGGGTGCCGCCATATTGATTTATGATTACTTTCATATCTTTAGTGACACTCAATAAGATTAAGATAAATCGATTGACGTAAGAATCATAAAATCGTTCCACGCATTTAGTTTTTAGAGCGCTACAAAGGAACAAACATAAATTCAAACAAATATAGGCTGATAAACACGTTACCCTCCTTCAGCAGTCTGTTGATTAATCGTACACAATGTAAAGTATATTAAATGTAAACATGTTACGACGTGTTTAAATTCAATACAGGGTAAGGAGCCTTTGATATTTACTAAGAGTGTCTATCGATAACATAACATAACATTTCAGATTGAACTTGTCGAAGTATCTTTGATATAATATATCTAACAACCTACTTGCCTATTTACCTTTGAATGTCTAAGAGGTCGCCGTCGGAAGTCTGTCTATGATATTTCCTCTTTAATTCGATGACACGATATCTTGAAAAAGTGAAGTTACCGTGGGTGAGAATTATTGAAAACATTTGCCGATTTGTTTGCTTTTTGCTGCGCAAAATGACTTAAATGATATATATATCACTACATAGTATAAAACAAAGTCGCTTCCCGCTGTCTGTCCCTATGTATGCTTAGATCTTTAAAACTACGCAACGGATTTTGATGCGTTTTTTTTAGTACATAGAGTGATTCAAGAGGAAGGTTTTTATGTATAATAAATTTTGTTTTATGTACGTGTGTTATAGAAAACTCAAATAAACCGAAGCGAAGCGAGGGCGGGTCGCTAGTGTATTTATAAAGTTCTCGTGACACAGTGTCGAACAAACTGGCTGACCGGTTATTATGAAATTGTGTGTGTATATTCTGTAGGTTTGAGAATAGGCCCTAAACTATATTTCATAAGGTTTGTATGTAAAAATAAAAAAATCTCCCGGGCAGCTAGTAAACCCGTGCCTACGAAGCTAGTGGTTACGCGTTCGATCCCCGGTATGGGCCAATAGTAACGTGACGGACGCGAGTATTTGCTCTGAGTCTTGCGTCTTTTCTATGTATTTATACAACGTGTTACAAAATACCCCGTAAAAAATCTAATAAATTATCAAAGCCTAAAATATTGTCAACCCTAGTAAGCTGTCATGTCAGGGAACCGGAGTTAACATAGATTATTTTAACAGAGAGGCCTACCTACCAATTTAATAATTTTTCAACTTAAATGGGTTTAAAACCATATCCCGACGAGCGAGGTTGTGCATTGAACAAGGCAGAGCTCACTTTGAGCCGTTCCTGTAATTTTGACGTTCTTTACGAAAAAGTAAGTGCTAGTTTAGGTTTCTTCGTAAGTAGTTTAGGTCTTTTAAAATCTTCCAAAACTCGACTTGTAATATCTATCTAATCAAATTCTGTACATTTTGTTAGTATGTCTCTTAATCGTTTCACGAATTAGGTAAAAATGTACATAAACAATCTGCGTAGTTTACTCTTTAATTTTACTGAAATAGGGTTTTCACATCAATGAAAGCAATAATGGTTTTATTTTTTTTGCCGGTAAGTCATGCGGTGATAGTACGGTTCTCAAACATTGTAAATGGACTTATTATAAGGTACCATTTAACCCCCTTTCGGCTTTACGGGTATTTTTGTAACACCTTGTATAAGTATGTATTTCTCTACACGAGTATGTATACAGGGTGACACCTAAGACGTAATACAAAATTATATTTTCTGGATCTTCTCATGAGTACGATCAACTTTTACTATGGGACTAATATCGAAATCGGTAGAAAAAAATTGAATCTCCCATACTAAAAGCAATCAGCCGGTTTCACAATTTGTATGGAGACGTCGATTTTATGTTTACGTTGTCGAAGTTGGTCCCATAGTAAAAGTTGATCGTACTCATGAGAAGATCCAGAAAATATAATTTTGTATTACGTCTTAGGTGTCACCCTGTATATGTATGTATATCGTTCTCTAGTGCCCATAGTATCATCAAGGACGTTACATGTTGATCCACTATAGAACCTTCTCACAATGACAGCGTCAAGTGACAAGATAGAAATAACATAGGAATTAACTAATCGTTGGTTTTACCCGACAAGGGTCTATAGTGGTTTATCAATTAAGTCCGTGACCGTACAAGCTTAGGTTAGAACTAGTTAAATTTGTGAGAGTAATCGACGTTTTAAATTATCAATTCGATTGGAATTCGATTTTTAAATAAACTAATAATCGTTTTTGGTATTGTATTTGTTATTTTCATCAGTTCTGAAAGTGGTCGGATGTTTTGAATAACAAGTAATATCAGAATCGGGTTATTTTACAACTTCAATTGAAATACGTCCGTCCATTTGAAAAACACTTATATTTTATTATTATCATAGAATTTAATAATGTTGTGAAGGTTACTGGCGCTACTCTTACACAACTTTATATTAATTGTTAATAAAATTGTAATTACCGTGTAATGGTCGATGTAGAAACGTTTCCATGAAAAGTCTGACCTTGTGACTTTTGCTTTTAGTTCCATGCAATAGGTTTGTTTATATCCGCGCAGTAGACCAATGGTTTTTTTGTTAGATATCATTTTAAGAAGCCTTACAAAAAAAACATTTTATACTCGTATATGTGAATTTTGGTATTTTTTAGTATTTTTTAGAAACAGTTCCAGTAACGGGACGTGTTGATGTCAATTATATACAAATTAAATGTCATGTGGTAATTAATGTTTGGCATTATTTTTTGTTTACTAATATATTTCTAATGTTATTCGTCTGTTAATTAATGAATTTGAAAATATAAATGTTAAAAAGAAAAAAACTGACCATTGTCTGTTGGCCACCTGCCTATTTATTGTTTGAAGCGGTTCGGACACGACCACCAAGTAAGATAATGGAGCATCTCAGTCCGCATGGTAAGGTAATTTGTGGGCTTTGTGGCAGAGAACGGGATGGTGCTATACGACTGCAACAACTCTGTCCCTTTCACTGCCTGGAACCTTGAAGGATTTGACAGCTCATACCTACTAGATAATTTTTCGCGCTCATTTGGAATTGACCGTAATTTGACTTTATCGCTTTATTGTTTCTAGTAATGATCGATTGGCCTTTGCAAATATTATTTATTTGTACTATATGAAATCCCTGGAAAGGATTCTCTCTTTAGATTGTTCTATACTACAGTAAGTATATAATACAATTCAAAACACTAGGCACTACTTTAATGAATTTCAAATGAAAAACAACAGAAAAGCATTTATTATTGGCGTGTTTATCTTTAAATGGCGATCTCTTTCATAGAATTTTAAAAGGTTTATTGAAATAGTAATAAATAGATAATTAATTAGGCAATTATTTTACTCAGTAGATGGTGTCAAAAGACGGTAAATGCCATAGACTATGTTGACGAAGGTAATTATTGCGATATTTTCTAGAAAATACCACATAGTTTCGTCATAAAACAAACGAAACTTGAATTCTAGCCTCATAAGTCATAAATCTAGTAAAGTTGACACCTAATGTCCAGTCGTTTTTCAATTTGATATCTTAATTCAATCAACTTTAATAATATGCATTTTGGCAAATTTACATGCCAGTTGAAGTACATTGACGAGTTGGTTTTCACGTTTGAGGCGAGAGCCATTGTAACGACGCAATGTACTTCGACTAGAATGCTTTTGCTGTATCAATGTAAATCAGCTGTTTCTTGTGATATGCTCTCCGATTAATTTAGCGGCGCCAGCGGCTGTCGCGTCCAAGTTGTTTTAAATCCGACTCCGCGTCGGAATAATATTTTATAAATTACATAATGTGACCTCATAAAGAGGTTGAGCGATGACTAAGCAGATGTATTGTACTGCGGTTATCTAATATTTGTGCGGTTTAACATTTTGTTTTTGTAATGCAACCTGCTTGTGTTATTATAGACTTGATCCAGCACTCGCAAGGACTGTTTGATTTGGATTGTGAAGGTTGTAAGACCTCCACGTTTTATCTATGGTCCAATATTTAAAATAGGAACAGAGGTAACAGATATCTGTCAGAGCCTTATGAGATTTTGAATGGACTTGTATTGTCGCGGTATGAAGAGGTTCGTCACTTTTGGGCCTTAAAAGCATGGAAATAGAGCCGAAAAGGGACGAACCTTTTCATACCGCGATACCGCTATCGCCGCACAATTCAAAACACTTTCACTTTAACCCCCTTACTTGGAATAGTTTATGCCATGCTTTGTCCTTATCTATAATTGTGACATTTGCATCTGACAGAAAGTGACAAAGCATGGCATAAACTTTTCCAAGCTTAATCCACGTTGATAAGTAAGGGGTAATACGTTACAAGGTACTAAAAGTTACAGTTACTATGACTTCGAGTGTACGATGCAGAACGTTTATATCCAGGAAGAAAATGATTAGACAGTTTTAACCAGGGATTGTAACCGGTTACAAATAAACCGGTATTTATTTAGGTTAAACCGGTTAATTATTTGGGTTACATTCCAACGGATTACGGTTACGGTTACGCTCACAGGGAGCGAAATGCATTTACCGGTTATAACCGGTTAGAGAGCGCTTCCGTCATTCACCCTTGTCTCGGCTCACACGGAATTAAGGAGCGCTCTCTAACCGGTAAATGCATTTCGCTCCCTGTGAGCGTAACCTTTATTATGGGTTAGGCTCTCATAGTGTGGCTTTAACCGCTACGGAAAATAAACCGGTTTTCAATCCCTGGTTTTAACAAGCAATTACTAATAAAGCAAGACATTACCACGTCAATACTTCCCTGATAACTAATAAGTAAGTACCACATTATGAAGACTCCTAATAAACATCAAATTTTATAATAAACTCAACATAATTTTCGATTTCCCGACGGAAACTTCATTTTACGATGGATCTTGCAAATTTCACTTCTAACTCATCTAATTACGCCCAGTTACAACACGTATTATCTAATAATATGAAGCTGAGAGAAACAGTGTTAAACCGGTCAAGCCCGAAGACTAGCATTATAATATAATCGCGTCTCATAATCATAACCCAACAAGTTACAAGTCACCGTTATCGTTCGTTATGAGGCAAGCTTGTAAATTGTAAATAGAACAACGCGAGAGAACAAGCCTGGGGTCGTTTCGACATTGCTTTAAGGTGGTGCAGGTTCTGACATCAACTACACAGATACCTTGTCAAGTCTGAGTGTGCCAGCGCTTCCGGAAAGGAAACTATACAAGGAGTTACAAAAATACACGTAAAGCCGAAAGGGGGTTAAATGGTGCCTTATAATAAGTCCATTTACAATGTTTGAGAACCGTACTATCACTGTATGACTTACCGGCAAAAAAATAATTGTTTTCATTGATGTGCAAACCCTATTTCAGTAAAATTAAAGACAAAACACACGCAGAATGTTTATGTACATTTTTACCTAATTCGTGAAACGGTCAAGAGACATACTAACAAAATGTACAGAATTCGATTAGATAGATATTACAAGTCGAGTTTTGGAAGATTTTGAAAGACCTATAACTAAGGAAGAAACCTAAATTAACACTTACTTTTTCGTAATGAATGAATTCAATGCACAACCTCGCTCGTCGGGTATGGTTTTAAAGCCATTAAAGATGACAATTATTAAATTGGTAGGTAGGCCTCTCTGTTAAAATAATCTATGCTAACTCCGGTTCCCTGACATGATAGCTTACTAGGGTTGACAATATTTTTTGGCTTTGATAATTTAATATATTTGTTACGGGGTATTTTGTAACACGTTGTATAATGGAGAAGACGGTGCAATTACTAGCATTTAGTCCTGAGGGTCGGTAACGCATTTGCGGTCTAGGGATTTCAATCTTATGATTATATGCGTGAGAATACAAATGTCTATTGGTCACAGATCCCGCTTACCAGGTGGCTCGTTCGCCTTAAACATGCAATAAATAAGATTATGTCAAAAAGTTAATTTTTGGGATAAGCTTTTATTACCGACTGTACTTTTTTTTGCACATTCGTCATCTTCTTGTCAAGACGGTTCTAACAAGCCCTAACACGACGGGTTTATCATGTGTAATTTAGGAGTTCCTATGGCCACCCTGAGTCTCCATCATCAGACCAGCTCGATGGTATTATAATATTGTATTGTCATCAGAACTAATAGCGTATGCAAATTTTCGCGGCAGAAACCGGGTAGTGGGTCAAATTTAACTTGCTAGATTTGACCTTTATTTACAGACATACACACATTACAAGTTAAATAAAAGTACATTGGGTTTCTAGTGCTATGTGGACTCTTATGTTTCTTAGAAGGTAATTGAAGTGTGCTTTCAACCCTACGTGTGCATTAATGGCTTCTATTTCAGAATCCTGACAATGATAGGTGACAGGTGACAATTAGTTGTACATTACGAAGTTATCAAATTCCACTGAGCTGCGTCATGTCACATTTAGCGTCAAGATAGTGAAGTAGGGTACTGGTTTTGGGGCGTACTGCGGTAAAAAATGAAGGGCAGACACAGAAACCACATGTCTAGACCCTTTTTTAAATGAGTTTATTATCTCAAATTATAAACTTCGCAATTAACTATTAATAACCACTTACAAACATCGCTCATTGAATACAAAACGGACACATTCCAAAATAATTTGCTCTTCCATTAAAAATCGAATTCCAACAGCTTCTAATTTTAAAATGCAACACTGACTCATTTTGGATTGTTACCGTTTTGTATTCAATGAAAGACATAACGTTAGCGGAAAACAAAAATTGAATTTCACCACCAGTTTATATCTCACCTTTAAAAAACCTCAACACGAAATTAACGTACAGACCAGGTGACTGACACACGTATACCCTTGAACTGCATTTCTAATCTTAGGCATTTATTTCTTGCTGTCACACAAACTCGTGACTACGCTGTAAGTAGGAATACCTTCATGCTAGTTATTCGACCGATTACCTTCCGTACTGGGATACAGTGAGAAGTCTGTAACCTGGATGGAGGATCAGTCGCGAACGCAAGCTAATGGGTACCACAGTCGGACTGACAGGCTGAGAGGACGTTGCTATTGGTTAGAATCAGAAAGTTATAAACGTCTCTGTTTTTATACGATGAAATGACAGGCCAATAGGCGGGTTCGAGGAAGTTTTAGTCCGTGTAGACACGCTCCTTTAGAATTGTAGTGACCTACTTCAAAATTTTCAGCGTTCGACTTCGAGTCGTAAATTTATTACTGTAGAGACCTAACTCGAAATCCAAAATTTGCTAATTAGGTCACTATAATTCTAAAGATGCGAGTCATGTTGCATTCTACCATATTCTACAACAGCGACATTCTACGACTTTGAAAATTGGCAAATGTACTGAACGATGTCTATGCATCTTTTCTAGGCTCACGTCGTAGCAACCTAGACCGAAATATTCTTTTCTGCATTACTAGGAAAGCTAAACTGACTTTAAAGTTCATTCTATTTCAATTATGTTCTCAAAGTTACTCCTACATTTAGGTGAACTAGAAAAGTTATTTTCGAAAATCTCAAACATATCCTCATACCTGGAACACCAGCTTGCAAAATCAAGCAACTGACTAGAGACATCTCGTTTATTATATGTACCTCGTAAATACTTATTGTCTATCATAATAAAATTAAAAATGTAATTACAGAATTATCAACAAAGTTTTAGAGTTGTTGGTAATTTTGTAGCTCTGCCTACCCTACTCTGAGAATGAAGGCATGAGTTTATGTTTATAATAAAATCATCATATCATCAATCAACAAATTATTTCTTAAGGTTGGACAGTGGTGGCGCTCTCTAGTGTCAGTATCTTTTATCAACACAGCTTGTGGTCAGCCAATCGACCGTAGGTAGAATGTAACTAACTAAAGCGCCATCTGTGCAAAAACATCGGCATTACTCGATATCCCCGCTATAGATGCCTCAGTATCTTATAAAATACTACAACGCTTTGGGGATAGAGTACGCTAGTGATTCGTTCCGTTAACTTTCACCATACTATGTAGAAATGCGGGCAATGCGGCTAATGTTTTAGGTAATCTAAACAAATGCCAATGTCAGGGTTATTTGAAACTATTTGATTACATGAACAGTTTGTTTTTTCTTGATCTTGGCATTGAATGATCTAATACGTGTTTTAAAAAGGCAAGATTTAATAAAAGTAAATTGATAGTTATATATACTTATATTTACAATACCTTACAAATTAGATATAATTCTACAGATTTACATTACTAAATGGTTTTTTGTATCACTATAATTGATTTAAGCTAGTTCCTTGAGACTAGACGTATTAACAATAGTTCTGGTAATACTTGTGATCTTTGTGCACTTTTGGTATTTCCTTGTACCATTTACATAATATTTAAATTATGGCGTAATTAAATATACCCTTCCGAAAATTTATCGTCACCTTTCTATTCGACAAAGATGTTTCGTATTATTACTTTCTAAACCTAGTACTAGTCTGGAACATCTAAGCGATCTTCTTCTTCTTTTGGGAGGTTTATTTAACCAAGCTGCTTTAACAAGGTCTGCACCCTTTTCTGCTATCATTATAGTAGGGGCATTAATATTACCATTAGTAATGGTAGGCATAATGCTGGCGTCGATTACTCTTAACCCTTTGATCCCATGTACTCTCAGTTCTGGATCAACAACAGCCATTGGGTCACTCGCAGGCGCCATTTTGGCAGTACAGGAGAGGTGGTATATAGTCATAGTGTATTGACGTATCAAGCAGTCCCAGTATTCATCTGTATATAAAGGAAGGTGCTTGCAGTTTGGCACAGGCTTGCTGTGGAATCTCGCTCCAAATCGCTTCATCGCTTTTGTTTCTGCGACCGCCACGGCGGCCTTCACGCCTTCTCGCAGGACCCCAACGTCATCAGGGTGCGTTAAATAATTATGATACATCAAAGGATAATCTAAAGGATTTTTAGATCGTAATTTAATGTAACCTCTGCTTTTAGGACGCAGCATCATCGGAAATATCCCAAAAACGTCTTTGTTGTTGATTTCTTCGAAAACTTCGTTGTAGAACTCGTCTGTTAGACCGTGCGCTTTTTTCACTTGAGTACCTCCGTCAGATGGAGTAGACGCTGATGTCATCATGAATTCAATATCTGGCCAGTCATCAGTTCCATTTGCATATTTGGTATTTATAAAAGCAACTACTTCTAACCCGACACTTGAAGTCAAAGGACCATCTTCTGTAACCGCATAACGCAGAGCAGAATTAATATTAACAAGCCTATTCATAACTAAACTTATAGGATAATCGACTCTAAAAACGAGGCCGCCTACAGCGATGTGATCTTGCAAGTTTTTCCCAACTCCAGGAGAATCTTGGATCACCTCAATACCGACCTCTTGTAAATCTTTAGCTGGACCAACGCCAGAAAGCATTAACAGTTGTGGAGAGGCTATTGCTCCAGAAGATAATATCACTTCTCTTTTAGCGTATACCACGTGATTCTCTCCATCCCTTATGAACTCTACACCAAATGCTCTCTTACTTTCTTTGTCTATCAGTACTTTTGTAGCATGAGTAAAGAGAGCAATGTGTAGGTTTTGACGTAGTCTGACGGGTCTGAGGAAGGCTTTGGCTGTAGAGCACCTGGTGCCTCGTCGCATGGTGAACTGGTACCAGGAATAGCCGGTCTGCTGGGCCCCGTTCACGTCGATGATATCGTATCCCATCTCCTCACCGGCTTGCAAAAAAGCAGCGCCGAGGGGCGTGTTGTAAGGAGCATCTTGAACCGTAAGATAACCACCTGAAATGGACAAGATTGCACTTAATTACTTTTAATAACTCTTAAGATAAACATAATCGTTACTTGGAAAATTCACAGAAGTAACTACATATAATTATGTATGTATTAACAAGCATGCGGTCTGTCTAAGTAAGAGGTTGTTACAACATCCCATGAACGTGCAACGTCTTGCTTTTTGACTTGCCGCCATGAAGCAGTATTAGCATAATATTGCTAAGTTCCGGTGTTGGACTGTGGGTTAAGAACCGGTGACATGATTGGCATAGAGACTTTCCATCTTAGTTCTTTTGTTTAACGTCATATTTGCAGTTTTGAAATTGCCAATGTGTTTGGACCTAAGAGCCCACTTATCATCAGGCACCTAATATGGCTGCGTTTATCGCGTGACAAAATATGGATTAAACATCCGTCACTTTCTGACACGTATATAAGTACGAGAGGGACGGATGCTTTATCCACATTTTGTCATGTTTGCCTTCTACACGCTATATACTCGTAAAATAATTAATGTAATATTAATGTGTAACCCTTACCTGTAGCATGATGTTTCGTATCTTTAGCTAAGTACGGATTCCTCTGGTCCTCCGATTTCTTGAAATAAGGCAGCACATCGTCGTAACCCCAGCCTGGATTGCCGAAGGACTCCCATTGGTCGAAGTCGCGCCGGTTCCCTCGGATGTACAGCATCGTGTTGAGCACTGAGGACCCTCCGAGCACTTTCCCCTTCGTCCAGCAGCACCGCTTGTCGATCATCGCTTGGCACGCAGAATCCTGAGGCTGTGACCTGGAATTTAAGAAATAAAAACAAGATATAGGCCATGCTGTACTTATACGCTTTTAACTAATAAGCAAACCTATTCGAACCGATAATAACATAAGCAAAATGTTGATCAATGTTTTAAATTAGCGAGTCGCGAGGCATTGTAAAGTAAGTGGTAATCCCCTAATATAACAAAAAACTTACAATAATACATAAGAAACATAAATCATAGGAACATCATAGAAAAACACACATCATTATCATCATATAGCTAATTAATAGCTAACCAGAGGCCTTAGACAAGATGCATAACGCTATCGTAAACGATTTAGGAAAACTGTCAAAGTGTATGGAATTCCACCAACATCCGGAAGCTTACGTCAATCCGTCAATCGTCAACGATAACGATCTCGCAATGGATGACTGGGCCACAGCTATTTCTTCCAGTCATTCTTAAAAAGAGGAAATCTGACTCATCAATCACATTGTCCACGTCCAACAAAATACAAAATACAACTTACCTATATTTCCAATCCAATTTGCTCTTGTGCAAATACAAAGACAGCAACGGTACATCGCTAATGTCAGTCTCATGTCCCCCAGCCTCCAGGAGTAGTACTTTCCAGCCTTCGATCTCCGAAAGCCGGTTGGCCATCACCGTCCCAGCCGAACCCCCGCCAACTATCACAAAGTCGTACTGCTCCCGTAGATACTTCTGATTGAACGGTCTGCTCTCAGGGTCGAGGAGGTCGTAGTTGAAATAGGCCATCGCTGCCAACATAGCAGGGATGAAAGTCAACTTGCTGATGCCGCCTATTGTCAGAGCTGACTTTGCAGCCGCAGATGCCACTGTAAGGATCCCCATGCTGCTTAGTTCATGTTTCTGGAATAAGGAAAATAAAAAGTTAGTAAGATCACTGATCAGTGTCGCTATTGCCTAACGCACTCGCAATCTCAATTGGCTTCAAAGCGGAATTTTCAAAATGAAAAGGAATTGCGATTGCGAGTGCGATACGCAATAGCCCCTCAGGAGCTTGAGCACGAACATTTTAATTGTACTTCCCGTTTTTGAATCACTTTCGTTATTTAGAAACGTACATATTTACGGGGTTTATTCGTAGCATGAACTCCTCACGTTTCCATAATATATCAGGGGGATATATCAGGGGATCATGTCATGTCACACCAATTGACCTAGTCCCAAACTAAGCTCTAGGCTTGTATTATAGGTACTAAACAACGATATAAATACTTATGTAGAGAAATATATACTTAAATGCATAGAAAACATCCAAGACTCAGGAACAAATATTCACGCTCATCACACAAATATCTGCCCTTACCGGGATTTGAAGAAAGGACGGCTAGCTTCGTTCGTAGTTATGGTCACTACCAACCAACTTGGCCAGCAATAATTATTACACGTATTATTCTTCACCTTTACCACTCTTTGAAGATACGAAAGTCAATGTGCTAGGTATTTTAAGTACTAAATGTCAACACGAGGTGGTGATTCCTATCGCAATACAATTTTTCTCGATGACTTTATGTTACTTACTTGATAGGAGGAAAAAGTACATGCTCTGGGCACAGGATGATGACAGATATTTTATGAAAGTAAAATCACTAAACATTTCACACATTACTTAAACTCAGGAACCACAAAGACGAGGTCAATTATTCGCTGCCGTATTTGATATTTTTGGCCACAATTGAAATGATCGTGTGGGTCCTCTAAAGAATACTAATGCTAATGCTTTTGCCATTAGGTAAGTATCCTATTGCTTAATTATTTGTGCAATGCGTTAGTCCGTAGGTTCTGATCAAATTATATTAACGGGTAAATTCCGAATGATTAAACGGATGAGTAATACAAGTGTTGTGCAATTATAGAGCCTGGAGCGAATCCTAAAATAAATAAGGTGAAATTTGAGGTCTCGATCTTAGCGATTTACTTTTCCAAAGTTTGACTACGACAATCTAAATAAACTGTTATTGATTTCATGACAAAGTTCTAATGGCAGTATTGATCAAACCAATTTGGTTTTTTTTCCAGCTTGTGTTTGTCTGATAAAAATCGGCCAGTGGGCCTAATATGGCCGTGTTTATCGCGTGACAAAGTGCGGGTAAAACATCTGTCACTTTCTGACAATTCTAACACGTATGTAAGTAAGAGAGTGAAGGATGCTTTATACACATTTTGGCGATTTAACTCTTAAAAGGAGGTGTGGCCTGGCCATTTTGACTTGACTTGGTTCCAAGAGCCGTATTAATATACTGATCTTGGCTAAATGCATGTCTCAAGATACGTCAAACTTACCGTAAACCAATTTAAAAATAAACATATTTGACGCATCTTTAGTGAGCAATATCTCCCTATTAAGGTACGGCCGGCGGCCCTTGTAGTTGCTGGTTGCAATTTCCAAAGGTTTTTAACTAAGGATGCTACACATGACGGCTTTGCCGTTGTTCTGCGTTTGCGCAACTGTTATGTCACTAGTGGTAACGTAACAGCTCGCGTCGCATGCGGGATAAGATCATTATCTCCTAGCTATAAAGGTTATTATCGTAATGCTCATATGGCAATGGGACGTGTCATATGAATTCTTGGATATTTGCGGATGATTACAGGCATATGTATGAGATAACTATCAAATGTCTGCCTGTGTCGATCGATTTGTATGACTCGTTCTTCTTTTTTTTTAGTTGTTGGACCAAAATTTTGATTTGGTTTTTTAAATAGGACGCTGTCCGGTTGTTAGCTAAGACGTAAATATATAAAAGAAGGTTTATCAGGCTGAAGAATATCACAATATCTTCTATATATGTAGAGGAAAAAGTCACAAAATACGTACTCGTACGTACGACATACAGCAGATGGGCCAAATATACATAGACATTTTTATGAGCGGCCTATATTTATGACCTTGACTGATATGGACTTGGAAAGTTTTAGGCCAAAAAATAGTTCTTTATCTATAGGAGGAACCAACAATCAAAGCTGCATGTTAATTGCAACCAGTCAGGTGTAAATTAGTACACAACTTTATTCTAATTGCTATTGCCTGCAAATATAGATTTAGTGCGCCTAAACAAGTGGCATTTCGAGAACGTTAGCGAATGCAGAAATCGAAGGTTTAGTAAAGGATCGACGTAAGCTATTATACGCTCGCCTGTGTCGTTGGATAGCATTTCATCATCACCAGCCGCAAGACGTCCACTGCTGGACATAGGCCTTCCACACCCTTCCCTCACCCTTCCTCCTCCTTGGCTGGGTTCCACAACGATCGGTCCTCCGTTGCTGTCATCCAGCGTTAGCATTTACGGGCATGTTTTTTTGTGTCTAAGTGTAGAATACATACATAAACCCACGCCTTTATTCCCAGAGTGGGGTAGGCAGAGCTACAGAATTACCAACAACTCTAAAAACTTGTTAATAATTCTGTAACCACATTTTGCACTTTTAGGCTAAGATGTTTACCAGTGTATTAGTGACAGGTTGCAAGCCCATCGCCTAACAGTACTATACGCCTTTATTCCCTTAGCCGTCTCTTACGACATCCACGGGAAGATATGGAGTGGCACTATTCTAACCCGGCAACCACACGGGTAGTGTAGAATGGCTCATTATATTGCCTAATTATGAAGACATAATTATTTTATGAATCACCGACTAGTAAAGCGGCAGTATCCGGCCAAATTATCAAAAAACCGAATGGCCTTTATCGACATTTCGTAAACAATATTGTTTCCGATCTATGTCTTGACTTTATTTTGTAATTTTTAATTACTTTTGTAGAAAATTATAAAGCAATATGATGACGATGATGATGATGATGATGATGATGAAGAAGACCAGGGTGCCCCTGGTTATCGACCTTGAGAGAACGGGTTTCCCAAATGACGAAGTTTATTTACCCCACCGATTAGTGGGGTAAACTTAACTACTCATAAGTCTCACAACACTGTGACTTGACAAGTTGCTCAACGCCAACGTAAAGGGGTTGGGGTAGAAGTGTTGTCATTTGTAAAAGTTCATTTTCAAGGTGAGCGGCCATTCGTAAAAGTGGTAAAATATGATAAAATAATTCAAAATAATATGTTTTATTACGTAATGTAACTCTGTAAATACTCTAAAGTGCATCGGAGTCGAGATATTTAAATATTCATACATGGGCGTACTTTTAGTACCGAAAACGGAATCGTTAAATCTTAAATACCTCCGCTCCGATATTATTTAACGCCATAAATTACCTATATCTATGTGTATTTAGAGGTCCTCCAAATAACTATGTAAAAATCATACGTGGCCGCTAAAAAACAAAGTCAAATTTCTTAATACAAACTTACCCAATGCCCTTTTCAAAAAATGGATAAAAGTATGGAATTTACGTCGACGCTCGACGCGACCGTGTGACACCTTACGTCAATCCTATATGTTTTGGATAACGATAACGAATGACGAATGCATTTTGTCTAGGGCCTCTGAGAGGACAACGATTGTTGTTATGGACTTACGGAATATATAAACTGCGGATAGTTTTGGTTACTTAGGTTGAAAATTTGACATTTTAGTACCTACGATGACGCGATACCCTAGTTGGTAGTAACCCTGCCGACGAAGCTAGCGGTCTCAGGTTCGATTCCTTGTATGGGGAAATATTTGTATAATGAGCGCAATAGTTATTTGTTGTGAGTTTTGGATGTGTTTTATGTATTTATCTATATAAGTACAGTCAAAGACTTAAATTTGTGACCCACCTTAGGTCTATATTTAATCTGACATTCTACAATAATAAGGCTTTGTTTCCTATAAGTTATAAGTGACTTAGTATCTCTAATGACTTTGACGACTTCATGCATTTTAATTTGAAATGTTTCACAAATCAACGTAAGTGACCGTATGTTTATCGTCACGTAATAGTACCCATTTACCCATAGTACAAAATTTGAGCGTAGTTTGGAATTATGTTTTGTGTGAGATTTATGTCTATTTTTTTTTTAATTATTTATTCTAATTCTAGTGTCTAATAAACCTGAAATCACCTAATTTATTCGGAGTTAAAACAGAACATTGCTATCGGGCATAACATTCTGCTGAGCTTTATCTTTGAAAGCAAATGCACCTTGTTTGCTTTATAATCATAATCCATCAAGCAAGACGTCATTTAAAAAAATGCATACTGCGTTAAAAACGACCGGAAACATGTTTTGTTTTTAATTTATCGTTTCAAAGCGTACATAACATGTAATCATTCGACGTTACCCAAACTGACTATTATAGACAGTTTGGTGGCGAGCTTGCGCTCACATTACATTTTTTGCTATGTATGCACCTAAATTACAAACTAATTAAGTAAGTATACAAATATACCTTTTAATATTATTGAAAAAGAGGAAGAATGGATACTTTTGGAAAGTTTACCTACAACGACCCTTCCCAAAGTATTCCTTTTAAGGTATTTTTCACTGCGTTTGTTTTTGCTTTGAATTGTTTTTACCTCGGCCGCCATTAGGTACTGTCAAGTAAATAAGAACTTCTATCGTATCTTTGATAATACGATAATATGTCGCAGGCAATATGGTCGTACCTAGTTGAATACGGTGCATCTGCAGTCCTTTATGAAGCTTTTTGATAATGTGTGAATAACATACATACATACAATCACGCCTATTTCCCAGAGGGGTAGGCAAGGCTCCTGACAATTCTCTTTCGCTTCTTCCACATTCATACATCGAGTCATGCACGCGCGTCGGTTTCGGGTATTTAAGATTCGGCCCTTTTTCTCCTGTTTTTCTTATTTCATTCGAAAAAGTACGCCTAGGTCCCTTCCGACACTTCCACTCACTGTGAATTTTATTCAAGCATTTAGACGAAACAGTGACGTCAGTTGACGTAAAAGACGCTAAATTCACCTAACAATGACGCTTCCTCAACGCTAAAAAGTTAGTTTGTTACATTAGTAACATCGCAAGCCAAATGTTACCCAATATACAACTTTGTTGCTATTTTTTTCAGTCCTACCATTTTCCAGTAATTGCTTTCAAATATGTATTTAGGTACGCTTGGTTGAAGTTGAACGTAACTATTGTTAATTCAGTGTTATTTTCCTGTTGAAAAGGAAAAATTACAATTTTAATAAAAATAAATATCAGGGGACAATGTCACACCGATTAACCTAGTTCCAAACTAAGCACTAGGCTTGTACTACGGGTACTAGCAACGATATTAATACTTGAGTGTATAGATAAATATATACTTAAATAAATAGAAAACATGACAATGACTCGGGAACAAATATTCGCGCTCATCACACAAGTATCTGCCCTTACCGGGATTTGAAGTAGGAAGGGTCACTTCTAACTAGGCCAATGCGTCGTGAACTAAATAAAAGCGTGTGATAAGTTTACTTAGACAAAAAAAAACGTTAATTTGGGACCCATTTCAAAAAAAATATGCTTGAAATCGTCAATGTCATTAGAGATGCCAAGTCATTTGTAACTTTTAGGAAACTCAACCTTATTGTTGTGCAATGTCAGATTGACTTTGGACCTAAGGTGGCTACCAAATTAAATCTCGTGACTGTAGATACACACATACAATCACCCCTCTTTCCCCTAGGGGTAGGCAGAGACCAAATCGTTCCACTTGCTACAATCCAGACAAACTTCCCTCGCTTCCTCCCTCCTCCCTTCCTCCTTCATACACTTGGTTTGGTTTAGAGTCACCTGACCTGGCCCTTTCTTAATCCGTCCCCGATCTGATCGTGGAACGTTCGCCTTGGCCGCCCTCTTTCTACAGAACATTTCCTCCTTCTTGTCTTCTTCTACTTTTAAGTATCAATAATTATCGGTTGATTGAGTACATCACCAAGTTACCGTTTGACTGTTGATTACAGTGTCATGTCAATGTAGATCGCTATTATCACGCGCGCGCTTGGGAATTAGGTTGTTCCTACGATCTCTGTTGCATCATCCATCGGAATGGTACATGTAAGTAGAGCATATTGATGGCGTATTGTTAGATGTTAGAGCTAGACTAGGGCTTGTATTTAACACTGTAAAAATCATATCGTTTTTGAGTTGTTATCGTATTGTCAACGTTTTGATAGCTCTTATTTACTTGACAGTAATGGCGCCCGAGTTAACCGCAATACGATTAGGCTAATTCTAGTACGATTTGGATTTGAACGCCTAGAATAGAGGTGTTGGGAAGCCCCAACGTTTCACGAACATTAGTAACTTCTCTTTCTAACAATCAAGACTCGGAAAACACAATGTTTGCCGCATTCTGCTTTCTTATTTTACTCAATCACCCAAAGGTTAGCTGGAAGAGATCCCTTAAAGGGATAAGTTCGCCTTTGTACATTCTAACTCTGTATTGTATTAGATTTTCTGTTTTTTTTTTGTGTACAATAAAGTGTTTACATACATACATACATACACAATAATAGTAATGACGGCGCCACTGGACGCTCGGCGTTTGCTCGGCGCAGTCTTAAAGAATAAAACCTTTAAGCTATTGTCATAATTTATCTGATGTCTTTGTGGTCGTAATTCACATGTTTAAAGACAGCATTGTCAACTTTTTGTAAGGCCCAACAAAGGTCCAGTAAACAATCGGTTTTCACGAACGATTCATTATAGTTAAGCGAGTGTGGAAATAATAGCCATTCTGCCCTTTGTTCAATTGATTATTTAAAACAATAACTCCATTGTAAGGTGTAACCGTTTTTAAGGTTTTGTCAGATTGGGATTTATTATTGATCCTCTATTCTGCCCTCCTAAATGACGTTCGAGCTGGTTCGATTCCTGGGAGGAAGAAGAAAATTTAAGAAAATATTTGAATGCAGTTTTGTTTCTTTTTAAAAATAAAGAAATGTCTCGTTTAAGTAAAATGAACTAACTTAAGGATTTAAGGTAGTTTCCCTCTAGGGCCCGACTTATCTTTCCACCCTGTATATATATATAAATGTTTAAATACATAAAAAAATATCCAAGACTCAAATCACATACTTCATTTAACATCTGTTTGACCTTAAGGCCAGCCAGCTCGGAGCACCCTTACAGGTTCTGAACTCCTGGTAATAAGATGACTAAACACCCTCATCTGAAAGATTTACCCATACCGGTAAATTAACCCAATAACCAATATGGTTTTACCGAGTAGAATAGAGCCCCAGTGGGTCTAGTATGGTTGCGTTTATCACGTGACAAAATGTGGATAAAGCATCCGTCACTCTCGTACTTATACACGAGTCAAAACGTTACTGTGAAAGATCATGGGGCCCAATATGGCTGCGTTTATCTCGTGACAAAGTTTGGATAAGGCATCCGTCACCTTCTGATACTTAAATAGGTATAGTCTTTATTATTTCTAGCGAGCCGATCTTCTACACAAAGGCCATTGTTTGCGTACAATACTATTATCTTTCTTTGTGTCCGTAACCGCAAGCCGATTACATACAAAAAAGTTAGAACTACATTGAATGTCCATAGAATTATCAACCCTATCCTCTTAGTCAGTAGGTTTAAAATGTAAAGTGTCAGGATACAGATATGTCTTTATTATTTGAACCGGTCTTATTCCCTACACAATATTACCATCTTCTGTCGCCAGGGTTGTACTTTACATTTTAAACCTACTGACTAAGAGGATAGGGTTGATAATTCTATGGACATTCAATGTAGTTCTAACTTTTTTGTATGTAATCGGCTTGCGGTTACGGACACAAAGAAAGATAATAGTATTGTACACAAACAATGACCTTTGTGTAGAAGATCGGCTCGCTAGAAATAATAAAGACTATACGAGAGTGACGAATGCTTTATCCACGTCTGACACCCGATATAGACGCAGCCATACTAGACCTGCTGGTACGTATAGCTCGATAAAGAATTAAAGGGCTAAGGTCGGCCTTACACTTGGTAAGTTTACTTATGTAAGTAGCGACGCAGTTATTTGTTAGACTACGATAGAAATATTTCACGAACATCATTTTCATTATTTTTTTGACGTGTTACTCTGTACTGTATTAGTTAATTGTGGCAACTTCACTGGTCAATGTGTTATGTAAGTTTTTCTGTTATATTTTTTCTTTACTTGTACCGTTTGTGCCCAAATAAACATTAAACATTAAACATTTTTTTCCAATTCTAACAGATAGCTGTGTCCTTACTTACGTAAGTAAAACTTACAAGTGTAAGGCCGGCCTAAGAGCGGCACCGCTATCTTTCGCTTTATAGAAATTTAGTGTGTCAAAGAGCTAACACGGTTCGTATTTTTCCAACTCGTCACGTGCAAGGTCGTCACCGACCGGAAACAACGTCATTATGCGCGGTTATGAAATAAAAGGCGCTAGGTTGTGGCCGCTGGGTTCAAGAGTCGTCGGGGAAGGTTTGAGACGAGGCTCTAATGCTTGATTGATTGATTGATTGATTGATTGACAGTGTGCGTAGTGTGTTGAGATGTGACCTTGTAACGCACCTTTAGTTTTCGTAATATTGTAATTTCTGAATGCGTTTCTTTAATTTCTTAGGCAATGTGTCATATCGTCAGTTTCGGGCTCCATAGCCATATTGTAAAAACTTGTCTACACTAATATTATAAAGAGGAAAGATTTGATTGTTTGTTTGTTTGTTTGATTGATTTGAATAGGCTCTGAAACTACTGGATTGATTTGAAATATTCTTTCACCATTAGAATCCTGCACTATCCCTGATGAACATAAGCTATGTTTTATTTTTCTGCACGGACGGAGTCGCGGGCAACAGCTAGTCCCTTACAACTTTGTCATGTCCATTTGTCTATGTCCGTTCATATATCACAGCCATTTTTTTACTTAGAGATTTTGGCGAAACAGTTCATCACCCCTAAAAACTTGAGATTGTCACTTGTTTTTCACCGGAACAACGTCATTAAGTCATTACTCATTATACACGGTTATGAAATTCGTCGCCGTCGTCGGTTTTGGGTTCAAGAGTCGTCAGGAAAAGTTCGAGGCCAGGCTCTAGTGCTTGATTGATTGATTGACAGTGTGCGTAGTGTGTTGAGATGTGACCTTGTAACGCACCTTTAGTTTTCGTAATATTGTAATTTGTGAATGCGTTTCTTTAATTTCTTTTTCGGGTTCCATAGCCATATTGTAAAAACTACTCCATTATAATTTCGTCATGTCCATTTGAATATGTCCGTTCGTATGTCACTGCAATTTTACTTAGAGATTTTGGCAACGCAAGTTTATCAGCCCTAAAACTACCATGGGTTAATGGCAAAAACAGAATATTTGCAGTTTCGTCATCGTTTGTATGTCACAGAGATTTTACTCAAAGACGATGGATTGACAGTGTGCGTAGTGGAAAAAAATCTGTTCGGTTTAACACGGAGGCTAAGAATATGGTTTTATTAAAATTCGGCATTCGATTGTTTTGTACGACATCAAAATATCTGGCTTAGAAGATAGTCCGTTTTATAATATTTTTTATCTACATCTAGGTATAAGTATCATAACTTCAATATAGTACTTTAATGTTAACATTAAAGTATTATATTTCATTAAAGTATCGGTTATCGATGTAGTTGCATCTAAATGTTAACTTTAAAGCCTCGGTGACCTATACTTAAAAGCTAACATTAAGATACACGTACATTAAGATACAGGGCAACACTGCAGCCCAACTACTCGCCTGTCGGCTCGTGTCATAAAACCACACTCGTGCATTAATGCCTCTCATTATGCACCAGTCAGATTAATAACTATTTCAAGGGTTCGTGACGGTCTTCTTTAAAGGCTTCGGCACACCAAAAGCAGGGCAGGAGCAACGCAGGTGTAATGCGAGCCAGCGCGTTTTCTACACTGGGTGTCCAAAAACCAACGACAAAACTGAGTAACTAACTTTTTAAATTGTTCATGAAGGTTTTCTTTGAGGAACTTAGGGTCTACAAAGTTAGGAAACCTAAGTTCGACAGTTTAAGTTTACCTATAAGTGCTAAATGTTGAATCAAATCTGCTTGATTTCGCAATTAGCAACCGGTCATCGTTGTATAAAAATATCTCCAGACAACCTCCTTTATTGTATACCCATAGCTTTACTTGTTTCCATAAAAACCTTCAAAATTGTGAATGTAAACCTATCCAAATAGTAGACTGTGTAACATATCTCGGTGTAAAAGTCGATGCCACTTTCTCCTGGTACCAACATATAAACTACATTTGTAACAAATTGAGAACCCTTCTTGGTAAATTTTACCACTTAAGTTATAAGGTCCCTAGCAATATATTAAAATGTCTGTATTATGCGATAGTAGACTCTGTGTTGGGCTATGCGCTGGACTGCTATGGACTCACATTTAAATCTTACATAGACAAACTAGAGGCATTACAATTACGATTCCTAAAATTAATGGTTAGTAAAAAAACAAAAGCAAATTGTAAAGGAAATTATACTAAGTTATTTAAAATCTGTCAAATATTACCAGTAAGCTTAAAACATAATTACCTTCTTGCAGTTAACAACCATGGCACTCTAGCGCATATCCCTACACCCATTGAGCATACTCATGCTACTAGGTCGGTGTCCGCGGGTAAGTTTGAGGTTCCCCGTGTCTCCAACTATTTTGGAGACAGAACGGTAAATAAAAGACTGCCTTACCTCCTAAATAGCCTACCCGCGAACATCCGTCATGAACCAAATAAATTTAAGTTTAAGAAAGAGCTCAAAAAACATTTACTACAGACACTTGAATGACAACTGCTTTCATAAGCAATTGTCACTCAGGTGTGTATCATACCTATTTAGAACCATATCTTATTTATTTTGTTACTTATTTAGCTAAATAGAGACTCCTGCCTGCAGACAAACTGTAAAAACAGTTTTGCGGGAATATTGTTACATATTTACTTTTGTACCGTGGTGCCTAATAATATAATAAAAAAAAAAAAAAAAAAAAAAAAACATTAAAACATTGAAGAAGAAGAAGAAAAACAATTTATTCAGAGAGAACGCGCACAAAGCGAAAATAACAATGTTTTACAGCACAATTATCGAAAACTTGGCAGTTATACAATTGGCAGTTATTGCTTAATTTTGCAGTCAGAAGGACATTTTATTTATTTATTTATTTATTTAATAATTGGCACACCAACAAAGTACAAGGCTATACATTTTGTAACTTAATGAATAAGGATCACATCTGACCTGTACTTCAATAACAGGAGTGCAACAACATTCATAATAGAACTAGGTCAAACAGTAGAAATAACAATTTTCACTAACGAGACTAGAAAAACTAAATTAAATCGTAACTTTTAAAATGAGTTTAAATTTAAACAGAGATAATTTGGTAGAAGAAGAAGAAAGAAATTGATCAAAATAAAAAATATATCTAGCCTAATAATTTTAAGTAAAGACCGTGAAATTTTGAATCGAATTATAAAAGAACTTGCACTTTCTACAGTTACGTGCTTTTGCAGGTTACGAGCAAGGAAGCATGTGTAATGATACTGTTTATAAAACATTCCTTGCCGCAAACTTATAAGGTGCATGTAGTTTTACCACGGAAATTGAGTCAACGGTACAGAATATAAATGGGTATTGTTATTCAAACTGTATGGTTGATTGGGATTATACCACTTTTTTCCCGTGAATTCGTTATAAAACACTAGCTTCTGCCCGCGACTCCGTCCGCGTGAAACTCGTTTATATCGTAGCTCCATACAAATTTTCACCCTCCATTTCACCCCCTTAGAGGATGAATTTCAGGGAATAAACTATCCTATGTGCTTTCCTGAGATTCAAACTATCTTTGCACTAAATTTCACCTAAACAGACAGACAGATAGACACACTTTCGCATTTGTAATATTAGTATCGATATGGATATGGATATGGATAGTCGCTTTCCGCATCTGCCTGTCTTTCTGTCTGTCTGTATATCAGATAAGTCCTCCTAAACCAGAGGTCCCCATACTTTAGTCTCTCATAGACCACTTAGCATTTGTTTCAGTTTAAGGTGGACTGCTTACCTAACGTTATTACGTAAAAACGAAGTAAAAAATCTTTGGGATTTTTTCCACGGATAACGTTGGAGGTCTAGAAAATTTACACAGGCTACAATAAAAATTTTGCGCGGAAAAAAGTTTTTTATAAAGTAAAAAATTACACACAGAAAATTGAAACATAATTTATATTGATAATATTTGTTTATTTCTATATTTAATAAGGAACCTACTATCTGTCTGTGAGTATGTATGATTCCATTAAGACTGCACCAAGCAAACGTCGAGCGTCCAGTGGCGCCCTCATTACTATTATCGTGTTTTCTAATTAAGTAACTAAATAATTTCCTTAGAATCAGACGATGTGTTTGAGTAGTCAGCTTAACGGGAAAACGTGGCCACTTTTTTCCATTAAGTTGACAACTTGATGGTGAATTGGTGCCCTATAAAATAATAAGTTTGTAACTGCCAATAAAACTGTTTTTTTTATGGAATGATATCCTTTGAAATCATAGTTTTAACCTTTCAAAACCCGATACATATAGCGAAAAAACATAACAGTCTTTAGTGTCTTAAGATAGAATTCAAGTACTTTTTTTACTGGCTCTCTCGGGAGCCTGCGGGTACCAAAAGGTTAAAGAGTGACCCAGCAGACTTCACCATGGCATATGACTTATTCTGTGACCATGGCAACGAGCTACAAAGAAAAGTTATTTTCCCATACTTAAAAAATAGTACATTATTGCCTAGGCGCGGAAAGTAAGGGATTTTCTGGCGAGGTGGTAAGCAGGCCGAGCAATAGCGAGGCCTGCTAAAATACGAGTCAGGAAATCCTCGTTTCCGCCGAAGTAAAAATAATGCTTTTCTCAAACAATGCGAGGAAATGATACAAATACATAATTATTTTTGAAAACCTTTGACAAATTCGGAGAGAATGTTTGTTTGTAAACTACGAGTACTATTACGAGTAGTTAAGATAGCTTCACGCACAACGCGCCGCCCGCCGTGTGGGCCGGCGCTGCACCCACAAGTTGGGTGTACGGGATTTTTTTCACGTTCCTTTCGATTTTATATGCAATAGAGAGTACTTTTAATAAACAATGTGGACATGGACGGAAAGTGTTTTCATACGTTTATTTTACTCCTAGGAGGAAAATGAGGCACTTCGCGTCTTCGTTTTTCAAAAGAAAGGTCATCCTTTCCGAGCATGTTTGAGAAAAATACAATTACCTATGAGTTGAGCTAGCGCTGATTCTGTTCGGCGGTACGGAACCTTTGGTGTACGAGTCCGACTTGCACTTGACCGCTTTTTTTGCCATTTTTTTTCTATTAGGTGTAATAATGCAAAACCCTTCATTTTCTTATGAATGCTCGTGCGTTGAGCAAACTAAGTACTCGTTTTGGCTATCAAGGCATAGGCCAAGGGCCCTGTTGGGCAAGCAATGCTGTCGCTATTAAGGTATTGGAGAAAGGTCGTGATTTTATTTAATAACGCATGTGTAAAGGTTATATTTGGTTGGTATAAACAACGGTTGTTAGGGTTCCATAGTCAAACTAAGAACCCTTATAGTTTCGCCATTATGCTAGTAATTTCACCGGTTGTCGCACTCCCGCACAGGAACACAACAATGTGAACACTGCTGCTTAGCAATATTAAAGAAAAAGATGGTGGTAGCGATCCGGACGGACCTTCCACAAGGTGGTAGGTGGTGCACCACCACTAAATATATGCCCACATTATTACATTATGTTTTCTAAATGATATTAAAAATTATAATCTCCTAGTATTTACTACTTTAAAAGAACTAAACGGACGCACAAATAGACTGGCAGAAAAAGCTATGTATTTTGTACTATGTTGAGGTTTTGTTATATTAGTCGACTAGCGACCCGCCGTCGCTTCGCTTCGGTTTATGTGAGTATGATATAGCCTATAGCCTTCCTCGATAATTGGGCTATCTAACATTGAAAGATTTTTTTAAATCGGACTAGTAGTTCCAACAAACAACTTCAGCTTGATAATCACTATCACTACATAGTATAAAACAAAGTCGCTTCTCGCTGTCGTAAAATAAAATTTTGAAAAATATTTTTTTTTAATGCACCTCCCCTACACGTAACGTGGGGATGTCTTTTTTTTTTCTTGCCTACCCCATAGTGTGGGGTGTCGTTGGATAGGTCTTTCAAAAATATTGCGGGTTTATGAAAACAATTTTTCGATTAAGGGATCCGTTTATGAAATATTAAGCTTTAAAGCGCTATTTTTTGTTAGAGTCAAGTGTCCCCCCCCCCTACAGCCAAAACTACAAGTACTAAAAATCTGAAAAAAATCTTCAACGAAAGCGCATATAACGAATTTTAAAGGAAAACTATCACGGCTAAGTAGACATGATTAGTTCCTGAGATACAGGCGATTAACGGGTTTATACCTACTAAAAATCATCTAAGACAGCGCCAAATAACTTTAAATAGAAAATTGTTTCATATATGTTGATTTTTGAGATAGTTTTTTGTGTTTGTCGTTACGGCTTCGGAACCCTACACTGAGCATGGTCCGACATGCTCTTGCCCGGTTTTTAATAGATAGAGTGATTCAAGAGGAAGGTTTATATGTATAATAGATTCTGGTTTATGTACGGGTGTTACAGAAAACTCACATAGACCGAAGCGAAGCGAGGGCGGGTCGCTAGTATTACTATAGATAGATAGTACCTACTATGATATCGATATCATTGCGCGCTTGCATTCGACGACCTTAGTAATAACCACTTGACCGTCCGACGATAGCATAGTATCCGAAACCAATATGCTCTCAACCGTCCGCGGATACCTTACTATCCCGAGGGGTGGAAGGAGGAGCGGTTGATTTTAGAGCCATCTAATGGAATATTTCGGCATTATTTACTAATTCTATTGATGCAACAACGTAGCCTAACCAAATAGTTAGCTCTAAAAAATATAGATGGCAGTGTACGCCATTTGCTTACAAGGACAACATTTTTATTTGCCAGTGCTCTAAGAAACTGCGCGTGATTGTGATTATTTGTGGAGAACTCTTAGTTATGTCGTAAGTATTTCACGTTCATTTACATATTTTTGGGTGTTATTATACATCAAAATAATCAGGAATGTGTACTTTCTACAATAATGTGTATCATCTTCTGTTTGTGATAGTGTGATGACTGTAATATCAATTTGAAATATCAAGGTTGTTTTCGAGCTGGGGCAGTGAACGTTTATAGCCTAATTATTAGTAATTTGGAGCTCTGTTTACAGAAATATACAATAAATACTGAAGATTGGTTTATAGAGAACGGATTAATATACTTAAACATAAGAAATATATCAAACTACTTTAGGATTCATCAAAACATTTACGGTGTTTCTCAGGTTTTATGCCGTGGACGGTTGACTATCCGCGGACGTTTTAAAATATATCAGAAATAAGGGTTTGTACAAACGATTTCTCGTGTGTCTTGATTATTCGGTGTTTGGAAATGTGTTTTTATTTGCATGTATTCTTTCAGTTACCTACGGATATAGATACTAATTTAAAAAATGGTTTTATTTAGCTTGACTTTGTAATTTTGTACATTTGTTTGTTCAGATACCTATGTGTTTCAAATATTACAACAGTTTTTTCAACCACTTCTACTTCTTTGATCATTATGAAATTTTGATTTTGATAGTTTCAACCTTCGATCCTTGAATCCTGATGATGCAGAGGTAGGTACTGCTCACCAGCACTATTAAACTTAAGAAGCTTTTGATTTAAAAGTAGCATAGTGGGTATCAAGCAAAGACTGTTGTCATTATTATTGATATACAAAATTTATCTACTTTTGACACTGGATACCATAGTCTCCACGGACGTTTAAGTGTATATCAGTTGTAGGCAGCCTTATGCAGACGGCCATCTTGTTGCACTTGTTGGAAGGAGTAGGGAATTTGTTTAATTTATTTTGATATCTTATTGAGAACTATATATGTTGATTGTGGTGTCATTTAAAAGTTGAAATAGTCTTTTTTTATAATATGTAATAAAAAAAGAGGGTCATCGCGCAATATTTCCTGTAATTAGTCGTCAAATAAAAACTTTCAGCAATTTTTACCAATTTCCTAAGTTTAACCTTGATTATAGTCGATAATCATGGATATTTTTAGTATAACTTTAAAAGTATTTGAACAAATGAACGTTCATTTATGCCTTAGTATTTTTTTCTTTATTTTAGCTTGTGTAGTTTAGAAGATACAGACGTTTTTGTAGAAAGTTGTGGTTGCGCAGCGCGGGGCGTGCGTCGGTAAAATAACCCGGACGGTTGAGAGTATAATGGTCTCGCGGGCCGGACGGTCAAGTGGATAAATAACTATAACTGCAATGTAGTAGTCAATGCATTCTATGCATACGCTATTGGTCGTCACATTAAATTTAAAATACTTTCTATGCATTTCTAAGCTTCTTTGGTATGAAACGGTTGAATAATCGTATGTTCCGTCTCTACATTTCATTCTCGTTCTTGGTAAAGCAAGAGCAGGACCAAATGCCTATTTAATGTGTATAATGGCAATCTCTGCTTTCAGAGCTAATATCTCTTAAACGGCTGAACTGATTTTCACGAAACCTAGCTAATTACCATCCAGATTAAACTAGCTCTCTTCAGTGACAATTACATCTAAATCAGCTCATCCGTATGGCAGCTAAGATGCTACAGAGAGACACATGGACACACAGGTACACAGATACCAAAGATACACGCATTCGGAAGACGCGATGGCCTACACTCGGATTTTTATTCTCACAGAAAAAATGTAAACAAAGGTGTTGCCGTAAACGAAAAACATTTGCAGAATTCAAAATATTTTTACTTTCCACAATTATAAGAAATCGACTGTCTATAAAAAAACTATATATTGTAATTAAGATTAAAGAATTTAATCTGTTGATGGAAAACTTCATTTTGATATAAACTCTTTGTTGTGTTAATTTAAAACGTGAAAACCGATTTTTTTCGCAAAATTTATTTATTGCACTGGTATCATTGACTCGATACACCCGTGTTAACAAGTTGTCGGCTGCTTGAAAGATTTGAGACGTTACTTCACTCGCTTCGCTTCACCATTCGTGCTCCCGTCATAATCGCTTTCCAGTGACTCATTTATGCGATTTTAATTTCAATTATATCTCAAATTTATTTCGGTTCGAGCGAAATGATAACTTAATATTATATTTCTTGCTGGCCCTAACTTTGAGATCCCCTGAAATGTCACTTTGACAGTGACGTAACTTTGTTTACATTTTTTCTGTGAGAATAAAAATCCGAGTGTAGTCGTAGTGACCCTGCCTACGAAGCTAGCGGTCCCGGGTTTGATTCCCGGTAAGGGCAAATATGTGTGTGATGAGCGCGAGTATTTGTTTGTGTCTTGGATGTTTTCTATGTATTTAAGTATGTATTTCTCTGTATAAGTAGTTATTTATATCGTCTTTTAGTACCCATAGTACAAACCTAGAGCTTAGTTTGGGACTAGGTCAATTTTGGCGTGTGTCCCTTTAAAAAAACTTATAAGACCCCTCTTTTATGTCGGGGGGCTAACAGGGGGTTTAGAAACCCCTCGCAAACAAATTGTCTAGACTATTTCGAGTATGCTGGCTGCTAGCGTAAATTGTCTCTCTCTCTCTGTCTCCCAGCTTCTTAATAGAGTTCGGCTGGCTATCGCTATCACCATTGCACTCTCAACTGACAGTATCTCTGTCACTCGTGTTCCATACAAAAACGAAGATTGCCGAACTACATTGAGATAATAGAAGCACTGTGCTCACGTCTTGTATGTTTACAAAATACTGTTTTACGTTATGTTGTTTTAGAAAATAACACTTAAACGTGCTTGATGTTTTAACTTGCTTATGCAATGCATGCTAATATAAAGAACATTGAAACAAAGGTAACCGGGGTCTCTTTTGACATGATATCGTATTGTTTCTATACAGTCAAGTTAAGAACAGCTTCATGACGTTGGCAATACGATAACATGTAACATGTCAAATGCAATATGGTTTTACCGACTAGAATGTAACTAAACTTACTCGTGCACTCGTAACGAAAAACCTGCCAATGCCTACTAATATAGACAGGTACAAAAGTGAAATTATCAGTCTGCTCTTATGCCTTTATGACTACATTGCTAAAACAATATTGATAAAATTCGGGTTTGAGATAGCTTAGAGTTTGTAGAAGGACCTCGGATACTTTTAATTTCCAAAAAGTTTTTAAGCAAATAACGATCTAGGAATAAGCGAAAGAAGTCACAGGTAAATATAATGACTGTGAAGTATCTTAAGTTTCCTTAATAAGAAAAGTATTTGAGATATCAGAAAGTTGTTGAAGGCTAAGTAATACCATTTAGCTAGAACCGCTAGGATACTATCCAATTACTAACCTTTTACTCGCGTTTAAGTTACCTAGATACTTATAAAGTACTTAAGTTCTGCCTAACAAACCCTTTGATTTGAAAAGCGATGAATAATTTTGTTTTTAAGTCATTAAATAAAGGACATTTTAAAAGCTTAATTTCACCACATTTAAAATTATGAACACTTAAATTAATGTTAACACGTTTTAAATCAAAATTAAATACCACTAAAACACTTTTTTTAAATACCTTTAACACCAACGAAAATCCACAGTTTGTACACTTGGTAGACGCGATGTGTGGTGCGCGGTGCAGCCGACACTGCGCAGGAGTGGAACGGGCGGGGCGGCTTGCGCAAGCGTTCCCGCGGTCAATGTTAATAGGGGTGAGGCAACTGGCTGGTTAGGGGATGGCCATATGGCCTTTTGAAGGACGTATTTTTATATAATCAGCGATCGTACCTAACTACAATGTTAAATGCTGTTATATCTGTAGTATCACACACACACATACACCATATAAACTCAATTAGTATATAAGAATTTGAATTGAATTGGATTCATTTCGCGTGTAAGCTTTGGTTTGTTGAACTTTTAATACTTATGATTATTTGTGTTAAATAACCAATCGCTTATTATACTCGTAGAAGAGCGAGGCCTCCTGTCACGGGTATTATGGACTTACTAAGAGGTCTCAACCTTTACAATTTTTTTAACCTAAATTTCTAAGGCCCACTTGCGTGGACCAGAGTTAGCGTCCTAACCCGGGGTTAGGCGGCAAACCACGTACAAAAGTAGACGCTTAACTCTGGGTTAAGGGCTAACTCTGGTCCGCGCAAGTCCGCCTAACAAAAATAGCCATTTTTCATTTTAGTTTTCAAAAAGTAAACATTTTTCATTTTCATCTGTAGTGTATTCAAAAGATAAGTAAAGATAGGAGGTGAAAAAGCTGGCAGAGAAAAGAAAATTGGTTGTTACTCCACCGTCAAGAGCCTAGATAAATAAATACATACAGGGTCTCCCAGAATTTGACTTAAATTTTACGGCATAAGTAAACACCTTCTTCACCAGTTAAATAGATTAAAGTTAGCTATAAAGTTTTAATGATACTGCTTTGCCTCCTTTTGCCGAAAATAGCTATAATTCGTAACATAACCAATATACAGGTATACTGCAAGCGTAACACAGTACTCGTATATAGAACACCTACATACACACTAAGTACACACATAAGTTACGGATCACTTACAAGACACAATATCTTCAGCTTCTCTCTTACCTAAGTGTAGATACAGAAGGAGTTTATCTTACAAACGATGGGAACTTGTTCCAGACTCTGATAGAGTAAACCGCGAAAGATTGCTAATACACATGCGTCTTATTTAATGAAAAAGCAAGAGAGATTGGTCCTAGGTTTCAAACGGCTTCCGCTTCCAAGGGCCATAAAGGAAATATTAACGATGGATTGTTTACATTTTTGCTGTACATAAAAGATGGTTTCGTCGGAAATACCGGCCCTAGGCAGGAACTGTCTATTACGCTCGCGCTCCAATTCACAATCCGCCAATTTATCGTTTACTACTTTGTTATCAGAATTAATGTTGAAAAGAAGCGGTTGTTTAACAATAATGATGTCCGACTAATATCCTTTTAATCCTTCGTATACACAATAAAATAAAGTGGTAGTCCTTGTTTAGATCATAACATAAAATACTGGTCCAATGTATGATCCTTGTGGCAACCTTTCAGGGAGGCCTATGTCCACCAACCGTCCTTCGTATGAAATGATGGTGATAATGATGGAGTACAAGAGCATAAGGGTGTTATTGTTATTATTATTATTCGTTAGCATTAAGTGCCCCACTGCTGGGCCTCCCTCTCCTCCTTCCATCCGTATTCCTGACTAGTTCTGGTTGTTACAACCTCCTTTATTTGCGATCCTGGTCCTGTTACATACACTCGAACTGCCGCGACACCGAATTCTGTCATGTGCGGGATCCAGTTTGTCGTTATAAAGGGGTGTTATAAAATATTAAATTTCTGTGCTTTTTGAACCATTTTGGAGTAAATATTTGTAACTAAATAGTTCTTTTTTATCATCGTTTTACCTGGATATTTATTGAGTGTGAATAGGCATTTTCTGGGTAAGCGTGTACCACCTTTAGTTGATACTTTAAACATTGGTCACAATTATTATTTTTAAACTGCTTATTTTAAAAAATGTTAACATTTTGACGTCTGTTTGACATTTTAAGTTTTAGAACCAAAAGCCATATAACAATAACTATTTAAGAAAAAGGAGTCATAATAATGCAAAGTATGTAGACGAAATTATTGTCTTGTAAAGCAGATTTGTTTTTCTATTTAGGTTTACACCCATTCTCGGCCCTTAATGTCTGGTCCGATTCGAACGCAGTGCATAACCGCTCTAAAATGGTTCTAAAGGTGAAGTACACTTGGAACTGTTTCGACATGTTACTCGTCTACGTGCGCGCGCGCATGCCATGCTTCGACAGTTTAGCCAGCGAAGGACCGACTTGCGAAACCTAATCCTTATGCCGACCCTTCTGCGAACAGTTGTAAAGTTATGTGACCCTAGTAAAAATACACGAGTAAGTCCACTTAGTTCGTTATAATAACTATTAGGCATCGTTCACACCAAACGTATTGTCCGCCGCCGACTTTGAGCATGCTCACTGTCTGTATTGTTTGTTGTAATAGCGTAGGGAGGCGATGGCTGAGATACGCGTCATACTGAACGGGTGCTGTTTGTGGGGTCCGGTCTGTTCACGTCTGCAAGGACTTAGTGTTCAATTAATTATTTCAGTTATGGCTTTTGACGTAGAGACCTCATCGTGTTGTTCTCCTAGCTATTATTTTTAGTTTAATGTATTTGACCGTACATTTGCAATGTCTATATTTTTGCTAGTTCTGATAATTAATATTTATTACTTTATTACATTGTAATGTAACTTACTTTTAAGTATTATTGTATTTTATTTTATGATTGAAACAATGACCTTCTGCTGGAGTTTCTTGCGGCGTTTCTTCTCCGCAATGATGATCTTGTCCGAAGCGCTAGCAGATTCACTCATTACCAACGAGTAAAAGAGCCTGAATGTGGCCAATTTACTGAATGTATATTTTGATGTTGATTTTTTGATTTTTGAAATGTCGGTTCAATACGAGAAGTTATGTATGGAAAAGCGATAAAATGCGTAACGTGCGTTCACAGTCAGCGACGGACAATACGTTTGGTGTAAACGATGCCTTAGAGCTAATGACTTCTAAATGGTCTAACCAATTTTCGTCAAACTTAGCTGAGGATAATCCCGATTAAACTAGCTTTCTTTTTTAAAACGTCGACATCGGTGCTTCCGTTTGGGAGCTACGATGCCAGAGACAGACACATACACAGATACAAACTTTTAACTTATAACACTGCACGTTCCTTTTCGGGGGTTAAAAAGGGTTTGAATCATATACAAATGGGACTTATACCCCTTATGACTTGAACCTCAGAAGATTTATATAACAGTTGCGGGTGGTAGGACCTTGTGCAGGGTCCGTCCGCATCGCTACCACCATCTTATCCATTAACCTACCGCCAAACAGCAGTGTTCGCATTGTTGTGTTCCGGTTTGGGGATAAGACAGCCGATGAAATGACTAGCATAGAGGCATTCCATCTTAGTCCTCAGGGTTGGCAGTCTTAGGATTGCATTGCAGTCTTGTGAATGCGAATGTCTATGGGTCACAGTTTCCACTTACCATCAGGTGGCCTGTATGCTCGTTTGTCATCTCTATGCCATAAAAAAAAAAGTTGCATCGTGAAGGAGTGACAAATAAACACACAAACTTTCACATTTATAGTATTAGTAGGACATATGCGCAAAACAAATTATTTTTGCAAAATAATAACTTAAGTACTTCCAAATTATTCCATTTCTTTTAATTTCACTATTACGTCTATTACCCATAATTACCAAAACATACGCGTTACCTTGCATTACGTCCTGCCGTCTGGAACTCAGCTTTACCCTAAATTTAAATCTCGGTTCAGTAATTAACAGAGAGAGCTAAACAAAATGAAAAACAAAAGTCTTTTTAGCATTAAAACCATTAAAAATTGTGCAATTACCCAATGCATAATGTTTCACTGAAAGGCATGAGTCAAGTCAAGGGTCACGTGTTTATGTAAGTTCGCTTGTTGCAGGTAAGGAAAGCCGACGGCTCTGCAGAATTGGCTATAAGGCTCAGGTTATACAGGAAGAGAGACGTAAGAGGTAAGGGTCTTTGGCGTGTTTTCAATTCACTTTCATTTACTGTGCTTATTATGTTTGGGTAAGTTTGTCTAAACATAATATAAAATATTTGTGCTGGCAGCCTGTTTCTCAGTTTTTATTTAGTAATTGCTTAATTTTGTTGAATTTTTATCTTAGTTGTGATTAGGTTTACATACATACATACGTTTACTCCTGTTATCCCAGAGTGGGGTAGGCAGAGCTACAGAATTACCTAATTAGGCGCAGATGAAATGAATTAGGTTTATTTTTGCTTTGATTTAATTTGCTTTAGTTTTTTAAGTATGTATGTCTTTATAAGTAATTTTATCGTTGTCTAGTACCCATAGGACCTATAAGCATATATACTCGGTGTAACATGAGGAAACCGAATAATTTTAACAGCGTATTCCTGAGGTCGTAAGAAGCAAAAAAAATTATGTGAACCCAGGTCGAAATATGATTTTAATCTTTTATCCAGCATGGAGTTGTAATGAAATCTCCAGTACAAAAAACCCTTATGATAATAAAAAAAAAACATATTTCGACCTGGGTTCAGATAACATTTTTTGCTTCTTATGACCTCAGGAATACGCTGTTAAAATTATTCGGTTTCCTCATGTTACACCGAGTATATATAGCTTGTTTGGAACTAGGTCAATTTGTATGACTGTCTGCTGGTAATTATTTATTTACCCTATTTTATTAAACGAGCAATAATTGTGTCTATTCATTCATTCATATATTTGCAGTCACATAGATATATGTAACTAGCTACCCGCCCTCGCTTCGCTTCGGTTTATGAGAGTATGATGTATACCCTATATATAGCCTTCTTCGATATATGGGCTATCTAACACTGAAAATACTAATATTATTAAACTGAAGAGTTTGTTTGTTTATTTGCTTGAAGGCGCTAATTTCAATTCCTGAGATTAGCGCGTTCAAGCAAGCAAACAAACAAACTCTTCAGCTTTATAATATTAGTATAGATTTATGGCGTTAAATAATATCGGAGCGGAGGTATTAACGACTTTAGTATCCAGTTTTTGGTAGGTACTAAAAGTACCACTTAAGAGAGATGCACTTAAGAGTATTACATTACATAACAAAATATGTTTATTTTGAATAATTCTATCATATTCTATATATATCTATTATATTCTATTTTTTTGAGTAATTTACCACTTTTACCAATGGCCGTTCACCTTGAGAATGTGTGACTTTTACAAATGAGTCAAATGACAACACTTTTACCCGATCGCTTTTTGGTAAGTATACGAATTTAAAACTTAATTTGTTCGAATCAAGTTTTAAATTCATCATTAATCAACTCAAGTGGTCATCTTCGGGAAAATTCGATTTCAACCCTCGCAACGCTCGGTCTTCTGGGTACTTTTATTTATCTGTGACCTCCTTGAGTCAATGTCTATTATTATGTCGCACCACCTGACTTACCCTTAAGTCCAAGCAGCGAAGGAGCTGGCTTGCGCCACTTTAATGAAGTCTTAGCCAGATGGCCGCAGGCGCAGACGAAATTGCCGTGAGTTACTGGAAATGACTGTCCCAACATAATGACAGACGACACAGAATACAACATACTAACTACTATGCATTGCCTGCGACTTCGTCTGCGTTTTTATCGTTTCTTTCTCGGAAATGTCACATTTTCTGGAACAGACTATCTGTGTGACGAATTAGATCGAAATATATTGATACGTGTTTTAATTTTTTTTTATGGCATCGAGAAGACAAACGAGCACACAGGCCGCCTGATGGTAAGTGGAAACTGTGACCCATAGACATTCGCATTCACAAGATTGCAATGCAATCCTAAGACTACAAATGCGTTGCCAACCCTGAGGACTAAGATGGAATGCCTCTATGCTAGTCATTTCACCGGCTGTCTTATCCCCGAACCGGAACACAACAATGCGAACACTGCTATTTGGCGGTGGGTTAATGGATAAGACGGTGGTAGCGATCCGGACGGACCCTGCACAAGGTCCTACCACCCGCAATAATACTCCTATAATGTATAGTTATTCTAGGATTAAGAAGAAGATTATACATATACTTATTGAACAGAACCTGTCTCCATAAAATCTTACTTAAAATGTACGTAATGAAATATTTTATATAATTTTTTATAACTTAGTCTACACGTGTATGTCACTAATGGTTAATTTTATTAGCAATGCAATATAATAGTAAAAGTCCATATATTACACACCAGCTTCTGTCTGTAGCTCCATACAAATTGTCACCCTCTATTTCACCCCATTAGGGGATGAATTTCGGGAAAAAACTATCTTATGTCCTTTCCCAGGATTCAAACTATCTTTGCACCAAATTTCACTTAAATCGGTTCAGCGGTTTAAGCGTGAAGGGTAACAGACAGACAGACAGACACACTTTCGCATTTATAATATTATTAATATTAGTATTAATCTGGATTGGCTAGTATAACCGCCAAGTAGCAGTGTTAGCGTGGTTGAGTTCAGATGTGGGGATAAGACAACCGGTGAAATTACTAGCATAAGCCTTCCGTCTTAGTCCTCAGGGTTGGCGGCGCATTTGCGGTCTTAGGATTGCAGTCTTAACATTGTAGGCTTAAGAATGCAAATGTCTCTGGGTCACATATCCCACTTATCATGTGGTCTGTGTGCTCGTTTGCGTTATCTATACTAATATTATAAAGCTGAAGAATTTGTTTCTTTGTTTGCTTGAACGCGCTAATCTCAGGAACTAGTGGTACGATTTAAAAAAATATTTCAGTCTTAGATAGCCCATTTATCGAGGAAGGCTATAGGCCATATAATCATACACATAAACCGAAGCGAAGCGAGGGCGGGTCGCTAGTTCATGACATAAAAAACCTCAAGTCAATTAGAAACACTCGGTACAAGGCAGTCGACAAAAAGAAACTGGCGTGCAATAATTAACAAACGATGTTATTACAATACATAAGTCAAGCCGTGCGACTGTTCACAGACATGTGTTGCTTTCCAGAAGTACAGTCTGCAGCAGAAGTAGCTACGCAACCGAAGAGGTCAAAATGATCTGGACTCGACTCTATTGTCAAGATACGTCGTGTCTAGATTATTTCGAGCATGTTATTCTTAAGTGCCCGAAACCGACGTGCGTGCATGACTCGATGTATGAATGTGGAAGAAGCGAAAGAAATTTGTCAAGATCGTAGCAAGTGGAAAGATGTGGTCTCTGCCTACCCCTCTGGGATTTAATAAAAATAAATAAATAAATAAATATAAGGGGACAATCTCACACCAATTGACCTAGTCCCAAACTTAGCTCTAGGCTTGTACTATGGGTACTAGACAACGATATAAATACTTATATAGAGAAATATATACTTAAATATGTAGAAAACATCCATGACTCAGGAACAAATAGTCGCGCTCATCACACAAATATCTGCCCTGACCGGGATTCGAACCCAGGACCGCTAGCTTCGTAGGCAGGGTCACTACCCACTAGGCCAGCGCGTCGTCGTGAATGTATGTTATTCTGCTTACCTACTTTTGATAGGTACTGAATGTACCTATATAAAGAAATCAATACAGTTTTAGGGTTGTCTTCATTGGTTCTCGAGTTAGAAACGGTTTACGTACCGAAAAGTTATTTGCGGTATTGGTAAACTGACCGCGACATATGTCTATGTATCGGCGGGACAGTTTTCCAACGGCAAAGTTAAGTTTGTCACGAGGTCTAATTTGTTTGTAGTAACGGCTTCGGAACCCTACACTGAGCATGGTTTGACATGCTCTTGCCCGGTTTTTACAAATGGACTACATAATATGTAAACATAGCCGCGAGTAACGCTAGTTAAATAAAAAGTAAAATTGGCCTTTTCATTCAACAGGTAGCGGTTTATAAACCGGCTGTCATTGACCGTAGTGGTTTCGTCACTCGGCTTAAGAAAAACATAGTAACCGATTCAGCGAACTGTCCACAATTTTACTAATTGCTTACTAACGTAGTAAAGCCGGTAATTAATCTACTCGGTAATCGGTAGTTATTCTTATGCGTGTAGACGACGACGCTTATGAGGATTGTGAAGAGAAAAGTTTCCATACAAAATGCGGTAACGTTCTACCCTCGCTTTTAACGATTTTTAGGGTTCCGTACCCAAAGGGTAAAAACGGGACCCATTAGGGTCACAGACAGCCTGGTGACAGACAGATGGACGGGCAGACGGACGGACGGAGAGTGAAGTCTTAGTAACATACTAGACTTCACTCTCCATCCGTCCGTCCGTCTGTCTCACCAGACTGTATCTCATGAACATTGTTAGCTAGACAGTTGAAATTTTCACAGGCAATGTATTTTATTGCTGCTATAACAACATCCCATCCCATACAACAAGCGTGATTTTTTGCTGTTTTTTGCTCGATTCCTATTAATAACGGCAACAGGTAGACGGTTAAAATGTTCACAGAATATTCACTTGAAAAAAAATTAAATTAAAATAAAATTAATAATTAAGGGGGGCCATACAAAAAACATGATTTGTTTGCCGTTTTTTGCCTATACGAGTATATGTTGTATAGATAAATGGTACGGAACCCTTCGTGCGTGACTCCGACTCGCACTTGGCCGGTTTTTATTGAGTATGTATATAATATTATGAGCATACCTGGGATAACTCGGGGCAAGTTCTAGGGATTTGACATCGATAAAAAATATGTCGATATAATTAAATTACTACGTGTGCACATTGAACATTCTCGTTTACTATAAATAGGTTCGATGTCATATCTGATATCGAGCCTCAATTGCTCCTCAATTGACGCTAGAATAAAAAGATTTCAACCTGATTTATCTAAATTGTATGTGAATAAAAATGGGAAAAGTATTTACAAAACGTTAAGGATGGTTCTAGAAAACAAATACTGGTTACGACACAATTAAAAAAGTAACCAGTCTAACAAAAGATTAAGAACTTTTAATAACCAACATGAATGAGAAATTGTCTTTGATATTTTAAGAATGCCCCGTTGACCACTATTGACGTTGAGAGAACGTTTAGCAGTTTAAAGTGGATATTTTCATGTAGACGGCAATCATTAATACCGACGACTATGGAAAAAATATTGATTGTTTAAAAATGAGGAGAAAATAAGTATAATCTATTTATGTCGAACAACATTTAGATGTTGTCAGTAATATCGATATATTTTTTCGTCGATAAATTCGTATAGATGCCCCGAGTTATCCCAGGTATGTTTATGAGAAACTAATTCTGCGGCTCTGTTCTAGCCGGTACAATCCAAATTGTATTGGTTATTGTATTGTTTAAAACATAAAAGGTCAAAGACCGCCGACCGGCCGGGAAGAGATTACCGTCTAAAATATCGGCTCTGCTTAGCAGCCAAAACTTTACAAAATTTTAAGTAACCTTATAATGTCAACAAACAAAACATTTATACGCAATTAAATACATTTTCAAGGTTAATTGGAATCCCAAACGTAAGAGTTTCGCCACCTCCGAGTGAAACGGAACGTCTCCAAGGCCCTTGCGTGACGTAAGCCGAAGACGCTACGCTGGCGAATATCTTTGTACGTTTAAATTAAATAAGTTTATGTCAAAAAAATCATTTTTGGGACAAGTTTTTGTTGCCGAATGTACTTTTTTTGCACAGTTGTTATCTACTTTTCAAAACGGTTCTAACAAGCCTTAACGCGACGGGTTTATCATGTGTAATTTAGTAGTTCCTATGGCCACCCTGAGTCTCCATCATCAGAACAGCTCGATGGTTGTCAGCAGAACTAATGGCGTATGCAAATTTTCAGCTTCATCGGAAACCGGGAAGTGGATCAAATTTAACTTGCAAGATTTGACCTTTACATACTTACATACCTACATACATTGCAAATGAAATAAAAGCTAGTAAAAAAAAAGTTGATGGAATTATGGAAATTGCCAGTTTAAAATCTCGGTTTCTGAAATATCGGATTCGGTCAGAGATGGTAGAAAAGGTCGAAAAACTTGTACAAGAAGATGCTCGTCTTAAAAAGCGGTTATCTGCATTAGTTGGCGTATCAGATTCTTCTATTTTGAGGACACGATCACCTTGACATGACGAAAGTCAGTGCAAGGTGGGTCCGGAGAATGCTTGAACCGCTGCAGATGCACCGAAAGTACCGGAACACAAGGGTAATGTCTCGACCGCTATTCACAGGTGTGGTTTCAAATCGCTGGTCCACACAACCTACACCCCGGACCTGACCCCCAGCTATTATTATTTGTTCCCAAATTTAAAAAAACAAAGGGGGAAAAAAAAAGTGACGATGAAAAATGTAAGGAGGCAACTTCGATTCATTTTGAGGGCAAAGAAGATATTTTTTAAATCTAAAAAAATTATCAATTTTAAAGATAAATATATTAAAAAAGAAAAATATTTATTCTGTTTTATAGAATAGATAAACATTTCATCAAAGTTTCCCTGATTTTCAAAAAAAGTAAAGGTCTGTTCTGATATACTCGTACTTAGGTAGGTATATAAAATTTTGCCATGTGCCAATATAGTCCTGATCAAATAATTTCCTTCCTACCTCTTAATTTGCATAACAGCTCCATTAGCTTAGCTGCACCTCGACGGCAACAGTAATTTTAGTCTCGCTCTCTATAATTACCTGGTGAACGGTATTTTTCATGATTCCTAAGTGTATACACTCACTTGCATAAAATTTTGCCATGTTCATGCGTCTTCCGTTATTGGTTAACAGTACCCTTACCATGAGTTACAATTTACATACCCGCTAGCGAATCGAATGCTCTGTCCCTCGCAGACCTCGCAGTATTCTTATAGAGTGCAAGAGACAGAGCATTCGACTCGCTAGCGAGTATGGTAATTGTTACTCATGGTAAGGGTACTGTTTCTTTACTCTGGCTCCGAGGACGTTACTATTTGCCTTTGGTCTACATCTAGTTCGTTATCAGCATCTGTAGTGTAAAATGGATATCCCATAAAACAGTTGTGCAAAAGCGGGCTAGGGCGAGGTACGAACAAGACAAGTGTGTTTATAGTACATTGTGTATTAAGGGTGGTAAAGAAAGAATTACAAACGAGCTTGGTATTTCCTTTGCCACCCGTGTAACATACAATGTTTTTCATCACAATTACGAGGAAATGAAATAAAATCAGACAAAAGATCATATTTTTAACTTATTAGCGGCAGACTACATCATTGTCTGTGACTTACCACAGATAATGTCAAACGTGTTCGGAGTCCGATTCTAGTGACAGTAGAGATCAATAGTTTATATGCGAGATTTTTATGAAATTATATGCAAGTGACATTTCATCTCGAATGAAACTTCATATCCAATGGCACAAGAGTTGGGTGGGGTGACGTATTGTGATAGTTTGAGTCCACGTATAACATTTAAAAAAAAAACTATTACGCACGATAGGGCGTAATGGTAAAAAAAGGCCCGCGAGTATTATTTTGGATTTACGGTCGATTTTTCTAGCATGTTAGGACACTATTTACGAGCAAGTGTGATGAAAAACACATTATTGTCGAATGTAGTTTGTAGGGCGGCCGGAATACCCACTATAAAAACCTAGCTGTAAACCCTATGCGTCTTTCAGTAATCATAATCACAAACAAACTTGTACTTGAATATTTATAGACTAGGCCCAGAACTGGAAAACGCGTCTCTATATATGATGCAAGCGGCCAATCATGTAACAGTGGGGTGACAACTTTATCAGAGGGTTTTGACCCTGTAGAAAACGGATATGCCTGTCGCCATTCGGATAGGGCCGATAGGGCATTGGGTAAATTTGTTTGAAGAAAATTGTCTTTTTTTTTAGCGGCCACGGATGATTTTAACATAGTTATTTAGAGGACCTTGAAATACACATAGATATATATAATTTATTCGTTCGGCGTTCAATGATATCGGAGCCGAGATATTTAAGATTTAACTGCCGTACTCAGAGACGTCACTCAAATTTAATGTTTGATTAAAGTTGCTGCCGTCACATTCTTTGCTATAGCAATGGAATAAGACAACACGTCACTAAACAAGCATTAAAATTAATTGACGTCTCTGAGTGCGGCAGTAAGTGTTCAGTTTTTGGTACTAAAAGTACGCCTAGGTAAGAATATTAAATATCTCGGTTCCGATGCACTTTATCCTATTACATTACATAACAAAACATGTTTATAATGAATTACTCTATCATAATTTACCACTTTTACTAATGGCCGCTCACCTTGAAAATGTATGACTTTAACAAATGACAACACTTTTACCCAAACCCCTTTGGACCGGAAGTATGCTATACCGGAAAATGTTTTGCCGCTTGCATTCTACTTTTACAAAAATGGTCCTAGATTATTACGTGTAGCTGTGGCACCTCGACGTCTACGATTTCGAGAGCTTGCGCCACTGTGGACGATGAGGACGGTGGGGTCCCCGAACCCTTTCGACTGGGTTACTATTACGATGGGGGAAGGAGGTTCGCAAAGCGGCATCTGGCCGTTCCCCCCTATCGTCTGCGGATTTTCAACTTATCTTATTATTCATTTTAATCCTCGTTATTGATATCACTCTTGATATTGATATCATTATTGATATTTGAGCTTAGTTACCACCAGGGGCTTCAGCCAGCTTAATTCCTTATCAAAAAACAACAAAGATACTCTACATTATCGTATTGCTCGTATTTTTAATTTAATGAACGATGCTCATCTAATCCATTATAATGATTAAAATTCCTAATGTTTATGTTATCATATCATACATACTGTCTTACGTCCATGGATTATACTAACGTTTTATTTAAAAACAACGTGATATATATATTTACAGTGCAACTAGAGCAATAGTATTTGAGAGCGTATCGCTTCCTTACTCTTTCTGCCGGTTTAGTATGGTTGCGTTTATATCGCGTGTGATACAGCATCTGTCACTCTCGTACTTAGGTATTTACGTGTCCGAAGGTGACGGATGCCTTAGCCACACTTTGTCACGTGATAAACCCAGCCATATTTGGCCCCTGGCATTACAAATATACTGACAGATGCCAGAGCGAGTGTGACAGCGATAGATTGCCCAGTGCTATTGCCCTGGTTGCACTGTAAATATATCACGTTGTTTTTAAATAATACAGTGATATAATATAACACACGATAAGGGTTAGGAGCTTTGGTGGCATATCGTGGTTCTAGAATCCATGGAGTCGCTATTCCCTAATTATTATAAACATACCACCTTGATTTTGGCCTCTAGTATTGTCATATTTAAAAATAAAATAAATACATTTTAGGTTCGGGTTATCAATACTTATGTTTGTTTGTTTGTGACGCTTTCAGAGCCTTTAGCCTCTTTACCAAAATTCAATTCAATTAACAAATGAATTAATGAATAAAATGAAATGAACATTTGAAATGTTGTTATGACAATACTGAAGGCGGGTGGTAGGACCTTGTGCAGGGTCCGTCCGGATCGCTCCCACCATCTTATCCATTATCCTACCGCCAAACAGCAGTGTTCGCACTGTTGTGTTCCGGTTTGGGGATAAGACAGCCGGTGAAATGACTAGCATATGTAGAGGCATTCCATCTTGGTCCTCAGGGTTGGCAACGCATTTGCAGTCTAGTGAATGCGAATGTCTATGGGTCACAGTTTCCACTTACCATCAGATGGCCTGTGTGCTCGTTTGTCTTCTCTATGCCATAAAAAAAAGGTTAAAATCAAGTTGGTATGTTTATAGTAATTACGAAATAGCGACTCCATGGATTCTAGAACCACGGTATGCCCCTAAAGGTCCTTTGTTTACACATGAGTCAACACGATTGTATAATAATTGATAACATAGCGGAATTTTACTATAGGTACATTAAATGTAGGCCTCGGGCCTCGGTCTTTTTGGGCTGTTACTGCACACTAGTCTTAAGAAGTTCGTCTGGATTAACATGATATATATATATTTATAAATTGTGAAACTTTAGTTGCGAGTGGTTAAAAAAAATTATATATTCATCACTCAAAATCTGAAACTCCAGACGATTGTCTCATTTGATTGGTATTTTAAAGGCTTGTTGTGGTCTTGAGATCAACACACATCAAAAGAACCTCTACTGCCTATGCCATACAAATAATTCTTAGATTAAAAAAAAAATGCTCTATAATGCTTAAAGTAGTGCAGTAGAACAATAATGTGACTGTCTTTTTATTTTTACGCACCTGACCTAGAAGGAGGGTAATGTATTCACGCGCATGTATGTACAATATTATGTATACACGGTGATTTTTTTTTGGTGATCATGAACCAATTTTTCTAATTCAGTTATTAATGGCGATCATGTTTTAATCGCAGTTACATATTATGAAACAAAACTAATTTTTTTATGTAAAAAAATAATTGAAACTAACTTTTAATTGAAATTAATTGTCACCCTACTAATTGTTTAGTCTATTGATAAGTTTATTGACGTAATATCTGTCAAATTTCCCGTCAAAGCGATGGCACTTGACGTATCTACTTCACTTCAATAATTAATGTAGGATGTCCATGTATCCAGTGGTGATTGCTTTTAACAATCTCATTAACTTAAATAAATTAAACAGTGAGTTAATTGTTTGAGACATCAACCATTAAATTCCATTTTTGTTGCTTATTAATAATTTTCAACTCCTGATCACCGATAAAAAATCACCGTGTTTATGTCCGTTCCATTGTGACCTCCTGTAGCCTAAACGGCTTGTAGGATTTTAAAGAGTGAGGTGTCGTTAGATTCGTCTTGGTTGTGGGAGTGACATACGCTATAATATTTTAATTAAAGTAATGAGAGTAAAAATATTAATGACATTAAACAAATAACATTATGCTGGCGACAATATCAAAATCGATGATGATCGATGATATCCGCAGTAGAACTAAGGTAACCGACATAGCCCGAAGAATAGCTAAACTTAAGTGGCAGTGGGCGGGGCACATTGCTCGCAGGACTGATGGCCGATGGGGTCAGAAGGTTCTTGAGTGGCGTCCGCGGATCGGGAGACGAGCTGTAGGTAGGCCTCCAACAAGATGGAGTGACGACCTTGTGAAGATCGCGGGAACGCAGTGGATGCGAAAAGCACAAGACCGGTCTGAGTGGAGAGCCTTGGGGGAGGCCTATGTCCAGCATGATGATGATGATGATGATGAATATCAAAAAATACAATCGGTTTTCTTAGTTTGCTTTCTATTCGTTATTTTCATACAATACAAGAATACGAGTATACAATTTTGGTATCTCGCATATGCTTATGTATAATTGATAGGTATATTATTTTTATTGAATAAGTGGCAGTGTTTTTTCTATTGAAATCAACATTGTTATTGTAATATACTATTATCTGATCTAAATTCTTTATAAAATTATCTTTAAATTGTGTGTTTCAATCTGTTACTTCTACCGATCCGTCGGCAAACTACAGTAGTAAAGATAAGAAGTCAATCCTGAAACATTGCACAACCATGAAGTTTCTGAATATTGATAATGTTGATAACATTAAAACAATACTGTTTATACCATTCTCCCTATAAAAATCTTATTTTATTCACTGAAAACAGTGAATAAGAATAATTTGAATTTAGAACACACCAATATATTATTCGACATCCATCTCAATGCTTTACAACCTCCTTGCGCAAAAAAGACGCGATACAAACTCCTGTGCAAAGAATACTCGATATACAATCTCCTTGTGCAAATAACTTCTCAAGATTTGATTGGTCGACATTAACGACAAGGAATTTAGCATTAAAAAAAAGTTTTGTATTAAGTATTTGCTGTCATTTGTAGGTAAATTGGCGCCATTTTTAATCTTTCTTTTTCTCGTAGTCATGGTATAAAGTATAGTATGCAACTCTTGAATAAAACGGATTTACCTATATGTATATCGAGGGCCATGCATGAATCACTCGCGTCGCTCGGCATTCTAACAACACTCCCTGCGGTCGTGATTCAGTCGTTGGTATCCTTCGCTTGTTCGTGAGTCATTTATGGTCCTCGCTTTAAATCCGTCCTTTATGCACTAATTGCATAATATACTATATTATCATCCCCTCACACGCAACAAATAAGTTTAGCATCATTTTTGCATTGTTTGCTTTTTTTGTATGTAGGGATGTAAATCAGGGGGTACTTAGGTGTGGGTAAGTAATAAATTTACTGAAATAAAATAAAACTCGAACTTACATTTATGAAACAGACATTTATTATAGTAGACTAGAAAATACAATAAGGCTTATAACATTAAAAGTGATACATAATTTAGAGAAGTTGCGTGGTAGTGTGAGTGATGTCAAACAGGACTCTACTCAAAATATGTGATATGAACTTGATTTAAGATTTTACTTTGTATTATTTATCTTTAACATTGACAGGCTTATTAAATTTACTGGAATATGAAAGGAAAGTACACTCCTATTTATGTTGAAGGTTTACACTGAAAATCTATCTATTAATCAGGCCATTAGTAATATGCACTCACTGCAAGATAAAAGACTAAATTAAAGTTTTAATATCAACATTAATAAAATCTTAAAGTAGCCTCCAATTATGTGTGACATTACACGTGTTTTATTCATTTATCAACTAAAATTTCAAACGTTGCACAAATCATTTCACTTCTCATAGCTCACTGTGAACTTTCAACCAGTCTTTTTTAATTAAATCGGCTCCTTTTTCAGCTATCATTATAGTTGGAGCATTAGTATTACCTCTGACTACATTGGGCATTATACTAGCGTCTATAACCCTTAAACCGTTTACTTTTTTAACCTTTAATTCCGGATCAACTACAGCTTTTTCATCACTGTCTGGACCCATCTTCACCGTGCACGCTGGATGGTACAAAGTAAAAGTGAGGTGTCTACTGTAGCATTCCAAAAACTCATCACTTTTCTCTTTGAATGTACTACAAGCTTTTAAATAAGGCCATACTAACTCTGATTCAATTTCTTTTAAAGTTTTAGATTCAGAAAATTTCAACATTTGCCTCATGCTCCTCAGTATTGTTTGCATATCCTCAGGATCGTCAAAGAAGTTAGGATGTATTAGAGGGGGGTCCTCAGGGTTCTTGGTTTTGAGAACAATTCGTCCCTTCGACTTAGGTCGAAGTAAAACGTTATACGCCATTAAAACGGTATTATCTTCATTTAAATTGTCTATAAAAGTTCTGAATTCATCATCCAGACCGTGTTTTTCGAAAATATCCATAAGATTGTTTAAGCTTGGAGGAAAAACTAGGTAATGATATTGAACATCAGGACTTGAGGCAGTTGGGTCTGTAGTGTTAACAAAGCCTGTGACTAAATGGGGACTTACTCCCGCCAGTGGACCAGTTTGTTTCAAAATGTATTCAACGAACAGATCAACAATATTGTTTAAAGATCCAACGGGTGATTGAGTTTTTTGGCTAGGTATTTTGTGAAACAAGGGAACGAAAGGATGATCTTGTAAATTTTCACCGACTGGTAAGTCTGCGACTACATCTATATCTAAATCTTCCAATTGCTTTCTTGGACCTATCCCGGATAGGAGAAGCAATTGTGGAGAGTTTATAGCACCTGCTGACACAATTACCTCCTTTCTAGCTTTTACAATTAAATCTTTTCCATCTTTTCTTAATATTACCCCATCAATGGTATTAGATGGCGCTTTAAACAAAACCTTTGTTACTAGTGCGTTTCTGATTACATGCAAATTAGTTCTTTCTTTGACTGGACTCAAAAACGCCCTAGCCGTGCTCTGCCTTACACCGTTTTTAGTTGTTGATAAACTTTTCATAATTCCCATTTGACTTTCAGCATTTACGTCTTCCAATATTTTGATTCCTGTTTCTTCAGCCGCTTTTAATATAATATCTTCAATCGGTAAATTCGGTGTCTTTTCCACGTTTAAATAACCATCATTACCGTGATATTTCTCATTAATTTCGTAATAGTTTTCGCTTTTTTTGAAATATGGCAGAACACTTTCGTAGTCCCAGCCTTTGTTTCCGTCGGCCGCCCAGTCGTCGTAGTCAACCTTATTGCCTCTGATGTAAAACATAGCGTTGGTACTGCTGCATCCTCCCAGGGTTTTCCCTCTTGGTGTCGCGCACCTGTTCCCCTTATAAGCTAGGCAAGCGCCTTCTTGAGGTTCGGTTTTGTAGCCCCAATCTTCTTTAGTCCCTATGTTATTGTAAAATAGATGCGGTGCCTGAAACGTAAGAAGAATCTTTACTTGTTATCAAATTGCTATATTAGAAGTAATTGATATTTTTATTATTTGAGGTAATTGTGTCGTCCTAGCTTCTAAACGGAGGTTCTTGGTTAGGTTTCAAGAAAATCAGCGTCTCTATTCTAGGCGGTAAAATTCAAATCGTATTTAGGCTAAATCTTTATTATTGGCCACCTTCAGTAACTGGCCACTTTGCAATAATATGTGTAAATCAAAATATATGGCATTCGAGAAGCTTGTGGCCCCATCGGCCATCAGAAGACGCAGTGTATAGACCTCCCAAGAGATAGTCCGATGACCTCGTGGGAACTCGGTGGATGCAGGTAGCATGTGACCGGTTGTTGTGGCGATCCTGGGGGAGGCCTATGTCCTGCAGTGGACGTCGTTTGGCTGAAATGATGTTGATGATGATGATGAAATAATATATTATGCTGATATTTATGCGATTAAACTAGACGCAACTTAACGGCATCTGCTTATAAAATTGGTGGCTAGTAACCAAATGGCATTTTCTCAAGTGGCCAGTTATTGACGCTACCATATTAGACATTTTATTATTTGATCTTTTATTTATTTGATTATTTATTTATTTATTTCATGTATACATCTTTCGTTACACGTCATCCCAATGCGATAGTGTGGCAAGTATTTATGTTCTGGTAATGTATATAACTCGGCCGCTTTTATTGTCAAGTAAATAAGACCTATGAAAACGTTGACAATAATATATTTAACAGGGTGATGGTGGTGTTCAGTTTACGCTGAGAGAAAGGGACAGAGCTATACACATAACTGCTATAGCTCTGTCCTTTACGCTCGCCGTAAAATGAACTACATAGCCATATCATAATAACCCCCCTGTCCAAAAACAATATGGTGTTTACCGTGTAGCATAGAGACCCTGTTACGTCGTTTAGAATAGTTTTGAAAGTAGGGATCTACGAGTATTGAACAGTCGTTATTAGTTTAAACTGTATTACTTCTGTAGTTAAGGTTGGATTTCCGCCAGCTTCGACCAGAAGAACCTTCCACTCTGGAACCTCGCTCAGACGATTGGCCAGGACCGAGCCAGCCGAACCGGCGCCGACTATTATAAAGTCATAGTTGGGATCTGAAAGTAATGCAAATAAAATTTAGTATATTGTCCGACTTGATCGATAAAGCGTTTTGGTAAAGAATTGACACGTGTGGTTGCCAGGTTAGAATAGTGCCACTCCATGTCTTCCCGTGGATGTCGTAGAAGCGACTAAGGGAGTAAAGGCTACCACTGGTAGTACTGTTAGGCGATGGGCTTGCAACCTGTCACTAATACACTGGTAAACATCTTAGCCTAAGTGTGCAAAATGTGGTTACAGAATTATCAACAAGTTTTTAGAGTTGTTGGTAATTCTGTAGCTCTGCCTATCCCACTCTGGGAATAAAGGCGTGAGTTTATGTATGTATGTATGTAAAGAATTGACAGATAATTAGGTTCTTAAAAGATTCTGAAATAGTTTGTATAACGTCGGTGATAATTCTACTTTAAAAAAATATTCAAAGTAGAACAAAGTTAGGGCTCTCCTAGGATTCTCATAATTGAAAGGTGTTTTTTTCTGAACTAAATAACTTTAATAAGATCGAGATTGTAACTGCATTAGTCATAAACTGTGTCGCAGTTATTGATGCCCACATCAGGCAGGAATTTATGTCGTACATATATATTTTAATTATAATTACTGTTTATCAAGAATACGGCACGGACACTTTTACACATCAAAAATCTACAAATGGTACACGCGTGTGTGTGCGTGTCCGTGTGAGTGTGAGTGTGTGTGTGTGTGTGTGTGTGTGTGTGTGTGTGTGTGTGTGTGTGTGTGTGTGTGTGTGTGTGTGTGTGTATATGTGCGTGTGTGTGTGTGTTTGTATATGTGCGTGTGTGTGTGTGTGTGTGCGTGTTTATATATCTATGTGTGTGTGTGTGTGTGTGTGTGTGTGTGTGTGCGTGAGCATGTGCGTGTATGATGTGCTTGCGATAATTGGTCATTATTATATGCGTAACACGTGTCAGAGATGATAATATTCTCAAGTCGTATGAATAAAAATGTGCATCTCTGACGTGCTCTTTAATTGATCTTAGACGTGTCGGAACTGGTTTAATTTAAAACCATTTTATTGATACGCTCCTATTTCTGGTTTAGAACCTTTGATAGCTGCCTCCGCAGCGTCTGCCGGCCAGTTGTGGTCACCCACCAGCGCGCACTGGGCGGCGAAGAACGTCTCCAGAGCCTGCACGAAGAGTGGCCCGGCGCCCTGGTAGCTCCCTAGGATGGTGGACGTCAGTGCTGGGTCGCAGGCCCACATCCTGGCTGCACTGGAACCCATGACATAGACCAAAAATCACTCATCAATAAAAAAAAACGATGTCCACGAGTTTTGAATAGCTAGGTTTTCGTGTTTGTTTATTTTTAGGCCTAGTTTCTCATAATATCTACAACGTGGTTTCAAAAATCGAACTAGCTTTATGGGAAAAGATTTACCGGTTATTGACAACTGTCATAGTATTCGCAAATAGAACCGAACTGTCAATTCTTAAGATTCATTTTACATTTATTATGGTGGTAGATATATTCCCTCTGCCTTGGGTGGTAGTTGTGCTTGGATGGTAGTGGTAGTTGTGATACCTTGTGCAGTGTCCGTGTATAGTGGCGCAATCCCCTTCGAATTTATTGAACGAGTAGCGACCCGCCCTCGCTTCACTTCGGTTTATGTGAGTATGATATATAGCCTATAGCCTTCCTCGATAAATGGGCTATCTAACACTGAAAGATTTTTTCAAATCGGACCAGTAGTTCCTGAAATTAGCGCGTTCAAGCAAACAAACAAACTCTTCAGCTTTATAATATTTTATATTTGTCTTGAGACGGGCATCTCCTGCTCTCAGCCAAAGCACCTTAGAGTTAACTGATATGGCATTCTTATGTCTGTATGTTTCGATAACTTGACTACTTATTGTTAATCCTTTCTTCATCAAATTGTTTGTCACGAGGTTTATTTATAGTAGATATATCTTGTGATTAGTGGGTTCATTTCTTCAAAGGTGGCGGGCGATAAGATAAATAGTCGATTAAGATAGTTGAGTAACAGACGAAGGCCGTTTAAATGGCTTAAGTATATAAATATAAATAGATTAAGTACCTACTCTAAGTTTGTATTATTCTTTTTTTTTTGTAATGTTTTTGCTGTTTTTTTGTTCATTTTATTTTAACACCGAATAAACGATTTCTATTCTATTCTATTCTATTCTAAATATAAGGGGACAATCTCACACCAATCGACCTAGTCCCAAACTAAGCTCTAGGCTTGTACTATGGGCACTAGACAACGCTATAAATACTTATATAGAGAAATATATACTTAAATATATAGCAAACATCCATGACTCAGGACCAAATATTCGCGCTCATCACACAAATATCTGCCCTTACCGGGATTCGAACCCAGGACCACTAGTTTCGTAGGCAGGGTCACTACCACTAAACCAGCGCGTCGTCAAACAATATATATAACAATATATATAAATATGACAATGACTCCCGCGGCGTTGCTTGAGACGAGCTTAAAATATCCTATGATTCCTTATAAATTGAGAAGTTGGACTACATAACAGCATATTATGATCATTGATCACTTAGTTAAACACACGCCTTCATTTCCAGAGTAGGGTAGGCAGAGCTACAGAATTACCAAAAACTCTAAAAATTTGTTGATAATTCTGTAACCACATTTTGCACATTCAGGCTAAGATGTTTACCAGTGTATTAGCGACAGGTTGCAAGCCCATCGCCTAACAGTACTACCAGCCTTTACTCCCTTAGTCGCTTCTACGACATCCACGGGAAGACATGGAGTGGCACTATTCTAACCCGGCAACCACACGGGTTCCTTTATTTTAAGTCAATTAAAAAGGGAAACTTGCATTATTCATGCTGCGAGACCAGCCAAGCCTCGCGTAGATGACAGGGTCAGTAGATTAATTTATGATGGCACTATCATTTAAGATTCATTTGGAACGAACTTCCCACTAAGAAATATTCTCCTAACATTGAAAGGGTTTGTATCATCTAATACCTATATTATAAAATTCTCGTTTGACAGTGTTTGTAACACAACTCTTCCGAAACGGCTTGACCGATTTTTATGATTTTTTTGTGTATATTCAGTAGGTCTGAGGATAGGACGTAAAGTACATTTTATAAGGTTTGTATGAAAAAAAGTTACAGCCCGGGCGGCGCCGGGCGCGGACTGCTATAATGTATAAAGTTCAAAATACAAAATGGTCATAAATGTTATAAGTAATGGTTCTATTTCTGAAATCGTAAAATATTCAAGATTTTGAAAAGGACATTGTTTAGAAACCATTAAAGTAGGTTAGGTTTGTTTTATAACAATGAAAAGTTTACAGATTCAGAAAAAAAATGACTATGATGTATTTTTAACCTTAAAATATTATGATACGTACGTACCCCATTGGAATAAATAATTTACTTATACATATATTCATTGATGATGTAATTTGCGGATAATTTTTAATAAGTAGTCTAAAGATAAAGTTAGTAAGGCCGCATGGTCATGTTATTCGTCTAAAATCTACCAGCGCTTCCCTAGAGGAGACTATTGCTGAGAACAACAAATATGTATAAACTAGCGACCCGCCCTCGCTTCGTTTCGGTTTATGAGATTTTTCTGTAACACCCGTACATAAAACAGAGTTTATTATACATAAAAACCTTCCTCTTGAATCAGTTTATCTATTAAAAAAAACCGCATCAAAATCAGTTGCGTAGTTTTAAAGATCTGAGCATACTTAGGGACAGACAGACTACGGGAAGCGACTTTGTTTTATACTATGTAGTGATACAATTAGGTTCAGTACCCCTACCATGAGTTACCATTACCGTACTCGCTAGCGAGGCGAATGCTCTGTCCCTTGCACTCTATAAGAATAACTGCGAGGTCTGCGAGGGACAGAGCATCCGCCTCTGATAATGTTTACTGTAGCTTATAACTCTAACTGTTGTTGTAACTGATATGGAAAATAAACAGAGTAAATCATATACTCGTACTAGTAGGATTGTGATTATTTCTTAGCGAATTCATTAACTAACTAAATTGAAACGCCCGATTAATTAACAACAGGTTTTTTTAAAAGGTATAGAGTTTTTTCCCGAAAGTTTTTTTATTTGTCTATTCATAATAAATAAACAAAAGTTTGCTAATGGTTAGAGAACTCAAACGCCACATGGACTTTTCTACGTCATAGTTAAAGTGCTAGACTTAAAAACAAAACACGGTTACAAACAAAATGTCATTTTGACCATAAGTCCAAAACGGATTGTCATTTTATTGCACCTATCTACCTTATGAATTCTGTTTCACCTTAAAGTTGACTGGTAGAGAATGTTTGTAGCATTAAGTTCGCCTTTTGTCACTTTATTTTTTGTGCAATAAAGTGTTAAATTAAATAAAGTCCAAAGCGGGCGAAGAAATAATAATCATAAAAACATAAATTACCAGAAAACCTTGTACTTAACAATTAAATCTAATGTATCATCTCATATAGATGCCGTAAGGACTCACCACTTTTCTGAAGCAAAGTGCAACTAAAATATGACTATGTAGGACTCAACACGTTCACCGGGCTCTCTCAGATCCACGCGACTGACTGGTTATATCTAACGCTTGTTTGCATTGGCCCGGTGCACTCGGACATTAATTACTTTGCTGATATCATTAACTGCAGAAAATAGATTTTATTTTGCTATAATATTCCAATCGATATCATTATGATAAATACTGCTCGATCTATAAACGATAACCGTTTCCGAGTTAATTTATTACCTTATCTGTGGACGTACTCCGTGCACGATTGTACTCCATATAATTTAGTAGTTGAACTAAATGTAAACAAACAAAACCTCGTGATATAGTTCGTCAGCCAATTAAAACAGAGCACTGATACGTCAAAGTTCAACATATTATGATTGGCTTATTAACAGAGCCACGTGGTTTCTTTACTAACAAATCGTTCATTGAATACATAACGGACACATTCCAAAATGAGTCAGTGTAGCATTTTAAAATAAGAATCTATTCGTATAAGATTTTTAATGCAACAACAAATTATTTTGGAATGTGTCCGTTTTGTATTCAATGAGCGATATGTACTTATGGTATATTCAAAACTTTGGATAGAGTTGTGTGGTCTCGTTAAAATTTGTCACTTTTTATACTAGAAGTCACTATTCTATCCGCGGTTTGTAACATAGGAACGCTCCATTAGGCATAACAAATGTACTGACAGATGCCAGAGACAGTGTGACAGCGATAGACATCCGAATACTATTAAATAACACTCTGGGTTGACTGTAAGTACCTGAACTATAATATAATATGTATAAGTACGTTTTCGTATTGTCTAGTTACAAGACTCTATTGTTTTTTATACCCATAGAACACACAAGCCTAGAGCTTAGTTTGGGACTAGGTAAATTTGTCTAAGGTAAAAATGTATGACATAATAGACAGGGAAAATAGTAAGAACGCTTTATTCGAATCGTTTATCGCTAAACTTAACACAAAAATTTAAATACACACGACTATAACTAAACTGGGACGATAAATAAATGAAATAGAAATTAAGTAATGTAAAATTACATCGGAATACCATTACAGGTACACTACACTCAAGGATATGACTGGCCATACCACTAAATTTTTGGTGACGTGGCGTATAAATACTCGTAAATACTTTTTGTGACAGGGTTTTACAGTGGTACTCGAATATATTTCCTTTAATATACAATCACAACGTTACTTCGTACTTCGAGCCATCATAATAGAGCCAAATCTTACATTTTTTCTGGCCCCCTGACGTGGTCTCTTCATCCATTTCATACACGGGCTCCTCTTTTTCTCGAGTTAGTGGGAAATTATACGTCCATGGACTTCGGTAAGGTGAGACACTCAAGGGCCTTGATAAAGTCCTTGAAAGGTAATTTGAAGGTTTATACTTCTTAAATGGATTGGCATCTGGAATCGCCCATTGATATGGCCGCTTGCGTTTTTGCAAATTTGCCGGCCAATACGGGTAAGGTTGTAGCGTTGGGGCGTTGTAGTTCATGAAATACTTTGCTGGATACACTAGTTGATAGACAGGGCTTTCAGCATCCATCAATCTCGGTTTTTCCCGTTTTTGCGTATCAGAAACAGGAACGTATTCCCTATACCGAGCTTCGTACTCTCTAGTCATTATTGGAGGTTTTACCTCAGTTTTTGCTTTATTCGTTTCATTTCGAGGCTTCTCAGAAGGTAAATTGGGGAAGAGGCTGCTGGTTTCATTGAATAGATCTGGATGGTTAAGATCGAGCTTGGTTGGCTCATCGTCTTCAGAATTCTTGGGTTCAAGCTGTCCGCTGTACTGGGCAGGAGAGCAACCAGCCAGTTCATCGCTGACGTCAACCCAGTCTTCTTTGATCATGTCGGAGGCCTTCTCCGCTATCATGATGATGGGTGCATTTGTGTTGCCGTTGACGATCTTTGGCATAATGCTGCCGTCTACTACCCTTAGGTTCTTAACTCCGTACACCTGTTGAAGATATATTTAATCACTTGTTGGTTGTCTTTGATGAAATTGCTGTCAATATAACATAGATTTAGAGCTAATGAATTACTAAGGAAATCTATGATAGCAAATTGGTTAGCAAATAGTACCTACATTCATTGTTTTAGTTTATCGAAATAAGAGGCTTTTCATTTTTACGATAATTTGTTATTATCTTGAAAATATTTCGTGACGAGGACCTAGATAACTAGAAATTAAGAATTCTGAACAAACAAATTGTTTACGTCACTTATTGACTTATTATGACTCAATTGAAAAAAACGTGTTCAGTGAATTATTTTGCGATCTTTTAAATTCGTTGCATATTATGTCACTATTATGTCGTCTACTTCTTTGTTTTTAAAATTTCTAATGTGGAAATAACTACTTATTATTATTTATAGTTATCGAAATGTAGAAAATATGGGTTGATATACTAACCCGTAGTCTAGGGTCAACAACAGCACCAGCGTCATCAGCAGGCCCCATGGCGCAGGTTCCCACGGGGTGGTAGATGGTCAAGGTGTGGTGTCTAGCCAGGCACTCCAGGTGTTCGTCCGACAGCAGGGGGTGCTTTGCGCACCCTGGCGTCCTGTTGGGGTTGGGGCGCGTGTTCAGCTGTCTGAGGGCTGGTTGTTTGGCCAAGTCCGCCACTATACGAGCACCTTCAATCTGAAAAAATCAAAGTTTAATTACAACTACTTCGTTAGAAGTTAGCATGTAAAAAAAATACTTCTTTTATATATTTAGATTTAACATTTGTTGCAGAAAACAGCACAAATGGCGAACTTAACGCCTATTGCATTCTCTACCACTCAACTAATAATCATACAGTAACTTAGAAAAGTGGTGACCAGACAAAGAAAGATAGAAAACAAAGCGAAGAACATATTTATTAAAAAATAAAACCCTTTTCTTACTGGAGTCACAGAACGTTTCCTTTTAAGTTACTTGTTATTTTTAATATTAAAAAACTTTTCATGTCTTACCATTACTTTAACATCATCCGGGTCACTATAATAGTTTGGATATATGCGTGGTGGTGAATATGGATTTGCATCTTTCAGCTTTAAAAATCCTCTGCTTTTCGGCCGTAAAAGCAAAGGCACTACAGAAAATGATGAATCGAATAGAATATCTTCATAGAGTTCTGCATACACCTCATCAGTCAGACCGTTAGCTCGTTTACCAAATATTCCTCCATCCATGTTATCAGCGGTTGGAGCTATAAACAATTGAATATCTGGATAGTCTTCTCTTGGGTCCTGGTACTTTGTGTTCACGAATGCCATAGCCTCTGCTTCCATCATACTGTATAGTGGTCCTGTTTTATGGATAGCAAAATCTACCAAACTGGCAAGTGTGAACACTGAGTATAAGTTAAAACAGTAGTCGGATCCATTTGTGTATGGATTGTCGAAAAGAAATGAATTTCCGCCCATGGCAACGTGATCCTGAAGATTCTGTCCAACGCCGGGGAGATGAGCTACTGGAAAAATACCCAATTCCTTTAAATGTTCCGCGTCACCAATTCCAGAAAGCATTAACAGTTGAGGAGATTGAATTGCTCCGCTTGATAGTATCACTTCTTTTCTCGCCTTGACTATCCGTTGCGTACCATGTTTCACAAATTTTACTCCATATGCTCTTTTGTGTTCGTCTAAAAGTATTTTTTCCACTAACGAATGAACGCTCACATGTAAATTAGCTCTTTTCGAGGCTGGTCTGAGAAACGCTTTCGCTGTGCTGCAGCGAAGCCCCTCTCGTACGGTCGCATGCGAACGAGTGAACCCAGTCTGATATTCACCATTTACATCCAAAACGTTGTATCCAAGTTCTTGACCAGCTTCTATGATTTTACCCGTAATAGGTTGTTGATATCTGAAATAATCAACTGTTAATGGACCTCCACTAGAATGATACGGATCAGACTGGTAGCCGGGGATTCTCATGTCTTCAGACTTTAAGAAATATGGCATTACATCCTTGTAAGCCCATCCAGGGTTGCCCATTGCCGCCCAAGTGTCATAATCTTTTTTATTCCCTCGTATGTAAAGCATCGCATTCAACGCACTCGATCCACCGAGTACCTTACCGCGCGGCCACTTGCATCGATTGTCAACCATGCTCTGACAGTACTCATCGCTAGGTTCCGTCACAAACTGCCAATCTATCGAGGACGTTTGTAGAACTGGAAACATCACTGGTATGTCCGATAGAACATTCTCGTCTTGTCCGGCTTCTAGTAACAGGATATTCCATTCTGGGTTTTCTGAGAGTCTGTTGGCTAGCACTGATCCCGCGGAGCCGCCGCCGACTATAATGAAGTCATAGCAGTCGTAGAGATGTTCGAACGGGTGGTCTCTCACTCGATGGGGTGCGTCTTCGATGTCCGGGCGGTACAGATGGATGGCCATGCGGAAGATAATCATGGCTCCTAGTCCCGGAAGAAGGCTGAACATGATCCTGGTATTAGACACTAAAGGTTTCAGGGACATGGTCCCGTAACCCGACATGGTGGAGTTGGTGGAGTTGACCACACTCCGCCGATGGTACACTGATATTATAAAAAGTTGAATGACTGTTGATTGAATGGTAGTTGCATTTCTGCATTTAAATGGCGATGTAATTTGTACAGAGTATATTTTATTACAGATTGTCGTTTCGCAATAAATTAGAATTGTCGTGACAATAAGTTTTTAAGTAAGCCAAACAATTTTCTAATTTACAACGTATTTGGACGTATGTTTTAAAATAACACTTCGGAATATTTTCTACATGTATTAAGTGCATCGTACAGTAAAGTTTAGTAGGATACGAACCAGATACTTTACAATCTGTCTACCTATCTTAAGACCTTTATACATAAAATTAACTTGTGTATTGCGTTACTATTTACAATTGCTATAAATCATCTATTTTAAATGTTAATTTAAAATTATAAACGGCATGAGAAGTGGTAGTTACCTCTTTTTACCCTACTCTGTGCACCTTGCATCTTGCACGCGTCAGCGATGTGCACTTCTCCGTTTACAATGCATTACTTTGTTCCCAATTGACCTAAATATTTAGCGGGCTTGATTGAACTCCTGCTATATCAAGAACAATAACTACTAGATTATTCAAATTATTTATTGTCTGTCATTCTTGAAAATATTTACATCGGTTAATGATGTATTTTTTTCTAATGAACAAATTGTAAGCTTTTACCATCATTTCTGGGTCTTCTAACCGCTGACCACAGAATAAATGGGACCCTAATTATAAGCCGCTTTCCGTCCATTTGTTTGTCTATCAGCCATCTGTCGGGTTGTATCTCATAAACCGTAAAATGTAGACAGTTGAAATTTTCAGTGTCTATTTCTACGACGTGTGGGTCTAGTTGGTAGTGACGCTGCCTACGAAGCTAGCGATCCTGGGTTCAAATCCCGGTAAGGGCAGATAATTGGGTGATAAGCGGGAATATTGGTTTCCGAGTCATGTATGCTTACTATGTATTGAACTATATATTTCTCCATGTAAGTATATATATCGTTGTCTAGTACCCATAGCACAAGCCTAGAGCTTAGTTTGGGATTAACTCAAGGGTTGCACATTGTCCCTTAATATTTATCACTACATAGTATAAAACAAAGTCGCTTCGCGCTGTCTGTCCCTATGTATGCTTAAATCTTAAAAATTACGCAACGGATTTTGATGCGGTTTTTTTTAATAGATAGGATTCAAGAGGAATGTTTTTATGTATAATAAATTCTGTTTTATGTACGGGTGCTACAGAAAACTCACACAAACCGAAGCGAAGCGAGGGCGGGTCGCTAGTTTATTATAAGGTAAGGGCAGATATTTGTGTGATGAGCGTAAATATTTGTTCCTGAGTCATGGATGTTTTCTATGTATTTAAGTATATATTTCTCTATATAAGTATTTATATCGTTGTCTAGTACCCATAGTACAAGCCTAGAGCTTAGTTTGGGACTACGTCAATTGGTGTGACATAGTTCCCCTGATATTATTATTATTATTATTATTGCCGATAAGACATACATACATACATATACATATATATACATCACGCCTGTAATCCAGAGGCGTAAGCAGAGACCACACCTTTCCACCTGTTACGATTCAAAAACTTAAGGGGGCCGCCATAAAAGATGGTAGAACCCTTCTTGTGCGAGTTCGAGCCTCACTTGCCTGGTTTTACTTTAATATACCTCGCCGGTTTATATTTAATTTAAATGAATATTTTAAGGTCGATAACTTGTATGAAAATCTTTCGTAACTTCCATTGTGACATTTTCTTTGTACCGTGTCAACGCTCTCCTGATGCAAGGTTGCCTTGGTCATCTTCTTAAATTGAATCACATTTCTTTCATTGTTTTCAAGTGACATTAATTCACGGAGATTAATTAAGTTGAAACAGTGTAGAATTTTCTTTATTCAAAGATTAATATTTGAAGACCCGTTAGCCTTTGAGCGACGCGGTAGTGACCCTGCCTCATCCCTGCCTACGAAGCTAGCGGTCCTGGGTTCTAATCCCGGTAACGGCACACATTTGTGTGATGAGCGCGAATATTAGTTCCTATGTTTTGGATGTTTTTTATGTATTTAAGTATGTATTTCTCTATATTTATAAGTATGTGTATCGTTGTCTAGTACCCATAGTACAAGCCTATAGCCTAGTTTGGAACTAGGTCAATTTGTGTGACATTGTCCTCTGATATTTTTTTAAGGCGGTTTCAAAACGTTGGTTTTTTATTGATGTTTTTACCCCCATACTCGGAAACATGTTAGAATTGACTAATTCGTTCCTTTTTCAAACGTGTATGAAAAATGTTCACTAAGGACCGAATTAATCGTCATTAAATTAACTTACTCTGATTGCGTCTGTTAAAGGCTATAGGGCTATATCGTAAGTAACATATGGTACGATTTAATCAAATTAAGAAGAAATGTTGTTTAGGAAGCTATCAGTAGTTTTAATATAATAATCCATTGCCACTAGTGTTTTCCAATAATGAGCCTTAGAGATCTTTCAGGGGTTATATTAAAACTTGTGGAACAACTGTAATGTATGCATTCAAATATTAGTTTACACAGTCTATAAGAAGCTACCAGTAAACGATCGCGTTATTTTCATTACTAAAAACTTTATTACCGAGATCACCGGGATTTCGAATTTGGATTGCTGTAGGTGACGGAATTTTAAACAATAATAACTCCAATATAATATAAAAACAATTTAATAATTTACTAGTATAACGGAACAATAATTTACTATTATCTAATATATTTACACGAAAAACAGTTTTAAAGATCATTTGCCAGGTCAAGACTTTAAAAGAGATCTACTGCGTCCCGATAATAATAAATACAGACGTATTGATTGGCACAAAAATGACGATCATATCATAACATTTACAACAAATCATAAAGCATTAATACTGTTCGAAACTTTAAACACAACGAATACACCTAAAGATTTAGTTATAATATCGCGAAATTCTTCTCGTTTTGGACATCCAAAATTCTTTGATCATGTCACTGCTCTTCTCACCAATCATGATGATCGGTGCGTTGGTGTTCCCGCTCACTTGCAGCGGCATGATGCTGCCGTCGACCACCCTCAGCCCCCTCACTCCGTACACCCTGAGCTGATCGTCCACCACCGCTTCAGGATCCCAATAAGGCCCCATCTTTGCCGTTCCAACAGGGTGGTACACTGTGGCAGTGTACTGTCTGATCATACACTCCCAGTACATATCACTGTACCGCGGAAGCGCCCGACACGCTGGAAAAACATTTGGATTCAACGCAGAACCGAATCGCTGAAAAGCCTTTGTTCTCGACAACGCTACAGCGATCTTCACGCCTTCCACCAACGTCTTCATATCCATTTCATCGGCAAAATAGTTAGGGTAAATATAAGGGTAGTCGTACGGATTCGAGCTCCGTAACTGTATGTAGCCTTTACTTTTAGGCCGCAGTAGCATAGGCAGGATAGACCAGACGTCCTTGTTGTTAATGGGCCTGAAAACCACGTCGTAAAACTTATCTGTTAGACCCTGAATCTTCTGCAGTTGCGCGCCACCATCAGAGCTGGTTGCTCCACTTATAAAATGAAATTCAATATCCGGGAAATCGTCTGTAGCGTTTGCATACTTGGTATTAACAAAAGCTAGACCTTCGACTCCTCCTAATATAGTCAAAGGACCATCTCCTAAAACCGCATATTCCATCATAGTGCTTATTGATTGGAGCCGATTTTCCACTATAGATATGTCTTTGTTAATTGTAAAAGCGAGTCCTCCAAGGGCAACATGGTCTTGAAGGTTTTGGCCTACCTTCAAATCTTTTATCACTGGAATTCTGTGTTTTGTCAGCTCCTCTGATGGCCCGATGCCAGATAACATGAGCAGTTGCGCCGAGTTTATTGAACCAGCTGAGAGTATCACCTCTTTCCTGGCTCTGATTCGGTGGATCATTTTATTTTTCACGAACTCAACACCGAACGCTATCTTTGTTCTTGGGTCTATCAAAACTTTGGTTACAAAAGAATTCATAGATATGTCTAGGTTTGGACGGTTTTTCGCTGGCCTCAAAAAAGCTTTGGCGGTGGAACAGCGACTACCGCGGCGTGTAGTGCCCTGTGCCATCATGAATCCGGTTTGCTTCTCGCCATTTATGTCTCTGTTTACATATCCCATTTCGACTCCTGCGTCTACAAAACTCGCAGCCAGAGGAGTGTGGTAAGGAGCTTCAGATACGGTTAAATACCCGCCGGTGCTGTGATAAGGAGTCTGTGCCAAATATGGGTTCTGGTTGTCTTCAGATTTCTTGAAGTAATACAGAACGTCTTTGTAGCCCCATCCCTTGTTCCCCAAAGCCTCCCACATGTCATAGTCCTTCTTGTTTCCTCTCAGGTACAGCATGTAATTCAGAACAGAACTTCCTCCCAACACTTTCCCGCGTGGCCAGTTGCATCTTCCTTCTCTCATTGCTGAAAATAGAAAGAACATAGTGTTACGATTTTATTTAGCTGGATTGATTTGTGTTTATAATGGAATGTGTACATGGATGTTACTTTACCTAAGCAGAAATTAGGATTGGCCTCTGTCTTGTATGCCCAGTCCAGCTGGCTGTGCTGCAGATATCCAGCCAAAAGCGGGACATCGGATATTTCTGTTTCATCGCCTCCAGCTTCTAGAAGAAGAACTTTCCAATGTCCTATTTCCGAAAGACGATTCGCTACTACGGCACCTGGAATGTTATAAATAAATTTGACAGTTAACTTAAACAGTTTGATGCGTTGGGAATGTTTTTAAGAGTAGAGCTCTGACTGAATTTCCACTTATTTGGTAATAAACTATTATTTGGTGGTAAAAGACAAAAAATACCCTTCTCTAAGGCCAGTTTACTATGATTGTACCATCTACATAGATTGTGATTCTGAAGCCGCCACCTTCCGTTACGATGCCACAACTATCAAAGTTCAACAATGTCAATTCTTTACAATGCGACTTTTTTTTTTTATGGCATAGAGAACACAAACGAGCACACAGGCCTCCTGATGGTAAGTGGAGACTGTGACCCATAGACATTCGCATTCACAAGACTGCAATGCAATCCTAAGACTGCAAATGCGTTGCCAACTCTGAGGACTAACAAAGAATGCCTCTATGCTAGTATGTAATATTTTTCATTTTACCAATAAAGATTATTGGTATTATGATTACGAATAAAGCGGAGATTATTCTATGTAAAAGATAACGTTGATAAAATTAACTCAATATGGGGTTCTTGGATCAAGAAATCGAATTGTCAAGTTTTCTCCTTCGACGCTCGGGCTTCGAGGCCTTCCAGAAACTGTTACCATACGTGAAATAAGTAAATGTGTTTTCTGTGTGTGTATAATAATGTACATATATTCGATTCACTGACCTGCTGAACCAGATCCTATAACGATGAAATCGTAGTCTGCTAGCATGCGGGACTCCTCGACGTCTGACGGGCGACCTTCAGGATCAGTTTGGTCAAACTGGAAGTATGCTATGGTTGCCACGAGCATTGGGGCAAACCACGCCATCTGGAAAAATAAATTTAAAAATTTAATGGATTTTTGGAGCAAAAAGCAAACGATGTTCTTAGGGTCTTTTTTTTTGGCATAGAGATGACAAACGAGCACACAGGCCACCTGATGGTAAGTGGAAACTGTGACCCATTGACATTTGCATTCACAAGACTACAGAGCAATCCTAAGACTGCAAATGCGTTGCCAACCCTGAGGACTAAGCTGGAATGCCTCTATGCTAGTCATTTCACCGGCTGTCTTATCCCCAAACTGGAACACAACAATACGAACACTGCTGTTTGGCGGTAGGTTAATGGATAAGACGGTGGTAGCGATCTGGACGGACCCTGCACAAGGCCCTACCACCCGCAAATATAATATAGTAAAAGAAAAGAAAGACAGATTAAATATAGCTAGATCTACCTCCAGGTGTGCTATTGCCTAGTGGCCGAAGTTCATCGGGATGACGTTAGAAGTTGTATATGCCTAACAAACAATTGGCTATAAATAATAGTGAAATTTCGATAGATAGATTTATATACATATTTACTACAATTCCATACAATTACAGATATATATATTTATCGTTTATTTGAAATGGGCTTTGAAAAGCAGTTACTATTGTGCATGTATTACCTGCATTCCCGCGGCGACGGCCGAGCCAGCGATGGCGTCGGCCGCCGCGGTCACTAACGAGCTCATGACGGCGTCTGGAACAGAAAAAAATATATCTTCATCATTACCATCATTACCATCATCATCATCATCATCATCATCATCATCATCATCACCATCATCATCATCGTCATCATCATATCCAATTCTAGGCAAAGATATAATCTTAAGTGTCGTAGCAATAAACGGTCTCGTTCCGTTATTCTCAGGTAGTAGCCCACTTCGAATTATTGTATCGAAATATTATAACTGCTTGGTAGTTAGATATATCCGTATCACTTTAGGCATACCTCATTGGGTGTAGCTAAACTAATAAGCTTTTTGCGTACTAGACCTATAATCATACTTGTAAAGATAAATCAATTTCATCAACATCCTCTTTGAAAACATCCAAAGCTCAGACAAATTCAGATTAAAACCTTTAATTTACATAACGTGTAACATGATTTATAAATTGTCACTAAAAATACAAGATACAGATGCTTTGTATTCCCTGAATATATCTTACTATGAACACAACAAACACCAAGACAATACTGCATGCAAAGTATTAGTGACGTATACATTAAAAGTCGTTTTCTATTAGCAAAAATGCAAATGTTTACGTGGTGATCAACATGCAAATATTTGCCCATACTTGAGATCGAGTCCGAGTCGGCAAACTGTGTCGTTATAAGATTTATACAGAACTTTAATTTTACTCATGGTTTGTTTGTTTCTACTTCTACTTCTAACTTCATCCCCTACTTAAAAACTGTACTGTACTGGCTAAAAATCGGCGCTGTAGGTGTTGGACGCCTCAGCATAATGCTGAGCCAGTGTCCAATTCACTCCCGCGAGGACACACATTGTTTGTTATATTTAATTTGTCTATTTGTGTGTATTCTGTGTAGTGAATAAATGTATTTCTTCTTCTTCTTCTACTTTACATACATACATAAACTCACGCCTTTATTCCCAGAGTGGGGTAGGCAGAGCTACAGAATTACCAACAACTCTAAAAACTTTGATAATTCTGTAACCACATTTTGCACACTTAGGCTAAGATGTTTACCAGTGTATTAGTGACAGGTTGCAAGCCCATCGCCTAACAGTACTATACGCCTTTATTCCCTTAGCCGTCTCTTACGACATCCACGGGAAGACATGGAGTGGCACTATTCTAACCCGGCAACCACTTCTTCTACTTTCTCTACAATACTATGCCTGTGACTACTTTCAAGTAAGTAAGAGCTATTATAACGCTGGCAATACGGTAACGTGTCAAAAGCAATATTATTTTACCAAGCATACTAAGGACCCGGTTGACGTATTAAAATAGGGTATCCAAAAAGGCAGCCTTAATGGCTGGCACGTGATGGTGTCACAATTTCTATTGATAAACATAACGGCACTTATTCCACTTCTATAGACATTTAGGACCTTACAATACTATAAAGTCTGTAGTAGTGTAGCTTTGGTGTATATGTCATTTGGAATTCTTCTAACAATACAGTTCAAACTTAATAGACGATTATGCGGACTCGTTGATTGATTTATACTGAGACCATGTCATACTCGTAGTTCTAGCCTGTGAGGGGGTTGTAGATATCGTTGCTTAAATACAAAAGGGCGATAAATCAAAATGTGTTTGTGTTGCATTTAAATTCGGAATGCTATTTACTGTAAGCTTTAAATCAAACTATGTATATCTGTTTTTGTTTTGTGGCGCTTTTGTATTTAAGCAGCGATATGTCGCTCATTGAATACAAAACGGACACATTCCAAAATAATTTGCTCTTGCATTAAAAATCTTATACGAATAGCTTCTAATTTTAAAATGCAACGCTGACTCATTTTGGAATGTGTCCCTTTTGTATTCAATAATCGATGTAACTGCTATAGAGCTCTCTCATGCACTGCCAGGAACTTTATTGTTTACCGGATTTTTCGTGTCCATATTTTATCCACTTCAACTTAGATATATTGCATTCCAATAGAATGTATTTATTCTTTCTCGTTTCTGTACGGTTCTTAGCTTCTTACCTATTACTTATTGGAAATTGTTGGTTTGTTGTTATCCCGGAAGTTTGTGTCTCGCACATTTCTTTTATTCGTTGCGTCATGATCACTCGTGAAATTTAGTTTCTCTTTGCTTGGTTTTAGAACTCCTTATCGGCTGGGCATTTGACACCTCCAGCACCAGGAGTCTCAGATTACTAAGGCCCGTATTAATAAACTCATCTTGGCTGAGAGGCCCGTCTCAAGATACGTCAAACCATAGAACACTGTCATTTTTGACGCATCTCGAGACGAGCATTAGAGTTGAGATTCGTTTATTAATACGAGCCTATCACTTAACGTACCTAGGGTGACGGCACCCAATGATGGACACTTTTAGCTGACAGACACCAGTAATGGACACTTCACTCTTATTGATGACAAATGAAAATAACCTTTATCTTCTGTAAAATAAGAATCAAGTCTCCATTTTTGGTGTCTTGTCCATTGCTCTAATCTCTTTAACTAATTACTTGTCGTCATTCTGACGGCGAATTTTGTGTAGAAAGTGAATCCGGCGCAACTTTGGACGTGAACATCCAGAATGTTAAGTTCCGGTGAAAATGCGTGACGTAACACCATTTAAGTTATTGCTGTCTCGCGTGGAATACCGATCAAATGATAATACTGCTATACAATAGGTGGTTACATTCAGTTTTAATTTGATTTTAGGGTTCCATGCCTGACGGGAGCCAGGGACGCATACTTCCTCGTGGTCCTACTAATTTGTCCTACTGGTCAAAAAGTGAACATAGATTTGATCACTAAATACTAATTGTGGGTGTAAAAGTAGGTAGGTTAGGTTCGTTAGGTGTCTTCAGATGCCCGAAGGGCAAACCACTTAGAAGCAGGAGCTCCGCCCTTGGGCAGGGCTCCGTCGAAAGTAAGTAGGACAAAAATAGTACCTACGACCACGAGGAAACGGCCGAAGGGACCCTAATATGCTTACGCTATCCATCCGTCCGTCTTAACTTTAAAGAGCTGCATCTTTTAAACCGTAATAGGAAGATAGCCGGTTGTTTTTTTTAGCAGACTATGTGTTATTACAGCTGATTTGCAAATAATATTTTTTTTAAGAAACTATAAAGGGGTCTCAGTACAGTACAGCTTTTTTTGCAATGAAGCAAATGCCAGTTGTCTTTAATTTGAAACATGAGCGTAGGTATGTATTTCTCAGAATCAGCTGCTTATTAATGTATGTATGTACAGTTCAATCTAGTTAACCGTTAGAATAATAATTAAGGCAAATTAATTGGAGGCAATTGAAGCATACTAGGTACCTACCTACTAACTAACTATAAATCAAGGCTTGTCGTGTATTTAGAACGTTTTTTTTTGTGATCATCGTCATTTATAATAATATAATATATAATAATATAACGGGGCAATCTCACACCAATTGACCTAGTCCCAAACTAAGCTCTAGGCTTGTACTATGGGTACTAGACAACGATATAAATACTTATATAGAGAAATATATACTTAAATACATTAGAAAACATCCATGACTCAGGAACAAATATTCGCGCTCATCACACAAATATCTGCCCTTACTGGGATTCGAACCCAGGACCGCTAGCTTCATAGACAGGGTCACTACCCACTAGGCCAGCGCGTCGTCATTTAACTTAAGGTTAGGTAAGCTACTCCCACTTTTCTCTGTTCTCTGCCAGCTTTTTCACCTCCTGATATGACATGATATTGGCCTTCTGGCTTATTTGGTTAAAATAACCAAATCTAGGTCTTCCTCTTCCTCTTTTCCCTCAACTCTTTCCTTTTCAAAATTCTGTAGTTTCAAAAACATGGCTTCTCTCGTTTATCATCTTCAAAACATCTTCGTCGGTTTTCTTTTCCGTCGATTTTTTTTTACATTACCAACACCACATCTAAAACGCTTCCAATGTTTCCCCAATCTTTTATTTTTTTATAAGTAAGTAAAAATAAAGACTGAATGGAGCAGAGGCAGACCGAAAAGGAGGTGGTTTGACAATCTGGACGTGTTTCAAAGCGACAGGTGGGGCGAAAAAGAGGGGAGACCTTTGCCTTGCAAACAGGCTTGCAGACACTAAAACAGGCTAAAAACAAAAGAATGCGTACTACTGTTACTATATCCCTTTCAAAAACGTGGTTGCAATTTAATAATGTCATGTCAATGTAACTGTTGATAAGCGGAGTGCACTGACTTGTTGTCAGTTTAACCTTTCCTAAACCGGAAAATGCGTTCATACCACGGGTCATACAGATCCATGCAACTTGTTTATGGTATGGAGAAGGAAAACGAGCACACAGGCCAACTGATGGTAAGTAGGATCTGTGACAAATAGACATTTGCATTCCCAAGACTCAAATCTTAAGACTGCAATCCTAAGACCACAAACGCGTTGCCGTTGTTGAAGGCCTCTATGCAAGTAATTTCACCGTTTGTCTTATGGAGATAAGACAAACTGTGAAATTACTTGCATAGAGGCATATTATTATGTTTAGACGGGCTTTTTTCCGAATTTCCGAATTCCGATTTTTTAATCCCCGAATTATCACTATTCCGAATTTTAGTTTCACGAAGCGTCACAATCACGATTTTTAAATTCCGAATGATCACATTTCCGACTTATTAAAATCCCGAAAAATATTTTTCCGAGTAGGTATCACAATTCCGACAAAACGGAAAAACTAATTTTGTAATTCCGAATATTAATATCCCGAAGCCCGAAATTTTAGCAACCGAATTCTCTAAAATGTTTATGTCAAATAAGCTCCTTATAAATATTTTATAATAAAAGATAAGATAAAAGATAAAAAATACCTTGTATAATGTGTGACATACTTATTGCTCAAAAACTGTTAGAAGTCTAACTTAACGTAACCTATCAAGGTGAGATTGACCTAATTTAGTAATGTGCTCGTCATCTCACCTAACTTTCGTTAGCTTGATAATTCCGAAGTTTACATTAATTATCAATATGATTTGTGAATTTTCGGAATTCAAATGTTAGTTTCGTCGAAAAAATGTTTTCGTGATTTTAATACTTGGTAATATAAAATTCGGACTTATATTTTTTGTGTATTGTAAAAATCCGGAATTTGGAAATTGGGTATTTTCGGTTTAGACCATCTTGCTGGTCTATTTTATAGCACGCAACACACATATTTTATGTTTGTATAAAGTTGCCTTATGTAATCAATTGAATAACAATATTCGTGACTTTTTGACATTAAGAAACCAAAGGCGCTTATTTTATCGTTCATATCAACCGACAAATTAAACTTTCTATTACTTTTGCCGTCGAGGGTTAAAATGTTAGTCAGTGTATGAAATAGGTGAACATCAGGGTTCAGCTGGAAACCAGCGCTATAGCTCCGGCTGCAGCACAGCAAGAGCACAGCACAGTCATGCTGATCTGAGTCCTATTTGACTTAAAACAACATACAGTGAATAATTTCTAATTATTTCCTCTAATCTTTTTTTTGTGTTGTGTTGTAGAGTTTGTTTGTCAAATAAATTTTATGACTTATGAGTTTGAGTTTGAAATAAAAATATATAATGATGTTCAATGCAGTTTATGATTATTTATAATTTGCGGTTTTCTAACTATTAGTTACAAATTAATCGACTTCCCGTACTATAAAATATAGTTTAAGATGGTCTTTGGACATTGTTTTGAAAGTAAATAAGTATCTTTCCATTTCTACTTACTTTGTCTATTGTATAATAAATCTTCTTTATATTCTTTACATACGAGTAGTATAAAAAAGTCGCTTTCCGCGTCTGTCGGTCTGGCTGTACATCCTAACTCCTAATAAACCACGCAACGGATTTTGATGCGGATCACACCATCAGTTAGATCTTTTTTTACGGAAGGTTTTTATGTAGGTACATACATTTTGGATTTTGTACGGGTGTTACCAAAAACTCACATAAACCGAAGCGAAGCGAGGGCAGGTCGCTAGTTGTAAATAAATTCGCATCATCAGATATTGTCAATGGTTGATATAACAAAACACACAAACATCTTAATCATAAATTATATTGTAAGTAGGTAATATAATAGCTTTTGCCCGTGACATTTATCACCCAGGAACTGTCCAGTTCCGTTAAAAAGTACCCTATATCCTTTCCCGGAGCTCAAACTATCTTCATACCAAAAATCATTAAAATCGGTTCAGTAATTTAGCTGTGAAAGCGTAACAAACCAACAAACTTCTCGCATTCATATTAGTATGCATATGAATAAACTGGTGAGCACAAAACCTAACAGAAGTGTCTGAGCCATCACAATACAACGAATAACATTAAAACTTACCTAAATTCTCTATGCTTTCACGTCCCACCGTTCACAACAACAACACTATAGAGAAACATCGGAAACGCCACTAACAACCGTGCGAACACAGGAACTAACACTGGCAGTCTTCCGGTCTTTAACATTAAATTTAAATATAGAATAGATTCTCTATTTTTGAAAATAGTGTAAACATTTGAAGTTAAAGCGACGCTTGCACTCGATACCGTTGCGTAGCTACGGTATGTAACGGTTACTTTCTTCGGCTGTTGACGATCGACTCTTGCGCATGGGCCGTTGTACCGAGGAGAAATGGTGGGAGGGTTTTGTTTGGGATGTAGAGGTGTTTGGGGATCTAGAAAATTCGTTTTGGTAACGAAAAGTTTTGGTTGTAAATCGAATTGTCTATTATTTGAAAGCAACATATTAATCATAATTTATTTGTTAAAAAATGTAATGTTGCAGCGTAATGAAAAAATATGTAAAACCAAGATTGGCATGGAAAATAATATTCTACAAATAATTACATTTACAACAATTATGAGGATGAAAAATATGCATATACGAGGGCTGCTACTTATGTAACCGGAATAGAAAAAATAAACAAACGTACATGGCTAAATATGGTTTTATTGTTTTTCGAAGTATTCTCCGTGATAATCGATGCACTTTGGCATACGTTGAAACCAATTTATAAAGCACTTTTTCCACTCTGACTGAGGTATCTCCAAAACGTGCTGTCTGAACGCGTCGACGGCATCTTCACGGGTCAAAAATCGTTGACCACGTAATTTATTCTTTACATTTGGAAATAAATAGAAATATATATAAAAAATCGAGTCGTTTCACGTGATGTATGACAGCTGGCGTTATCATGGTGCAGAATGATTCTCCGTCGCTGGTTGTTTTTCCGTATTTTTTCAAATACTTCCGGCAAACAAATGGTCGTGTACCACTCCGAATTAACCGTTTTACGATTCTCTAGGGGCACTGTAGCCACATGGCCATTAATACCAAAAAAGCAGGCCACCATTTGCTTCAAGGTGCTTTTTGCACGAGTTACTTTCGTAGGGTTCGGCTCATTTTGAAACACCCACACCGTTGATTGTTGTTTAGTTTCGGGATCATACGCATAGATCCAGGATTCGTCACCTGTGTAGATATTATAAACAGCTTTTGAGTCACCACGGTTATATTTTTTCAACATTTCCTTGCACCATTCGACGCGAGCCTCTTTTTGATCCTTAGTTAAGTTGTGCGGGATCCAACGCGAACAAATTTTTTTCACAGCTAAGTGTTCATGTAATATCTTATTAATGCTCGTCATACATATGCCTATAGTCGCCTCTATCTCGCGATACGTAACATGACGGTCATGCATTATAAGTTTTCGCACAGCTTCAATATTTTGTGGTACAACGACCGATTTCGGGCGACCATCCTTAACTTCGTCCCTGAGCATACTACGTCCACGATTGAACTCACTAAACCAGTGATACACAGTAGTTTTGGATGGAGCTTCATCACCAAAAGTCGAAGTTAGTTGATCTATGCACTGTTGTTGCGTTAAACCACGCCGAAAATCGTAATAAATCATAGCACGAATATTTTCACGAGTGAGTTCCATTCTTGCAGCGAGATTAAAATTTAAACCCGCCAAAAACAAAAGACTAGCGTACATAAGAAAAAAAATATATAGCGGCCAGTATTAAAAAAAGTTCAAATTTTACCATGGAGGTCAGATATAGCGTTTAAAAATGTTGGAATCCTGGATTCCGGTTACCTAAGTAGCAGCCCTCGTACATACATTTTATATTACTAGTGATGAGTCTGGTCAAACATTTGAAAGAATTCATCCAATTTATAAAAGAAACTATTAACACGTCCTCGCTTCGCTTCGGCTTATGTCAGTATGATATATAACCTATAGCCTTCCTCAATAAATGGGCTATCTAACACTGAACGAATTTTTCAAATCGGACCAGTAGGTAGTTCCTGAGATTAGCGCGTTCAAGCAAACAAACAAACAAACTCTCCAGCCTTATAATATTAGTATAGATGCCTTGGCAATACATATATTATAACTGTTTTCGAAAGTTCATTTAAATTATTACATTATTACATCACTTTCAATATAGTACCGTGACTCCATACCAATTGACTTGTCTTATTTAATAAACAATTTATAACCTCTAAATGCATAATGTATGGCTAAAACGGCCGTTCTCGGCTGAATAAAGCAACTAGAGACCGCATTTTACACTTCATTATCCTGATTTTACATCATGAATGGTTTTTTTATGACTAAATTGTTATTTCAGGCGAAAAGGGAGCATTTTGAGGTTATAAAATTGTTTACAAAATGTCTATTGGTATCTATGGAGTTTACACTATTCACTACCTAAACCAAATATTTGCGCGAAATTGAACCCAGGACCACTTCGTAGGCAAGGTCACTAGGCTACTAGGCAAATAAATCGCCTTATTTTCATCCAAAAATGTCCATAGTTACTCTTTATTATTAATTACTAGCGACCCGCCCTTGCTTCGCTTCGGTTTTTGTGAGTTTTCGGTAACACCCGTACATAAAACAAAGTTTATTATACATGAAAACCTTCCTCTTGAATCACTCTATCTATTAAAAAAACCGCATCAAAATCCGTTGCATAGTTTTAAAGATCTAAGCATACATAGGGACAGACAGCGGGAAGCGACTTTGTTTTATACTATGTAGTGATTAATAAACAAAATTACATTGTCAAATTAAATATAACTATTAGATAGTTAAAGCCTAATGATATAATGGTGACCCCTTCTTTCAGAGCTGATATCTTTTAAACGGCTGGACCAATTTTCATGAAACTTAGCTAAGAACCACCGCTAGAAAACCAGCTTTCAGGTAAAAAAAAACCCATCCAAATCGGCTCACCCGTTTAAGAGCTACGGTGCCACAGACAACCAAACACACATAGCGGTCAAACTCTGAAATCCGGAATTCTCAATTCCTAGCAGACACGACTCATCTATGCAATTAAATGCACAATGCAGCACCGTTAATAGGGTGACGTGATCCGAGTCATGCAGACGGTCACCGAAAGAAAGTGAAATTATGTGCCCGAAGCCTGGTTACGCCTTCCGTCGAGTCATTCAGTCACGGCACAGTTATTATAGCCCGAGCGGCCCAGATGCATCGAACGTTACCGTTGGTAGCGGGTTCGATTTGGTATGAATGAATGAATGCATGTCAGTTTTTGTCTGCGGGAATTCATATAAAATCCGGTCAAGTGCGAGTTGGACTACCGCACCGTAGGTATTATTAGATTCCAATTTGAATTCGATTTCGAATCAGCGCGTCCTATAACTCCTTAACATTTTTTAGTATGTTTTGTTTTGCAAACAGATGGCGCTTCTATGTTTTACCGTTTTTACGATACAACTAAAATGAAATGACGTAGATAATGATAATATTGATAATATAATATTCGATTACGATTCAAAATTGTTAAAGCTGTATACATTTGTAATGATTTTATTTTTGGTAGTTTTAAGAATCTATTATTTATTACTTTATTACCTAATGTTGTTATTACTTTACTTAATGTAACTTAGTCTTAAGTACTATTATGTTTTTATATATGAAAAAATTACCTTATGTTGGAGAATTTTGATTTTGATAAAAGGTGGTACTAATTCACATTCTTTCATTAAAAATCAAGGTAAATTACGTCAAATTAGTGAAATATGCTTAGATATAGTACTCGTAATTTGAGTAAAAGCAAATTTCAGTACAGGCTCAATTTATTATGCATTTAAAATTAAATACGTCAACGCCTTAAATTCCTAAATTAAATGCTAACACTAAAGTGCACTCACTGCCTAAAAACTTCTGTGTCCCAGTTCAGGAATGGGCTTATAAAATAAGGTAGCATCTGGCGCGACACGCTTCTTTAGTACATATTGTTTTCCTATGATCCGTGTTAAAGTTAAGATTTACGACAAAAATATAGCGTTTCTTGTGCGAAGTGAAGGGGCTGTAAATTTCATAAGCTAATATAAAACCTTTGAATGGAAGTTGCTCATAAATATTCTTAGATTCAGTGAATGAGCAGTATTTTTTTTTTACCTTCTACGCAATAAGAGTGGTTTTATGAGTTTAACGTGTGTATTATGAATCTCTGTGTAGGGTGACGGCAACAATGATGGACACTTTTAGCTGACAGGCACCATATAGGTATATTAATAGGGTAACCCTAAACAGTATTTCTTGATGGTATAAAATTATTTTTTTACTTGCGTATGTACTCAGCAGTCGGCACGGCTCTACTATACGCCTCGCATTCTAAACCCGGCACTCAATCCTCAAGAGGTTTCATTATGTGACGGTTGCATAAATCTACATATATAAAACAGTACCGTGAGTCCGTGACTGAGTGACTGGTTGATAATCAACGCACAGCCAAAACTGCCGGACCTAGGAACTTGAAATTTGGAGGGAGTATTCCTTAGTTATCTTAGGGGTGCGATAAGAAAGAATTTACCGAAAGTCGACCCCCAACGGGAAGAAATAGGGGGAGTAGCGAAAAATTAGTTATAAGCGAACGAAGTTGCGGGCGTCCTCTACTTTAATATCTGATTGTATTCTGCAATAATCTAGTTAAAGTATTTTTTTTTTAATTGGTGATCACGTTTTGATGAAAATCAGCACTAAGTAATATTTTGAAATCAACCTTTTTTTTTTAATTAATGGCTTTCACTCCTGCTAAGATGTATTTCGCCAATGTCAAGTTATTTATAAACACTCCCATGGACTTATTAGAGCAATAAGTCCGTGGATATCACACGCGAAGACAATTGTTCGGTTAAAGAGAATTTTCTCCAATGGACTAAACAGAAGCACATGGGGTTAGCTCGACGCGCTTCTGTCAAGTCTCAACCTTGTTTATTTAAAGTAGGTATTCTTTGTCATTTTCTATCAAATTCAAATGTCACATTGCGCGATAAGGCCAATACTTTAAGCACGCTACTTACTTTTCGTTTATGAAGAGTAAGGGTAAAGTATCTCGGCGACCACTCAGTCACGCATAGGTAGTTATAGATTTCGTAATATAGCATTGTCAGAATCGGTAAAAGTAAAGTATATTTAGACCTTATAGAAAAGGTACCTAGCGATTTAATAATAGGCTATGCCCTACCACTTTTCACGGGGAAAGTCAACAAGCGGTTTCCCAAGGTGCAAATCATAATATAGTTAGAAAGTTAATAAAAACTGTCTAAGGTGACAAAATTGAGGCGTTATGCAACTGCATCATTGCACTTTCTAAGACTGATTGTTGACTTGTTATTGTCAAATGCCGAAGTCTAAACTAAAAGGAATTAACAGATCGATTTCAAAATTTGAATTTGGAATAGAAGGATCATTCTCTGGGTAATATCTGAGAATCTTTCAACGGTAGATTGCATTGTTAGTACTTTTTTTTGCGCATTTATATACTTAAATACATAGAAAACATCCATGACTCAGGAACAAATATTTGCGCTCATCACACAAATAACTGCCCTTACCGGGATTTGAACCCAGGACCTCTAGCTTCGTAGGCAGGCTCACTACCAACTAGGCTATCGCGTCGTCAAAACAAAAACTATGAGTACTACCAAAAAAATATACAAGTATAGGTAGTGCGTTCTATGACATACGAGTGACAAATATACTGTCAGTTGTGAGTGCAAGCGAATAGCGACTGCCAGCCGAAAGCTATAAGAAGCACGGAATACTGTCGTAAGTACATGAAGTAACCATATTAAAAACTCCATAAGGTTGACGACGCGCTGGCCTAGTGGGTATTGACCCTACCTACGAAACTAGCGGTCCTGGGTTCAAATCCCGGTAAGGGCAGATATTAGTCTGACGAGCGCGAATATTTCTTCCTGAGTCATGGATGTTTTCTATATATTTCTCTATATAAGTATTTATATCGTTGTCTAGTACCCATAATACAAGCCTTGAGCTTAGTTTGGGACTAGGTCAATTGGTGTGATATTGTCCCCTGATATTTATTTATTATTTACTGTAGGTAAGTTACATGAAGTAACCATATTAAAAACTCCATAAGGGCCTAGTCCAGTTTTAGAACTTCCGCAACAGGTGAAAGTCTCCCGGATCGTTGCCCGATCGTTGCCGACTGTACCTGCCAGGAAGCAAACCTGTTGGGACCACACGGTTCACTCTCCCTTGGGGTTACTGCCCTTGATCCTATTTGCCCCACTTGCGTTTCTAAACTCATGTCGTGTCGTTGGTTGGAATGTATACTTTTACTTTGAGGTTTTGGTGGTTTATTTTGGAACATCACGTTTTTTAGAGATATATATGTGCATAGTCGATTAAGAATGTTATTAAGAGTATAATAAACGGTAACTTTTGTGAGTCAATAAATGGTTACGGGTTGTTTTGATCATCATCATCATCTCCCCAGACTTGAACTGTTTTATTGATGTGTTACTTATGACCTGGGACCCGACCACCCATTCCTATAAAAGCCTTTAAAAGACTTACCTTTCCAAGTATAACCCACTAAAAGAATTACCCGTTATAGTAGGTACCCGGCCGTTACGAAGTCAACCCTGACATCTGTCATCACAGTACGATTTATAACCTATTCTTAGGTTTGAGGTTATAATTTGTACTGGAATGACAGGTGTCAGGATTGACTTTATAACGGCCGGGCACTATAGTTATTTTTTTAAATAACCATCGACATAAGGGAAACCTAAAGAGCTTAAGCTCAGATCGTCAGCAGTAAACTGATATCCTTCTCTTATTGTGTAACCAAATATAAGGGTAACCCTTATAAATAGCGCTTGAAAAGCCAATCGAACGGCTTTTTTAAGTTACAGGGATATGGGTATCAAACAAGACTCATACGAAACGGATTTGGATATTTAATCCTTTCGAAATACCCATTCCAAACCCTTGGTAAGGGTAACCCTTATGAATAGCGCTTTATAAAGCAAATCGAACGGCTTTCAAGCGATACGGAAAAGTTAAATACTTATACTTATAAGTAAAAGTTGAAGAAAAAAATGTGTTACTTGCATTTAACTCGGTATTCTAGGCCAACGTTGGTCGCCACTCCAGAACCTTTCTGCCCCATTGACCACTATCTTGGCAATATAAAAACGTGTGTGTTTGGTTGCAGGCGGCTGCTTCGGCTCGACGACCAAGAAGACCATCGTGGGCGGCTGGGGCTGGGCCTGGTGGCTGGTCACCGACGTGCAGCGCATATCCCTCGAGGTAATCTATTCCTAAGGCCCACCATTCAACAAAATTTCTCAATGGAATATGAATTTATTGTGTAAAAAATAATTAATTTTCTAATTTCATCCTGAGTCATAAAAACAAAAGAAATATCGCTATTTTTCCTTTGCATTAGATCTTTATTTCAATGGCCGTATTATGTACAGTCGGCCAAAACTGTGGTGTACCACCTTACGGTTGATGTTCATTTACACGTCACGATACAACAAATTCGATTGTCCCTTGCAAAAATGTTATGGCAATGAAAAGTGTCAACTTTAACGATAATTAGATCTTACAGAAAGTTTTGTCAAAACTGGTAGCCTACTTTCTTGGCCGATCGTACTAAATAAATAAAGATAAATATTATATTTGGGAAACAAAATGGAGATTGGTTGGGATCATCTTTCTGAACAAGAAACAATAGTACCTACTCCCGCTGTGTCCCCAAAAATATGTATGGAATTTTCCGTTTTGTTACCAAGAAACTTGGATTTTGATAACAAAACGGAACAATTCCATACATATGACGCGGAACAAAAACGTGTTCCAATTAGTTAGTTTGCTGTAGCTCGCTGTGCGGTGAAGTTGGAATTATCTTATAATTACTTTTTTACGTTTCTTCTTTCAGCCGTTTCTTTGTCACCTAGTACTAGTAATCAAACAGTGTAGGTACAGTCAAAAGCACTCATATCTAGACACCTTTTGCGTCAAATATAGGTATGTATGCTTAAAACTTATTGTCAGTGACAAAAAAGTGTACCTACAGATATTTTTCACGTCTTGGGAACGTATATTCATTTTATGTTTGTGAGTTTGACTGCACCTAATTGCGTATTTCATGCCGGTTCTCTAACTGATGATTCTACCAATCCTCAGGTGATGACGCTCAACCCAATGTGCGAATTCGTGGAAACGGCGCAAGGCGTCCCCCTGACCGTAACAGGGGTCGCGCAGTGCAAGATCATGAACGAAGACGAGCTCCTCACCACTGCCTGCGAGCAGTTCCTGGGGAAGTCAGTTAAGGAGGTCAAGATGACGATACTTCAGACGCTGGAAGGCCATCTGAGAGCAATTCTTGGTAAGTTACTATTTTAGATTTCAGCGCCATCTAGCGGTGAGTGGCGGATTTACGTTGGTAACTCGTGAACAAGTGTGCAGGTTGATAGAAATATTTGGTCGTGGTACTAATAGATGTCGCTACTTGTTCATATTTTTTCTCTAACGAAACTGGATTAATATTTGCGTCAATACGTTTATTTAATTTTGGTGTCGATTACTATGTGTTGATTATAGGAAGGTAGCAACTATTGATGCTAAGATAATAAATACTAACAGCGCTGAGATTCTGCAAGAAAATACTGGATTTGCTTTTGACGTGTAAATCGATAAATTGTATTGTCTACGTTTTGATAGCTTTTATTTACTTGACTATAGTGGCGGCCGACTCCAAAACAATACCATAACATGTCAAAAGCATTATGGCTGTTTGTTGGTCGACCATGACGTAACTTTCGCTTTTGTTTTCATCTTTAGTGGCCCTTGTAACCTACAAGAACCGAACGGTGTCACCTACTTTGCCACGTGCTTGAATTTGGGTAAAGGTGAAACGTGGCTGTAGTTCAAGACGGCGTAACTAGGCTCAACTAGTTAACCTCGAGTTCCTTTAGCAAAACCTTTTAAAAGTAAAATAAAAGTTTGCGTTATATTGAAACTAGCGACCCGCCCTCGCTTCGCTTCGGTTTATATGAGTTTTCTGTAACATCCGTACATTATTTTACATAAAAACTTTCCTCTTGAAACACTCTATCTATTAATAAAAACCGCATCAAAAGCCGTTGCGTAGTTTTAAAGATATAAGCATACATAGGGACAGACAGCGGGAAGCGACTTTGTTTTATACTATGTAGTGAAGTGCTGATGAAAGTTAACTTTGCGTAGATTTAAGTAAGTTTGTAAGTTCGTTCGTTTGTTTTTATTGTTACTTTCCCACTTGTACCTAAATAATTTGTAAACGTAAATGTCATACAAATCGGTTCTGCGGTTTAGCTATGAGATCGAAACAAACAGACATAGTTACACATACATACATACATAAACTCACGCCTTTATTCCCAGAGTGGGGTAGGCAGAGCTACAGTATTTCCAACAAGTATAAAAACTTTTTGATAATTCTGTAACCACATTTTGCACACTTAGGCGAAGATGTTTACCAGTGTATTATTGACGGGTTGCAAGCCCATCGCCTAACAGTACTACACGCCTTTATTACCTTAGTCGGCTTTTACGACATCCACGGAAAGATACGGAGTGGCACTATTCTAATCCGGCTACCACACGGGGAAAACAGACAGAGTTCCTTTCGCATTAAAAGATAAAAAAGTTAAAAGTTAAAAAAAATGTAATATTAGCCCATTATGTACTCATAAACGTACAGTATACCTATTTCAGCTAAAGTATTCTTTATCCGTTTCGGTTTCCAATTTCACAATGAAGGATAACGACAAAGCATATTTAAAGCACACTTTAGCTATCGTGCGATTATGAATTAGAGGATAACTATGTCATCTGCTACTTGTAACGTAACACTTTCACTACAGAATCGGTCAATCTGCGGTCAAGTCGAGTGACATATCTGTCCGGTTTCGGAGCCAAGGTCTTGGCCACAAAGGTCTTAGGTCTTATTAGCCTTTAGTAAATGGTTAGATCTCAACAATAATATAAGAAGGACGATAATTATGATCAGTCTTGGCGAAGCATTAACAAGAGATCTAGTGAATTCACATTTAAAACCAGCTAGTATTCAAATTGCAAAAATGAAAATTCAAGTAAGTTGCACTGATATAATTACTTTTAAAATGTTAGTCTGATTTCTGCTTACATGGAGCGAAACGTTTGTTTACATACCATGTAAACAACGTATGGTGTCAGGTCAATGACCTTTAACTTAGAATTTTGACGTTAGTTACTACGAACGTTTGGAGTAGTATAGTATCAGCGTCAAAACGTCAATGTCGAGATATCGGTTGCGATACATCAAGTAACAAAATAAATATAATTAAACCTTTTTTTTTTACATTATACAAAAATGAACCATACCCCCGTGATCAGAATCGTGCGAACTAATTACCCCGCCAAATATCTCAAAGCCTTTTCTAGACACTGATAGATATAGATGTCTTCAGCGATCATTAGCAGTTATTACGCAGCATTGATCGAATAATCGCCCATTGTGCGATTTATGAGGTATTTCCTTATAGAGGGAAGATGGCATTTAGAATTCAGGAAGCTTTTTTGGGGACGGGTTGGCATTTGGCCTAATGATAACCTGTGGAAAGAGAATAGCTATGAAGAGACTACACGGGATGTACAGTCGAGGAAATTGATTTCTAGACCATTTTGGACTATGTCAAAGTGACACTGTAAACAAAATGATAAGAAATCTCTTACATTTTGATTGATTACGTCACTAGACATACCTAGTCCAAAATGGTCTAGGAATCAATTTCCTTTACTGTACAGGTGCGCCCTCATTACTTTTATTATGTTTTCTATAAACTAAAGTATTTTCTTGAAATTGGACGGTGTGTTTTTGTACTACAAATGAAAACACAACTTATGAGGTATATCACATATTTTAATAACAATTCACCTTCGAGTTATCAACTTAACGGAAGAAAGTGGGTTTTACTTGCGCTCCAAAAACACATCGTCTGATTCCAAGTAAATTCTTTAGTTGATTAGAAAACTCAATAAGTAATAGTAATGAGGGCGCCACTGGACGGTCGACGTTTGGCTCGGTGCAGTCTTAAGTAAAATTATCTGAGAAATTTAATTAGAGGTAACTTACAGTTTTAGATTTACATTGACGATGCAGATGTCAAAATTGTGAAATGGCTTTTTTTTAGTAAAGTACAAAAGTGAGAAGAAAAGAAGAGGTAGTGACTAAGATTGAAAAGGGCATGCTACGATGGTTCGGTCATTTGGAAAGAGTGGATGAAAGAGATAGGTAAGTATACAGATCGAAAGTGAGTGGACGGGTCGGAAGTGGCCACCCTAGGCGTACTTTTTCGAGTCAAATCGGAGAAATACCGACTGAAAAAGGGCCGAATCTTAAGTACCCGAAACCGACGTGCGTGCTTGACTCGATGTATGAATGTGGAAGAAGCGAAAGAAATTTGTCAAGATCGTAGCAAATGGAAAGAATTGGTCTCTGCCTACCCCTCTGTGAAACAGGCGTGATTTAATGTATGTAGTAAACTACATCTATTTCTACATGACGTCTAATGATGTCCTGTTGTTTATCTTTTTTTTATTCATTGTTATCCAGTAACACACTGGCTTTGAATAAAAATCACAGTATTTTAATGCATCGTCAATATTTTCATTCAAATTCAAACTCAGAACATTTATTTGACAAAAAACACACTACAATAAAACAGACATATAGAAACAAGAGCAGAGATAGAATTGTTGCACTGTAGTGTGAAGTCAAATAGGACTCAGTTCAGGGTAGTGATTCACTGAAAAACGACGGTCGGACGGACGGACGAGTGAATGTCCAAGCGGCGAGTTTAAGTAGTCTCGTCAGTGTGAACGAAACATATTTTAGCGCGTGCATTTTCAATTTAGCAGCATGGTTTCTGCCGATGGATCGAACGTATAAGGTTGCTTAATTGAAAATGCACGCCTTAAAACATGTTTTGTTCGCACGCTCTACCTAAACTCGCCGCTGCGATTTCGCTTGTTGATTTTGTTTGTTGCATGTGCTGCAGCAGGAGCTACATCGCTGGTTTTCACTATTCAAAAGTGATCCATTTTTTTTTTGCCGTGTGGTTGCCGGGTTAGAATAGTGCCACTCCATATCTTCCCGTGGATGAGACGGCTAAGGGAATAAAGGCGTATAGTACTGTTAGGCGATGGGCTTGCAACCTGTCACTAATACTGTACACTGGTAAACATCTTAGCCTAAAAGTGCTAAATGTGGTTACAGAATTGTTAACAAATTATTGGAGTTGTTGGTAATTCTGTAGCCTACCCCACTCTATGTATGTGTGTATGTATGTCCATTTAAGCCTGGACATAATACACTGCCCAGGCAGCAATTTTTCCATTTTGTTTCCATCCCTAGCGATCCATTTCTCGTCGAGCGTGACGGATGTTGTGCACTCGATCTAGAAACAAATCGTCACTATTCTCTCAACCTCTTATTTGATCGAATATTTTATAGAAAAGACACTCATGTTCCAAGCTTTATAAAGACTACTTTCCTATCAAAATATTCGATCAGATAAGAGATTGAAAGAGTAATGGGACGAAATTGAATGGCTTTATTGCCTGGTTCTATTTCTAGAACACTCCAATCGGGTTCTAAATCTGACTTTAGAACGATAGGGCTCCGTTCAAGCATGCTCAACATTTTCATTTAGGGCTCTATTCTACTTGGTCAAACTTTATCGCTTTTGATATTATATCGCAATAATATCTGACACGTCTTCATTACTAGAGGTATATGAGTGTTCAACTTTTGCACCCAATGTAGGATAATATGATATTGCCAGTGACTGAACCTATAGTCTATACTTTTAGGCTTTAAAAAAAATGTAAACAAAACAACCACGTGATATAGTTCGTCAATCGTCAGCCAATACAAGCAGACAGTGTTCTGCTTCTATTGGCTGACGTCAAAGTCGTCGTACGTCAAAGTTCGATAAAACAGTTGATTGGCTGTTTAACAATGTCACGTGGTTTGGAATGATTACATTTTTTTAAATACCTCAAGGTATAGACTTTATGTTAACAATTTCAAAGCATAGGTCAGTCATAACATTACAATATCAATTTGTTTAACAATACTGTATCCTGCGGTTAGTGTAGGATACACGCAGTTTACTCAGTTTTTCTGGTAACTAGGTTATTGTGGTTATGAATGACACCTTATGAATGACAGATGAATGGGTTGCGTAAATAAGTTTATTGACGTTAATTTACTGGTATAACTGGCTTTACTATCCTACACCACTATGACCCTGTTTTTCACCCCCGACAAAAAAAAAGGTTAGTATGAGTAACGTGTGTACCTATATGTGTAGGTAGGTCGTTTTTTTTTGAGTAGGTAAGCTAGTTTGTTCAGGATGGTTCTTACCTAGATTTTATGAAAATTTATCGGGCCGTTTAACCCCTTTATCCTCGTAAGGCCCTCGTCAAATTTCGTTAGTTTGAAAAATAATCTTATGTCAGTCAACTAAAGTCAAAAGCCACTTGGACAAATGTCCTGACTTAGGGCCTTACGAGGTTATATAATGGCGACCCTTACTTTCAGAGTGATGATAACTGTCAAACGGCCAAACCGATTTTGATCAAATCTAGCTAAGAACCCACTCTATTATACTAGCTTTCTAAAGAACAGGAGTTGATGCCACAGACGCACATATCGCTCATTGAATAAAAAAACGGACACATTCCAAAATAATTTGCTCTTCCATTTAAAATCGTATTCCAACCGCTTCTAATTTTAAAATGAAACACTGTCTCATTTCGGATTGTGTCCGTTTTGTATTCAGTGAACGATATGTATACACAAATACACAGATACACTTTTTTGCGTCAGGGGTTAAAATACTATGCTGTTAGATAATTCACTATATTTAAATAAATAATAAATATTGAGGGACCATGTCACACAAATTTACCTAATCCCAAACTGAGCTCTAGGCTTGTTCTAAGGGTCCTAAACAACAATACACTTAGGTAAAGTCAACCAATTTGATTCCTAGGCCACTATGGACTTTGTCAACGTGACCTTTTTAACCAAATCATAGGAAGTCTCTTACGTTTTGGTTGTCAACGACACTTTAACATAGTTCATAATGGCCTAGAAATCAAATTGGTTGACTGTACAAATATAGAGAAATACATATTTAAATAGGTACATATAAAACATCTAACACTCAAAAACTAATACTAGCGGTCACACCAATATTTCCCCAAGCCGAGAACAGAACCTGAACCCACTAGCATCAAAGGCACGAGTCGTCAATTAGTCGTCTAAGGCTTGTCCACGAAAAAAAGTAGCCATCAAAAACTAAGTCTCCACTGTCTCCCAGTAGGTCTAAGTAGTTCAAACCGCAATTAAACTGCCAACTGAGTATTCTTTTATACGTGTAAGAATCTAAAATACATACATTTTCCTTACAAGTTGTGAAAACCTACATAACGCCAGTTAAGGCTTAGACCTAAAATGATTGCATACAAATGTGTGTACTTCTGCCATGATTTAAAACAATTTATGACCTCCACACGATAATTAAAAGTCTGAAAAGACATTCGTGGAACATTATAGCGTCAGTAATCTATTTGAGTAAAAAAAAAAGCTCTGTTACCCAAACGTGAAAAATACAAAATCTAAGTCTAAAATCCATAGTTTTCGAAAGTTACCCCAAAAATGGATAGCATCTGATATAAATATCCATAACAGCACTCAAAACGAAAGGTGAAGAGTCCGTCTATAGTTAATTTATTTAAAAAATGTAATTTCATGTTCAAGTCCTTAGTTATATCACAGTGGCTACTTTTTTTCGTGGACTAGCCTTATTTATAGTGTCTATGACTATGACATGAACAATAGAATTCCGATCAATCACTGCATCATAAATATTCCGGCGTGTCCGCCATTTGTCCGGAACAGGAACCGCGTCGTCCTCGCCGCTTCCGAGTGACATGCTGGTATGTATTCATAACCTTAAATCATCGGATAACATTAATGTGGGAAATGCAAAGGGCAATATTCTTCAGGGAACTCTTCAAGGGTTTGAAGGGTCAAGTCCGCACAAAGATCTTTTAGGATCACGCAGGTCAAGTGCCTTTTGGTAACAGGCAAAAGGAAAAGGCTTGAAAAGGCTTTTGGGATCGATGGTGTTTTTTTTTTAATTTTACATTTTAAAAACACCTCATAACCCACAAGGGTTTGTGCGAGGATAGAACGCTCTGAATTACAATCACTACATAGTATAAAACAAAGTCGCTTCCCGCTGTCTGTCCCTATGTATGCTTAGATCTTTAAAACAACGCAACGGATTTTGATGCAGTTTTTTTTAGTACATAGAGTGATTCAAGAGAAAGTTTTTTATGTATAATAAATTTTGTTTTATGTACGTGTGTTATAGAAAACTCAAATAAACCGAAGCGAAGCGAGGGCGGGTTGCTAGTATATTATATATGTCTAACAATTACAACCCAAGTACAAGTACACTTCTACCCACAAATATTACAGTTTATTGACAAAGTGCGATTTAAGTTTATACTTAATATTTTTAGGAGTTAAGTCATCTCTAAATTTAACATCAAGGTCATTTATGAGACGAGGAATTAAGTAGGCGCTAGGTAGGAGGTAGGGGGTAGGTGGTTCTGATGGTGGTTAAATCTTGAGGAAAGAAAAAGATTTTGATGTATTATAAAAGTGGTATAATTAGTATTCATTGCTTAAATCCATACCTGGATTCATTTCAACCGACTACAGTCCGTTTCCAAAGCTTCTTTCTTTCTCGTCATTTAAAACTATGGAATGAACTTCCCTTCACGATGTTTCATCGGCACTTTGGTATGTCTTCCTTTAAACGCGGTTTCAATAGAGTATTGACTTAAAGGCAGCAACTTGCCTGTGCCCGTGGCATTCCTGATATTTATACGTGACGGTAACTGCTTACCATCTGCCCCCTATTTCACCAACCTCACAATGACAGGTGACAGGTGACAGGTGACATTTCAGAGTACATGATGGCGCTGATATGAATCCCGCTGATGTAAAAGCTTGTTAACTTTGCAATGTAACAATAGCGAATTATCACCTGTCACCTATCATTGTCAATATGGTGAAATTGGTTGGTGGTCCTGCTCGTTTTTATTTTATTGCTATAAAAAAACGGAATAATTATGTAGCTTCTACAACGTCAACAATACGATTTCTATGTAGAACTAAGGCTAAAATAAAATAGAAATGAGGCCCATGCTATATTTTCTCAGCAGCTGTGTTTAAGGAAATTATGCTATCTGAAACCTGCGGAAAACCCCGTAAGGAAGTTACGGTTGAATGACCGTCGTAATTGTAGAGAAATGTCATCAAGCTGAAGACCTTGAAGCATCAAACGAAATGACGACACTCTGTAGTCTCCGTTGAAAACTCGCCGCGAAAAACAATAGGTAAAACTAAAATATTTCGTAAGTGGCAGTTTTCGGGTTAAAATTATAGCTAACTAGCTTCTGCCTGCGACTCTGTCCGCATGGAACTCGTTACATCGTAGCTCCATACACATTTTCACCCTCTATTTCACTCCCTTAGTGGATGAATTTCGGTAAAAAAACTATCCTATGTCCTTTTCCAGGATTCAAACTATCTTTGCACCAAATTTCACCTAAATCGGTTCAGCGGTTTAAGCGTGAAGAGGTAACAGACAGACAGACACACTTTCGCATTTATAATATTACTAGCGACCCGCCCTCGCTTCGCTTCGGTTTATTTGAGTTTTCTATAACACACGTACATAAAACAAAATTTATTATACATAAAAACCTTCCTCTTGAATCAATCTATAAAAAAAACCGCATCAAAATCCGTTGCGTAGTTTTAAAGATCTAAGCATACATAGGGACAGACAGCGGGAAGCGACTTTGTTTTATACTATGTAGTGATTAGTATGGATTTCCAATCAGTGTCCCGATTTTTTAGAGTTACACATGCTGTTTCTGTAGACAGTTTTGTGTTTGTAATAACGGCTTTGGAATTCTAAACTAAGCGTGGTCTGACGTGATTTTGCCCAGTTTTTTCTATGAGTCCCAAAGACATTTGCATTCTCAAAATTCCAATCTTAAGACTGCAATCTAAAGACAGCAAATGCGTTGCCAATCCTGAGGACTAAGATGGAATGCCTCTATGCTAGAATTTTCGTCAGTTGTGTTGTGTTATACACCGGAACGCACCAATGAGAACAATGCTGCTTGACCGTAATAGGTAGACAGTTGAAATATTAATTAAGTTTACGGGTGGTAGGACCTTGTGCAGGGTTGGACCGGATCGCTACCACCATCTTATCCATTAACCTACCGCCAAAGAGCAGTGTTCGCATTGTTGTGTTCCGTTTTGGGGATAAGACAGCTGGTGAAATGACTAGCATAGAGGCGTTTCATCTTAGTCCTCAGGGTTGGCAACGCAGTTGCAGTCTTAGGATTGAATTGCAGTCTTGTGAATGCGAATGTCTATGGGTCACAGTTTCCACTTACCATTAGGCCTGTGTGCTCGTTTGTGTCTCTAGGCCAGAAAAAAAAAGTGAGTTATACTATTGTCACTATAACAACTAATCAATAGGGGGCCCATACAAGAATAGAACCATAATAGTACGGAACTCGTCGTATGCAAGTCTGACTCCCAGTTTTTTAATCCCACTAAAGTCGAGCACTCCGACTTATTCTCAAAACAATCTACTTAATGTATCGGACGAACTCCATGGACAAAGGGATCTGTTACATCGGAAGCCTTTTCAAGGAGTTTCTCTGCAATGTTTTCATTTAATTATACGGAGGATAAGAATTTCCGATCTTGTATTTTCGGTCTAGACGAAGTTCTACAAGAAACGAGCTGGACAAACTTATTGATGTAATAAAATGTCTGCTGCTTAAGTTCTTAAAAGGTGAATGCCCTTTAAAAATTTAGGTTTTATTTTATTAAACAGGGAATTCTCCTACGTTCAGCTTTTTACTCGACTGCGCAAGAAATATGGTACCTATATTATGCGTTTGAGTTGTATGTACCTATGGTTCATTATTCTCTTGTAGTCAGCAGCATAAATAAGTGATCATTTCTCTACCTTGTCGCTTTCGATCCTTTCACAATTTTGCGTAACCTTACAAACACGACGTTAAAGGGACAAGGTACATAAATGATCACTTATTTATGCTGTTGACTGTACATGGCTGATATGGTACCGGTTTTAACAAATGAGGTGTCGTTTGATTGGTCTTGGTGACCCCAGTGTCACTACATAGATAAAAAAAACCAAATTGGAGTTCTAGTAAACACACTTGTTTTTTTTAGGACTTTGGTACAAAATAATGTTGTATACAATTAAAAATAAAACCTAGAAAAATAATGCAAAACAAGGCCCAGCAGCTAGTCGCCTAGGTTGATAGACTCCTGCACCGAACTTACTGCTACGTGTGTCGTCAGAGGAAATCATTCATCGTTCATACATTTTTGGGTTTCTTTATTAAGAGCCAGCCTTAAAAAAAAATTGTTGTACATCGCTAGAATTATTTCTGTTGAACCCTGCCTTACTTTATATAGAGGTTCGTAAGATCAATTTTTTCAAAGCACATTCACGGATTTTAATGGATGAGCCGTCATAGAACCCGTGTCGCGGTAAGCCAAATGATTATGACCCGACAGGTTTCATGCCATAATAAAAGTTACTCAAAATAATTAGTTCTAGCGACCTGTACCAATTTTTTTTTGGCTAAATTTTCGAAAAAGCTTCATTTTGAATGATCTCCTTTACCAGTCACATTACATGTGCTGTGACGCCTGTGACATATTATGTAACTCGTATTTACTTTACAGCACAGACTTGACAGTGACTTGATATGGCGACCAAGTCAAGTTCCGTGTGTTTGGTGTGTTTCTTTGTTGTATGTACTATTTTTGTTATTTCCTGAAATTTTGTTAATTTGTCTATCTTTCGTCCTTGCTTATTCTACTCCGAGGTTAACTGGAAGAGATCATCTACATTGATCTATGTACATTGTTTATATTGATGCAAACATGTCCTGTAATTGTTTACGTGCAATAAACAGTTTACAGACATACATACATGTGTTTGCGGGTGGTAGGACCTTGTGCAGGGTCCGTCCGGATCGCTACCACCATCTTATCCATTAACCTACCGCCAAACAGCAGTGTTCGCATTGTTGTGTTCCGGTTTGGAGATAAGACAACCGGTGAAATGACTAGCATAGAGGCATTCAATCTTAGCCTCAGGGTTGGCAACGCATTTGCAGTCTTAGGATTGCATTGCAGTCTTGTGATTGCGAATGTCTATGGGTCACAGTTTCCACTTACCATCAGGTGGCCTGTGTGCTCGTTTGTCTACTCGATGCCATAAAAAAAATATATGTCAAAACCAATATTGTTATACCGAGCGGAATACAGTCCCAACGCATTGTCTGTTTGTCACGACTCAGGCAGTACCGAAACAGTATTATAATGTTCCTTGATTTTACGTTTTTGTTATGACAGTGCCTGCATAGGGTATCAACACTATCAACACGTCAAATGCTATCATATAAACACGCACGGCGATTGGTGCTGGGAAAACCCTCGTATTGTGATTGTACAGGATGTAAATGTTGTTTACGTGCGATAATTTCTTGTTGCGTAAACTTGGAATGTCCATGCAGCAAATTATTCATTGATCATGTTGGTACTTTACTTACTACAAATTTATTGATTACTAGCTTCTGCCCGCAACTCCGTCCGCGTGGAACTCGTTTATATCGTAGCTCCATACAAATTTTCACCCTCTATTTCACCCCCTTAGGGGATGAATTTCGGGAAAAAAACTGTCCTATGTCCTTTCCCAGGATTCAAACTATCTTTGCACCAAATTTCAACTAAATCGGTTTAGCGGTTTAAGCGTAAAGAGGGAACAGACAGAGACACTTTCGCATTTATAATATTAGTATGGATATGGATAAAGTAGTAAGTAAGTAAGTATGCGTGCGTGACTCGATGTATGAATGTGGAAGAAGCGAAAGAAATTTGTCAAGATCGTAGCAAGTGGAAAGAAGTGGTCTCTGCCTACCCCTCTGGGAAACAGGCGTGATTTAATGTATGTATGTACCTATGTATGGATAAAGTGACAAAGAAGGTAGTGTCCATTTTTTCGTCTAAACATCAAGCAAATGCTTTTTCTTCACAATTAAATAAAGAAAAAAAAATCCAATGTATAATTAACTTTACTAATGAGTAATGACACCTAATGACAATAATGAGAAGGAAATTTTCGAAAGAACTCGGCGATTCAGTGCGTACTTACATCATACCTTTGCATAAAGGATAAGGGCTTCCGGGAGGATTGCTTTTTAATACATCCATTACCTTTAAGTATTTGATTCGCTTTCATGGTCTTTATTTCACTTTGGTATAGCCTTTCCAGGTTTGATATCATAATCAAAATAGTTGACTTTATAACAGCTCTTTTTTATTTGACAATAAGAGCTGTCATAACAACAACTAACTAAATAATAAAATAATAATAAATATAAGGGGACACAATCTCACACCAATTGACCTAGTCCCAAACTAAGCTCTAGGCTTGTACTATGGGTACTAGACAACGATATAAATACTTATATAAGTAGAGAAATATATACTTTAATACATTAGAAAACATCCATGACTCAGGAAAAAATATTCGCGCTGATCACACAAACATTTGCCCTCACCGGGATTCGAACCCAGGACCGCTAGCTTCGTAGGCAGGGTCACTACCCATTAGGCCAGTGCGTCGTCAAACTAACTAACGTCGACATTCGAACATTGTGAATATAATATCGAAGCAAAATCAGCTGAACCAAAGTTAAAAAACATACTATAATATTATTATTAAAGTAGGTATGTTGTAATGATATCCTATTATAATAATATCCTGTGTGTCACACGCAAAAGTGTTACACGAAGGTGTTTTACGTGCTTGGTTTTCTGCCCGACGAACAAACGGCCGTGCAATTCGAAAGTTCGTTATAGAAGCGATATGTCATGCTTCTCAAGTATTGGTCACTTACTCGTACCTTAATTGGTAAGCAGCAAAGAACCTTGTCATAGAAAACCAATGACTGGACCTTCCTTTTTAGGGTTCCGCAGTCAAACTACGAACCCTTATAGTTTCGCCATGTCCGTCCGTCCGCAGCTTAGCTCAGAGATCCTTAGAGCTAGAAATCTGTAATTTGGCATGAATATACATATTAGTCCCGCCAAAAAAGTGGTAAAATTAAATCTTGTTTTTTTTTATATTAGTGTACCTTTCCTACACGTGACGTGGAGATGTATTTATTTTTCTCGTCTACCCCATAGTGTGGGGTGTCGTTGGATAGGTATTTGTGAAAACAGCTTTCCGATTAAGGGATCCATTTATGAACTATTAAGCTTTAAAGCGGTAATTTTTGTTAGAGTCAAGTGTCCCCTCCCCCCGCCTCCTATAGCCAAAACTACAAGTACAAAAAATCTGAAAAATATCTTTAGGGAAAGCGCATATAACGAATTTAAAAGGAAAACTATTACGACGAAGTAGACTTAATTAATTCCCAAGATACAGATTATACCTACTAATAGTCATGAAGTTAGTTCATACATGTTGTTTTTTGAGATAGTTTTTTGTGTTTGTCGTAACGGCTTCGGCACTGAGCATGTTCCGACATGCTCTTGCCCGGTTTTTATTATATTCCCATGCCTTAACATAATATTGATTTAGATACGAGTAGATGCATTTAGTTCTTACAAATCTTCTGTATAATGTAAGCCAGGGTAACGTATTATTTTATCGAAATACCTTTCAAAGAACACGAGTTATTCTTTTTTTGCTAATGACATGTCTAACCTAACCTAACCCATGCAATCAATGTTTTAGATATCCAGAAAACATCATGATTTCGATGAAATGATGGGCCACCTGTAGGTATGCTTACTGACTGACACAAAAAGTTGTATGTTCCTCGTACTTATATTAAATAATTTATATTTTCTTTAAATAGAAGTAAGAAAGTTGGGAACGAACCTCTTCAGGCAATCGAATTTATTTGAGAGTAACTTGGAAATATCTAACTTATTATTTTCAAGAGGGTTGGAAACTTAGAGGGTCGGATACCCTTGTCACGCGCCGCGGCGGAGAAATAATATTATTTATATATTTTAACCTTTATCGGTTTTCGTTTTTGGCTTAAAGAAACAATGGAATGTGACACTTTTCTAACTTATTCTGTACAAAAAAATGGCGACTGGGGGTTCGCAAAAGAACTTTATTCATTTGTTTTTCAGAATTGGGAATTTTGGGCCGGGTACAGTCACGGAATTTAATTCCTAGTCTACTTTGGACTATGTCAAATTGACATTGTAAATAAAATCATAGATGTCTCTTACGTTATGATTGATCACGTCGCTTTGACATAGTCCAAAGTGGGCTAAGAATTAAATTCCTTGACTGTACAAGAAAAGTATTTATCTAAATAAACGTTTTATACGACTTGAACTTTGCATACAATTCTTTAGATACAAAACTCATAATTTGGTCATGATTTGGGCGTTTGTTCCAAAACTTCCAAATCACTTTGGTGGTCGCGTTTTTGTAGTTGTGGCTGCAGATTTCGATTTAGTTTCTGTTTAGGTATCTAACCTCACCGGACATCTAACAAATATCCAAAAACAGCATCAAACTATACGCCCAATTCTTCATAAACATGTCCACAAAAGTGAGGCGGTGTAAAAACGCTCAAGTAATGAAATGACCCAATTATTTTTCCAATTCTTAATTCAGGTGCCATATTTAGTAATAGAACTCTAGAACATTCTATGCTACGAACGTTGACGCAATTAGGTAAGTTAGTAACGTGCAATAGGTGATGAGTACAGATAGGCAAGACCTTCAGGACGACAAGGCTGCGTCTAGGTTAACCGTGACAACAGCGGTACAAAGTGCCTCCCAATTACTACGGAAACTGGTATTATCTAGTTTAGTACTTCTGGTCATAGTTATTTTTAAACTTTCGCTATTACACATACTCAAGGTACTTTTTGTTTGTTTTGCGTGGAAATAATATAGATGAATAGGAAATTGAGAGAAGCGGAAGAAGGCATATCCTTGGCCTATTTCCATCAGTAAACTTGACACGCAACATGTCTTGTAATTGTTTATGTGCAACAAACAGTTTGTATACTTACATATTTAGGCTAAATTTATGATTTAAAATTAGTTTATGGATGACTTACAAGGAAGGGTACCCAACTGTCCGACTCCGATTTGATTCATTTGTTATATGTTATAGAGTAGTCTAAAATAACGGACACGTATTTTTTTTTAGCTGCCCAAACTCAACCAGTTAGGAGAAAATGGCCTTCAAACTACTAAAAAGTGACTAAACCCTCTAACTTTTATAGAGAGTTTTTTTTTAAATAAAGAAGAAAAAACTAAGAAGAGTGGCAAGTGGCGTAACTTTTGCGGGTTGTGACTGTACTCGTGCGGCGTAAATCTGATTATATTTTCTTATCTACTCATTTTACAAGTAACAACAGCTGTTTTATGTTTGTTTTTACATACATACATACCGTCACGCCGTCATCCCAGAGTGGGGTAGGCAGAGCTACAGAATTACCAACAACTTTAAAAGCCAGTTGTCAATTCTGTAACCACATTTTGCACAAACAGGCTAAGATGTTTATCATGTGTATATTAGTGACAGGTTGCAAGCCCATCGCCTAAAAATACTACAAGCCTTTAATCCCTTAGTCGTCTCTTACGACTTCCACAGGAAGGTATGGAGTGGTACTATTCTATTCTGCCGGCAGTTTTTATTGTTTGTTTGGTTGTTGTTTGTTTGATAATTGCGATGTGCCGTTTTAATCTCCTGTAGGGTGTGCAACAATTAAAATTAACCATTATAGAAAAAAAATTGTAATCCTGTGTATTGTTTTAGCTCGTTGATTTAGTACCAATTTCACCAACTGTTAGTTCATTCATTTTGACAGCTGTTAACACTATTCGTCGGTTAAGTTGTTGGTGACATTCGACATTAATGTAACGTGTAACGTTAACCCCTGATATTGATTGATTTATTTCACTTTCAAATGTATTCGGACTTTTCAACTGTAACATGTTGGGACAGCTGCCGTCAAATTATCGCTCGGACATACGATTAATTCTCATCATGTCAGTTGAGGAACGCCCGCTTCTGTGGCTGGGCTTTCCCCAGGGACCGCAATAACTGCTCTGACGCTCCCCGCGCCGATGCCCTCGGTCTTCAACCTTTCAAGGTTTCCGACATTTACCTCTTAATGCTTTGTTTCTTTCTAAAGGGCTATAAGGACAATACGATAGGTCAGGAGTTTTGAAAGATTTCAAGATACAAAGGGGTAGGCCTTTTGAACATACAAAATACTTTACGTAGTCCCAAAATAAGTAGTATTGTTTTATGTTACTCTAACCAGCAGTGTTCGTATTGTTGTGTTTCGGTGTGGGTGTAAGAAGACGGGTGCCTAGAGAGCCTAGCTTAGAGGCATTCCATCGGTTTTGGATCTCACTTTCCATCAAGGCAGTCTTAGGATCGTAGTCTTAAGATTACTTTATTTGAGTTTAAGACCCTTCTTACAGTTGGGAGGCGTCTGTGCTCGTGCGTGTTTATGCCTTCTCCATACCATAAAAACATGGTTTCAGATCTGAAGGTAAAAAAAAGGGTTTATTAATTTGTGACCCATTTAAAAAAATACATACATTCACATACATAAGCTCACGCCTTTATTCCCAGAGTGGGGTAGGCAGAGCTACAGAATTACTACTCGTAACAGCTCTAAAAACTTGTTAATAATTCTGTAACCACATTTTGCACAATTAGGCTAAGATTTTTACCAGTGTATTAGTGACAGGTTGCAAGCCCATCGCCTAACAGTACTACACAGCCTTTATTCCCTTAGTCGTCTCTTACGACATCCACGTTCATGCTTGAAGTCATGTAATTAGAGATGCAAAGTCATTTGTAACTTATAGGAAACTCAACAGTATTGTTGTAGAATGTCAGATTGACTTTGGACCTAAGGCGGGTCACAAAAAGTTTGACATGTACATTGTTCTTCGGCTTGACTCTTCGGCGTATACTTTATACTCCTTACGGAGCCATAGGGTTCACCCTTTGAGAGTGTCTGCATTGGGCTATAAGGATCGGCATTACATTAACAACAATATATTCAAATTCAAATACATTTACATGTGTTGTGGACGTCCTACACTGAAACAGATAAGGAAACCCGGTGTCCGCTGAATCACCCCGTGGCATTCCCCAACACACACACACCCAAATGTGTTGCATGTTGCATGTTGCACACGCACACTGGCGTGTTGTAATTGTAACTTGTAGCGTTCGCAAAGTGATAGGCACCACAAATAACAATACAACATACATACCTTCACGGGTGTATCCCAATGGGGTAACCGGTCTAAACATACAACTTTCGCTTCCTCTACTAGTCTACATTCATCAATCTCTTCATGCACGTACGTCGGTTTCGGGTGCTTTTGATTTTGCCCTTATGCAGCACATCGCGAATGATCGACGACGCGCTGGCCTAGTGGGTAGTGACCCTGCCTACGAAGCTAGTGGTCCTGGGTTCAAATCCCGGTAAGGGCAGATATTTGTGTGATGAGCTCGAATATTTGTTCCTGAGTCATGGATGTTTTCTATGTATTTAAGTATATATTTCTCTATATAAGTATTTATATCGTTGTCTAGTACCCATAGTACAAGCCTAGAGCTTAGTTTGGGACTAGGTCAATTGGTGTGAGATTGTCCCCTTATATATTATTTATTTATCCCCTTACGTCCGTCTAGAACCTCCCCTACCGACATCTCCGCTCTCTCTCGCTCGCCATACCTCTTAACAATACAATGACACACATAACATAACATAAATACATACACATACATAAGCTCACGCCTTTATTCCCAGAGTGGGGTAGGCAGAGCTACAGAATTACTAACAACTCTAAAAACTTGTTAATAATTCTGTAACCACTTTTTGCACAATTAGGCTAAGATGTTTACCAGTGTAAATAATAGTGACAGGTTGCAAGCCCATCGCCTAACAGTACTACAAGCCTTTATTCCCTTAGTCGTCTCTTACGACATCCACGGGAAGACATGGAGTGGCACTATTCTGGCAACCACGCGGGGAACAACATAACATGTCAAAGGCAATATCGTTTTGCTGAGTAGAATATAGCTATGATGTACGGAAATGATTGTATTCCATGAATTAAATATATGGTTATGTTATTAGAAGGCTTATCAAATAATTAATTCAAAACAATTGTACATACATTGATAATGATAACTATTAAAATGCTAACGCGATATATTGTAACAGTTTTAGTTTACGTAAGCGGATTTTTGCTGTCTCTACCATGCGTACGCGCACAAGGTCACGTAGGCAAAACCAAATGCTTTTACTGTTAACGAGAATTCGAAATTTAAGTGTATAAGCGGGATAAAATACCTAACCGTTTATTTTTAGCGAACGTGTTCCAAGAAATATGCATATCGTTAAACAAAATAAATTTGGATTTTCATGTTTATTTATTTATTTATTATATACGAGTAGGGTGGGTCCATTTTGTTTGCAAATGAGGAAAAGTGAAAGCTAGTAAAAATACAAATATTTCTGGCCGAAAAAAAACCTTACATACTTATATAAAAGTTGGAGAAGAAAAAAACATTTTAGGCTCAATAACGATTTACATTTATGCCTAATAATAAGTTTGCATGTTATGTCTTAAAGCTAAGATGAACAAATATGTGTAAAACCGGAGCAATCTATATTAGGAAGGAAACGTTTTTACTTGTTTCCAAATTGTTTTGATTAGGTAAACAAATCGTTTCTTACCTTACAAAGCCATGTTATTTTGGAAAAAAATAAATCAAACAAACAATCAAATTCCAATATACGTCCTTAAAATTTGGTACCTATACGAATTTAAAACTTAATTCAAACAAATTAAGTTTTTAATTCGTATACCTACCAAATTTCAAGGACATATTGGAGTTTGATATTTATCAACTCAATTTGAGTCAGTGACAGGTGAAACTCAAATATTTTCAAGTGGCAACCACCACATTAGCGACGGTTGAGTTTTATTTATTTCAGTTTGCCCACTACTAAAAACCTACTGAATACTATTACCATTACTATTACTATTACTATTATTATTATTACTATTTTACCAAGCTTTATTATTGCGTTGGTATTTTAAAAATACCTACCTTTATTATTATTAAATGCCGTCTAATAATTAAACATGTTAGAAATGCCAAGATTTTTTTTCATACCAATTTATTCATGTAGCTCCTTGCTGCCTGAGGATCTATAAAAATTAGTTATTGACAGAGTTGAACGCACTTTGTGATTTGCCTGTAAGTTTAAGGTCAGTACGTGGTCGCGAAGTAATACTTTTATGTTGCTTTTGATTGATGCCAGTGTTATTTTTACTGTGAAATTCGTTTAGTTTGTTTCATCATATATAGATTTATATGCTACTATTTGTAACACTGGTTGGCTAGTTTTAATGCTACGAAATGTAGGTTAAAAACATAATACTCCTTTTTTTCGGCAGTCGGTTAAGTTTACGCTAGCACGGACAATATTGGACACTGTCGCAATATTTTTTGTGATCGTTTTCAAATATTGCTGTTTTGCCCTACATTTTAATTTGTTTCAGTAATATACAATAGGAAAGATGCAGACGCAAGCAATGTAGACAACCAACCGTCAATCATACTATTAGGAGAATTTCCAATTTCGTCAACGTTACGATAGCTCTTATTTACTTGACACTTTATTCTTACTGAAAAAGTTGTAATAAAAAAAATTGGCATGTAGTTTTAAAAACTTCCTTATTTCATAGTAATTCCAATCATGTAAGAAAACACTGACAAAAATTGAATTAGTACATGAATTTAGGGGTTTTCCGTATCACGGACATAAGGAATTGACAAATTTTCAGATTAAAATGATCAATATCCCGGAAACTAATAACGATTGCTGAACATACATAGGGGTTATATTGATAGCTGCTCTATCAGCCCTAGGCGGGTTGACTCGGTTTCTGGGACACCCTGTATAATTAATCTACTAACATTGACAGTAATGGTATGGTGGCTGAGTTAAAAACGGTACGATAACATATCAAAAGCTATATGATTATACCGAGTGGAATGGAGCCCCAGATTCTTAAGTAAGTAATCAATGTTATTCTAGAAGTATTTTGGTAAAGTGTAGAAGCCTAAGGATGTTATTGTTTTTCGCAGCAGTCATTTCGGGAACTTTGAAGTGTGATGTTATAAGCAATAGGCTATTTGACAGGTTTTTGAAAACCATCTCAGATTATTTGTTGGTGTTTATTAAGTACTCCAAAGGTGGTAATTTTAAATTCTTTTATGTATTTCGTCTAAAAAAAGGAAATAAAAATTCACTTTTAAAATATGCCGCCAAAACGCATTCTTGGGCAAGATGGCGTCGCACAGGAATCAGTGACGTCAGTGGTCAATACATAAACAAACTGACATTGGCTAATCATAGCAAAGCCAGAAAAACAAACAAACGTCAACTGTCATATAGAATATACATACATCCTATAATCTGTGATATTTACCGACCCTTGACGTCATCATGGATTCGGCGCCGTTTTCGATAAAATGGCTACAGATAAAAAATTATCAAGTTTAATCGTGGTTTTTTGGATAAAAGATACATTTTTTTAAAGTAAGAATACTTTAAATCGATTTTAAAACTCATAATTTATATGAATATACATAATTATTACGTTTTTCTTCACCTTGTCAAATAGCCTATTGCATCCGTATGCACCTGATAAATCTCTTCTAAATATAGGTAATACCGTTATGATACAAAATTTTATTATTATTTGGGGGTTGGATGAGATGCTTTGGGCAGTGAGGAGTTGTATCTCTTGTATGACCATGATATGTTATCCTAGGTTATAACTACCTACTTCTGTTGCGCCAATATTAAAGGTATTAAATTGATATGAAATCAAAGTGACAAAAAAATTATTAGCTTTAGAACTTGGTGGTGTTTCCTGAATTTGTCATTGGGTGTTTTGATGATTCACAAGAATTTTTATTATTTCTCGCCACTTGAGCCATCTTCAGAATTTTCATTATTTCTCTTTGTAACTTGAGTCATCTTCAGAATTTTTAATCATTTTATGAATTGACGACGAATTTTATGACATTTTCTACATCCACCTCATCATCATCGTAATCTGAGCCGAAAGATGTCGACTGCTAGACATAGGGCTCCTCCAAGGCTTGCCACAAGTACCGGTTCTGCACCGCTTGAACCAACTATTTCTAACACCTTTAGCCACGTCGTCGGTCCACCTTGATCACCTACATTAGCCTAATTCATTTAAACTTAGGTGTGGTGTGGAGTTTGTAGACAACCCCAAATCTATACTAATATTATAAAGCTGAAGAGTTTGTTTGTTTGTTTGCTTGAACGCGTTAATCTCAGGAACTACTGAGAGCCCAGACAAGATGCACTACGCTAGCTAGCGTTTCTCTTCGTTCAGTTTTTAAACCAATCGCGTCACTGGTAGATGACGTGATACGAAAAGTCACGTGATGTGCCAGTGACGCGATTGGTTTAAAAACTAAACGAATAGAAACGATAGTTAGCGTAATGCATCTTGTCTGGGCCCTCTGGTCCGATTTGAAAAAAATCTTTTAGTGTTAGATAGGTTATATGGTAGACTCAGACTTGTAAAAGTGCCTACAGGGCCTACTTACAGAATAAATGATTTGAATTTGAATTTGAATTTTTATAACTTACATAAACCGAGGGTGGGTCGCTAGTTAAATGTAATATTAGACAGTGAAATAAAACGCATTTCCCAAATATCATGTTTCTAACTTCAGCAGCTTTTAATCAGTTGTTACATTGGTACGAGTATATCAATCAGGTTCTTCGTTGAACGCTTTCCTTAAATCTATCGTTATATTTCTGCGTTAAACTGTGATTCTATGATACACTATACAATATTGATTGCTGTTGACTTTGCTAAATCAATCCTATTCCGCCACGTTTGAACTCGCGACCTAATATTTACATTCCAATGTCAACTCTTGAAACAGATCAAATAGGCGGTTCCACGTCTCGTTTGCAAATTACTCGTGACACGTAGTGTTGGTTTTTGGGTAGCAAATATTACTTGTTTTTTTATTAATGATGATAAACCTCGGAATTGACGACGCGCTGGCCTAGTTGGTAGTGACCCTGCCTAAGAAGCTAGCGGTCCTGGGTTCAAATCCCGGTAAGGGCAGATATTAGTGTGATGAGCGCGAATATTTGTTCCTGAGTCATGGATGTTTTCTATATATTTAAGTATATATTTCTCTATATAAGTATTTATACCGTTGTCTAGTACCCATAATAGCCTTGAGCGTAGTTTGGGACTAGGTCAATTGGTGTGACATTGTCCCCTTGATACTTATTAATTACTTATTAATTATACTAATTTGCTCAGGTACTTAACTAATTCTACCCACGTGGCTCTGTTTATAAGCCAATCAAAACTGTTTGGTCGAGCTTTCACATGTCAGCGTTCTTTCTATTGGCTGACGAACACGTGGTTCTTTGTTTACGCTTAGTTTATAACCTAAACTATTGAAGTATAGTAACTTAGTAACTTTACTGTCTTTATCAAATGTATTGGAACATTTGAAGGTGGTCTTACATTTGAACTTGAGTCTGTGAAGGCGTTAGACGGTGTTCAGATGTTATTGAGCATCCTGTATGTTGATATATTTGATGGTGAATATACATACAAATGTGTAGACGGTGACCTATTTTGATTGTTCTTGAGATAACTTTACCAATAGAATATTTGAATGCTTCTCACGTCACGTTTAGTTTACTTGTAGGTGACCCTGCCAACAAAGCTATCGGTTCTGGGATCGATTGCCGGTCAGGGCTAATATTTGTGATGTTTTCTTTGTATTTAAGTAGATATTTATTTCTCTTCTAGCTGCTGCCCACTTGGAAATCGTTTATCGCAAATCGCGGTAAAAAGTATTCTTTGTCCTTTCTCGGGTTTTAAGCTATCTTCATACCAAATTTCATTGAAATCAGTTCAGAGGTTTAACCGTGAAAGTTTAACAAACAGACAAAGTTACTTGCACATTTATTGTATTAGTATAGATTTTAGTATGTTTTTGTCGACTAGTACCCGCAAAGTATAAGCCTAGAGTTTAGTTTGGCACTAGATCAATTGGTGTAAGATTGTTCCCATATTTTTTATTTATGTATGAATTAGGGAATTTTCTTAATATCGTCGCTTGATATTTTAAAACGGATTGGTATTACTACATATTATAAAACAAAGTCGCTTCCCGCTGTCTGTCCCTATGTATGCTTAGATCTTTAAAACTACGCAACGGATTTTTATGCGGTTTTTTTTAATAGATAGAGTGATTCAAGAGGAAGGTTTTTATGTATAATAAACTTAGTTTTACGTACGGCTATTACAGAAAACTCACATAAACCGAAGCGAAGCGAGGGCGGGTCGCTAGTAATATATAAATCAATCTAAAATAGAAAAACATCTTAGCCTAATTGTGCAAAGTGTGGTTACAGAATTATCAACAAGTTTTTAGAGTTGTTGGTAATTCTGTAGCTCTGCCTACCCTACTCTGGGAATACAGGCGTGAGTGTATGTATGTATGTGTATGTATGTATGTATGTCAATCTAAAATATAGTGAGACCCATGCATGGTTGCCATATGGGAAAATTAAATGTCTTGATAAAAATCCTGACATCACACTAAAAATCCTGACATTTCTTGTATTTGGCATAACTTGAACGACGCTCCGGCGGCGCGCTGCGCTCTGCGGACCTAGAGTTTTAGGCACTTGTCCCACCGCCGACGATGAGCGGGAAGCGAGTACCGCCAGCGATCAACTAGTAATATTTTTGTCTCACTTATTGACACGCGATCTATATTTTTTGTTCCGTCAAACTAGTGGAAAGAGTTCTCGCCGGCAGTGTGAACAGCCAGCGATGAACGATTAGTATACGTGTCTCTTTTACTAACACAGGATCCTTATCTTTTGTTCGTTTCTTGGGCGAGAAAATCGCCGATAGCTGATCGCTTACTCGCTCTTGGTGGGACAAGTGCCTTAAGTAAACAAATTGATTGAGATCTCTTTAGCCGTAATTTATCCTGTTTTAAATTGTTTTGAAAGAAATATTATTGTTTTTGTTGATCACCTACTACTTTCATTCATTAAAAATGCGTAAACTTTGTTATAAATAAATGTATCATGAAAACAATTTTGTATGAGGTTATTCCTAAAATTCCTGACAAGTGCTAAGTCCGGCCGCAATCAACAATCCTGACATATGGCAACCCTAGACCCATGACTATGAGTTATGAATGTTATGCTTATCGAAAGCCAGCCTTTCTTGAGTTATCATGCGAACCTTTCGTAACCGTAACTGCTTATCTAAATAAAGGTCAAAGGTCTCGACCTAAACTGAAGCATTAATCCCTTCCTTGAGTAGGGTCTAAGTTTCCACGTTATAATGTATCGTTTGACTCGTATAATCTCTCGTAGTAGATTGAGCTGAAGGATTACGAGGAAAATATCTATATTTATTAATGGTATCCATTTATATTATGGCAAAAACTGTTAGAAGTCGTGTAGCTATTTGATTTATTGTTTTATATTCATCTTTATCCTTACAGCTGAAGCACCTTGATTGTTTTTATACATTTTTTATATTATTCGCGTCAGCCAAGTTTATATGTGTTATTATTTATTCAAACAAATTTTTTTGGCGTACTTTTTCGAGTCAATTCGGAGAAATACTGGAAAAGGGCCGAATGTTAAGTACCCGAAACCGACGTGCGTGCATGACTCGATGTATGAATGTGGAAGAAGCGAAAGAAATTTGTCAAGATCGTAGCAAGTGGAAAGAAGTGGTCTCTGCCTACCCCTCTGGGAAACAGGCGTGATTTAATGTATCTATGTATGTATGTATTTTTTTTAACTGACTGCGTTAGAACGAGGGTTGTTTTTCGAGCTTATGTGAGTATTTCTGACTAATTTATCTGTGCAGCCTAAAAAGCTTGATTGATTTTAACATATGAGGTGTTAAATTCGTCTTGGTTGTAGGAGTGACCTTACCCTGGTGGGAGGAGTGTTTTGATATATGTAGACGATGGTTAAAAAAAACCGTCAAAGTACGAGTTGAACTCGCGTGGAGAGGGTTGGAGCAAATTGGCTGTGACAGACGGACAGACAGGCGGACGCACAAGTGATCCGATAACGGTTCCGTTTTTAAGTTTTTGTACGGAACCTTGAAAAATGCAATTGGATTTTTAAAGCTTGCGTTTTATAACATCATAATTAGTTTTAGTCATTACGTGTTTTAGATCATACTTAGTGTTACTTTTTCATGATTGTTATAAATCAAAACTAACCTAACCTAGCCTTGTTACGGGATAAAAATTATGACTATCAATAATTATGTCAACAACGACATAATGACCAAAAAAAAAAGGGATAACAACAGGCTTCTATTATAATATGTCGAAAAATAACATGTTTAGTTATTACGTTCATCATTAGAACTTTTTCACAGAAATCCGTTTTTACACTTTTAATGACTTTTTGGAATTGAAGGGATAAGTTAAGTAATTGGGATTGTTCATATTTTTACAATTACTCCAATTCGAAAACTATTTCGAGGAATAGGGCATAAAGCCGTTCTGCATTATTAAGTTTTTGAAATATTTATATATTTTGGATATATTTAACCTTTGTTTGACTTTTTCGTGAAGCCCTCCTAGGTGTATCTTATGGGTTAGGCGAAAACAGCTTGAAATAGTATGTTTTAATACACTATTACAATCACTTTTTTTCATTCGATATCATTTAATTGTTGTAATTTATTAGAAAATGCCATCCCAAATTTAAAATAATCATAAATGTCTGCTAAATAAATAAAGATATTTAAACAAAACTATTGGGTCAAATACAAAATTAATGAAATTGGTGTCTTAAAATTTACTATTCTTTCGAATTAGATAGTAAAAACAGTTTTTATTTTGTTAATCCTAAACCACCGAATGTACCCCACAAATGGCTTTTGCGGGTGGTAGGACCTTGTGCAGGGTCCGTCCAGATCGCTACCACCATCTTATCCATTAACCTACCGCCAAACAGCAGTGTTCGCATTGTTGTGTTCCGGTTTGGGGATAAGAGAGCCGGTGAAATGACTAGCATAGAGGCATTCCATCTTAGTCCTCAGGGTTGGCAACGCAATTGCAGTCTTAAGATTGCATTGCATTCTTGTGAATGCGAATGTCTATGGGTCACAGTTTCCACTTATCATCAGGTGGCCTGTGTGCTCGTTTGTCTACTCTATGCCATAAAAAAAAAAACATTGCCACCGGAGTAGAGGCAGTCCAAAAAGGAGATGGCGGGATGACTTAGACGCGTTTCAAAGCGAATGGCGGGAGCATGCACTCAATCGGGCTGAAGGCGGAAAAGAGGGGAGGCCTTTGCCCAGCAGTGGGACACCCAAATAGGCTAATAAAAAAAATTAAAAAATCCTAATTTGTATTAAACATAGGGTTTGAATGATTGATAAATCAAATCATTATACATACCTATACATATACTCGTATTATATTTCATTTATCGTGTGATCGTTATGCTCATAAAAATCGCGTTAAGGATATTTTTAGCGGTTTATTTACGTAGCGATAAGCAAACATGGTGCGCGATTTACGTCCGCAATTAACAAGCGAATCTAATCACAAAATTAAACGGGCCTTCAATCTCTGGCCACGGTTTAATCCGCTTATCATCTTAATTAAGTGCTTTAAAGTGCATCCATGCAATTATTTTGTCATAGGCATTATCTTTACAAGTTATTTTAAAAATTCACAACTTTGGGGGCCTAAATATGGCTGCGTTTATCGCGTGATAAATTTTTGATAAGGCATCCGTCACCTTCTGACAGGTAAATAAGCACACGTGTCAAAAAGTGACGGATGCTTTATACACAGTTGACACGCGATATAGACGCAGCCATACTAGGCCCGCAGTTATGTTTGTTATCGTTCATCTTGGAAGGCAATTGCAATCGGCTAAAAAATACAACAATTATTTTCATGTTGTATGCAGACATGCCTTCGATTTTCAAAATGAAAACGATTGCGATTGCGATGCGTTAGCCAATAGCCCCTCAGTTCCCTTTGTAGTTAGAGAACAGCTAACAACTCAATGATACTGGGCTTCTATTGCTTTTTACATGTTATTATAATAATAATAATAAATCGTTTATTTACAGGCAAGAGACCCAAATTGTACATACAAAAAATTACAGTGTACAAAATAAAAATAATATAAAATACAATAAAATTGGACACATATGATGATGTACAATAAATATTGTATTGCCAACGATAATTGAATTGTATTGCCAACGATAAGGTAGCTCTTATGTACTTGACAGTAATGGCTGCCGATAAAAATACGATATTATATTTTGGCAGTGTGGTTATATCTAGTAGAATAGAGGTGCTCATCTTGGGGTGTTATTCTCTCAAAAAAAGCGGCGAGTTTAAGTAGTCCCGTCAGAGCGAACAAGACACATTTTAGCGCGTGCATTTTCAATTCGGCAGCATGGCGTCTGTCGATAAGATCGAACGTATAAGACTGCCTAATTGTGAATGCACGCGCTAAAATGTGTTTTGTTCGCTCTGACGGGACTACTTGGAGCTTCTTGCGGCGCTTCTTCTCCGCAATGATGGTCTTGTCCGAAGCGCTGGTAGACTCACCCTATACGTGTAAAAGAGCTCTCATGCCCTATTTACTGAATAAAGAAGAAGTGCCGCAAGAAACTCCAGCAGGAGGGTTTACGGAATACTTATGAAAGGTGGTGGTGGTACAGTCAGCACTCGACTCTATGATCATTTTGAGCATGTGATTCTGCTTAACTGCGTTTAATGCTGACTGTTACCCAGCTGTTTAGAGTAAAAAGTTTGACTCGTGAAGGATTCGAACCTCCGTCTCCGATGGATATGTTTCAGAAAGTGCTTATAAAGTGTATCGGCGCTCTAACCAACTGAGCTAACGAGTCTGATAACTATTCTGTCTAAATTTGCGATCGCTAGGGGAGCATAATGTCAAAGAATTGCACAACATTTTGAAAGAGCGCTGGGTAGTGATTCTGTAAACAACGCCAGTCGTGCGGACTGTCGAGTGATACCAAGCGGCGAGATTAAGTAGTCCCGTCAGTGCGAACAAAACACATTGTAGCGCGTGCATTTTCAATTTAGCAGCACGATGGGTCGAACGTATAAGGCTGCTTAATTGAAAATGCACGCGCTACAATGTGTTTTGTTCGCACTGACGGGACTACTTAATCTCGCCGCTTGGATATCACTCGACAGTCCGCACGACCGGCGTTGTTTACAGAATCACTACCCTGGTATCGTTGGTGGCGTACGGTGTCGACTTATAATCGAAAGGTCTGTCAAACCAACCTAATATTGGGATCCGTCTTAATTCAAAGGTCAAAAAAAAAACAACATCAGTTTTACTTCATCAACTTTACTATTACCTTCCTACCTATTATTTGTATCCCAAAACCTTCAACAGAATGTAACAAATATTTAAACATCGCATCAAAATCGGTTTAACCAAGCGAGAGATCATCGTGGACAAACATACATACATACAAACATGCGAGTCAAACTTAAAAATATCCTTTTTTGAAGCCGGTTAAAAACCTCGCTGATCAACTTGTAAACGAACGAATATACACCGACCTGTTAGTACGTTTTAAACAATATGTTTGCTTATACCTCGGTCGTAATTTGATGCACGTTTAATTCACGAACGTCAAATTTATACGCACAGCTTTTTATAAATACTATAACTAGGCTATTTTCATATTAATTTATATCGCGAAGAGACTAATGGTTTTTATTGCTTTTGATATTAACTCATTATAAATAACATCAGGCAATTAGAGGATATAATTAAGAGTAATTAGCTGGATAAAATACAGATGATTTACGTTTCATGTCACTTCAAAGACAAATAGTCCTAATGAAATTCAGAACTTGACTAATATTTACAGCTGGCTATAAATAAGATAAGGCCATTAGATCAAATTATTATTATAACATTGCCGTACTGGCCGAAATTATACGCGCAAAACCTACTTTCCTGTGCTGAAATATAATAGTAATGTATAACACACATAATAATAACGGCTGGGCTGCATTGTCGTTGCAACGAAATTGCACCATAATAATAGCGAATCGTTTAGAAAATACGTTCGGTTACAGCCGAGACGCGCGCGGGGGGAACCTTCCAGTTTATATTGTAAAGGATACAGCCACCTCGCCACTCGGCATTCACAGTCGGTACTCGCAGCATAGTCGATTATTTAATTCATTCACAAAGCGATACGCCGTAACCCAGCGTATCAACGCCTCAAGTGCATCGATTAGAAGAAAAAAACTTGTGCTCATCTGTAAATTTTGAAATTGGAACGTTTAATTTAAATTTCAAAGTGCTCGCGTTTTAATTTTCGAACGTTTTTGTTTCGTCTACATACAGTTTATAGTGACTGTTACTATTGTGCCATGTTCCCGGCTTTTTAGTGCAGTGCCTTTAAACGTTCCGTTACACGTAGCTTTGTTTTGAAGCTGAAGCCATGTCTCTATTATGGATGAGCGCATTTAATCTGGGATTAACAGTTGGTGCTACTTTTGCAGTTGTAAAAGCGTAAGTCACTATTATATTTTATTTGTAGGAATACTTTTACCTTGTGAGATATTATATATGTTTAAGTGCAAACGTGCACTTGCACCCATTGTTTCACAATTTCATTGTTTTACCACGATAACTCGTAAAACGTTATGAAATTCACTTTATGACGTTGGGGATTTTAAAGATTAAACCGGTGCGATATTTATTACTTTGCCGCTACTTTATTCACTAAGGGATCAATATTCTGTCACTGAACCTGAGAATGCTTTAGTAAAATCTCATCTCATGTTTCTTAAATGAGACACCGAAGTAATTATTCATGGTTTGACAAACAATACTTAAAACTCTTCCGACTGACTGACAGAAAACGTTCAGCCTAAACCGCTAAAAGGACTTGAGGACCTGACCGAAGCGCGTGGAGCCAACCCCATGTGCTTCTGTTTAGTCCATTGGAGAAAATTCTCTTTAACCGAACAATTGTCTTCGCGTGTGATATCCACGGACTTATTGCTCTAATAAGTCCATGGGAGTGTCTATAAATAAGTTGACATTGGCAAAATACACCTTAACAGGAGTGAAAGCTATTAATTAAAAAAAAGACTTGAAATGTAGAGAGAATGTTAGATGTTAGATACCCTAGAGTTGCACTTAGAAAGGAGTTCTAGAAAATGTGATTCCCAACGGGATGAAAAAGGGGCGGGAAACTTATTCCATGTGTCTGAAGTCTTTTTGTACTTTTATACAGAACGAGAGGGTGTGTGTATAGCTTGATTGTTAGATTACGTTTCTTTATCATGCCGGTCTCCACAAGTTTTATGCTGAGCCAGCGCCTTTTTTTCGTATTATCAAATGGCTCTCTTTCTACCGAAATGGTTTACTTACATTGGTTTATAAAATAGTTTTAGTTTCATGGCTTTAAAAGCGATGTGCATGTTTGTGAAGAATTAAGATGTTTATCTATCTATCTATCAAATAGGTATTCTATGAGGCATCAATGTCGTTGCCGTTTGAAGTACAGTTGGAGAAATAAGTAGTCTGTCTTGTGATTAGAATATTCATGACTTTTTTGAACAAGCACTTGCGAATAATATTTTTTTGCATAGCTTTAAAAATAATCAAGATATATGCTAACAAATAAATGCTTGTATCATTCGTATTTCTTAGCTGATTTTAATTTTTATCTTACTTTTGGTGATCTTGTTCTCGGTATTTTCATATTTTGTTGAGACATCACTACATAGTATAAAACAAAGTCGCTTTCCGCTGTCTGTCCCTATGTATGCTTAGATCTTTAAAACTACGCAACGGATTTTGATGCGGCTTTTATTAATAGATAGAGTGTTTCAAGAGGAAGGTTTATATGTATAATAAATCCTGTTTCATGAACGGGTGTTACAGAAAACTCACATAAACCGAAGCGAGGCGAGGGCGGGTCGCTAGTTAAATTTATAAATCCAACCATATTCCCTATTATGTCGACTTTAGCAGACATTTTCAGTCACTTCTTTAGCCAACTGTACATTTTCTAAATGGACTAACATTTTTAAAGGCGTATACATAACTTGTTCATTATCTGTAGCTAACTGTACACTAATGTATTTCTTGCACATATTGTATAGGAAGGCTTTTTTCCTTCCGTTAGCTACGCAAGTTCAGGTTTTGCAACTCGTTCAATGACTTTTAATACGTTCAGTGCGCATTATTGTCTGTTAAATAGGTTTCTGACACTTTTTGGCGTCGTGAATGAACACGTTAACTTTTTAACTTGTAATCAATGTCATGAGTGTCATGACTATTAAAATTGACGTTTGTTATTTAATGATTAATTTTATTAGAGATAGATCTTGACACGTTAACTTGCTTCGTTAGTACGTCGGTATTTAAGTTTTCAACAGAAACTTATTAAATGCACAACACAAACTTATTAATATGCTGAAACTTATTGGTTTTTGTATTGCCTAAACAAATGTTTGATGAACAACAATGCACCAAGCAAAACAAAGTTATCCCATTAATTGTATTAGTTTAAAACATGTTCTGATTTATTTGAATTATTTATTATAAGGTTAGGCGGGGCTATTGCGTCTGAGGGGCTATTGTTACTTTTTATACTAAGACGTCTACTTTTAGTATGAAAAGTTACAATAGCCCCTCAGACGCAATAGTCAGACGCAATAGACGCAAAAACCGCGGCTTTTACCTTCATTGTAACTCTGTTTCACTCGTAACTTATCTACCTATCACTTCTCCATTATTTGTGTCACTGGCGTCAATTCGAACCATATTTTTGTGTGGTATGTTAACGTCTTTATTCATTAAATGCCTAGGATAGTGTTTTGTTACCACTGCGAGCACTGCGTGTGTCAAGAGCAGTGATATATTATTGCGTAGGTCATAGTCACGTCAATCAATTTATCAGTGACGAAAACCCAAACACTTCGCCGTCAACAATCAACACGTTATTTACGCAATTGCATTGACTTATCACGCATCTGCTTTTCGTGAAGTATCTGCCTCCTATTTCATCATCTTGACAATGACGCGTGACAGGTGACAATTCGGTGTACATCGCAAAGTTAACACTCTGGTACATGATTGGGTATTATATAAACTGCGCCATGTACACTGAAATGTCACCTATCACCTGTCATTGTCGGGATGGTGAAACAGGGGGCTGATCATATTTTATATGCTTCTACATTCCTACTAATAAATAAATGTATGAAGACATAAAAACGCCACGAAAAAAAAAATTTCATTATACCTATTTTGCTAAAAACCAAAGCCGCTATGTATATAAGCTTTAAAAAAAAGACTACTGGACGGACACACATTCAAGCTAACAAAGGCATACAAAATCCAACACCCCTCTGGTTTAGGTATAGGGGGTCAACATCATCGGATTAGAAACGTTTTGGTAGAAACCTAAGGATTCTGATACTTTTTTAACATCGTAAAACAATGGCGTCGTAGTTATCGATATAACTGTTTATTCCTCGCACGCCAATATACAACTGATGTGGTATTATTGGACTTTATCGGAGTTTTAATTGGATATTAGATTGTGAGTACTGAAATAGTTGCCAATTGAAACATACTTCAATTCCATAACGACTACAAAAGGATTGATTTTATATATATGACTTTATGTGTTCATTCCTAGACGTTGAAATGCTAAACTTAGTACAGCCACCAGCAATAATATATGATCTAACAATAGCCTCAGAAATATCTGACACACTATCATTCCTCTGATAATAAAGAAAGAAGAAAAAATATTCAGACATCTAAAAAAAGATGCAAGATATCATGAAATGATCACTGCTTAGCATGTTGCTAGTAGTATAGTGTTGGACTGGGTCGACGTTACATCGTTTTTTTGTTCAATATACATATACAAAAGAAAATATTTATACTTACTTACTACTGTTCTTCGTTTTTTAAAGTCATCAGTACCACAAGGAATTTAGAAACAGCCGCAAAAACTGCTAAACAAATGTTTCATATAATACCTAGACAGCTAAAAAACTGGCTAACCTAAATATCGTTGCACTTTACATTTCCAGACAACTAAAAACAAACTGACCAACAACAGAGCTCTAAACTAAAATTCCGTTCGACAAGCATAATAAACTCTACGGTGAGCAACGCATTGTTCTGATTTTCCCCGTTGTTTATGGTTCCTTTTCAAGGCTTTTTCATAATTGAAAAGAATATAGATTTATAGAAAAAAAATACAAAAGCATTACAAAAATATAACCAAAAAGATGAAATTATCCATTAAGAGATTTCTTCCCGCAAACCCTTGAAAATATGTTAAAAGTAGTACCCTGATGTAAACAAACAAAGTGATCTACATATAACGAATCCAACGAACTCAAATATTGACAAATAATAATTCTAGATCTGTATTGTATTTGTTTAGATTATTTACCCGAAGAATGCGCGAAACGTAATAGATTTTGATGCGGTACTAACTTATTTAGAGAATTTCTCCCAGCAGGCTAAAGCTGAGCGGGTTTAAAGTCCCTAATATTTCGACCGTCCTCCAATAAAGGAGTGTTTTATAAGGAACTAGCGACCCGCCCTCGCTTCGCTTCGGTTTATGTAAGTTTTCTGTAACACCCGTAACATAAAACAGAGTTTATTATACACAAAAACCTTCCTCTTGAATCACTCTATCTATTAAAAAAAACCGTATCAAAATCCGTTGCGTAGTTTTAAAGATCTAAGCATACATAGGGACAGACAGCGGGAAGCGACTTTGTTTTATACTATGTAGTGATGACAATCTGTGGGCACGGTATTGTCCCCGCCAAGATTTCGCTGGCGTGTTACTCTGCCGAATCATCGGAACAGGGAAATTGCCTTTTATCCAGAAATCCAAAGAATAGATCTGATAATATCCGTGTTCCGATATGATATTACCCCGTTATAATGTTTTTTTTGTCAGGGGACAATGTTACACAAACTAAACTCAAGGGTTGTACTAGATATAAATAACTAGACAACGATAAACTTACTTATAGAAAAATACATACTTAAAAACTGGTACATAAAAAACTTCCAAGACTTTTTTTTTATCAAAAATCAAATCAAATCAAATCAAAATAATTTATTTGTCAAAATACAGTATTATAAGGTGTTATAATTATTTTTGCACTTGTATTCAGCATGCAAGCATGCGTACAAATGTTAGTCGTAGGTATATACAAATTCTATTTCATAATTTACAAATTCTATTTTATAATTTACATTAGGTACTAATTTATAAATACATTTTATTATGGTCAATATCGACATTTTAATATATTTCATATTTCCTTAAAATTTACATAATCCTTGACACTGTAGAAACATTTCTCCATCAACCATGTTGTTAACCGACATTTCAATCTATTTCCCGACAAAATTCTTAAATTCTCTGGTAAATTATTAAAAATTTCTATGCTCATATTAAAAATGTTTCTTTTATAGATATCTTTGCGACATAGAGATAGATAGATACATAGATTTATGGCATAGAGATGGCAAACGAGCACTCAGGCCACCTGATGGTAAGTGGAAACTGTGACCCATAGACATTCGCACTCACAAGACTGCAATGCAATCCTAAGACTGCAAATGCGTTGCCAACCCTGAGGACTAAGATGGAATGCCCCTATGCTAGTCATTTCACCGGCTGTCTTACCCCCAAACCGGAACACAACATACTGCGACGAAGCGCTCATCACAAATATCTGCCCATACCGGGATTTGAATCCAGGATCACTAGCTTCGTACCAAATCCAACCAACGTGTCGTCCAAGGTTATGTTCGACCTAGCATCTGATTCACAATTCAAAAAAAAAAAAAAACAATATCAAATTTATTGCGTAAGAAAAAAGTACACATTGCTACTTAGAATACATTGGTTATTATTACTATGGTGAAAACCAAAAGTAAGTGTCAACTGACCCCCGTACTAGTTTGCACTGTATCACGGTTAACTACAAAGTGGCCGTGGAGTGGTTGCAAGCATGTCTTCCCGTGGAAGTCGTAAGAGGCTACTAAGGGAATGAAGGCTTGTAGTACTGCTAGGCGATGGGCTTGCAACCTGTCACTACCTGTACCTGTCACTGGCAAACATCTTAGCCAGATTGTGCAAAATTTGGTAACATAATTAACAGGTTTTTAGAGTTGTTGGTAATTCTGTAGCTATGCCTACCCCACTCTGGGAATGAAGGCGTGACGGTATGTATGTACGAAGTTAACAAGTTGACTTGTAGTTACATTGACATTGTGACTGTTGACAGAGGAAGGTCGCACCGACCCTGGGTCAAGTTCAAGAGCTTGGCAGCAACATTCATGTTTTTGTGTTTCTTGGTAACCGGCGTCTGGTCAGATTCCACATTTGAAATGTTCTTTACTTTGTTCGTAAGGCGATGCTTTGTTTGGAAACAAAAGAAGAATGCAGATTTGACCAATGGTTTTCACCAAGGTTTTGGGTTAGGATTCGTATTTTGAAACGATTTAGTAGTTCAGCGTCTTTATTCCACATTGTACTGGCAAGTCTTGATTGTGTAATTACACTGGACCTTCTACGACGTTAAATAATATTGCTTTTGGCGTGATATCTTATTGTTTTTAATTCGGCTACTATTACTGTCAATTAAATAAAAGGTATCAAAACGTTGACGATACGATAACATGTCAAGAGCGATATCGTTTTATATCATAGACATAGAATAGAGGCCCTGTTGATGATATGACTGCTTCAATTCACTTGATAGTAGGATTTACTATAACATCAACCATTCTGCCCTCCTACGGAAAAAAGTTACATCGACTATATGAAATGCATTGCATTTCCAACCTTATTATAAAAACTTTTGAGAGTTTAATATGCTTCTATGAATTAATTGCACGTCTGCCTCTTCTGCGTGAAAGGACAGCATTATTATTACGATGTCTAAGAAATGTGGGCTTAACATAAGTGGAATGATGGCCCCGGGGCTCTATGTATACTATTTATTGCTTTTGACAGGTTATCGTATTGTCAAACTAAAAAAATATGTAGGTACTTAAGTCAAAAACTAATTATTTGTACACCAGCCTTGGTAAAACAAGATACGATCTGTGATAATGGTAACACTTTTATATACGCTTGTTTTTATGCAAATATAACCTATTTAATCATTAATTCATCGTTCATTCGTTCGTTATGGCGGCCGAGTTAGAAACGATATGATAACAATACGTATAAAGACAAAGTGGAATAGGGTACTATTAGAGGATGAACAGTACCATCTATTTGTTCACGTATATTCGTATTATTTTTCTTTTCTTCATAGCATGAAGAAATTCTTGGAAGCTAGTCTAAGCGTCCAAGAATTTCTAAGAAGATAAGTCCATTATAAAGTAGGTAGTCTGTGTGTAATCTGAATTATTATCTACCCGCTATTTTCTTTGCAACGAGGGTAAGAGGTAGCTTAATGACCTTTTACGAGAGTATCTACTGCACTTTCTAAGTTGTTTGCTAGAATGTGTCTTTACATTACAGTTTGTTCAAGCTTCTTCATTATCTTTTCTATTTTTTTCATTTTCTTTAGGAGTATAAATTTAAATAGACAAATATGGAAGTAGAGCTATGAAAGCATTTTCAAGAATCAAAAACATTACCTATGTAAAAAATTTGAATGTGGGTTTTTATCACGTCGTCATTACATTTTTTAGCAGTCGCGTTGCATAAATTGCACAATCTAATTAAACATTCCTTAAAATCCTCTAAATTACAAAATAGAACGAGAAAAGACGCTTTTGTTTCTTTTTAACTTTTTTTTTAATTTGCATTCCGATTCATGCGACTATCTCATTTCAATCACGATGCAAGATTGTAATGAATTGATTAAATATAACCATAAATAAAATACATTACTATTCGACGTAATGCTAATTCTAATCTGACAGTTTCTGAACGCGTCAGAGAGGTTTTGCGATATGGGTGTAGATAAACATACAAATAAACAGCAATACTCTTCTCGAGTTGCCGGTGTTTATGGGCGGTGGTGCTTACTTCCCATCAGTTAACCCTCATGCTCGTTTGCCTCCCAAGCTTATAAAAAAAATACATACTTAAAATGACTCCGTAAAAATTACTCGCGTTCATCATACAAATACGTGAACCATTATCAGGATCGGAATAAATCGCTTACTTCGTAGGCAGGGTCACTACCAATTACGGTAAAGTGGTCGTCTTAATGAATTAATCGTCCTTAACCTCCAGAGATCCCTTGTACTAATAGTAGTACATGATACGGCCATTCAGTTGAAGATCTAGTGCCAAGGAAGTAAAGTGCAACTTCTTTTGTTTTTATGACTAATTAAATGATTAAATTTATGATTAAATTGTATGGGAGGCTTAGGAGGAACAGTGAATTAACACATAGGCTACGTTTTATCCCGGAAAATTTTAAAGTTTCCTAGGGAATAACGATAATCGAAATCGACGCGGATAAAGTCGCGGGCAGAATGAATGAATGAATGAATGAATGATATTTATTTTCTAAAGTAAGTCACAGTATACATTGCATGTTATGTCAAAAGTACAAGAAATTACATTGGAATCGTCAACAATATACATAAATTTCAATATAATCAAAATAGAAATAAAAAGTCAGGATAACAATAACAATACAGATCCAAGGAGTTATCACCTTTTAGGATCGTCTCAAAATAAGTCAAAACATTACAAATAATAAAAAACAACAAGCTAGTATTTTATAAATTCATACAGAATTGCACATTTGGCAAAGGATTTCTACTTGCACGTGAACATAAAACAAATGCTGTGATCGTTTTAAAACCACGTGTGACCTATTTCTAATTCGAACACTATATGTAGGTATATGTAGGTTGGTACTTCAGACTGCGATTTCGCTCCGATTGACTGAGTTCAAAGCCACTGAGCTTGTCTAACTTTAAGCGGTGACGTATTGCTGGAGCTTTTCAGGGAATTAAATCAATATTCAATTTCTATAGTCGATAAATTTATCGAATTCACGTAAGCTGATGACAGATCGTGTCGCCGCTTATGTCAACTCCATACATAACAGCGTTTGCATTTTACCTATCCTGGTCACTAACTGAAATTATTTCCAATAGACATAACTTTATTGTTCCTTTAATACTTGTTCTTATTTGTCTAGTTATGACTTATTTTAGTTTGTGCCACTTCTCACCCCTTAATCCTTACTCATCCCGTTTTACACGATCACCAGCTCTGAACCCAACTCGGGTGTTTATTACCAACGATGATCGTATACCGCCATGTGACCGTGGAAGGTCGCCGTTAAAATAATGGCGCTGGCTGTGAAACTTTCAGAGCCTCCTTTTGTCCCCACCCGCCGCAAGTTACGACCATAGATAAAGGTCGCGTGTATGGCAGTTGTTGTTTATGGTTTTCTGCAGTCTTATTAAATTTAAAAAGATCTTAAAGAAAAGTAGATGTCTACTTAAACGTCTTAATAACTTTTCCTTGATAACTATTGAATTTTCTTTGGTTAGAAATACAAGGGTACATAAACATCAGCAATTCAGCAATGCCAAAATAGCAAAGTTGTTGCCTTTCGGTTAGTACTTTTTATCAAAGTATCTAATAGTTTCATTTGATTAAAATGAGTTTCAGTAGTTTAGCTGTAGGTAAAAGCGTGAAAAACAGAAAACTGAGTTGCTTTCGCATTATAATACGAATAGAGACTATCGATATGAGAATTTGTCATATCTTTAACAGTGAGGAGGAACAGATACAAGTTAAAAATATCTTAATATTTTAAAATTGGGTAAGTCCCAATGAATGGTTATCTCATTGATAGCGAAGCAGCTGTTTATAATGTTGTTGACCTTTGTATAATTTTATGTTAACTTACTATAATAAGTGAACATTGTTCGAGTTTACTATAAACTGTTATCTGTACTTAAAACATGGTACCACACATACTGTTTTCATTGAATAAGGAATCTCTTTATTTTATTACATAGTAAGTATTGATTTTTTATGCTATTTGGCTACACCACTAATAAACGAATACCAATTTGAAAAAGCAATATCGTTTTTTTTGTTGTAGATCAGTGTTTATTATATTATTACAATTACATTATGTATCTGGTTCAGGTGTAGATTGTACCCATTTGGTCGATTGAAAGGCTTAACGCCAATCACATTGTGAGATATTTATAACATTTTTTATTTCATTATTTATTTCTGTATTTATATCTGTATTATGTATATAACGTAATTTTAGATAAAAAATAACAGTTTAAATTTGGAAGCACTGTATATTTAAAGTTATCATGGCGTATCCAAACCGGCGAGTGCTTGACAAATTCCGTTTAAACACAGCTGTCACCAATTTGCATCAAAAAGCGTGCCGTCCCGCCGTGAAAACAGCCATGTGCATGACACGGCAATGCTGCCTTATTTCACGCGGCAACACTGCAACTAGACGAATGGCATTTGCAAGCGTTAGCCGTTGTTCGAATGTTTTTTTTTTAAAACACTGACGTGTTGTTGTGAGTTCGCCTGCGTCATTACTCATTACAATTCGCATTGCTATATCACAACAGTAGTAACTCAAAATACAACTGTATTTTAAAATGAACTTTAATACGACTTGTATGAACTTGAAATAAAACTAGCCAGGATTTTGAGTTGATACTGTTTTGATCTAGTAGTGCGTATAAATAAAATATAAAATATAACGGGACAATCTCACACCAATTGTCCTAGTCCCAAACTAAGCTCTAAGCTTCTACTATGGGTACTAGACAACGGTATAAATACTTATATAGAGAAATATATACTTAAATACATAGAAAACATCCATGACTCAGTAACAAAAATTCGCGCTCACCACACAAATATCTGCCCTTACCGGGATTCGAACCCAGGACCACTAGCTTCGTAGGCAGGGTCACTACTCACTAGGCCAGCGCGTCGTCAATATAATTATATATATCGTATATTTTAATAGGTTTCTTAGTCGCTTGAATTTGTGGAATGCAATAAATTGCATTAGCCCTGCGCTTGGAAAGGAAACTAAGGCCTCTAGTCTAGGCGGTAAAAACTATATCGTCTTTGACCTTTTATCGTGTTGACAACGTTGTAATAGCTCTTATTTACTTGACAATAATGCTACCCTAGTAATAGGCAGTATATTCGCTAAAACTCCTGTAGCAATATCAACCTTATTACTAACGGAAGATAATTCAAATTACTTTATTTATTATATTTGGGATACTGCTGATTGACTTTTCATGATCTTTGCTGTCGTTTTAATAGTAGCTATATGGTAGCTCTTTTTATAATGATTGAAAAATAAATAACGTTAACAATATAACCATGTGGTCAAATACGAAAAGGAACGGAAGCCTTTTTTAAGCGGATAAAAATGTGTGCTAATATAGATGACAATAAGGACATTCAAGCTCAGTGACATGTGTGTGTTATTTCTTCAAATTTGATTTAAGTTAAAGTTCTTCTACAAATACATCTAACCTAAAGTAAATCGCTGGACTAATTTGATGAAATAATATAAATTCCATGGATGATACTGCTCGATGCAGACAAGTCTGCCCTACAGGTAAATTTTTGATAATCCAGTGCTCGAAACGACAGGCAATCGCTAGAAAATAAATTGTATGCCAATTCTTCTCTCAAAAATAACGAACTGTTACTTTTTAACCTAGGGCATTTGTAACAGGTGCATCCGTTTATCCGTTTTATACTCCCTCTATGCTTTCCTACCTCTATGGGTTGGTACCAACTGTCCAACCTTACAGTCATCTGTTTCTTTTCGGCCAGTGCCTGTGCAAAACTCGTTCCTTTTACAAAATTGTATATGAACGATCAACTTGGTCGCCATTTTGTCTCGGTTCAGTTAAATTTGCTGTAGTTTTTCTACAACATAGACCACGATTGCTAAAGTTCCTATTCTATCTAATTAAAAGGCAAATGCCTTGAGCAAGTCGACAAAGTGGACTTAGTAACAGTTAACTCCGATTAATCGAGTCCTTTCGAGACATCGAGTCTAGTCTTTAGATCATGAAACTTTGCAGTCATAGCATCGAGATAATCAACTGCTTGGCTGTTTTTGAATGAGATGCTGGTCTCAAGACGGGGTACCTATTATTATATCGAAACATCTTTCAACGAACGTATTATTACACAGATTTTTTTTCATAGAAAGACATTTCTCGCCGCATGTGTTTTTTTTTAGTAGTTATCAGTAACTTACAAACAGCAGTGTTCGCATTGTTGTGTTCCGGTTTGGGGATAAGACAGCCGGTGAAATGACTAGCGTAGAGGCTTTCCATCTTAGTCCTCAGGGTTGGCAACTCATTTGCAGTCTTGTGAATGCGAATGTCTATGGGTCACAGTTTCCACTTACCATCAGGTGGGCTGTGTGCTCGTTTGTCTTCTCAATGCCATAAAAAAAAGTTACAAGGTAAACCAAACCTTACTTATGTACATACTTAATTAATGTTCAAGATATCCTGAAAACATCATGGTTTCAGAAGAAAATAGCGTCCAATGAAATGAAATTTGATAAAATAATACAATAGATAAAGTCGAATTCGATAAACGAGACGAGACATGTGAGGAAAATTATTTCTTTTACTTCCATTTATAAATACGGTCCATAGCCTTAGATAAATGTTTTCATGTTAAAATGAAAGTTATAATTAGAACAACAATAACAAAAAATATTATAAACCTATTGAAATGAAATGAAATGAAATGAATGAAATGAAATGTTTATTCGCAAGAATACTTAAATCTAGTTACAGGATGTTATTGTATAAAAAAGTATCGTATTCTGCCGTGATTTAACGACATGCAAATATTAATTTAAATTGAAATCTGTTAATAGTCTTAACAAATAAGCATGCACTATAATTATGTCATTGTCTATTAGTGTAGTCTTTGACACTATAAAAACATTGCTCAAGAAGCCATTTCGAAATTCCGCGTCTAAAACTCACGCCAAGCAATAATTTAATCTCACTGGGTAGACTATTATACAAAACTATGCACATATTGAATGCATTTTTTTTAAATATCGCAGAATGGCATGGAGGCTGGTACAATAAGTCTACATACTGCAATCTCTGCGTCCGCGTGAACACCTGCGACCTCAATTTGTAGAATTCGGGATGACTTCTTACAAAAATGCAAGCCTTTTTAATGTATAAGCAAGGCAGAGGGAGGATATTGTAGTTTTTAAAAATTGGCATGCAGCTATCTGTAGGTCTCACTTTAGCTATAGCTCGAATACACTTTTTTTGAAGTAAGAACACTCTATTTATATCTACAGAATTTCCCCATAGCAGAAGTCCATAACTGAGCACCGATGATACAAAGCCATGATAAGCTGTAATAGCGGCCTCGACATTAACAGTGTCTCTCAATCTCCTCAACGCATACACAAATTTATTAAGTCTAGAGCAAACATAATCAATGTGATTCTTCCAACTCAAATTTTTGTCAATGTATAACCCTAAAAACTTGGTAGCTTCAACTTTCATGATGGGTAACATATTATAATTGATATTTAAATTGATTGGATTACTATTGTATGATTGAAATTGAATGTAATTAGTTTTTTCCATATTTATAATTAATTTATTATTACATGTCCATTTATTAATGTCATCCAAAGCCGTGTTAATATCTGATTCATATGTGTTAAAATTGGTACATTTGACTAACAATGTCGTATCATCAGCAAACAATATTGATTTATGCTGCATAGTCATAGGGAGGTCATTGATATAAATCAAAAATAGTAATGGACCCATGTTACTGCCCTGTGGGACACCAGTGCTGACCTCACGAAAATTGGAACGATATCTCTTTTTTACATTCGTTTTCATAACACTAACTACTTTAACTATTTCAGTACACTGTTTTCTATTAGTCAAATAGCTTTTAATCCAGTTCAATGCCGTACCCCGGATTCCATAGCACTGTAATTTTGAAAGAAGCTTATAATGGTCCACACAGTCAAAGGCTTTACTTAAATCAAGGAATATTGATATGATCGGTTGTTTATTATTTAAACATTCTGTTACATATTTTATTAAGTTAAACCCAGCCAACTCGGTCGAATGTTCCTTCCTGAATCCAAATTGATCCGGGTGAAATAACTTTTGTTTTTCTAAAAAACTTGTCAATCTGGTACACATGGCCTTTTCTAAAATTTTTGACATAACCGGTACAATTGTTATAGGCCTATAATTGTTAGGATCTTTACGGTTCCCTTTTTTAAACAAGGGCTTGACTAAAGATTGCTTTAATTGGTCCGGAAATATACCTTGAATGAAGGATAAATTGACAATGTGAGCCAGTGGTTTACACAGCCAGCGAGCATTGCATTTTAATATATTAGTTGGAATATTGACATAGCCAGAACTCTTGCTGTTTTTTAGGGACATAATTGTATTATAAATTTCTTCGCAATCAGCTGGACTCAAGAAAATAGATGATGGATGATTAGTCATGTTATTATTCAGATTTGACACATTCGTCTTACAACTAGAAATAGATTTAACAATGTCAATAAAATAATCATTTAGTAAATTACAAATGTCTTGAGGATTATTAAATGTCATATTATGATAATGCAAAGAATTTATGTTATTATCGTTCAATGTGTTAGATGTAGTCGATTTTATAATATCCCATGTCGCTTTACACTTATTTTTATTACTTGATATATATTTTGCATTATTTATTCTTTGTGACTTAAAAATGCATTTTTTCAAAATTTTACTATAAGTTTTAAGTTGATTTGCTACATTATTTTTGTCATTCTTTACCTGTTTTAATTTAATATATAACTTGCGCTTTGTAAAACATGATTTCCTCAATCCTTTAGTAAGCCATTGTATTTTCCTTTCACGGTTGTTAACTTTGACTTTTATAAGCGGAAAGCACAGTTTAAAAAATAGGCACACCAACTCATAAAATGATGTAAATGCCTCTGTCAAATCAGTAGAATTTAAAACATCATCAAAGGATAACACGGCTAAGCATTGAGAGAATTTCACAATATTTTCTCTACAAAAATCCCTTCTGTATTCAAACCAGGTAACACACGATTTCTTGTCCTTCACCCTAAAAGTAATGGTTTGAGCCATGTCATGATCCGACAAACAAAGCTGGTGTGTTTTGGCTTCAACAGCTTTTATATTGCTAGCAATTTGATCAATGCATGTGTTAACCCGAGTGGGAGATTCGATATGTAATATTAAGTTATAGTTCATAAGTAAGCCTCTAAGTTCTTTAGTAAAAGTATTATTCTTTAAAACATCGATATTCCAATCCCCAGAAAGAACTATTTTCTTCTTTTTATATTTAGAAGAGAGTTGGTATAGCAAAGTATTTAGCCTTTCAATAAAAACTCCTACGTGGGATTTCGTCTGCTCTGGGATCCTATAAACAACAATAATAAGTAAGTCAAAACCTATTACTTCGATTCCACAACATTCAAAATAAAAATTTGTTGCAATGTTAGTCTCAATTTCTAACTCCTTAGATTGTAATGCTTTGTTTACTAGTATTGCAGTCCCGCCTCTACTACTCTCTTTCCTACCAAAAGAAGCTCCCAATTTGTAATTATCGACCTTAATGTTCGATTCCGACCCCCGTTTAATAAAAGTTTCGCTAAGACATATAACATCAACTTTCTGTTTCTTAACATAGAAATCCTGTAAGACTAGTTGCAATGAGTCAAGTTTACTTATTAGGCCTCCCATATTTTGATGCATAATTCTAAATTTACTATCATTCCGTGTACACGTAGTTTTATCGTTAGTATTGTTCACGAAAAAACTCCTCTGCGTCTTTTTGGATGCCATGACAAGTACAATGTATAAATGAGGAGACATTCTCGTTACGATTTTGAATTATTTGCATCAACAAACACAAGTCCACAAATATTGTCCTAAGTCCATTATTATTTAAACGACCAGTACTAGAATAGAACATCTTGTAGTCGTACGTCAAGTTCCTGTTACTATCCAGTAAGAAAGCATAGTTATATTTCTGGTTATCAATATACAACAGCTGGTTAAAGAATTCCACCCTATTATTAAATAGATTCGAAAAATTATCCAATTTGAAAGTAGGATAGCATATCACTACATTTGTATGCGTTAAGCTTGATATAGTTTTCCTTAAATATAACACCAAGTTATCATAATTCCGAGATTGTTGAAAATCACTCTCGCCTATTAGAAGAATAAAATAATCATTCTTTGTAAAGTTAGCCAACTTAGTGTCAATATTGTGTAACAACATTTCTACCCCGACACCGGGGTAAACATAGTGACATATGTTATAATTATCATTAAAATAATATTCAGCATTATTTGTGACTTTGTTGTACTTATTTGAACTAACTATGCATATTTTATTATTATTAACATTTAAGCCATGGTCATAATTTGTATTTCCGTTATCAACAGGGGAGGCAACATCAAGTGATAAGACTGACAGCTCATGATTATCCATGACTTTAACATAACCTTGACCAGTGGCGACATCACTCGGTGACGAAGTTACAGCTTCACATTGTCTATGTGGCAGAGTATCCTTCTCGGTTTCGATGTCTTGAACAAGCTTCGCTATGGTCCGAGTACTCCGAGCCTCAGTGCTATTTGGCCCCTTTTGAGTGCCGCTGCTGGCGTTTGGCGTAGAAGTAATTTTACTTAAGCTTTTCCGATTATTTTTTTTGCCTGATTTACAAATAAGTTCCAATGCACATATTTTTTTACTGTAGTCACCAATAGTGTTTCTTAGTGTCTTATTTTCGATAAGCAGGTTTTCAACCTCATTTTCAGCTATAAGTAACTTGTCATTCAGTTCATTAACTCTACTTTCCAAAAACTCTAATTTATCACCTAAGTCTTCTCTAATTGTTGGACAACTTCTATTTAACACACTATAATTTTGGGACGAATTTATTGTAGAACATAAGCTAGGATCTTCCTCCTCGGTCAGGGTGTCTTCCAGTTTCTTAACAATATTTCTTTTCCTTTGTGTTACATTGCTACTAGGTGAATCAGATGATGATGATAATTCATTAGGCTTGCTACCTAGCTTGTTATTTTTTGTTCGACAAACATAGCACATCCACTTGTCTTTATTTTCCTTAGTCATTAATCGGAAACGACTATCAGTAACATTTGCTGTGCATGAAACATCATACGCGTTCTTGCAAGAACAACATCTTAAATACTGCTTTGTTTTAATTCCATTCTTACATTTAACACAAATAACAGGTGTATTTTTTGATGCCATCCTTTGTGCTACTCAGATAAGTGCGACGATGAATGGGATGAAAAAGTAATATTTCGTACTTGCAACACTGGTTTCCTTTGTTATTGTTGGTGCAACTGCTATTCTGTCAGTTTTCAATTGGTCATCCAATCATATGGTTCACGTCAGTTTACGTTAGTCGGTAACTGTTAATTTAGGATGGATGAGAATTGTGTTTCTGTCACTAATATCCCGTTATGGACAAATTTGAATGTTTAACGACAAAATACATGATAACAAACAGCTCACCAAATTGTTATTTGTGGAGAACAGCAGCAAGAAACAGATTTCCTTTAATATTTTCACCATGTAAGTTTCTAGGTTAACTTTTCTAAAGCACTTTCACTAGTTTTAAACAAGTTAAACAATAAACTTATAATTTAAACTTCGTAAGCTCAAATATACGTGTTACTTTGGCTAGAGTTGCCAGCCTCCTCTGTATAATGATTCAGTGTTGTAATAGTTCTGTTACTTTCTTTTGTTCTGCAAAGACTACAATCACGCCTTGCTACAAAAGTTTCAAAAGTCAAAAGACTTAGTTGATTATTGAGTTCAAAAATTACCATAAACCTATTGGCATTGCATAAAGATTCATTATTTCTAGCATATTCTAACGAGAATTTTAATTTGTTTGCTCTTTTCAGCTGAGTGTTCTCTATCGATATTGAACGTTCCTATAAAGTTTAGCTAAATGGACTTTCAATGCAGTAAATTTGCATAGTCAACGCGGGTGGAGTGTTTTAGAAATAAGGTAACAATTTATAACGTAAATAGGTAAAAAAAATTCGTTACCGTATTCAGATCTGGTTTTCCTGTTAATTTCAGATTGATACAAAAACAGACGCGATCAATTTTCAATACCAGGTATTTTATGAACATTATGTGGGTAGTTGTAGTAAACTTATTGAATCTACGACATATACCTACCCGCAACTAATATACACTCATTAATGCTAGATTTTACGTCGTCATATCTATGTAAATATCATCAAAATCAATCAGTCTTCAACATTTAATGTTCAAGATATTTTGTAATACCTATTACTAAAATATATGATTGCTTGCGCGTTTTAAAACTACTTATAGTCAGTTATTTAGTACGTATATTAGTTTGCGCCACAAACGGTAAAACCAAGCGACACATCGCTCATTGAATACAAAACGGACACATTCCAAAATAATTTGCTCATACATAAGGGTCAATCAACTTTTCTTTGTAGCTCGTTGCCATGGTGACGTCTCCTGAGTCACTCTTTAAAACTGTGATTTTAAAGAATATAAGTCCACTAAAAATCAGTTTTATTGGCAATTCCAAACCCATTCTTTTATGGGCTTTCTCCTGAGTGTGCTAGAAGTATATATTATAGTATTTTTTCTAAGAAACTCTAACACTGTTGTCTCCTGGGTTACGGGACAGAATAACAACAACAAAAAGTTGATCCACCCAACATAAAATAACATTTTGTATTTAATGAACGACATGTTAAATTAGCAACGATAAGCGACATCACCACACTCGTTCCATTCTCAATCGAAAACGTTTCATCATACCATTATCCCTGACGTTAAAAACATGGCCGTCGTAAAAAAATAACGCTACCATAAATCACAAACTTTTTTCATAAATTGATACGTTCTTCAGAACCTTGTTATCTATGCTCCGGCACGTTCGGAATTCAAACTTGCTAACGCTACGATGGCCTCTTTCTGTAAGCCTCCATGACTTGGTGGTTTTGTTGACGGAAAAGTGATGAATGTGCTTTTCTTATGGAGTCTTTGACAAGCTTAAACGGCGTTCATAAACGATACTGTGGGGTTATTATGAGCTATCTGTGCCATTCATTTTACGCTGAGAGAAAAGGACAGAGTTATGTAACTGCCATAGCTCCGTCCTTTACGCTGACCGTAAAATGAACTGCATAGCTATGTCATAATAACCCCCCTGTTCGCAATTAACTTAATATACAGTTCGACCAGTTTGTTAATAGAGATCGGCAATTTTCGTTTTTCTATGAAACACAAGTGACAAATATACTGTCAGATGTGAGTGTAAGTGTGATAGCGATAACAGGCCGAGAGCTATTAAGAAGGTGGGAGTACTGTACGCCGGTCAATTGACAACCTGTTTTTTTTTTTTGGAAAAGGTGTTTGATAAATAACATGTTTATAAGTAGAAGAGGATGGGGGGAGGGAGTAGTAGAGCATACTATTTTATTTTGAATTTTTTGTTAATTTTTTACAAAAATGAATAGTCAATTTTTGCTACTGGCTAAACTTATATGCCACATGGTCTTTTCTACGTCAAAGTTTGAGATAGACTAAAAAAAAAACGCGGTACAAACTAAATGACGTCATTCCGACTACTCGTAGTAGTAAAAAACCGGTTGTCTATTATGAATTACTTGATAATGTTGTTTTAAATATGTTTTTAACCAAATAAATGAAAATAGACTAATTTTGAGATCTTAGGCCAATGTATTGTTGACTATTTTTTGAGTTACCTATTCAAGGCAAATAACATCAAAAGGTAAAGGTAAAGGGACAAATAAATCTGTAAACCGCACCATTTTTTTTTTGTGAATACCCGTTGGAACGTTATCATATTGCTAAAATAAAGGCAAGGCTCGTCGGTTTTAAATTTGAGAGGCCCTTAGCAATAACAGTTTACATTAGGTACGCTTCTCTGATTATCATACTAGCGATAAATACAGCGTTATAGCTTCATTACTCGTTACAGTAATATCGTAAAATTACATAAAAATGTTATCCAATTAGCAAAACCATGTTATCATTAGCTAAACGCATTTAATTAATAAAAGAACAATATATTTACACAAACAAAAATAATTACAAAAGATTTCCAACGTTCTGTTTTTTATGTCAATGATTCCGATGTCCCAGATATTGAACTAGCAAAAAACAAGAGCAAAATGGCACTTTTACATTCACTACGTCTTATGCTACTGAGTAGTAACATTTTAATATGAACCTTGAGAACATAGAATGAGGTTCAGATTTGCGACCGCTGCCAATCGACATAGGATGTTAGGGAAGTGAGTGCAAATGTCCTTCTGTCGCTAAAGGCAGTTAAACGTCGCTTCTAACGTTGAAAGCCGTGATTCGTCTGAAACTACCTCAATTTGCCGTTGAAAACTTCGTAGCTTTACGTTTAAAAGAGATAACGATATAATTGAAGAACTCTATATGCCTTTATTTAGCTCTGGTTCCTTAACAAACCTCTCTTCAACGTCTATTTCTTCATACTGCGTTTTTTTCATGTCACAATTCAAAACATACGAACAAAAAACGTTTTGTCTACAAATATGTACTTATTATATTTATTTCTATGTGTTTGAACCCATTGATAGCATCACAGATGAGTATAGGGGCCAAAGCACACGAAGCCAAACATGCACGAAGACGTTGATGAATGTAGAGGAAGCGAAGTATGTTTATGGAATGCCAGGTGCACCGATGCAACTGGCATTCCATAGTCTCTGCTAACCCATTGGGTGACAGGCCTGAAGGTGTGGCGGTTTCAGTAGCCGAAGGATGTCCACTAGGTAAGACAACCGATGTAGTATGTAGCATAGAGGCATTCCACCATCTTGATGATGATGATGATGATGAGTGGGGACGCCCGGCCGGATCAGGCGGGCCGTCGATCAGTCTCCCGGTCATTCCGCCCAGTTCCCCGTGTCACCAGTCCACCATCTTAGTTCTCAGGGTTGGCAACGTACTTGCTGCCATAAACATCAGTTTTTTTTTTATGGCATAGAGAAGACACACGAGCACACAGGCCACTTGATGGTTAGTGTAAACTGTGACCCATAGACATTCGCATTCGCAAGACTGCAATGCAATCCTAAGACTGCAAACGCGTTGCCAACCCTGAGGACTAAGATGGAATGCCTGTATGCTAGTCATTTCACCGGCTGTCTTATCCCCAAACCGAAACACACCAATGCAAACACTGCTGTTTGGCGGTAGGTTAATGGATAGGATGGACTAAAGCTTAAAACATCAGATGACCTGTGAGCTTGTTTGCCTTCTCCATTCCGTAACAATAATAGTTTTCTCCAAACGCTTTCAATGTCAAATGAAGTAAATCAGCTAGAAAATCCATGTTTCCAAAGTGTTTGTTGAGCATTTTCCCCCTTCCGGTGTTTCGTAGCCAATCTCCGGTAAATTATTTAGTGACGCGTCCAACTCACGCCATTTCCGCTTGGAGTATCCTTGTGGAATAACGCCTCGAAGTCGAATATCCGTTGTCTAAACGATATTAAACCTAACGTTTTTTAATTTCACTTGTATGAAGCAACTGTTGAACCAGTTCCCAGTTTGGGTCGGAATGTGGCAACAGACCCACTGAGTTTGAAATTGTTTGATTACTTTCGATTGGCAGCCGATTAATGTCCAAAAAATTACAGTTCAGGGCAGGAAAATGGTGACGCTAAAAATGATCGTACGATATCGTTTCGTTAGAATTAAATTGTAAATGAGACCGATAATGTTGCATCTGAAAAATCTAAAAGGTTACAGTGATAAGAAGTGTCGAATAGTAACAGCCGCTCTCGAGTCACAGTTATTGACGATTAAGACGTTCCTTAATGACGATTATGTGACTCTAAAATATCTCTGACTACGGCTGTAAGACTCATATGTTTGTTAAAATCAAATTCGAGTAGCAACGAGATCGTCGTCTATAGAATAGAACAAGGTATCGGGAAATACCGTCGTCTATGTATGCATCGTTTTCATTAACGGTGGACAATGCACGCTGGAAACCGTCAGTCTTGCTTGCGGTGCGAGCATAATGGTAAATGCTCGTACTAGTACATTTAAAAACTACTATTCTAGGTTAGCTAGGAATAATGTTATAAGTAAAGTTATCCGAACATGAGTTTGGAAAGGTTATCGAAACACCTTTCAACGAACGTATTATTACGCAGAATTTTCGTTTCATCGAAAGCCATTTCTCGGCGCATGAGTTGATTTTTTAGCCGCAAGTCTATCCTAATCTAATGATATCCTGAAAACATAATGATTCCAGCAATCGATGAAGTGAAATTAGAATTAAAACAATAACATAATACTTAGGTCAAAAATCAGAATCTCGGCCCTGTCTAAAGTGTATTGCCAAGAAATTGCAACATTTACCTCTTGACAATACCTTTACTTACATACACATACATAAGCTCACACCTTTATTCCCAGAGTGGGGTAGGCAGAGCTACAGAATTACTAACAACTCTAAAAACTTGTTAATAATTCCGTAACCACGTTTTGCACAATTAGGCCAAGATGTTAACCAGTGTATTAGTGACAGGTTGCAAGCCCATCGCCTAACAGTACTACACAGCCTTTATTTTCTTAGTCGTCTCTTACGACATCCACGGGAGGGCATGGAGTGGCACTATTTTTACCTGGCAACCACGCCTACCTTTACTTACATATATATATTATACTTTCAACTCTTCTACTACAACATTATAAAACGATTTTTTTACATACTATAGAGTTTGCACTCCTTGGGTTGAACTCCAATTGCACATCATAAAATAACAATGTCGATGCACTTTGAAGAATCGACAAGCGACATTTTACTTCGAAAGGAGGACGAATCCGCCGCCTGAAGCTATCGCTAGAATAAATGAAATAACTTACGTCGGGGGTGCTACCGGGTTTCTATTTTATCGATTTGTAGGAAACTAAGAAGGGATTTCTATTGGACAGCTGTAGCGAGACATTCTCTTACCTACCTCGTGTCAATTTGCTTTAGATATTGGATTCTACTGTGCAATGAAGCGTACGCGTCCCTTTATCGGGAAATATTATTATACTTCATTGAAGTCGGTAAAAAAATATATACGGAAAAGTAAAAGGAAAATAATTTGTTGGTTAAACGTAATCAACCATCGATTACTGGGTAAAAAAATGCTTCTTGATCACCGATTATAAGTTTTAAGCCACCGCGTATCTTCAACATGGTTTAGTGACGTAAAGTTATTCCGATAATTTCGGACAAGTTAAGTTTTTTTTTGGAATAATGTGTGACACGCATTAGGAAATTTGCAAAAGCCTTGCCAGATACAGGATTCTAGATTTACTGCCATTGGCTTACCTATTCCGATTGCAAACCGCTTTAAATACCTCTTGCAGATTGGTCATCAGCTTTCGGCGTTCCCTGATGAAGTGATGAATATAACCGTCAATAATTACGAGGACCTTTGCTTTGCTTTGCTTCATTACAGTTATCTAACACCTGAACATAATCCAGATTATTTTCCTTCATTAAACCCTCCTCTTGTATTATTCTTTCTATTGATGGAAACCGCATTAAAATCCGTCGAGTACTTTGAAAGATCTTAGCGTATATACAGAGGGACCGAAGGCGGGAATCGACTTTGTTTTATACTACGTAAAGATTGGTGTAGTACCTGAAAGTAGGAGGCCCTGTTTTCACTTTGTCGTGCCGACAGATAGTCGTGCAGTTTAAAGTGTCGTGACTTGTTTATTTAAATGGAGCTGCTCAAGTATAGCATACCACTATTAAACTTTCGTTTACTACTTTTTTATGTAGTCAGTGTCAAGACAATGGAAAGAGCTAGAACGACAGTCGTCGACGATGATTTAATTGTGACGACCAGTGGTAACAGCTAGATGCGACAGTCGTTCAACAATAAACCGTCAGTGCTCCTGCAATACCGCGTAACTAACAAATTAAATAAGTTGCAAACACCTTAGAACCTAAGTCAGTAAGGTACATTTTGCAACAACATGTTTTTTTTACTTATGCGGTATTGCAAGAGCACCGACGAAACGACATTCACGACAGATAGTCGACATATGAAAACTGCCTAGTAACGACAGTTGTCTAACGGTAAATAAAACGTTACGACATAATAACGCGGCGGTAGAATCGGTCGGTTTCAAACAACTTGAATTGAAGGGGAAGCGAACACCGTGAGTGTTATGTTATTCCAGGGCTATTGATTTCCTATTATCTAAGAAACCCAAACCATGTCATTACGGATAATCTATTAAGCATTTATACGTGTCCGCCCAGGTGTAATAACTGGTGGTGGTATTGCCTGAATTCTGTGAAATACCAACCAGCGGGTCTAGTAGGGTTGCGTTTATCACGTGACAAAATGTGGATGCAACATTCGTCATTGTCGTATTTATATACGTTTGAGAAACTGATTATATGTCACATGATAAATACAGCCATATTAGGCCCCCAGGTCTACGACTTCAGAGGCCATATAAACAGAGCAAAGGTGCAAAGTTTCAAGTAATGAAACGTATTTAGTTATAGCAGTTATTTGTATATGTATATCCTTTTCACTGAATGGAACTTGGCAGGTTTGAAGAGTGCAGACAATGTTTAATTACATCATATTAAAATCTAAAGTCTTTCTGAACCGACGAATCTTACAACTTTCTTTACTTCGTGTATGATTTTGCCTATCCTCGTACAGTTTCCACATTCATAGTCAGGTTAACTGGATGCGATCTCTTAAGGAGTTAAGTTCGCCACTATACACTTTATCTTAAACTAGCTTCGGTTTATGTGAGTATGATATATTGCCTTCCTCGATAAATGGGCCATCAAACACTGAAAGAATTTTTCAAATCGGACCAGTAGTTCCTGAGATTAGCGCGTTCAAGTAAACAATCAAACTCTTCAGCTATATAATATTAGTATAGATTTATGTACGTACTTACTTGTAATTGTTTTCTTTGGTGCAATAAAGAGTTTACATACATACATACTATAAAATGAAAGTGCGCTCTACAGTTTTCTAACGATGCTGTTAGCCTTGTTGGTTAATGTCATGTATATGACGCTATATAGCGGTCCTGGGATAGGGCAATCATTTGTGTGATGGCTGATGAGGACTCAGTAGTTACAAATTATATATTCTTATGTGCTGGATGATTTCTATAAGTATTTAGGTACGATTACCAGCTTACCACATAACTATTCTATTATGTCTTTTTTATCTCTCCCATGCACTTGCATGTTTTAGCTTTATTGTTACCGCTTTCGTACTAAATACCGGTCTTTTCAAGTACTAGAACCTAGTCTGGTACCGGTATCGTGGACACCGGCACCAAGACTGGTACCTATAGGTTTCACACCAAGTTCACAGTACCGGTTCTCAAAAATACCGGTATATCAAACCTTGCCTCTGATCCTCACTTATTTATTAATACCTTAGTGTGTTCTCAACTGATCGACATAAAATTTAATACAGAGATATTTAATATAGCCTGGTGACGGAGTAAGAGTACTTTTTATTTTGAAAAATCGGACAGTTCTCGGGGGAACCGCAATAAACGACATCTGCGCGGACGGAATCGCGGTGCAATAAAAGCAATTTAACATACATACATTACATACATACATAAACTCACGCCTTTATTCCCAGAGTGGGGTAGGCAGAGCTACAGAATTACTAACAACTCTAAAAACTTGTTAATAATTCCGTAACCACGTTTTGCACAATTAGGCGAAGATGTTAACCAGTGTATTAGTGACAGGTTGCAAGCCCATCGCCTAACAGTACTACACGCCTTTATTACCTTAGTCGACTTTTACGACATCCACGGAAAGATACGGAGTGGCACTATTCTAATCCGGCTACCACACGGGGAAGCAATTTAAATAAATAATTATAACCACATCAAAATCGGTACGGGCCCATTTAATATTAATGATTATTATGACATTGACTAGAAACTCCATACTTATATAAGTTGGCTAACTTCTATGACTTCCTTTTGCCGTAAAAGCACTTTACGGGCTACGAAGTCAGCGTATTGCATTATTGTATCGTGAACATGTTGCGGGAACTGGAACGCTGCAAAAAAATTTAACAAGGTGTAAGTTTATTGTTTATGTTCCGAGGTCCGAAAAAATTGTATACATTTCTGCAAGATACAAAACAAAACTGACAAGGTACATGTCTATAGTTAGTGTGATACACTGTTATAACACTTAACGTGTAATGTAGGAGAAATAATTATTGATTAAATACATATGTATTTCTAAAAGCGTATTAAAATCATAAACTTATTTTCGTTTCACGAAATCCTTGAGCGGCAGAAAATTCTTGGTATTAATTTGTTTTTGAAAGTTGGTGAATCGCTTACTCAATTAATTTTCATAAACATCTTATTGTTTTGGAACATAATAGAATTACACTTAGCGGTTTAATTAATTCGAACTTTCAGATGTTCCTCCAACGATCCTTTATTTCGAAGTACAGTTTGGCCAAATAAATGCTTTCAATTTTGATCCATCGTTCACTGAATACAAAACGGACACAATCCGAAATGAGTCAGTTTTGCATTTTAAAATTACAAGCGGTTGGAATACGATTTTTAATGGAAGAGCAAATTATTTTTAAATGTGTCTGTTTTGTATTCAGTGAGCGACATTTTCCTATAAAATTAAAGTGTCACTAAAGTCGATCTTTCAAACTGATTAATGCGTCTTATCGACCTTATTTTTTATGATCTGCAAACGGAATTTAAAACTTCAAAACGACATGTTTGGTAATTGCATCTGCCTGTTTGTCCTAGAACTCCATTCGACAGCGAATAAACGGAAGGCAATGCTATAAAGACAGAAAATGTCTCTGAAAATACCAGACGGCATTTTGCCGATTCATGTACCTAGAAAACATTATCCTTTTTGCCTTGGGCAGTTGGATAATTATTAATAAACCTACATTTGTTGGAAAAGCGAACAGATATGAAACACCGCTAAATGTAGGCTGGTATAGTTAAGCCCCTTGTCAGGACTGTTTCATCTCAGTCGTATTTTCTTGACACAGGCAATAACGTAAGTTATTATAGCAAAAATGTCTGCAAAATGTCAGCGATCTATCATTACATCTAGACGTAAAATGTTGGTATGGTTGTGTTATGCAGTCACTGCCTCTTCAGATTGGCTGACAAGTTGATAGATTACATGCTGAAAATGATGTCAGCACATTTTTCAAACAGTTTTGCACAAATTTACGTTCCTATTTAGCCTTAATTTTACAACCTGTAACAAAGTAAACGATGGCTGTTTTTTACGACTGTCATTAAAATAATTTCATGACAACCAATTCTACGTTAACGTTACGTTACATTTAAGAGACGTAACGATAATTACTTACGGTAATAAATCAGTTTGATCCGGGTGCTAACTTGTAAACAGTACCAGGCTACCAGGGTATTAGAGAATGGAGGAGCCAGTCCCGCCGCAGCCGTCGCGAGCGGCGGGTCCGCGCCTCCCCGGGGCCCATAACCTATATCCACGAGCCGTATACATACGTTACATATCACAGGCTGAAAGTGTCAATAACGTAATCTCCACGGTTTTACTGTGATCCTAGTCCGTAAAGATAAAGTAACTCGGTTGTTTTCGGGAAAATTGTTACAGTGTGATTTGACGTGTTATTAGAACAGTTTTTTTTTGTTTGAAGGAATTTATTAATGAGCCAACAGATATTAAATAAATAAGAACTTAGAGAAAGCATGAGAAAGTGTTTAATCATGAAGACTTTATGTTGTTAGTGAACAACAAATTCTGACGAAAACACTTTAAATTTAAGTCTAACTACAGTTTAACTAATTTCCCTTAATAATTTATCAAAGTTTAATCAATCATGCAATTATTAAACGGATAATTAATTTAACTTGTAATAAAAAAATATAAACCCTTCCTCACTTTAAATACGCAAGACTTATGTATAGCCTTTTTTATTAAGGCCACATGTTAAGTTTTTAAGTGTCCGATTTAAATTAATTAAATTAAACTATTACTACTTAACTAGTAACAGTCGCAGACAATTTCCAGCTAACGAAATTTTCCACCACGACACGACGAGGAAAAGGCTTCCCGCAAATACGTCATAAGCATTTCTTTTTAACTCTAGTGTTACAAAGAAGCTTTCTTACTCGATAATAGACCTTAGAAGTGCACATTAAGTGTCACGGTCAGATGACGAACGGCTGTGTAATGGGTGTAGGCGTGAAATGTAGCTCTTTAGTTCTACATTACTTAAGAGTTAATGCAGTGTCAAGGACAGATAGACTTGTGATTTATTATCTATTAGCTTCTGCCTGCGACTTCGTTTGCGTATATTTCGATTATCGTTATTCCCTCGGGAACTTATTTATTGAAAGTGTCAAGTCCGTTGCAGTATGAAGAAGTAACAAACAAACACACAAACTTTTGCATTTATACACTGAAAAAACAAATGGGTTGATTTTACTAACTTTTATGGTTAAAATAGGACTTACACGTGAGTTTGGTTGACTTATCCAGGAAAAAGGTTGAAGCAACCTTTTCAATGTGTTGTTTTTACTAAGGTTAGGTGTTACTTCAACGAAACTCATGGATAGGTCCTAAAATTTAGTAAAATCACACCATTCGGTTTTTCAGTGTAATATTAGTAAAACTACAGGAAGCCCGTGCCTTTACCCGCGGAAGCCCGCGCCTTTTTATTCCCATTGGAGGTCGATTTTTTGGAAAACCCTTTCTTAGTGCACCCAAATTTCAAGTCCCTAGGTTTTTTAGGCTGTGCGTTTGTGTCACTCAGTTACTCAGTTACGGTACTGTTTTATATATTTAGAAGAATATATACCTACCTCGTTTAAGCACATTAGAGTTAATTAATGAAAATCGAAGCAACATTATGATACTTTATACGTTGTATAAAAAGTTTAAGACATTATACCGTCTTCTGGTTGACAGATGTTTTGTTCGAAATCGTTACCTTCTTAAATTTTTCAAAGGAATCAAATCGTCGGTGACACTATCAAATCGCGTAACTAACAAATTTGTTTTAAAACAAAAGAAACCTTACAAGCTTAATAAAAAGGTGGATTTGTCTCGTTATAATAATTTTACTTACACGGTTTTAAGTTTCACTGACGAAATGAAGTGTTATGAAAATGTCTTCTTCTAACTCATAGTAATAGTTATTTCATTTATAGATTAATCTGATTAGTTTGAGGTGTTAAGTAGACGTTGTACTTCAAAGGATAGGATAAGAGGATAGGAGGAGGAAAAAATCATCAAATAATCGCTGGTATATTGTTTCATAAAAAAAATAATGGTTATGCTCCCGCGTCCGTGTTCAAGTTGTTTATCGCTATTCCCTCGGGAACTGTCTGGGATAAAATTAATACCTATTATAACGGTACTTTTTTTTGTCTGTAAGTATCAATGTTTACGTCAATCTGTTAACACCGAATAGTTTTCTGTAATATCTGTACATAATCGAGAATTTTTATACGTAAAAACCTTATTCTTTAGTAAATGTTTTTCTTTTTTATGTCATAGAGAAGACAAACGAGCACACATGCCACCTGATGGTAAGTGGAAACTGTGACCCATAGACATTCGCATTCACAAGACCGCAATGCAATCCTAAGACTACAAATGCGTTGCCAACTCTGAGGACTAAGATGGAATGCCTCTATGCTAGTCCTTTCACCGGCTGTCTTATCCCCAAACCGGAACACAACAATGCGAACACTGCTGTTTGGCGGTAGGTTAATGGATAATATGGTGGTCTTAGCGTACATACATAGGGACAGACGTTTTATACTATGTATTAGGAAGTAAAGATACGAATTGAAAATTAACTCTTAAGCTATGGACTTACAATATTTGGTCATGCTAATTTATTCATCCGCTTAACAACTTTGGTACAACTTTGGTCGACCAACGACAACTTTGCTCCTTCAGAAGCTTTTCATTGTATAACCAACTTTACAGTAACTCCTTGGGTTAAGCTTTTCGTGTGTAAAGATATTCAATCCTGAAACATTTGAATACATTATCAGTTTTTATAAAACTATGGCTTATGAAAAATCTCGGAAAACTATAGGTAATAACTAACGTAAAACGTGGTGATTAGGGGTCATATCTTGATACAAATAAGAACAAGTATTAAATGGATAATAACGTTACATCTATTGGAGATAAATTCAGTCTTATAATTAGTAACATATGCTTCATTTTAGGTTCTGTCCCTACTCACCCCGTTTTACGGTACTATCAGCCCAATGGAACCCTGACCCATCATAGAACGGTGTCACAGTGACATTATAAACAATTTGTTTGACACTTCTTATGACTTGAATCATAACGTCTCTGTGACACAGTTCTATGGTGGGTCAAGGTTCCAATGGTCTGATAGTACCTACTCATGCGTTTTCTATTTTACATATTTTTGTTTTATTCGTTGTAGGAATTTATGCGGGGTATTCGGATCGCTACCAGCATCTTATGGTTCGCATGTTGTGTTCCGGTGTGGGGATAAGACAACCGGTAAAATTACTAGCACAGAGGCACATCTTATAGTCCTAAGGTTTTAGCAACTTTGGTTTTAGTTCCCAATTACCACCATGTGGGTTCGGTTGTGATTCTCTAAAAAAACGCGGTCGGACGAACGAACGAGTGAATGTTGCAGCGGCGAGTTTAAAGGCGCGTACAGATTATGCGCGGCAATCACTCGAACATTGGATCGCGCGGCGGCCGCGCGCAATGTAGACGGGGTTTCCGCGCGCGGCAGCTCGAACATTGCCGCGCTCGAACGTGCCGCGCGGCGATCTGAGAGCTGTCGGTTTTGAAGCCCGCATCAAAAGGCACGTACAGATTATGCGCGGCAATCACTTGAAGATTGGATCGCGCGGCGGCCGCGCGCAATGTAGACGGGGTTGCCGGGCGCGGCAGCTCAAATATTGCCGCGCTGGATCGTGCCGCGCGGCTGTTTAGCGCTGTCGGTTTTTGAGCCCGCATCAAAGAAGCTTCAGTCGTTGCCGCGCGCGCAGTTTGGACGGTTTTGTGATTTAAATGTATTTTTACACGCGCTGATCGAGCTTGATCGCTTGGATCCTGCGGCCGCCGCGGTCTACCTAAATTCCATCGATCATTTGCCGCACGAGCCAATTTTCACGCGAACACTGTCTCGCGCGGCTGCCGCGCATAATTTGTACTCAACTTTACACTAGACTACTTAATGAAAATTCTGCGTAATGATAATGATACACTGTCTAATATAGGACCGGTCAATTGTCTCGTGTAAATGTCGAGGCAACCTCGGTAGCCAGTTGATTATGCAACTGTTCCAATTGGTACATCTGCACGGCTTGTGGCGAAGCAGCCGCCCAATCAACGGTGCTCCAAGCTTGACAATTACTGCACTATTGCCGACGTGTATGACTGATTCGAAGGTCCAACAGCAGAATAATTATTCCGGAGTTACGAGAATCCATTCCCGGGACTTGAGCTAAACTTATACAACTGCATGTTGCATTAGTATCGCTCTTTAGAGCCAATAGCTGCTATTTCAATGCCATATAGATATTTTAGCTTGGTATATCGTTCGGATTTTAATAAATAAGAATTATCATGGGACCTGACCGAAGCGCGTGGAGCTAACCCCATGTGCTTCTGTTTAGTCCATTGGAGAAAATTCTCTTTTACCGAACAATTGTGTTCGCGTGTGATATCCACGGACTCATTGCTATAATAAGTCCATGGGAGTGTCTATAAATAGCTTGACATTGGCGAAATACACCACAGGAGTGAAAGTCATTAATAAAAAAAACAGAATTATCATGACGTTGACAATGCAATAACATACCAAAAACAATATGGTGTCATCAAGTAGAATAGAACCCTAGATAGACTAAATTACTTTAGCATTTTCTGCTCATCTTGACCTTAATTGCTAAATAAAGTTTTTCGATTACTGTATCACTAGCTTTGCAATCTAATTGGCCTATCTTTAAAAATCACGACGTTGCTATCGTCTACTTATAACAGATATCAACTAGTTATCCAGCAGATAGTCTATGTAAAGCGACATATTTTAGTGTATGTATAAACCGTAATCGGGTTCCTATTTCTGGATGGTTTTTGCTTATCAGGGTTAGTTTCGGGTTCTTATCTCTTATCCCAAACTTGCCCTATTCTTGGTCACCCTGTAGTCAGTAACAAATATTATCTGCATTAGATATAGGGTGTGTATTTTTCTCAATCAAATTTTGTCTTTGGAAGTTATGATTAGGTATTAATCATTATAAGATTCATGTTGGATTTTATAATTAGGCGAATAAATGTATGACAGGTTGGTAACCTGTCAAATGAAAATAATATAACAGCCAGTTAACTTTAATAACAACAAACAATTAACATTTGATCAATATTTGAATTTAAATCCCATTTTCAAGGTAAAATCTTTACAGGCGAGAGGTTTTGTTAACAGGGTGTGAAATCCGGTTAGGTATATGTTAAAACCATCTTAGTGGTAAACTCTCTGAGACTTTCAAATCTATACAACAGTGCTATCCTTCCACTTTGTCATAGCTCATCACTGGCATCTAAAACCCGCTTACATAAAGCGATATTGCTACCTTCCAGCAGTCGTATAATTTTGACAGCTATAACCCACTAACAACGACCTGCGTCGCTATTGCCTAACGCACTCGCTATCTCAATTATCTTCAAAGCGGAACAATTGTTTTCATTTTGTATGCAGACAAGCCTTCGATTTTCAAAATGAAAACAATTGCGATTGCGAGTGCGTTAAGCAATAGCCCCTCTGGGGTGCTCTTATTCCTGGCTTACCCTGATAAATTGCTTGGTGACATCCAAATCACTTCATATTTATTTCTTTAAGTACCGTTTGCTAATAGTATGAACGTAAAAAACCGCTATCTGTTCAAAATATACTTTTACTGTTGTTTGCGACTCCGTCCGCGTCCAAGCCGTTTCTCGCTATTTCCTTGTTCGGTGTCCAATTTAACATGACAAAAAAAATCTCTTACTCAGGTTATCTCCATCTCCATACCTAATTTCATCGAAATCGGATCTATTTAGCAGTGACAGTGTAATTTGAAACATACAGATAAATTAACTTATACATTAATAATATTAGTATAGATTATCATGGAATTTAGCTTCACCACACTACAGTAACGCGCAAGATCAAGCGAGATATGATAACACTGCGTAAGATTCGTTTTTTGCTATCTGCGGCAATCGTACCGCACTCTTATCAATATTTATATCTGCTCTAATGTAAATAGTGATAACCCCCTTATGCCATCTGCAACCGATGTAAAAAGTATACCAACAGACAGTTCTGTGGTATACCTGCATCGGTGACGACGCGTAGAAGTCAGTAGAGTAGAGTTATTAAATTTGCATATCCTGTTTATATCTTTACTACTCGGTTTAAAATTAGCATTAAATGTATATCAAAGTGCACTTATCTAATTATGAGTAAGAGATTAAATGTGAAGTGTTAATTTTTGTTTAAAAAAAAAACGTCCTGTATTTAATATTCCAAGTACAAAATGAATGGTGAATGAAATGTTTCTGTGTTAGCTAGGACAATGAGTGAATGGAACTTCCATTATTGAAGTAATTGCAAATGATAATAAAAATAAAACGTCCTGTATTTAATAATCCAAGTATAAAATGAATGGTGAATGAAATGTTTCTGTGTTAGCTAGGACAATGAGTGAATGGAACTTCCATTATTGAAGTAATTGCAAATGATAATAAAATAAAACGTCCCGTATTTAATATTCAAAGTATAAAAAGAATGGTGAATGAAATGGTTCAGTGTGGCCGCTAGGTCAATGAGTGAATGGAACCCTCCATTATTGAAGTAATTGCAAATGATAATAAAATAAAACGTCCTGTATTTAATATTCCAAGTATAAAATGAATGGTGAATGAAAAAATGGTTCAGTGTGGCCGCTAGGACAATGAGTGAATGGAACTTCCATTATTGAAGTAATTGTAGATGATAAAGAATGGAGTAATTCGCGTGGAAGGGTCGGCCTCGGAACGAATGAATTGCTTTATCAGCTACACGTGATTTACTGTTTGGGGAAGGAGGAATACGTTGCGGTTTTTGATACCGACTTATAAATATATCGTAGAGCAAACAAAAAAAGATATGATATTAATGATAATAAAGGAGGAAAACTCGTATGTCGTGATAAAATCTCTTTTATATTTTATAGTTGGTTAATTTGTCCAGGTAGTTGTTAGCGAAGTTTTATGGAAATTGTTGCGCCTTTCAAGATTAAAGCACTGGGGTGTGATCCTCTCAAAAGCACGGTCGGACGAACGGAACAACGGATGACACAGCGGCGAGTTTAGGTAGTCCCGTCAAAGCGAACAAAACATTTTTAAGCGCGTGCATTTTCAATTTTGCGGCATGGATTCTGTCGATGAGATCGATCGTATAAGGCTGCCTAATTGAGAACGCACGCGCTGAAATGTGTTTTGTTCGTTCTGACGATGATGGGGCTACTTAAACTCCCCGCTGCGACATTCACTCCTTCGTTCGACTGACCGTGTTTTTAAGAGAATCACATCCCTGTAATTAGGTTTCTGGTTCACGTCGGGGTTTTTACATTTAAAGATTTAAGTTCTGTAATAAAATATTGGTTTGTAAAGAATACAATGGTCAATCCAATTTCGAGAATAAAGACTGCACTGAGCATACGGCGAGCGTCCAGTGGCGCCCTAATTACTATTATTGTGTTTTCTAATTAACTAAAGAATTTCCTTGCAATCAGACGATAGGTTTTTGTAGCGCAAGTAAAAACGCAATTTATGGGATACGTAACAAACTTTAATAACACCCTCTGAGTAGACACCTTAACAGGAAAAAATGGCCTCTTTTTCCGTTAAGTTGATAACTCGAAGGTGAATTGTTATTAAACTATGTGATATACGTTATAAGTTGTGTTTTCATTTGTAGTACAAAAACCTATCTACCAATTTTAAGAAAATACTTTAGTTTATTAGAAAACACAATAATAGTAATGAGGGCGCCACTGTGCATCCGGCGTACGCTCGGCGCAGTCTTAAGAGACTAGCTTCAAGTTATGAATTTACTTTTGGCAGTTTTTCTTTAAACATGCAAGCTTATTCTAGAAGTTTTGTTACGAAATAGAACCAATTAAATTGTGTTTTCCGCGTTCGATAATTTCATCATAACTACGTCTAATACACATTGATTATATACTGGTATATTATTAACATTATATATTCTACTCGCGTATCAAACGAGTCTATTCAGCGTATATAGCGTAAGTAAACTGCACATGCAGTAGGAAGTGCATTCAAGGTCAGGTCAGTTACACAGTTTTATTGCGACGTTAAAGTAAATCGCGAACATTTTTGTGAAAGGAATGTCGGAAATCTATTTTTAAAAATGCCGTTTTGTAACATGCTGTATGTAGAATTTGTAGAAGGATATTTAACACCGGGTATATAATTTGGAATTACCAAATGATGTTAATGCCGAATTGGTCGAAATTTCGAGCTAATTAATTTACTTTATTTGATTTGATTTGATTTGATTTTGATTTTGATTTTTATTAAACCAATAATTTCATTAATAGCAGTAGTTTTATACTCGTAACGGTGGTATAAAATTTTCAAATAAGGTTAAAAATATAAGGTTTTTTTGTGAAAATATACGGTAATAATTGCAAGTTTTAATTTTAAAGTTTACAATGGCAACTTCTTTCCACAATGGGGATTTGGAAATGGGAAACCATTGTCGAGCATCTCCTGTTTACTTCCACTGTTAAAAAAACGGTTTTTGAATCATGGGCGTTTTACACATAGTTATTTTTCAGTGAGTATTAATCAAGTTCATCAAGTTAAATAATGATTAAAACGTTCAAAATCATTTAAAATTAGTTAGTGGCATTATCATGGTTTTGAAAAAAAAAAAGTACATTTGAAAAGAGACAAATTTAATTTTAAATATAATAATTATGTCACAACAAATATTTATTGCCTTTAATTAATAGTTTCAGCGCAAAACAAACAACTCATATTGAATCATGTCTCGCATAATGTTATCTAAAATCGTACAGTCACGAGATTTAATTTGGCACCTTAGGTCCAAAGTCAATCTGACATTCTACAACGATATGGTTGAGTTTCCTAAAAGTTACAAATGACTTGACATCTCTAATGACATTGACGACTTCAAGCATATTTTTTTTGAAATGAGTCCCAAATTAACGCTCGTGACCGTACCTATAGATCCTAGGAAGTAGGTTTTATTGCTTACGCGTACGAATCATCGATTTAGAATAAATCGATGGTACGAATACAATCTGGAATAGTTACCTATTTGGTTTAAGTTTAACAATGCTAAATCGTACCTTGTAAAAACGATTGTCTCCTTTGAAACGTGTTGGAATTCTAAAATAAATACTTAAATATCCAGGACTCAGAAACAAATAGTAGCGCTCATCACACAATTATTTGCCCATACCCACCGGGACTCGAACCCGGGACCGTTAGCTTCGTAGGCATTCGTCGTCATTAAAAATCGTAATTGATTAAGGCACAATTTTACACGACATTAATCGCATGAGTAACAGTTCTTTTCGACAGGCTTCAAGGCTTTGACAACAGAACTCCGTTGATATGTTTGTGTAAACACTGCATTATTTAGGGCTAGGCGAGGTTAGCCCCCGTGTCATATCATGTTTAGTTCTAGCGACGCTTTGGCGTGTACACTCAGCCTTTTAAGTAACTATTCACGTCAAAACGTTGTCTGTTTAACGCCTTTGATAGACAGTGCAATAATTCAAAGGTGACGTTAATAAACTGCCTATGGTGCCTAAGGTGACGTTAATAAAGTATGTAATGTTCCGCGATCTAGATCCCAATAACCATAACGCCTAGCCTGTGTCCGTTTTGGGGATATTTTTAACTTGATTAAATTTCCATGAGCCTGTTAAACGTGACAGCACGATTAAAAGAAACCCTCGTTGGCTTAATTTTTCAAATATGACACCTTCTTCGTATGTATTTGGTTGAATTTTCAAAACCGTACGATCGTTAACGATGATTTTTGCCGTATAACGCCGGACGTATAAGTTGCATAAGGATTCCAACGGGTGGCAAGCAATGCCTTAACCAAGTATTCTCGAATGGTGTAAATATTCGTCGCCATAACTTTTTCGAAGCGCGAAGTAACGGAAAGGAAATTAATGGAATACGTTTATCATTTTTAACGCTCAAGAAAAAGTAATTTGTCTTTAATGTAAATGGGTGCGATTTAGAACTTTTCCCAACAATTCATTTTTTCATTTATACTGTTGCCCTGTTCTACTGGGAAAACCATATTGCTTTTGACATGCTATAGTATTGTCAGCGTTATAATAAGCTCTTATTTACTTGAGAATAATGGTGCCCGAGTTACGATAACATTTAGAGAGCAATATGGTTTTACCGAACGGAATAGATCCCCTGAAATTGTTTTCGACCAATCAAATAGTAAAGTTTCATGATAGTTATCTAAAATCTTAAGTAAAAGGGTCGGTACGGGCGGACTGCGAAATGGCAGTTCGAGTGCAGTTCTGATGCTGTCAACTGCTCTCGAACTGCACACGAACTGCCATTTTGCAGCTGGGTTGCAGTTCAAATGTTGTCCAACATTTGGTCTACCACCCTACGGTTGAAGTTCATTTACACGTCATGAAACAACGTTCGATTTTCCCTTGCAATAATATTATGACACTGACAAGTGTCAGCCTTAGCGATAATTAGATGTCACAGAAACCTTTGTCAAATCTGGTAAACCACTTTCTTGGCCGACCGTACCGGCCCTATAATAATCTTTTTGGTTCGCAAAATAAAACCAAGCATTTTACTGATTTGGTATACACCTATTTAAGTAGGTACTTATCGTTGCTTATACTTAATATAAATGTGAAAATGAGTTTGTTTGTTACTCGTTTGATCACCGGACAAGGACATGGCATACTTAAATCCCGGAAATATTTATTTTCCCGGGGGAAAAACGACAAGAAAACAGAGTTAACGTTAACGCCAACGATAGCAACATCAAAATCGATTGAAAGGCGTAACGCTCGACATTTTCGATAAATCTTTTACTAATTCGATTTGTTCATTTTCTTTAGCACGTTCTAGGGGTTTAATAGTTATATGGAATTATTAGAATTTAATTTTAGAATGTCTTCCGTGTTAGTATCTGTATATTATACATTTGGACAATAAAAGTGATCATGAATTGAAGTGTTAGATGCTAAAGACAAGACGTGTTCAAAGTCACCATGGAATTCTTACGGATCACCCTGGTACCGCTGGCGCTAACCTTCGGCCTGACTTATTTTAATCTTAAAAAGTAAGTAGTTATGTGTATAGACAAGAAATCTGCGAACGATGTCGTTAGCGATAATGTAACGGACGGTTGTGTCAAGCACTTCCTCGTATGTCAAGCATGTTGTCAAATTTCGTGAATGGTTTACGTTTGCGTTATGCATTTTATCTTGAGACCAGTTAAATACACCTAACTAGCGACCGGCCCTGGCTTTGCTTCGGTTTATGTGAGTTTTCTATAACACCCTTATCTGAAGCAATTTGTATTGTTCATAAAAACCTTCCTCTTGAAACATTCTTCCTATTGATGAAAACCGCATTAAAATCAGTTGCGTCGTTAGAAAGATCTGTAAGCGTGCATACAGTGGACTGACGACGGAAAGCGACTTTGTTTTAAACTATGTAGAGAAGTTACCGTTATGTTACTTGTCATCATTTTTAATTGACGACGCGATAACCTAGTTGGTAGTGACCCTGCCTACGAAACTAGTGGTCCTGGGTTCGAATCCCGGTAAGGGCAGATATTTGTGTGATGAGCGCAAATATTTGTTTCTGAGTCATGGATGTTTTCTATGTATTTAAGTATATATTTATCTATATAAGTATTTATATCGTTGTCTGGTACCCATAGTACAAGCCTAGAGCTTAGTTTGGGACTAGGTCAATTGGTGTGACAGTCCCCTGATAGTCCCCTAATATTAATAAAATGAATGTGTTGTTACATACGCCCGATATATGATTAAGTTGATTCACCTTGAATTTTACTAACAAGGAATAGGTTAAAATATACCCCACACGAGAGATTAAAATACGCGGACGCTGCGCAAATAAAACTGCGTCAAGATCGGCCGACGGTCGGTGTGATTACGTCCGGACTTTCTGCTCTTTTAACGCGTCGCTCAGTTTATGCACAGTCAACGTACCTATACTGATGAGAAGGGTCTTTCATGGTTCTTGTCTAAGGTTTTACAATTTAATGGCAGTCGATTATAATGTTTACATTGTTTGGGAGAATGAGACATTCTTGAGAAATTCAATAATTTCATCTTAGAGTATAAGACCAAGAAAGAGTGAAGAAGTGAGGAATCCAAATGGGTGTGGGGAACTGGTTATCTATAAGTCCGAAATAAACAGAATAGGGTTAAATTCCCGATTTACTAACAGTTATGCTTTTTTTAATCTTCCGTTTTATTTCTTCAAAATCGAGAACTTTGTTTCTGAATAGACCCATTTGGATTAGTCGCCCTGTATTATGAATACGTTGGTTGCATAATTACCATTACTATAGTTAAGTACAGTTTAAAGTAGTGGTGGTTACTTGTATAACTTTAAAGGTGGACCCACATTCGTGACATTTCATCGTAACATGGTTCCGTGACCGTACATGGTCAGTACTGGTTATAAGGACGGTATTTGTCAGGTTACGACGTAGTCTCGCGATGTGACCCATCCCGAGCGCATGATTTACACTGTCCACATTTAATGTAACAAGTCCTGTAGATTTGCCACGCGGACCTATTCGATGGAGGAGACCTTTAGTTACTAAGGTCCATTATTTTCTATCTTGGATAGAGGTTACGCCTCTTTTTAGCATTTAGTCTACCCAGACTCACAGAGCGCAATGGCTGACCTTTTAATGTTTTTTCTGAATGCTATTTTTATTAGTATTTCCATTCATTGTCCGACATTAGACGTTATTCTAAAGCATCTTCTTCTTTGTCCACAGGAACGCTTACAGTAGAAGAGGTATACAAGGACAGGGACCAGTTCGCGGGACTGGTGCGCGAGGTGGCCGCGCCCGACGTCGGCCGGATGGGCATCGAGATCCTCTCGTTCACGATCAAGGACGTGTACGATGACGTCCAGTACCTGGCCAGCTTGGGGAAGGCGCAGACGGCGGTGGTGAAGCGAGACGCTGACGTGGGCGTCGCTCAGGCCAATAGGGACGCTGGGATCAGAGTAAGTCTGGAAATATGATTTTCCCCATGTTTTGCCAGTGTCTAGCTCAGAGACTCTAACTACTAGAAAGCTGTAATTTGCCATGAATATACACATAAGTCACGCCAACAAAGTGGTAAAATAAAATGTTGATTTTTTTTTGTTTTGCAGACCATTTTTTGATTAAGGGGTCCGTTTATGAAATATTGAGCTTTAAAGCGCAAAGTGGAGTCCCCCCCCTCCCCCGTACAGCCAAAACTACAAATACTTAAAATCTGAATACTTAATATCTTAAATGAAAGCGCATATAACGAATTTAATAGGAAAACTATCACGACTAACGTCGGGTTCCTATATTCAAACCGCTGATAGATAGGGCTTACTTCGGGTTAAAATTTGACATTTGCTCGTACAAAATGTGTCAAATTTTAATCGGAAGTAAGCCTATCTGTCCGCGGTTTGAATATAGGAACCAGCCATAAGTAAACTTAATTAGTTCCTGAGATACAGGTGACTAAAGGGTTTATACGTACCTACTAAAAAACATCTAAGACAGCACCAAAAACCTACATATAATATTGGAAAGTTGTTCATACACACAAAAACCTATCTCAAAAAACCATATTTTTGAGGTAGTTTTTTGTGTTTGTGTTAACGGCTTCGGAACTGAACACTGAGCATGGTCCAACATGCTCTTTCCCGGTTTTTTAGTGTGATAGTGATAGCAGTTGAAAGACATACTGTTGGACATAGTTGTCTTCGTGGGATCAGTCCCTCGTATAAATAAATATCAGGGAATAATTTCACATAAATTGACCCAGTCCCAAACTAAGCTCTAGGCTTGTACTATGGGTTCTAGAGAACGATAATCATTTAGCGTTATAGCGAGACCCTCCTATCAGGAAAAGTCAATTTAGATGTTAAGTCGTAGAAAACTGTAATTTCCGACGCGTCTTCAGACGACCATCTCAGTTTAGATTAGTTTATAAATACTGCTCTAAGAGACTTATTCAATGGGAAGAAACCGCAACATGATCACGCACGTTGATCTTAAATGATCGCGCGTCCCAGCCTTGACTGCGGTTTGTGTATCAATTTAAATCGATCTACGATCTTGACGATCGTTATATTTATTTTAAATATCTGTACGGATGTGCCCTAGAAGCAAATATATTATGGTGAAATAGGTTCCAATAATACGTCAATACTGTATCATATTGATGCTTCTTGTGCTTCCCACGCAGCAGTGTCTGCATTGCTGAGTTCCGATGTGTAAAAGTCAACCGGTGAAATGACTAGCATAGACACATTGACATTTTATAGCTATACTTTCCACTTGCATCAAAATGTGCTATTTCCAAAATATTTTTTTGTGCTCTATTCTTTTTATTGTTATTAAAGAACACTGATAGAAATAGAATAGCGCCCAATTATCAACGTAGCGCTCTCTAATTGGTGCCATCTGAAGTCCTTGGCCAATTTAAACCTTTAGACTTCCTAGATATCGTAGCGCCACGTGTGGTGAAATATTATATTGTTTGACAAAATAAACTTAACAACGCAGATGTAAGATACGTAAATCTGGTGAGAGATTTCTAACAATGATTTTCCTCGTTTTCAGGAAGCGGAATGCGAGAAGAGTGCAATGGATGTGAAGTATTCAATGGACACCAGGATAGAAGATAACACCAGGATGTTCAAATTGCAGAAGGCGCAGTTCGACCAAGAAGTCAATACTGCTGTAAGTCAAAATCTTAAGACTGCGCCGAGCGTACGCCGGATGTACAGTGGCGCCCTCATTACTTTTATTGTATTTTCTAATAAACTAAAGTATTTTCTTGAAATTGGTCGGTAAGTTTTTGTACTACAAATAAAAACACAACTTATGAGGTATATCACATAGTTTAATAACAATTCACCTTCGAGTTATTAACTTAACAAAAAAAAGTGGCCACCTTTTCCCGTTAAGCTGACTACTCAAAGGGTAATTGTTATTAAAGTTTGTTACGTATCGCATAAATTGTGTTTTAACCTGCACTACAAAAACGAATCGTCTAATTCTAAGGAAATTCGTTAGTTAATTAGAAAACACAATAATAGTAATGAGGGCGCCACTGGACGCTCGGCGTTTGCTCGGCGCAGTCTTAATCACGATTGTTAATTCTACCGCCGCCATCGTTCATTTATTTAATTTCATTTCTATTGGATTTTAGAAAGCCGAAGCAGCCTTAGCGTACGAGTTGCAAGCCGCGAAAATAAAACAAAGAATTCGTAACGAAGAAATACAAATCGAGATTGTGGAGCGACGCAAGCAGATTGAGGTAGGTTATCAGTTATTACTAGTTTTTATTTTACTTGCTATGTAAGTATGTAAGGGTCAAATCTTGCATGTTAAATTTGACCCACTTCCCGGCTTCCGATGAAGCTGAAAATTTACATACTCCTGATGATGATGATGATGATGACGATGATAATGATGATGATGATGATGATGATGATGATGATGATGATGATGATGATGATGATGATGATGACAATACAATAATATAGTAGCGTCGAGCTGATCTGATGATGGAGACTCAGGATGGCCATAGGAACTGCTAAATTACACATGATAAACCCGTCGTGTTAGGGCTTGTTAGGATCTTCTTTAAGAGTAGATGAAGACTGCAAAAAAAGTACAGTCAGAAACAAACGCTAGTCATAAAAATGAAATTTTTGACAGAAACTTATAACACCGACCATAAAACGTTTCTGAGCGAGACAAGATCACGTCATCATTCTATGTTTCTGCCCTGCCTCTTGCCAATCATCAGCTAGTAGCCTTTGCGGGTCTATACTTACCAAGTCCCACCACTTTTAGCTCGTAGCAGATTTGCCCCCTCAGTCACCTAATCGTTCTCCATTCTCTCTAAATGACCACGCCTGTGGAATCTGACCTCTATAATAATGATGAATTCGACCACATCGACTGTACTAGTCCACTGCTGGAGATAGACTCTCCCATTTTATGCCACCAAAGTACAATCCGCGGTCATTCTCATCCAGCTCTTGCCAGGCCAGCCCAATGGAATCCTGACCCGCCATAGAACTGTGTGACAGTGACGCGGATTAAAGTAGTAAAAAGTGTCAAACAAATTGTTTTATAATATCAGTGTGATACCATTCTATGGTGGTTCAGGGTTCCATAGGGCTGATAGTACATTGCAGAGATATGTCATAACATTTTGTTCTGTTACAGGTGGAACAGATGGAGATCCTCCGTCGTGAGGAAGAGCTGGTGTCGACGGTGCGTTTGCCCGCGGAGGCCGAGGCCTACCGTCTACAGGCCATCGCTGAAGGCAAACGGTAAGACCACATATTAATTTTCAATTTACTCTTCTTTCGAGAAAAATCCAAGCATATCCAAGTTCAATGCTTTTTGCTTTGCTTAGAATTCTTTTATCTGGCGGTAAAATGTACCGTCCTTCCTCGTGGTTTAAGCAATTACATCTAAATCAGTTCAGTTCAGTGACTAAGTTCCTCAGGGTACCTAATATTGTATCCGAACACCTTTCAGCGAACGTATCATTATCATTAATCATTACACAGAATTTTCATATCGTCGAAAGGCATTATGCCAACGCATGACTTGATTTTTTCTGATGATCTTAATGAATGCTTAAGATATCCTGAAAACATCACGGATTCAGAAGCAAATAGCGTTTAATGATGTGATCAAATCGATGAAATGAAGTGTTACCAGTTCTTCATCTTTCCATTCCAGCACCCAAACCGTGGAGAACGCGAAGGCCGACGCGGAGCGCATCAAGGTCCTGGGTCTGGCCGAGGCCCACGCCATCGGCGACGTGGGCAAGGCTGACGCCGAGCGCATGCTGGCGAAGGCCAAGGTCTACAAGCAGTACGGAGACGCTGCGCTGATGGCGCTGGTGCTGGAGGCGCTGCCCAAGGTGAGGGAACATCTCGAGATAGCTCTTTTGGTCGAAGACTCAAAGGACAACCCACTCGATTTAAAAAAAATGCTATATTTTGTTAGACTGACGCGTCAATGTCAGATACCAGATCCCTATACTTTACGTCGTCTGTATCTCAGGAACCAATCGTCTACTTAGTCGTGAGTCTGAAGATGTTTTTTCAGATATTTACTTTTTGACATTTTGGGTGCAGTGGGGGGGGGGGGATATTTCCTAAACGATCCCCCAGATCTAAAATTGATAATAACATGTACATATTATTTAACATCAATCTATTGAGACCTCACTCGATGTTATACCTAATGTTGGTAAAAAAACCTTTGCATTATTATATGCATGGGAGCTAAGTTCCCCATTTTTGTTTCAAGTTCTTTTTTACCAGTTTGTCGGCGTAAGAACTTTGAATGTGTAACGCTTTAGTACTAAGAGTCACTGAGTTAAACCGCCTGCAGACGCATGGGGAAACTATAAGGGTTATTTGTTGACTACGGTACTCTAACAAGTGCTCACATACTCACCCTCTCACCTTTCCTCTGCAGATCGCTGCCGAGGTGTCCGCACCGCTGGCCAAGACGGACGAGATCGTGCTGGTGGGCGACAATGGAGCCACCGGCGAGATCGCGCGTCTCGCGAGCGGCCTGCCGCCCGCCCTGAAGACGCTCACCGGGTTCGACCTGACACAGGTGAATGATGAACGGGGGCCTGCCATTGGTCGAAATATTTTTGGTCAAGAGTACCATTTCACCGAAAAGATATTTGTTTTATATCAAGGATTCCAAAACCGGTAATAAGGTTAGATTAGACTTGGGTTGGGAAACATCTTTGTGCCAAATACGATGACATGTCAATAGCAGTGTGGTTTTATCGAGTATAATGCCTCCTTCATGCTATTTTTTTTCTCCTTTTTTGTTTGACACTTAATTTTCGAAGTTAAGTTGTTGTACACTCGCATCTTTATAGTAAAAAAATATCCGCTTACTAAAATGTGGGTTTATATCTTTCAGGTGTTGAAACGTCTGCATCCGTCAACAGGACTCGCTCCTGGTAAGTCTTGCTTTAACCTTTTGTATATTTGACAGGGTAGCGCAACTTGCACCCGTCGTCTGTCAAAAAATGGCGCGCCAAACGTCAAATTTAAATTTAGAATTTTATAAGTTTTGTCTATCGTTTATTGGTTCATTGAGATTGGAAAAATCATTTTAGACTCTTATCAGACTGAGTGAGAGTTTTTAAGTTCAAAATCGAATAAAATGAAAACTTTAGCATACATACATACACATACATACCGTCACGCCTTCATCCCAGAGTGGGGTAGGCAGAGCTACAGAATTACCAACAACTTTAACAGCCAGTTGTTAATTCTCTAACCACATTTTGCACAAACAGGCTAAGATGTATATCATGTGTATATTAGTGACAGGTTGCAAGCCCATCGCCTAAAAATACTACAAGCCTTTAATCCCTTAGTCGTCTCTTACGACTTCCACAGGAAGGTATAACTTTAAAACTTTAGCACTGATCATAAAAAGACTGTGAAGCTAATAAAAATATACAAAATGCGTTTCTCTCCCCTTAAATACATACATACATATGTACATAAACACACGCCTTTATTCCCAAAGTGGGGTAGGCCGAGCGACAGAATGTCCAACAACTCTAAAAACGCAATTTTGGTCTCATGGTAGTTTATTTAGGCACAAGACTGATTCAAAATTCTCTCGTTCAGTTCCAGATTCGCCAGCTATTGTGCCGACGTCGACCAAGAAGTTGTCGGCTAGCTAGGTGCGTACCGCCCTGGCCAGCAGACCGCCATCTACTCAAGATCTGGCTGAAAATAATAGATCTTTACCTCATTTTTAAAATAATATTGACGTGAAATATTTTCGAAAATAGAATTTGTGTATTTAAAATTGGAATATGTATGCCGTGTTGTATTCAGTACAAAGAAAATGTGGATGTATAGATTCTACACTATTTATCGCTCAGGTGACCTGCTGGTTGCCTTCTCAATGCCGTAAAAAGGAAGTCGGTTTGTATTTTAGGGTTGTAGCAGTTCTCGATAGCAAATGTAAAGTCGACGCTCAGTTCAGTACCTAAATAAAATTGTATGGTAGATATTTATATATATTTAAATGTAACCCACCGCAATAGATTCAAATAAGCAATAGTATTACTTAAGGGAGACTATTTATATTTATAATGCATGATAACTAGATCAATTAGAACTAAAGAGACCATTAGATTTTGTACTTTGTAGAGTATTTAATTTAATATTAACGAACAAAATGTAATGCTGGTTGAGGTGTATTTCAATAGTGTTCCTCTTTTTAATATATCTGGTCTAAAACTATACAGTTCTTATGGAAAAACTGAGAGACAAGGAAAAATATTATGTCATCTACTACAATTTCTTGTAACAATTGAACATTGCTTGGAAAAAAAACATCATACAGCATAATAGCCTATGCCGTTTGAAATTGACAAAGATGTAAACACAAACAAACAAACCAATTTACTATTATTACTCGATTACCACGTGCTTTTAAAGATCTAGCGAGGTCTTTGCAGTGATTTAGACACTTGATCTTTACTTTCACATTAAGTTTAAGATTAAATAATTACCAATTATACATTATTTTATAAATAACACGCTAGATAAATATTTGAGGTTATGTGTCAAACAGTACTAATTTGTTTACATCTTTGGCAATTTCAATTGACACGGGCTATACCTATATTTTGCATTGCTTAGTCAATATATTTTTTAAATTGCTATGTTTCGTCCTACTCTTGCTTTGCCTAGAAAGCGAGAGGAAGAACACGAAACATAACGATATACTTAGAAGACACTATTGTTTAGACAATGTTAAATAATAGAGTATGTTCAAGCTTATCTGCCTTGTCGAAATGACATCGCATTAAAACCAAAAGATAAATATGTGTTTTGTCTCTTGCATTTGCTTTCGTCTTCATACAAGCACCTAAAAAAAAAGAAAAAAATATATATGGTGTGCCTATGAATAAAAAAATATACTTTTGCATTTGGCGCTTATATCGTACAGCGTCTAAGATTGGTATAACGTCGTTATGTAGCTGAATTGTATTTGGCTATTTAGCTATTTAGCTATTTAGCTTGTACCTAAGAAATTTACAATAGATGGTTTGATTAGTTCAACCAGTCGTGTGTTTCTCGTGTGGTGTTTTAGCAATAATTATGCAGCGCAAAATATTTTTAACTGATTATATTCCATAGAGAGTACTTAGTATTACTAAATAACTATTTATCCAATGTCGGTGCATTTTCCAATGAATAAGAATAAGTTTCTTTTTATGAATAATAATTTATTGACTTATACTCTGATTATAGTATCTTTGCATGGCAATACTTATGATTTATTTTTGATATTAATGTGGTAACTTTCGATGTGTATAGTGGCGTACAGTTCAATATTTTTTTCAATAAAACATTTTAAAATATAACTGTATTTTATTTCTTATTCAATGTTGAATAGATAAAATGACATTACAAATTGAGTATGCTATTATAACTATTCCTTCACACGCAGCAAATAACTTTACCATTTTAAACATTTTTAATTTTAACAAAAACGTCTTACAAAATACTAAACTATATTAAAGCGAAAAAAATTCGTTGGTCTTAGTTAGATATTTTTTCGCTTTAATTTAGTTAAGTTTAACAGTTTTTTACTGTTGTTAACATTATCAAGATTCAGATAGTTCATGGTTGTGTAATGTGTCACCATTGACTACTTACCTGCCTATTATTATTTCTAATTAGCGAAGAAACGTAATTGTTCGCACAATTTTAAATTTTTAAATTTGTATTTTCTATTTGTAATCGCGTTCTCGAAAAGGCTCCCTAACGGATCGGGCGACGCTCCGTCTTCCAGGTATATGTAGTTCAGAAAATATGATTTGGCCGTCTGTTATCTACTATGCGACCTTTTTTCTGCGCTAATATCTACAATGTGACTCAAGGATGAAAACCTCTTAGCTCATTATGTTGTTTTAAGAGCGAGGGCAGTTTGATATCAACAAAAAGATCTTAGTGAAGATTACAGTCCGCCAATTCATATTTGCTGGCCTATCTTCGATTAACAAGGTACTAATAATACAATAAAATATACTTATATATCTATCTATCTGATCGAATAGTTACATAGGAAAGTAGTATTTATTCTCTAGGTAACATTGGTGATTATCCTTTTTAACTATTCGGCAAATAGGAGGGTCTGGAGTGATGGCTTCTGAACCCCACGTCGCACTACTTGAGGGCGTGGTTGGGGTTGTACAACTCTCCTCGAATATTAGTCTTCATTAACTGAAAAAGATTTTTTTTTTTTTTTTAAAAAGAAGCAAAAATTAACCTAATTATAACTAAGCTCATAAAAAGCTAATAAAAATCCACTGTCTAGGAGATAAAGTGGATTTTTCTTTATATTACGACTGCGCCGAGCAAACGTCTAGCGTCCAGTGGCGCCCTCATTACTATTAATTGTATTTTCTAACTAAAGAATTTCTTTGAAATCAGACTGATTTTTTCTAGCGCAAGTAAAAATAAAATTTATACGTAACCAACTTTAATAAGAATTACCCTTTGAGTAGTCAGCTTAACGGGAAAAGGTGGCCACTTTTTTCCGTTAAGTTGATAACTCGAAGGTGAATTGTTATTAAACTATGTGACATACCTCATGAGTTGTGTTTCCATTTGTAGTACAAAAACACTTCGTCCAATTTCAAGAAAATACTTTGGTAGAAGAGAAGTAAGAAACTAGATTTTTAATTCGGCTTCTCTAAACCTACTAATATTTGTTTGTTTGTAACGCTTACACAGCGGAGATAACCTATGTACTAAAATTAATTTAAACTGATTTAGCGATTTGCGAATGAATGCATTTCTAATTATTACTACGATAATACTGAAGGTCAAAATCCAGGTATGTTAGCATTAATTAGGAAATAGCGACTCCATGGATCCTAACCCTACTAATTACATTTTAAATATATAAGTTTCAATTGTGTTGGTGCCACACCCACTTTCCATACAAAAGTGCCCAAGATCCAAACGTTGAATTGTTAGGCGTGGTTTACCTCAACTTTTTGATGATAGGTCAGTTCGGTTTTGGCGAGCACGTAGCAGAGCTTGGCCCACGCAGCTTCTGCGGTCATGTCGAAGGCGGGAACAACTCCGCATTCCACGAGGAGCTGGAGACAAAACAAACTTCACACTTAGCAACGACATGATAATGGTTTTCCACTTGGCCGTGTTGATATCGTTTATCGTTTTTCTATCGAGAAATCATAATAATCTAGACCAAAAAGTTTTAGGTTAGGTTAGGTTAGGACGGCAGTATTTGTGCCTATATAAAATGCTATATTAGGGTATAAGCTATGTGTATGGTAAATTCCATGTAAATAAGTAGTTCACTATCGTATCTTCCATTTATTCTTGAAACATGAGACCGCGTAATAATCCAGACAAACCCTGACTCACCATAGAACGGTGTCACACTGACAATATAAAAAAAATATGTTTGACACTTCTTACGACTTCAACCATAATGTCACTGTGACACAGTTCTATGGTGGGTCAGGGCTCCATAGGGATGATATTACGTATACTTGTAATTAAGAGAATGTCGCAATAAAGTGGTATTGAAACATAAATCTAAATATTCCAGATCTGAAGTTTATATTTATATTTCAAAAGCTCGACTGTAGATGCAAAGAAACTACCAGAGGTCCTTGCCAAGATGCACTACGCTAACTAGCGTTTCTATTCGTTTCATTTTGTAACCAATCGCGTCGCTGGTAGATCACGTGATACGAAAAGTCACGTGATCTACCAGGGGTTAGGAAACATACCAGGCCCGTCTCGTAGATAGCCTTCCCCTGCACGGTCCCGTTGACGCACTGCGTCACGTTCACCACAAGTACGTTGTTCTTGACGGCCCGCTCGATCTCCCGATATATCTCTTTCCGTTTGATGGGAATGTTTCCATTTCCGTAAGTTTCTAGTACAACACCTGGAATCAAAAAGATTGCATTAATTTGGTATGAAAACTTTCACTTCAGTCGATTGAATTTCCAGTTTGTCCCACTAGTAGATATCCAATTTCCATTTTGGCCCTACTCTGAGGCATTATTCACTCACATCACTCTATTACTCAAGTAATTACTTTTTTTGTCTATGAATACGGATGTAACGACTGTAGACCGTTTTCGGAGCCGTTTAAAAGACAATCAGCTCGTTCCTTTTTCAAACTTGTGATGAATAATCATCACTTAGGAACAACTTATTGTTAATAACCGACTCACCCCTACAATTAAGAACCGTTGTACAAAACTGATCTCTGAACTGTTGATCATGTTCTAAAGATGCGTGCAAATGGGAGTATTCTATGTCTTGAAGTTAACTTTGACGCATATTCCGCGGGCATCTCGGTCAAGATGAATTTATTAATTATGGCCTCAGTTACACAAAGTGATTATCATCTTCATTATCACTCGGAAGATGTCTACTGGTGGACGTTGGTCAGGACAATATCGTAAGGTGATGGAACCAGTAATCAACAAGGCACCAATCATGGACACTTGATTATAATATGAGATAAGGGTTATTCAATTGTTTTGCAACAATCAATTTAGGACCGTATGACGTGTCCATTGCTGTTGCCAGTCAGCTAAAATTGACCATTTTCTGTGCCGTCACTCTAGAGTACGTCTTTGAGTATACACCCTGCCTCTTAAACTAGCAATTTGTCGAGATTTTTTGTATCCCTTGATTCCACTGCGGAGCTCCTTATTTGTGTAGGGAATTACAAGATATTCATTTATTCTTATTGCTCAAAATATAGACAAAGCGGAGGTTGTAGTAGCAAACAAATCTTAAAACTCACCTTCCATGCCTTCAAAAACAGCCCTTATGATCTCGGCAGTGATGGTAGGAGCTACCTTCAGCACATACACCTTCCTCGAGAGCCGGTCTTGGATGCGGCACTCATCGGGCACGGAGCCTGGCGGATGGATCAGCATCTTTGGGTCTACATCCAGGGTGGTTCTGGCTTCCAGGAGTGGTGGGAAGTTAGGGGTATCGAAGGCGTAAATACGGGTGTTGGAGACTTTCTTTACTCTGTAAAAGATATGTTATTTAATTTAATAGGATGAATGCTTAAGTTGTGAACATTTGATATGTAGTGGAACTTTCTGACATTTTTATTTTTAGCTTGTTTAGTCTTTATTTAAACCAGATGGACTATTGCCTAACGCAATCGCAGTCGGGTTCAAAGTGGAACAATTGTTTTCATTTTGTATGCAGACAAGCCTTCGATTTTCAAAATGAAAACAATTCCGATTGACATTGCGTTAGGCCATAGCCCCTCTGGCCCTCCATTCTCTATGGATCTTAGGCCCGTATTAATAAACTCATCTTGGCTGAGAGACGCGTCACAAGATACGTCAAAGTAAACGTCAAACCATAGAACACTGTCATTTTTGACACATCTCGAGACGAGCATTAGTTGAGATTAGTTTATTAATACGGGCCTTACTGGCTCACTATGTTAAATAATATTGCTTTTGCCATCTTATGGTGTTGTTTTTAACTTGGCTGCCATTACTGTAAAGTTATGATAACATGTCATAGTGATATGGTTTTACTGATCCAATAGAGCCGTAGTTGCCGTTATTGGAATGAACAACTAAAATTAAACTCGATGACAATGCAATATTGTTATGGTGCCTAAGATAAGATAAGTTTAGTGGTAGAATTGACGCAATAATAAATAGTTGAAGAAAAGCTTATAAATATCAAATAGGTATCATAAAAAACCGGGCAAGCGCGAGTCGGACTCGGGCACGGAGGGTTCCGTACCATTATCTATAAAAAATACCATAAATATTTGTTTCGTTCTGTTTTTAGTGATTGTTATTACAACGGCAACAGAAATACATGATCTGTGAAAATTTCTAGCTATCACGGTTCATGATACAGCCTGGTGACATACAGACAAACAGACAGACGAACGGATAGTGGAGTCTTAGTAAAAGCGAACCATAAAAAGACAAAAATACACATCATACAAAGAAAATATACATACATACAAATATCATAAAAATGACGATATTGGCGAATTAACCTTTCTATATGTCCAATCTCTTTAACAGTACAAGATTACACTTTGTGACATATCGTCGGTGATACGTACTGCAATACCGCGTAACCAACAAATTTATTTTAGAGCAAAATAAACCTAAACTTTTTATAAATAAGGTGCATTTTGCTCCTACTTATAAATGTTACTAAAGCTGTTTTGCAGTATCATCGACGATATATCATGTGAACTACCGCCATCTATCCCTAAGGTTCAAAACTAAGTAGACCAACCTTGTGCCTCGGAACAGTTTGGCGCCAAAGAACACTGTCACTTCCGGAATGTGCTGTGTGGCGGCGATCAGTATCGCGCACAAAATATTGTTGTTGCCATCGCTGCGAGCTTGGAAGATCGGCACCTAGCGCACACGAAACAACACTATAGATACATCTTCAAATTTAAAACTACACCGAGCAAACGTCGAGCGTCCAGTGGCGCCCTCATTACTTAAGTTTTCTAATTAACTAAAGTATTTCCTTGCAATCAAACCATGTGTTTTTGTAGCGCAAGTAAAAACACAATTTATGGGATACGTAACAAACTTTAATAACAATTACCCTTTGAGTAGTCAGCTTAACGGGAAAAGCTGGCCACTTTTTTCCGTTTATTTGATAACTCGAAGGCGTATTGTTATTAAACTATGTGATATACCCTATAAGTTGTGTTTTCTTTTGTAGTACAAAAACGTACCGACCAATTTCAAGAAAATACTTTAGTTCATTAGAAAACACAATAATAGTAATGAGGGCGCCACTGTACATTCGGCGTACGCTCGGAGCTGTCTTAACGTTTAAAATAGTGTGTAGTTTAAATTTATTTTGACGAGTTCTAATCTGTGAATAGTTTATATTAATGTGGAAGACTAGTTCGGCCAGTTGTAGATGTGCGAGCGGACGAGTTTTTGTGTTTAATAACGAGTTTTTAAGTAAGACTTCAAGGTAAAGTATTGAACATACTTATACGTTTTATTTTAGATTATATACTAGACTTTTAATGGTAAAATTGTTTAAGAAAATGGGTTTATTAGCAAATAAAACGTGAAAAACATCCGAGTGAAGTGTGTTAAGATACTTATAAGCGTGAAATTACCATTATAAGTGCGTCACCTATAAGTTTTTAACTCTGGCGCCAACTCCTTATACTTAAGGTCAATAGGATGGTTCCTGTGACTGAGATAGCCCAATATCGTAATTTCAAACACCATCGTAAACTTTAACAAGCAAAGTATTTAAAATATGTTAAATAATTGTATTAATGAACGGCATCTTCGCGTTGTGATGTGTAGTATTTATGAACTCTCGAAGTTAAAAAACATTACATAATTTAAATTTAAATAATATTATGGTAAAGCTCTCTTAAATCAAATTTTTTTAGGCTCTAGTCTCAAAGCCGCAGGTATGTTGTTGAGGATGTAAGGTAAGCGCTTCTCAATAAGCCTGTCTCCATAGTAGTTGCTCACTCTGGGTACAGGATATTTACCAGCAGCTACTGACCTGGTGCCATGTCATATTCTACTTCCTTTATTTCTTTTCTATGAGTTGTCACAATGATATATCACTCTAGATTAACCCAACTGTAGTTAGACTAGCTGTTCCCGTGTCCACTTCGTTGGGCAAAACATTTTTTTGAGTTAATAATTTTCCCGCTAATTCCCGTTCCCGTGGGAATTTCGAGAATTCCTTTCTTAGTGCACCTCTACGGTACCTAAGCTAGGTCCCTTACAAATTTCAAGTGCCTACGTTTAGCCGTTTAGGCTGTGTGTTGATATGCCAGTCAGTCAGTCAGTTTCTCCTTTTATATATTTAGATTAGTTACCTGTGCTCCGGTGAGCACGACAGTCTTTCCCACGCTTTCCAGCATGAATGACAGGACGGAGGCGCCGTACGCAGTAGTGTCTGTGCCGTGCAGCACCACGAACCCGTCGTAATCATGATAGTGTGTCTGAAAACAAATTGTTTAGTTTAAAATAACCAGTGATAGATGGCGCCGGTATACCCTGTATCTATAGTACAGCCTTAATACATAGATTTTACAGATATTTAGTTAAGTACCTTAAGACTACGCCGAGCGTACGAGCCGAATGTACAGTGGCGCCCTCCTTACTATTATTGTGTTTTCTAATAAACTAAAGTATTTTCTTGATATTGGTCGGTAGGTTTTTGTATTATAAATAAAAACACAACTTATAGGGCATATCACACAGTTTAATAACAATTCGCCTTCGAGTTGTTAACTTAATGGAAAAAAGTGGCCACCTTTTCCCGTTAAGCTGACTACTCAAAGGATAATTGTTATTTAAGTTTGATACGTATCCCATAAATTGTGTTTTTACTTGCGCTACAAAAACTATCGTCTGATTGCTAGGAAATCCTTTAGTTAATTAGAAAATACAATAATAGTAATGAGGGCGCCACTGGACGCTCGACGTTTGCTCGGCGCAGTCTTAACTCTTAAACGGTCCTTGTTACTGTATTGTTATTATCTCAGGCACCATTATTGTGAAGTAAGCAAGAGCTATTGTAACGTTGACAATATGCTAAAATAAATAAATAAATAATTCCAAAATCAATATGGTTTTACCAAGTAGAAAGTACTCAGTTCTGTTGTCCTTTTACTTTCTCAACTTCTTATCTGATCGAATAGTCTTATCTGAAAGTAAAGGGACGAATTGTCCTGTGTTCTCAATTGCCATTTTATCGCATTAAAACCGGCTAAGTGCAAATCGGACTTGCGTACGAAAGGTTCCGTAACCATTAAACGGCAAAAAAATCACCTTTGTTGAATGGGAGCCCCACTTAAATATTTATTTTAATCTGTTTTTAGTGTTTTTCGTTATAGTAGGAGATCCGAATAGGAGACGACCTTCGATTTTTTTTATTAATTATATACTGGACGGTCATTTTTCAGTCTACCTGTTTGTCATTTATCACTTAACATATTAAATTTGATATAAAATACTTTTCATCGAATAAACAGCTGGGTGACGGTGGCCCCTATTCGGATCTTAGACTATTCTATCGGTAGCAGAAATACATCATCTGTAAAAAAATCAACTGTCAAGCTATCACAGTTCATAAGATACAGCCTAGTGACAGACAGACAGACAGACGGACAGTGGAGTCTTAGTGATAGGGTCCTGTTTTTACCCTTTGGGTACAGAATCCAAGAAAACGATAATTTCCCTAGTCACTTAACAGTGGGTGAATCGGGCTGATGGAATAGATATAGGTAGATTTGTCCATTTGTTTGTTTATATTGTTTTCCGATCTAAACGCAACGCCTATCGGTTGCCAAACAAAATGACCGTATTTCATGAGTTGTGATTCTGTAAACAACGCCGGTCGTGCGGACTGTCGCGTGATATCCAAGCGGCGAGATTAAGTAGTCCCGTCAGTGCGAACAAAACACATTGTAGCGCGTGCATTTTCAATTAAGCAGCCTTATACGTTCGATCCATCGTGCTGCTTAATTGAAAATGCACGCCCTACAATGTGTTTTGTTCGCACTGACGGGACTACTTAATCTCGCCGCTTGGATATCACTCGACAGTCCGCACGACCGGCGTTGTTTACAGAATCACTACCCATGACACTGCCTCTTTGTATATCTCTAATACTAGATGGCAAATCGTTATATAATTGCTTAGAAACAGTAGTTCTATCTCGTAACCTTCCAGAGTCGGACGCGAGTCAGAGGTGAGTCGAAAGATATTTTAGACTTATTTGATTCCGTATCGTAAAACGGCGTAAGTAAGGATTAAAGGGTGAGTAGGGAAGGGACACAACTTAAAATGAAGCATATGTTAGTAATCATACGACTGATATTATTTCCAATAGACGTAACGTGATTATTCATTTAATAAAAAAAAAATAAAAAATAAAAAACATTTATTTCAGGCGTTGCCCACATAGTGCTAGTAACATTGGTCTTATAATTATATTAGTTAGTTAAAATTAAAATTTAATTAAATGTACGTTAGACAGTTGCGTATCTTTTGAGAGATGGACGCGCGTCCAGTGCTGCATAATAGCACTGTCCACGTCCAGTCTCCCCGCAACCGTCTGCATGAGGCAAACTTACTACTTATACTTGTTCTTATTTGTAACAAGTTACGACTTATGTTGTGTCTCTACTCAACCCGTTTTACGGTAGGTACATATCCCATTCCACCATTATTATTATTATTATTTTGTATGTTTGATGTGAACACTATGGGTATGGGTATATAAAAGTTTTGAAAAATATCTTAAATGAAAGTGCATATAATAAATCCAGAAGAAAAACTATTACGACCAAGGTAGACATCGTTGGTTCTTGAGTTACATGCTACTAAAATGTTTATATTAGTTTATGTTTATATTGTTACTAGTTTTGTCGTAGTCTTGTGCTGTTTTAAACTTTAAAATATTTGTTAATTTTATTTTTACATTTTTTTTGTAATTTTTTAATGTGATAAATGCCTAGTTTTTAGTTTATTGATCCCTGACTGTGCTAATGCGGTTGCACACCTGTAATTCGTGCACAAACTGGTTTCTTTTTTTAATCTTCTGTACACGCATTTGTTTGTGCTACTGTTGGTGTGTCTAATTAAATAAATACATAAAATAAATAAAATCACCGATGCTAACTTATACAATACTCTGATAAATAGAAAATTAGTTCATACCTACTTGTTGGTTTTTTGTAGCTTGTGTTTCTAGTAATGGCTTCGGAACCCTGCACTGGGCGCCTAGAAAGGCTGCGTCTATATCGCGTGACAAATGTGGATGAAGCATCCGTCACTCTTGTACTATCAGCCCAATGGAACCCTGAGCCCTGACCCACCATAGAACGGTGTCACAGTGACATTATAAAACAATTTGTTTGACACTTCTTATGACTTGAATCATAACGTCTCCGTGACACAGTTCTATGGTGGGTCAAGGTTCCAATGGTCTGATAGTACCTACTTACTTACGTGTCAGATGGCTTATCCAAACTTTGTCACGCGATAAACGCAGCCATATTAAGTCCCGACATGTACAGTCAACCGACTATGTTAAAGTGAAGTTGTCAACCAAAACGTAAGAGACTCCCTATGATTTGGTTTACAACGTCACGTTGACAAAGTCCATAGTGGCCTAGGAATCAAATTGGTTGACTGTACTTGCTCGGTTTTTATTTCTTACCTTGATATCTCGCGCCTGTTTAATCCAATCGTCGAGTGTGAAGTCTGAAGAATCCTTGAGCTCCTCATATTCGAGTATTTTGTACAGCACTTTCAGCTCTGTGTCCTTGTTGTCTGTAATTGGCAAAACAATATAGGTTAGGATCAGATCTTGAATTATCTGATAACTGCTATTCTGGTAAGGATCAGATCTTGAATTATCTGATAACTGCTATTCCGGTTAGGATCAGATCTTGAATTATCTGATAACTGCTATTCCGGTTAGGATCAGATCTTGAATTATCTGATAACGGCTATTCTGGTTAGGATCAGACCTGGTAACGCGAGGTAGTCCTTCCTTTCCGTCTTGGCGAGCTGCTCGTTCCAGTACTGGTTGTCGTGCAGTTGAGGCAGCTTACGGATTACTTGCTCTATATTCTTTTGCGGCACAAGTACTGAAACAAATTGAATCATAAGCCCTAGGATATCTTCACTCAGGAGCAAAAATAACGGGTCAGAGTACGTTTTTCATACAAACGAGGCTATTTCGAAGCCTTGGTTCCTCGCCAGGGGATGCTTGTAGTGAAATCTGATGATGAATACCCCAAGCATCGATACAGGACGTCCAGAGTGCCTAGGACACCCAACCTATTGAATCTGCGGCTAACGCCGGAATTGTGCATGTTCAGAAAAACATCTAAAATGACAATAAAATGTAAGGAAATCCAAATGCTGCCTGAAACTCTCTCGCTGTGGTGTCAACTGATTGTGCGATCAGTTAGGTATCTTAAGAACTTTTGACCTGCTCTATTGAACCTTGGTGTATCCACCATTAAACCTCACTCAAAACAACCCTTGGCTAGGAACCAAGGCTTCGAAACAGCCTCGTTTGTATGAAAAACGCACTCTGACCTGTTATTTTTGCTCCTACATAATTATCCTCGTAAGGCCCACGTCAAATTTCGTTAGTTTGAAAAATAATCTTATGTCAGTCAATTAAGTCAAAAGTCACTTTGACAATGTCCTATATCTGGACTTCTACTTGACTTCTGTGTGTTTGTTTGTTGTAGTGTTGTTGTTTTTTTTTCTTTGTTTGGTGTCTGGATTTTGGGGCTTACGTGGATATACTTACAAAATCTACTACTACTTAATTACACTCTTATTTCAATCACCAAAGATTTACTCGTTTTTCATTCCTCTTATTGAAAAAAAATGCTCAAGGCCAAAGTTAAGTTACTTATGTTGTCGTAAATCTTCAGTAGCGTCAAAAGTGTGACTTTATATCACACTATCGCTTCGCTACGGTTTATGTGAGTATGATATATATGTAGCCTAAAGCCTTCCTCAATTAATAAGCTTCCTAACACTAAATATTTTTTTCAAATCGGACCAGTAGTTCCTGAGATTAGCGCGTTCAAGCAAACAAACAAACAAAGAAAAAAAAAATGGGGTTTCATAATATTAGTAATACCTACATAAACTCACGCCTTCACTTCAAATTTTTGTTGATAATTCTGTAACCACCCTGCACAATCAGGCAAAGATGTTTACCAGTGTATTAGTGACAGGTTGCAAGCCCATCGCCTAACAGGACTACAAGCCTTTATTCCCTTAGTCGCCTTTTACGACATCCACAGGATATTTTGGAATTATGCTGTATTTCTTAGCTATTAATAGAAGATAAAAGTGTAAAAGATGTTTATTCAGTAAGTGGGCCGCACGTGCCCGTGCAAAATCTATCATCGCCTCCCTCGAGGAGACCGCCTACTGAAAATAATCGCAAGAATCTCAACAGTTACTTATAGTACTTATAACAAGGATAATGCTTAATCTAGCTTTGTATATAACTATGAATATAAAATAAAATATCATGCGTAGCAGAGCAGGAAAACGTGTCAAAACTCAGAATGACTGAAGGAGCAAATAAGTTAACATACTTACCAGTAATAAAAGTACATCTAATGTAAACGTTCCTCCCGCTCTCTTAAGACTGCACCGAGCAAACGTAACAAAATTATAATATATAATACATAATTATCTATAAATAAATATACGATAAAGATACGTTTTTGTAGCGCAAGTAAAAACACAATTTATGGGATAAGTAACAAACTTTAATAACAATTACCCTTTGAGTAGTTAGCTTAATGGGAAAAGGTGGCCACTTTTTTTCCGTTAAGTTGGTTACTCGAAGGTGAATTGTTATTAAACTATAAGCCCTATAAGTTTGGTTTTCATGGACGCTCGGCGTTTGTTTGGCGTAGTCTTAAGTAAAGTCTTAAATAAATGACCTCTTGCATGTAGTTGTGTACAAAATGAATATAGAAATTTACGACAAATTTCAAATATAGAATGTCAAACGGTCTATACAGATGTGTTACAATTACATGCAAGAAGTTATTTACTTGTTTTTCTCACCTATACCTCGAGGTACCGTTCTTTACGAGTATCATTAAAACCTTAGTAACTTCTAAACTAATCAACATATTGAAAAGTTAAAAATATATTCTGAACCGGTATAAATGTGGCTTCCTTGTGATTTAACATTTCCGTTAACTACGGGGAAGTCCCCGTATAATTCTGCCATCCTAAGCAAAAACGCTGTAACTAGGATAAACGTTCTGTAGTAATATCAACCTTATTATTAAGGATATAGAATTGAATCTGCTTTGGTGATTGAATTTAAGATACTGCTTATTAGCTTAGAAGGGGAGAATTACCATGTAACCTGTCACAACCAATGACCTTGTAAATATAACACACTTACCTCCTTTCTCGTTCTTTAGCATGCCAAAAGTACCCCCGGTGTATATAACGAGCACTCGCTTCACTGCCGCCATTTTTATTTTTTATTTAAACTGGTTTAACCCACGCGTCTGCTTCCCGTAGTACACTATTACTCAATGAGTAAGTGATATCGTTATGGTCTTGTATAAACTGTGCACACGAGACACGCTTACGCTTCCGCGCACGCCGCTTACGGGTGTGTGCGTAAACAACAAAACATGTGCAAATAAGGTGACGCTCGCAAATAAAGAATACTTTGCACACGGGTGATTTTTGAAGGTACCGTCAGCAGCAGAAATAATCGTGGAAGAGTTCAAAATTATCTATGCACGCTCTTATTTTCTTAATAACGTCGTGAAATAGATGATATAATAATATTGAAATTTATTACCAGAGACCGTAATATGGGCGTCATTACTCTCCATAATGTGGTAACTCCAAAGAGTTTAATTGAACAAATCAAATTACATTAATTGATTATTTACCCTAAAAATAATTTTGATCCTTTGCAAGGCAGTAATAAATAAATAATACAGACTTGTTATTAAAACAAATAAACAGTATAATTTAATATTTTTTTCGCGGTTAGCTTATTCCTTTTCACGGTTAAAATAAACTTATGACGTGACAAGTTCCTTTCGCAACTGAAATGAAATGTTAATGGCACGAACTTAAATATATTAATATTAATGGCCACTCCTCACGTCTTTGTATTATTTATATATTACTGTCCTGCAAAGGATCAAGATTAAGGTTCAGGCAAGAAATCAATTAATTTAATTTAATTTGTTTAATTAAAGTCTTTGGAGTCATGTCCACTTTTTTTTTAATCTTTATTATTAGGTATTACCACAGTGTAAAGAGTAACTAACAGTGGGCCGACGCCTTTGATGTTTGCGTAAATGCCGACGCCGCACAAGGCCACAGTAATTACCTAGGGTTGTCACAAACTACACAACTGCCCAAAAAAAGAGGGTAATGGTTTTAGGTTTAAAGTATGTATCTACGTTTCTTTGTTCCGCCATAAAAACGTCTAAAAACGTCCGCCATCTTGGATTCCAAAAATAATGTCATTTTCGTAATCAGCACCCCGAGGAACTTCGAAAATGACACCCATATCATTATATTTAAAAAAAAACGTCCGCCATCTTGGATACCAAAAATAATGTCATTTTCGTAATCGGCACTCCGAGAAACCTCGAAAATGACACCCATATCATTATATTAAAAAAAAAAGGTACGTCCGCCATCTTGGATTCCAAAAATAATGTCATTTTCGTAATCGGCACCCCGAGGAACCTCGAAGATGACACCCATATCGATTTTTAAGAAAAAATAACGTCCGCCATCTTTGATTTCAACATGGATAAGTATCTTTTTCGTAATCAGCACCCCCATTATTATTTATAAAAGTCATGTCCGCCATTTTAAATTTGAAAATGGATGTAATTTTTTTGTTTGAGAAAAGTTTAAATTTTTGCTGGCAGGCGTCACGCTTTTACATCCGCCATTTTGTTTACGTTGGCATGACATGACAAAAATGTTGTAAATTAAGCACTATAAAATAATATATTTACCTTTCTTCTGAGTGTGGAAATTGATAACATCGCAGATCTTTATTTGTGCGAGATGATGAATTGCATTCTCGCACAGCACATGTCGTATGCACCATTTTTTATTCTAAACACATCAAAATACAACACACGACACGCAGTAGCCCTGAAAGATATGTCCCGAGCTACTAACAATGGCGACGTATGCAGCTCGGGCTCGCCCTACCCGCCCCTCGCCCCTCACACCCCGCACGATTGCCCTGTCTAGACGGCTTCGTCGAACGACTGTATTGGTTTATAGACTGTGGTATTACTATCTTTCCGATCTCTGTTAGTATTTATTCATTATTTTAGGTCTAAAATTGAGTCCACGCAGTTTCTGTAAATCTTGTTTTGTTTTTTGTTTTTTGGTTTCGTCAATCATAAAAAGGTTAGCTGGAAGAGATGCCTTAAAGGGATAAGTTCGTCTGTGTACATTTCTATGCTGTAAATGTTTTATTTTAATGTCTATGTTTTGTACACTAAAGTGTTTAGATAATACATACATGGTGACTCTTCTACTGTCCCATAATTTTGCTCCTGACTGTACCTACACCTTATCAGACATGTATCGCAAATGTCAATCATATTATTTAATAGTGCAAGTTTTACACTACAATAAAACTTGTATTATTGAGCAGAGACGATGCATAGCATCTTGTGAGAGTGCGTTGTACTTCCGGTCTTGTATAAGCCAATCACAAGCCGTTTCCGGTTTAACTACAGCCAATCACCGGTCTTTTCCGGTGGCGCGTTTTTGTGTCAAGTGGTCAGCCCAGGTGTTCTGCAAGCTGCGAACCTTTCCTCATAAAGTCTCTCACCAGGAGGCCTTATTTGGATGCTATGCATCGTCTCTGCTCAATAATACAAGTTTTATTGTAGTGTAAAACTTGCACTATTATCGGCATGTGACGATGCATAGCATCTTGTGAGAGATGTGTTTGTTTGCTCCTGGTGACCACGGACGACGCTATGTGACACTTGGAATTACATCAGAGCTAGACTGGAATTTGTGTGACACTTGAATTAGGTAGTTAGGCTTATCGCGAGATAAGTTAAGTAGACGTTGTAATAGCAAATAATAATAATAATATTCAAGCACATAATCGACATATTTATTAACTTGACTTTTACATCATGTGAAATACGATTAATGTAATCAACACGCTGAACCAGATTAACTTAACTTCTACATAAGAGGCTCAAATTGTGATAAAAGATTACCACCTGAAAGGGTCCCAATAGCTCTACCTATAATCTGTTTACAGTAATACTTAGCGAAGGTGTTTTCCCTACGCCAATTACCTCGAGCTAATATTTCCTCAATCGGGATATTTACATGCCAGTTAAGGGAAGCCACAGCCGATCTTACGCTACCTGACGATGCTTGGATGCCGGCGTCCCTTAACATAGTTTTAACCCAGTTACCGATCATAGTGCGCGACGCGGCTTTGGCGTGACCGTTAACCGTGATAAACAAAGCATCTTTACATTCTGGTCCCCGTCTCTGCATACTTAACTCTATTACTTTCCTTATCCAATAAACGGGACAAACATTGAAATCGCTATGCTTTAAGAGCTTCCAACCTGACTGCCTATACGACGCTGTATCTGTTTTCGAGCCAAACATTGGAATTAGAATAATATGGCTGTCACTATCGGTAAAATAATCAGGTGAAACCTTTAAAAGTGTGAGATCGTGTACGCGTCTACCTGAAGCCAATAATAAAATACTTACACGCTAATCTACGGGAAGCTTCAAATAAAGTTACGTTCGTAGGATTATTAGACTGTAGCCAGGCAATGAGATCGCTGGGATCCCAGATTGAAGGTTTAACTACTTTTGGCCTGAGAAGAGAAATAGCTTTTAACATGTGCTTCACTAAAAAATGCGAATTTAAATCTTCATTACAGTACATCTGGGAAAATGTAACAATTACAGATTTGTGTAATAAAATTGTAGAATATGCTAATTTTTCTTCCAAACATAAATGGGCAAGGTATTTAGCTAACGAATTTCCGTTTAACGATTTAAAATCAAGATTATTCTTAGAACACCATTTTAACCAACGAATCCAAGCCGGTTTGTATGTTCTTAAAGTGGAATCTCGCCAGCTTGTTTTAAAAAGTAATTTTTCATTTTCAGACCAACTGCTGGTCATTTGACCCCAGCCCCAATCTTCCATACTAACAGTACCATGTTCTGGACTTGCGGGGGGGGTAGGCCTGTACTCTGATCGATTAGGAAAGACTCCAAGTTCCTGATTTTCATCGGTTTGCAAAGCGCTCGGCGACGAAGGTCGGGCAGCCAATAAGCTTTCTTCCAAAGTGGTGCGACTACTAGGAAAGTTCCCTGGGCCGAGTTTAGATGGTGTAGTACTCGTGAAATCAGACTCGGAGGTGGGAAAACAAATGCGAGCTGATACTGCCATATCCGACTGAACGCATTGATGAACTGCGCTGCTGTGTCTCTTGGGTCCCTGGTCACATATTTCTTGACTACCTTGGTGTATTTCGATGCAAACAAGTCTATCTGAGGGGTACCGAATCTGTGGAATACCTTCTCGAGGGCTGGATTCAGTAGATGCCATTCCGTCGCTTGTTTGCCCCTGGATAATCGGTCGGCTATGTCGTTGTACTTGCCAGGTAGGTATTCCGCTATTAATGTGATTCCCAGTTGGTCCAAGAGACTCAATAATTGGTACGTTAGGTTCAGTAGTGGTGCTGACCGCGTCCCCCCCTCGTTTCGTATGTATGCAACCACCGTCCGGTTGTCTGTTTGGAGAATAAGTCGACGATTCTGTAACTGGTGCCTGAAGTGACGGATCGCTGCGATTATGGCGAACATTTCTTTGCAATTGCAATGCCATTTCATTTGACCCTGCTTCCATCTTCCTGACGCAGCTTGATCGTCCATTTGGGCTCCCCAGCCGTAGTCCGCTGCATCTGTCGTAAGGAAGTGATGAGCTTGAGACTGATGCAGGGCACTTTTCGTAAAGCCACTGCGCATTGAGGTAATCCACCACGACAGATCCTGTGTCACCTGAGATGGTATTGATACACGCTGCCGTGACGGCAGTTTTATCAGAGTTCGCGAATGTCGCTGAAGTTGTCGGCAGTGAAGCCTTCCTCTTGGAGTGACGAAATTCGCAAAGTTGAAGGTTCCGAGAAGTATCTGGGTTTCTTTCATCGACATTTTTCCTCTCTCCAGGGCTTTTTCTGAAATGGAAACGATGGAAGCGATCTTCTTTTGAGGAATGCCCATGGAGTTCATCCTGGTATTCCATACTAGTCCCAAGTATTCTACCTCTTGAGATGGTATCAGAACCGATTTTTTGTAGTTGATCGTCCATCCCAGTCGTTCTAAGAGCCTTGTGGCAGTCTTTACCTGTGTCTTCAGTAGACGCTCTGACTGATTCACAAGCAGGAAGTCGTCCAAGTAGACAATGACCCTCATGTCCTGGTCTCTCAGTATCCCTGCCACCCAATTGGTTAAGGTTGCAAAGTTCTTGGGGGCACATGAAAGACCGAATGGTAAGCTGGTCATCTGCAGTACTTGATGATTGTAAATCAGCCGCAAGAAACGACGATGGCTTTTCGCAATGCTCACGTGAAAGTAAGCTGATGACAGGTCTAACTTCACCATCCAGTCGTCTCTTTGCAGAAAGTGCGGTATCTGGTGATGAGAGATTAATTTGAACTTCTTTGGGACTATGTGAGTGTTTAATCGTTTTAGATTGAAAATTGGCCTGTCGGAGCCATCGCTTTTCTTTGCCAAGAACATCGTCGAGAAAAAACTGGGGCCTAATTGATTCTGATCTGGCACTTCCAACACCCCTTGTTTCAATAAAGTGTCTATTTGGTGAGACATTTCTTGAGTCCTCTTCGTTTGGAACCGCTGAAGGATTAGAGGCGTTGGATGTACCAGAGTAGGCCTGGAGGTAAATGGCAGACGCATTCCCATAATTATTTTGAGAAGAGCCTTCGGAGCTCGAAGCATCTGCCACTGCTTGCGATACGCTCGCAGGCAGCCTCCGTAAAACTGGTGTGGTTTCGAGTCAACTGTGATGCGGCTTTCTACCGCGCCCCCCCTCCTTTCTGAACGGCTTTTTATCTTTTTGATTATTCCCGTATCTTTGAAAACGGGTATAGGGCTTGGCTTCTTTACCTTTCGCGTCATATCCTTTGGTAGGAAAAAACCGAGAAAAGTTTGCCGAGTTATGAGAAGGCCCCGGATTCGCTTCAGATTTTTGAGTAGGCTTTTTCTTATCCTTGTCTAAATTAAACCACGGGCGCACCCATTTATCAATCCCACCAGTACATTTTATAAATTCTCGCAGCTGAGATTTATCAAACATAGCTTCGGAACTCGGAGGTATCTTACGCAAACCCTCACGAAGTGTTTTATTGGGAATTTCTGCCAAGATACGCTCTCGGCGGTTTTCTATACATTCGGCCCGCTTTCCGCAAACGAGCTGCATGACTTCCTCGTCAGTTTTGTGGTACTTTGACGAAGATGTAAAAAGATCCGTAATTTTATCGAAAACACTTGAGGATGTCAGAGTGGTTTCTGGGGAAGCCGCCCAGTCAACAAAATGTTGTAGATGTTGATTAAAATACTCTCGCTGAGATAAGAGCGCATTGCATATCGCTGCTAAAGATCGCTCAGTGCTTGCGATGTAGTCCTTTCCCTTGACAAATTGTCTGAGTTCGTCGTTGACTTCGAGTTCCACGAAACCAGGGAATGCACCGTGCACTTTTAACGCTTCCGTATATCTAACGTCCTTCCAATCAGGACTGCAAAATTTTTGAAGCTGTTCGAGTCGTTTTATATGTTCAGGGTTAGCGCGAGGGGTTTTAGGATCTTTGACAGACGTGTTTACGACATCGAGCTCAAGTTTACGCGTAGGGACGGTAATAGCCGCCGGTCGGCGAAGACAACACCCACTTGTAGAGGGTTCCGGTTCATTTAAATTTGGGGGCAATTGTAAATTGGTTATTGGCACCGCCCCGGGCAACACAGACGACGTATTCGGGATCGGTTGTGAGGTAGGTATACGAGTTTTGTATAAACAAATTAGTAAGGACACCAATTTGGTGGACCAAAACATCAAAATTAGAATTGTGCACCTCACCGCGCTTTCTTCTTTTTGCTTTCCTGTTATCGTCCTCCGATGATGAAGAACTCGTACTCGAATCGCCTGCCTCGTCGTCGGTTGCCGAGGCTCGCCGCTTCCTCGACGCTTCGGGCGCGAAGGGCGTGCCGCTTTCCATCTCGTTCTCTGGAATGTGATCAAAATGCCGCACAGTATCACATTCATCACTATCAGTCATATTGCTGATGGATTTTAAGCATTAAAAGCAATATGTTTTTATCAACAATTAAATAGTTAACTTCGAGGGTAGTTATGAGTAACGAGAAAATAGCTAAATAGCTACGAGTTAAAAATAAGCAAAGGCAAGTTGCCTTACCGAGAAGTAACGACGCTATGAGGAAAGGTTCGCAGCTTGCAGAACACCTGGGCTGACCACTTGACACAAAAACGCGCCACCGGAAAAGACCGGTGATTGGCTGTAGTTAAACCGGAAACGGCTTGTGATTGGCTTATACAAGACCGGAAGTACAACGCACTCTCACAAGATGCTATGCATCGTCACATGCCGATAATAACAGATTTCATCAAATTGTTAAGAACAAATTTTATCTACAACTTGGTTGTCAATTTTTTTTTGTGTCGATGCTGTTATTTATAAATAAAGCGAAATGGTTTTTTTTTATCCTTAATAAAATAAAGGTTTCGTTGGTCTTAGATTCATAAAAATTCGGCTGTAATGGAACACAGCGATTTTGATATTTCCTGTAACCAAGTTTAGGCCGGCCTTATGCAGCTATTTTTTAGACTAAGATAGATTTTTTTTTCTCATTCATACAGATAGCCGTGTCCCTACTTACGTAAGTAAAACTTACCAGTGTAAGGCCGGCCGAAGAGGTAAGAAGACTTAAGATGGCCGTCAGAACTTCTCAATGACACCTATTGAATGGTAGCGATAAGATATCTCGATGAAGATACGACGCGACGCGCCTATGACGAAACAAAATATCAACGGTTCAAATATACAATAATCTATTACTTTCCTGCAGCGTTGCTTGTGATAAACTTGAAGTATCTTAGAGTTTATTTTTAATTGAGACGTGTCCTTACATAACAGCATATTATGATCTCTAAAACCTGTAAAAAAAAGATAAAACAATAAACTGCCTCCAAATAATGTTAAAAATAAATCTTCTAACTAAAGCCGTCGTCGGCTGTTTCATAGAACAAGAACAGGGGTAGGTACTCGACCAAAATGTATGAAGCAGCTGATTTTTTTTTCCCGATTTCCAAGCTGGTTCCATAGGGAAAGTTGCTCATATTCGCGGGCAGAACACAGAGGTGATCACTTGTATCTCGACCCCGTTAACACCCTGTATAAATAACCAAGATATAAGCCAACATAGATATTATGTTCCTATCTATTTCTAGCAAAACAGAATTTAACAAGGAGTTTTTATGGCCGACCTGTTATATGAAATTCGGAATTTTGATCAATTCGGAATTATACGCTACAAAGTATATAATAATAATTGAGTAAACGCTAAATTATAAACCGATGTCAACTTCAATATATGCATTTTGCAGACAGACACTATAATTTTAGTTATTGGTATTACATTATTGGTAAAGATTAATTGTCGTTTACTTCGACAATCGAAGACCTTCGAATAATTTACCCACGATAAGGATTTTTAACGAATGTCGCTAAGTCGCTATCATTACTGGATTAAACTGGTTCGGGCCGGAGCGAGTTTTGTCAATGGTCCCTGGTGATAGATAATATATTATTTTATAACTATGCTTATTAATTTTTAATTTTAGATTTTCCTTTCAATCTATGCAGAAAACGAAGCTAGAAACCACTACAGCCCTTTCAACTGAGTAGGTCTGTACACTAATTTTTTTTTTTAACATACTTAAGTTCTAGGCCACGTCTGTTTTTTTTTCCTAAAGCGCGAAATAGACTGGCAATTACAATTGCAGGGGGCCTACTATGGCTGCGTTTATAGCGTGCAGGCTTGGATGCAGGCTGAATCCACGGAATATTATTTTGTAACGCCTTAATTTATTGCTGTATTCTAGCAAATAAACTTATTTGATTCGATTTTATTTCATTTGATATTTAAGTCTTTTTGATGAAGATTACCGCAGTATACAGTTATTAACAATTTTTTAGGGTTTCGCAATCAAACTAGGAACCCTTATAGTTTCGCCATGGCCGTTCGTCCGTCCGTCCGCGGCCTAGATCAGATACTTTTGTACCAGAAAGTTGTAATTTGGTATGAATATACATATTAGTCACGCCAACATAGTAGGTAGTAAAATAAAATAATGAATTTTTTGTTTCTTTACCTGCTTTACACGTAACCTGGGGATGTATTTTTTTTTTTATAAAAGTGTTTAATGCGGCCTTGTTACTTACTATAGGGGATTCATTATAGCTGCAAATGCCTGCAATAATGATGACAAAATGATACCAATGGGGAAAAAGACGTGTCCCAATTGATTAAAACAATAAAATTGATGCAATACTCGCCTAACAATTCCACTTTATTATAAATGCAATAAGATTGATATTCCGATACATTACTGAACAAGACCAATAATGAATGCTTATTGACCGTTATAAGTTCAGAGCCCACTACTCAAGAAGGAGTCAAGTTTGAATATGAATTAGAGATGCGGGCGGTGACCGTGTAAATTAAGGTCAGGTTAGTTTTGCGAGTTGGAATTTCCCACTGGCAAGAAGTCTTATCAACTTTATTACGTAATGCTTAAGGTAGTTTTATGACTGCATGGTTCCTTATGTACAGTATGATTTTATTCCTTATCAGTAACGTGTCTGCTAATAAGATTAAATGAAATGAGACGACAATAACTGTTTATATTGTGTAATCGACGGAAACGTAACGTACCTAATACCGATATCAAACGATTACGAATCTTACGATTCGAATATAAGATTGCTAAATTAAAAAGAAAAGCCGACCCAAGATGAGGGTCAAGTGCGAGTCGGAACCGAACTGCAACTATAGGTATATTTTAGTTAGGTTTTTAAAAGACCTACTCCCATACTTACGAGTACCGTATAAACCTTACAAACCGTATTAGTTAGCTTGCAACAATATTTCAATTTTCCTCATTACATTATTCTAAAATAGCTTAATGCTATTATTGCTAGTACCTATGTTATATTGCTTGGTCTCAAATCGTTTGGTCCAAGCCCTAGGTACCTATTATATTTTTAGAATAATGTAATGAGCAAAATTGGACTATTGTTGGGACTATAGGTACTTGTAAGGTTTTAAGATACATATTTTTTAATCTCTGGCGGTGTTTACGGTCGTTTATTTTTGTTTAAATCCTTTATTTTTACGTATTCTGGGGCCCTAGTACGATTTTTATGAATTGTCACCCACAATCGCCTTTTTTCGTACTATTTTATATGTAGCCGGCACATAAAATACGCTCTTATCTGTGGTACTTATGCCCTGTTGCACTTATCTGTGGTTACTAGATATTTACCTACTAAACATCGCCCGTTAAAAATATCGGTGTTTAAAATTAACGTCCGTTGAATCAATAAAGAAGTTTCGGTATCATTTTAGTATACATATATACCGTTGTCATAAATATAATTCGCTTGTCTTATCGTTCATTAGATAAACACCCGATTAGAAATGTTTCATCCACTCGTTAATTTTTCGCTACCTGACGCACGGTATGTGATTGTTTGTGTTTTAAACATGATTTTATTTCAAAAGTTTTGATTGGTATTGTAGTTATGGAGGCTTTAAGGACTTTATAGCGTCGGTTATCGTTTTTAGAGGTATGCTGTATCCTTACAATATTATCCCGTATGGTGTATTTTAGCATATAATCTTATATATAAAATTCTCGTGTCACAATGTTCGTTCCCGTACTCCTCCGAAACGGCTTGACCGATTCTCATGAAATTTTGTGAGCATATTGAGTAGGTCTGAGAATCGGCTAACATCTATTTTTCATACCCTAGAAATTACTTAAAAATTATTTATATGGCAAAACAACGTTTGCCGGGTCAGCTAGTATTATATAATACCTACTTACAGGTAATTCAAAAAGGTTTTGACTCTTGAATAAGTACTTCCCGCGTTAAATCTCATTTATGTTTTTCGATGTAAATAGGTATCATTATTTTCTTTTCTGGGTTCAAGCTATCTCCGTTCGAAAAACGACAAAATATATTCAGCAGTTTCAGTGATCTCAGTGGTGGAGGTTCCTGCAACCTTCATCAAGTTGTAAGGGCCTTCCCACACTGCTTCTTTCAGTCGGCTTTTGTCTTTTTCGATCCCATCTGTCAACCGTATTATGAACGAGTGCGCATTTTGGCTTAGTATGGACTGAGTTAACTCACTTTAGAGATAGACACCATTGAAGTAATTTTTTTACTGATTCAGGCTTTTCTCAAGATGTGGGCGTGTGACCCCGCTGTGACCGGCCCCATGCTGGCCAGCTACCAGCCCATTGGGCAGCTGTTTGTGCAGACGCTGCAAGGGTTCCTAGCTGCTCAGTGTGCGCTGGCTGGAGACCATGTGTGGCCAGCTGATGCCACGGACCAGGTCCTTCAAGGTAGGTACAGACTCTATAGATACCATCGCTTAGTTTAGACTGTGGGTCAGGTTTTCGTGCAGCATTGCAAGGGCTGCTAGCAGCACGGCATATGGTAGCAGGTGATCATATTAGTCGGATTATGTCACGGTCCTTTAAGGTACAGTCAAACTTATAAATATATACATGTTCCCAAGACGCCAAAAATATCTACATGCCCATATAAGTATACATATATTTGATGCGGCCTCAAACCTCATGGTTAGATGAATTAGCGAGAGCGTGGAATTGCGTATGTAGTGGTATTGTGTGTTTATAAGCAAGAGAAAGAGAGAGAGAAATACTTAAGTACTTAATATTTTATAATGCAATATCACGCTCTCGCTAATTCATCTATAGCCACCTAATGATGACCACCACCACCTTCTGACGACGCGTGGCCTAGTTGGTAGTGACCCTGCCTACGAAGCTAGCGGTCCTGGGTTCAAATCCCGGTAAGGACAGATATTTGTGTGATGAGCGCAAATATTTGATCCTGAGTCATGGATGTTTTCTATGTATTTAAGTATGTATTTCTCTGTATAAGTATTTATATCGTTGTCTAGTACCCATAGTACAAGCCTAGAGCTTAGTTTGGGACTAGGTCAATTGGTGTGACAGTGTCTGCTGATATTTATTTATTTATTTAATCGGACGTTGCAAGGGTTTCTAGCGACTGAGAGTACAGTAGAGATCACGTGTAGCCGACTAATGTCACACATCAAGTCGTAAAAGGTAAAGGTTCAGTCAGTATATAGATCCCTTTATTTTGATGCTGGGTTGGTTAATAAGCGACGCTGGGCAGGGATTAATTTCTAGTCTAATGACCAGATCATTCGACATTAATACGTACAGTCAACCAATTTGATTTCTAGGCCACTATGGACTATGTTAAAGTCACGTTGTTAACCAAAACGTAAGAGACTCCCTATGATTTGGTTTACAACGTCACGTTGACAAAGTCCATAGTGGCCTAGGAATCAAATTGGTTGACTGTACTTACTTATGCAAATTAATCTGCTATTTCAGATCCAAATTACGACTTCATCATAGTGGGGGCGGGGTCCGCTGGATCGGTCCTGGCGAACCGCCTGTCAGAGGTGCCTGGATGGAAGGTTCTGCTCGTCGAAGCAGGAGGAAACCCTGCATTCGGCACTATGGTAATCATCTAACTATAATTAATCTTACTACTGGGACTGATGAACCTATGGCGATAGTGACCGGAGTCTTATAGTTGGTAGTGACAGTTATTAAGGAGGCAGCGTGTAAACTCTATAGAAGCAGAATTGTAGGCAAAAGTTGGGGTCAAATAATCTTGGAAAGAAAAAGTCGGATGAGATATAAGGCAGAGAATGAATAGCCATCAGCTTTCGTTCGCCCATAGCTCTCACATCTGTACGTAACAAAGACAAATCTCCTAGTATTTTTGAAATAGAAAAAAGCCGTTGACTAACTCCATTATTTGATTATTTTACAGATACCGCAGCTGTTTTTTAATAACCTTAATGGCGTTAATGACTGGGGGTACAGAACCGTGCCGCAAGATGGAGCGTGTCGGTCTTACACCACTAAGAGCTGCGCATGGCCTCGAGGCAAAACCCTCGGCGGCAGCAGCGCCATCAATGGCCTGTACTATGTGAGAGGCAACAAACTGGACTATGATGAGTGGGCAGCCAGCGGCAACTACGGATGGAGCTATGAAGAAATTTTACCATACTTCAAGAAAAGCCAAAACTTCACCGGCCACTTGACAGAAGATACCATTCCTTATCATGCTACCGGAGGATACATGTCAGTTGAAGATACCAAAAATATAGACGATTTCGAGAAATTAATTATCAATGCAGCACAGGAATTAGGCGTTAAATACCTCTATGATGTAAATGGTAAAAATCAAATGGGAATCACAAGAGCCTTAAGTACATCTAAGAATGGCGTTAGAGAGAGCACGGCGTCTGCCTTCCTAAATCCGATTAAGGATCGCAAGAATCTACATGTCATCAAAAATGCATTGGCTACCAAAATTTTGTTCAAGCCAAATTCTCTTGAAGTTGATGGTTTGGTTTTATCTAAGAATGGCGAAGAAATTGTAGTTCGTGCAAAAAAAGAAGTCATTGTGTCCGCTGGAGCTGTTAATTCTCCACAATTGCTTATGTTGTCAGGAATAGGTCCACAAAAACATTTGGAAGAGTTCAATATAGATGTAAAAGTAGATCTGCCGGTTGGTGAAAATTTGCAAGATCACTTGTACGTTCCTACATTCTACACAATGCCAGGTGACAAAAACTCTGTTGAGGAACCCCTGGTCATGGACGCGTTGATGGAGTTTGTTCTTCATAATAAGGGTTTGTTCGCTGACACAAGCCCTCACAAGGTTATTTCCTTCATGAACACAACAGATCCCAGCGCGAGCAGTCCAGATATACAGTTCCATTATGTCGTGCTTCCTCCAGGGTCTAACAAAATTAATGACCTCTTTTCGAGTCACGGATTCAGTGAAGAGTTTAGAAAAAAGGTTTACGACGTGAATGAAAATAACTTTCTTCTACTTGCCATTGAGGTATTGCTTAGACCTAAATCAAAAGGGCGAATTGCGCTTCAAAGCGCAGACCATAACGATTACCCTTTGATATATGCTAATTATTTCCAAGAACAAGAAGATATGAAGACTATGTTAAGGGGATTGAAGCAGCATGCCTTAAAATTAGGTGAAACAAAGTCATTTAAACAGGCTGGTTTTAAACGTCACTGGGTTGAAATTGAATCTTGCAAGGAATACGAAGAAGAATCTGATGATTTCTTAGAATGTATTGCAAGAGAGACTACGTTTTCTTTATACCACCCTACATGCAGCGTTAAAATGGGACCACTTGATGACAAAACAGCAGTATTAGATCCTGAATTAAGGGTTAAGTATGTTAAAAATCTTAGAGTAGTAGATGCAAGCGTCATGCCTGATATAGTGCGTGGAAACACAAACGCCCCTACAATAATGATTGCGGAGAAAGCGGCCGATATGATTAAATCGGAATGGGATAAAGGACATACGGAGCTCTAGTAGTCTTGTACTGCCCGAAAATGCCCATGCATTGACTTAGTAAGAACAAGAGTAGTAAAGTGTGGTTAAGAAAATAATAAATGAATATGCGAAGAGGATAATGACGGCTTTTAAATACTGCGAGAAATCACCTATCTGCTCCATGTGAAATAAAATCGGCATCGGGAGCATCCCTGATACTGTGCGCGAGTCCGCCTCGCAAATAACCGGTTTTTAGGGTTCCGTACTAAAATGGTAAAAAAGGAACCGTTATGGTGAGATTTCGGTGTCTGTCTGTATATCACAACCGTTTTTTCTGAAACTGTAGAAGATATTATCTTGCAAAATGACGTGTTTGGATATCTTCCTTGTCCGCATCTGGTTTTTTAAATATTTAGAGCTTTAAAACGTCAAGGTCGTACAACGTCCAGGTTTTACAACGTAAAGTTTACTACTCTGACATACTACGATCTTGGCAGGTTGACAATTCAAGACATTTACTTTAAAAGATGACGGTGTTATACTATCTGGTCAATCCAAGACTTTGACGTATTACCTACTAGTGCAACTTTCGAAGTTGACGTTGTACTAACTGGTCGTTCTGGACTTCGACATTTGAAGACTTTTGACTTTAAACGTCGGAGGGAAAATACATACATACATTAAATCACGCCTGATTCCCAGAGGGGTAGGCAGAGACCACTTCTTTCCACTTAAAATAAAAAATAGGGAAAATAACTTAGACAATATGTCAAATGACTAGTTCAAGAAAATTAACTGCATTTAAATTCCGTGAATTTTCAAATTGTTCTCATCCGTGGCCATATCATAAAACAGATAAGCAATTACGCGACGATTCCAGCGTGAAATCGGCCGCCGCATCGTTCACGGAGTCATGGCGTACAAAGTACTGCTGATCGTAGCGGTATATTTACAGGTAGGAAACGCAAAACTACATTTTGAAAGGCCTAGTGTCCAGGTCTAGAAATTGTTTATCTGGGCAAAGTTCAACGGAGAAAATTGTTTTTTTTGTGACCCACTTTTTCTAGATTTCTCCCTATTAAATGAATTCTACCACCATATCGAACGGTATCCAATTCATACCGCCATATATTTGGTCTGCCTCTGAATAGTAGATAACGGCAAAAGTAGGTACAATTTTTCTATCACCGGAAATGTAATTTTTACCGGGTGACTAGTACGGGGAAATTACACTTAAAATTAAGTTAACCTAGCATGAATTAAAACCCTTTTAGTTTCGTCATGTCCGTCCGTCACAGTGTGTCACAGGCATTTTACTCGAAAACTATTATACATTGGCTAAATAACAAAAATATATAACGTTTCTCTGTAATGTTTTGGTTGGCGTACAATAAAGTGTTTTGTATTGTATTGTATTGTATTGTATTGTATATATTTCTAGAGCGTATTTCGTCAGTTCTTTTAAGGTTCCTAACCAGTTTTTTTATTACGTGAATGTTTTCGGAAATAATTGCTTCGAAAGTTGCATAAATTGTATCCCCTTTATCGTCTCTCTCTAAGAGAGAGAGAGAGAGATTCTCTTTTCCTCCTTCGCCTCTTTACACGACATGCACCTCCTTAATTTGGCCCATGTAGCTTCTCGTTGGCCTTCCTCTGCCTTTCCTACCCTCAATCTTTCACTCTATAATGTTCCCTTTATCTTATAAGTCCAAAAAATATGAAAAAAAAACAAAGATGGCCGGTAATTGCATTCCCTAAATTGTTGAGGGTTATTATTTATTTCTATTTTTCAGGCGGTGTATTCTGATTGTGATTCCAGGGTACGTACAAACCAACGAGCAAAGACCTTGAAAAGTTTACTGACTGACCAAATTAAATACTTGTATTGTTTTTCTTATAAGAAATTTTTGAGATTTACGTATATAATTGGTGTTTTTAGTGCTCAGGTGCAAATTGCCAAGCAGGGGTAAGTATTTATCTTAATTTTTATTTAATTATAAACTTGACATATCGACTTGGACAACATGAGGGCCAGATTATATGTATACTTATTATGTTGATGATGTTGTAGCTGGGTAAAAATCAAAATAAATGTACATAAAGACGCTATTTAAATGTCACTTAAATGATGTCTAACTTACAATTTCATTACAAAATGACGTATGTTTGACGTTAACCAACAGTTTCGTTACGGTGACAAAACTGTCTTTAACTGGACATTTATTTTGATTTTTACCCAGCTCCGTCTTTTACCATGTGAACCTTTTATTCCAACTTAAAGGTATCGTTTATTGCAAGAACAGAGGTTTTAAACCAATCGCGTCACTGGTAGATCACGTGACTTAGCGTATCACATGATCTACCAGTGACGCGATTGGTTGAAAAACGAAACGAATAGAAACGCTAGTTAGCGTAGTGCATCTTGGCAAGGGCCTCTGAATCTACGTACACGATTCAAACAAATGTGTCAGGATAGTATGTAAACCTTTTGAGTTTGTATGAAGTAATCGAAAACGCAAGAGATCTGACTCACGGGCGGTGCGTGTGTGTGGGAGTGAGTGGAGGCGAGGGCACTCACGATTGGCTCGCAGGCGATAAGGTATTAAAACGCCTAAAAAATCATCTGGCTAAATTCGCATATTATCGGTCCATGAAGTAACTCCTCACATTTTTTTTTTCGACTGAAATATTATTAACTAGCCTTAAGTAAATTTATTTAGTCTAATGGTCGCCTATAAAGCAACTCGTCTCTAATGCGTGCGATCTAAACTTATTATTTATTATTATTTTATGTATTGTTTTTGTTTATATTATTATTATTTATTTATTATTATTTTTGTTTTAGCTAAGCGATACGGGAGTCTGTTATGCAACGGTAAGTCAAATTCTCTAAAAGGTTCAATTACTATCAGTATCTGGGGTGTTATTCTCTCAAAAACAACGGACGGTTGGACGAACGAGCGAAATCGCAGCGGCGAGTTTAAGTAATCCCGTCAGAGCGAACAAAACACACTTTAGCGCGTGCATTTTCAATTTGGCAGCATGGCTTCTGTCGATAAGATCGAACGTATATCGAATATAATCGAATGTAATAAGGTTGATACATGGACTTGTATCTAAACTGGACTGTGTACTGCGATAAAAAAGTGTGACCGACAGAGAAACCATACTAGAGAATTGCATCTCGTTTTAACTAGTGTGACCAAGTACATCAAATATATATCTATATATATATGTATATACCTCTTTTACATTGGCAACTTGAGTGAGGGGGACACCGTCTTCGGGTTGGTTGCTCTCGCTCGTCCTCAACCTATATCATCACATAAATTGTAACTGTCTTACTTCGTAATACGGTTCAATTTTGATTGACTAGAAAAAGTTAGTACTCAGTCCAGTTTAGGTACAAGTCCATGGGTTGATATTACTACGCAGCGTAGAATCTAGGTCTAGGCGGTTTTTACTTATCTATCTTGTACTTCTAGTGCTCAGCAATTTCCTGCCACTGCGGGGTGAGTACATACAAACAGGTATTCAAGGTAGCTTACTAAATATCTATTTTCGCTAAAGACACTCACGCTTAACATTGGTTTTTTCACCTAGGTCATCCTTAATAGTGATATCAGGGGTCCATTTCGTTTGGCCAAAATGTTTTTGGACAAATGTATCATTTTTCCAAATTTTTATTTGCAAAAAACTTTGTTTCCCGTCGCAGTTGATTTACTTCTTTCGATATCCCGGATATAAAACAAAAATAATCCAAAATGCTTTTTGGGACATTATACATTTGCCCAAAAACATTTTGGAGCCATTCTACTTTTCAGTGTACACTTTGTTGCTAAAGTACGATAAAAATTTATGAATCCGTGACTAAATAAATAACATGAACTTAGAATGTTTAAGGTTAAGATTTTTTATACATTAACTGAGAATTATTTTTTAAAACATAATTTAATTTATTCCATTTTGTCCCTGCCAGTGTTATGGTGACCACTGTTTTTCAAAGGTATAATAATAATAATAATAATAATAATATCAGGGGACTATATCACACCAATTGACCTAGTCCCAAACTAAGCTCTAGGCTTGTACTATGGGTACTAGACAACGATATAAATACTTATATAGAGAAATATATACTTAAATACATAGAAAACATCCATGACTCAGGAACAAATATTCGCGCTCATCACACAAATATCTGCCCTTACCGGGATTCGAACCCAGGACCGCTAGCTTCGTAGGCAGTGTCACTACCCACTAGGCCAGCGCGTCGTCAAATATTTTTACTTTGTAGTTTAGGTAATACATATAAAACCGCAAGCAAGAGTTGTGATTAAACTAAGGTTAACTCAATATTACACGTTACTTTTTTACGTATACTTCACTGTCCGTCTGTCCGTCACCAGGCTGTATCTCATGAACTGTGATAGCTAGACATTTAAAATTTTCACAGATGATGGGTTGGTATTTCTATTGCCACTATAACAACTAAAAGCAGAATAAAATAAGTATTTAAGCGGGGCTCCCATACAACAAATGTGATGGCCAGACAGGATTCTCTGGGGCATTTTATCTTGACAGGCAGGGACTTCCTACATCGATAAACTGAATCATCGATAGTAGTTCTATATACCAGTGATCACTCAAAGGTTTGCTTGTAAAAATCTAATTAAATAATAACTAACTCTATTCTTCTTTTAACACGACGATTAAAAATTTTTTGTATAACTTTGTTCTTTATGAATTTTTACGAAAAAAAAATACGCTTTTAATAAAAACATATTTTTACAAGCAAAACCATTGAGTGATCACTAGTATATAGAACTACCTACTATCGTTGATTCAGTTTATCGACATAGGAAGTCCCTACCTGTCAAGAAAATTTGCCCCAAAGAATCCTATGTCTGGTAATATTGTTGCTGTTTTTATAATTATAGTGTCAAATCTTGTACTATCAGACCATTGGAACCTTGACCCACCATAGAACTGTGTCACAAAGACGTTATGATTTAAGTCATAAGAAGAGTCAAACAAATTGTTTTATAATGTCACTGAGACACCGTTCTATGATGGGTCAGGGTTCCATTGGGCTGATAGTACCTATAGATAATGGTTCGGAACCCTTCGTGCGCGGGTCCGACTTGCTCTTGGACGGTTTTTTTTAAATATAATTTTTTTTAGTGTTCCGGGCTTAAATGCGAAGCGGGCGTAAGTACCCAAAGTATTTTACTAAGTTGATTGTACAGTCGGCCAAAAATGTGGTCGACCACCCGACGATTGAAGTTCATTCGCACGTCATGTATTATTATTGAATAAATATCGCGGAATTATAGTCACATCCATACTATGTTTTCGGCTCGAAATCCCGCGAATTCCATCCAAAACCCCGATCATTGGTCATGATACAACGTTCGACTTTACCTTGCAGTAGGTTTAAGGCTGGCAGTCATTTTAAAAACATCTGTCCAATATTTATTCTTTTGTAAATTACTTTATCGTTGATTTTGGTTCGCAAATCCAGGGTACCTAATATGGCTGCGTTTATCGCGTTATAAATTTTGGATAAGGCATCCGTCACCTTCTGACAGTTAAATAGGTGCACGTGTCAAAAAGTGACGGATGCTTTATCCACAGTTGAGACGCAGCCATACTAGGCTCGCAGTTTTGTGGGACAACTTGTAAAATTGATGAAGAACTTGCATTGAATAAAATAACAGTGAAAAGATGGTTCCAAATGATCCTTTAATACACAATAATAGCACTAAGGCCGCCACTGTACATCGGGCGTACGCTCGGCGCAGTCCTAAGCGGTTATATACAAGGATATAAGGTAAAATTAATTATTCGTTCGTAACCCAGCTTCGTTGAAGGAAATAAAAATTCTTTGTTTGCAGGCAATCAAATCCATCAAAATTGAATTCTTCATTCGTAACCTGGTTACAAACCAAGTAAAAATCCTAGTTCGTAGCTATACCTAGTACAACGCCGGTAAGAAGTCTATCCTGACACATTGCACGACCATGAAGTTTCTGACTATTTAAATTGTTGACAGCAGTAAAACAATGCTAAACTTATTTAATGCGTGTGAAGGAATAGTAATATTACATTGTTTGACTGCTGTCAACATTATCTATATTCAGAAACTTCATGGTTGTGCAATGTGTCAGGATTGACTTCTTATCGGCCGGGCACTATAGCTACAAAACTTAGTTAAGTAGTTTAGTTACGTACGCGGACAAAGCTGTTGGCCCCTATATTTATGTACATTACGCCAATAAAATTAAAGAAATAATTAAATTTATAATTTTCACTCATAGTGCGAGGGTACAAACTGCACAGCACAGGTAAGAATTATTTACTTATAGTAAATTTCGTGATTACTTTGAAATATCTCATATTTTGTGACATACGATTTTAAACTTATTAACATAAGTTAAACTCATCTCGAAATATGGGGTCTCTATTGACTGCCATAATTATTTTTAGTCATAATTTTCGCAAGTCATAATGCATTTTTCTCAGGACACGGTTATTTTTTCAGGATTTTTATAAAACTCACCTAACCTAACCTAACGAATCTACACGATAAACGTTTATTAAAAACTGTAACTTCATACCCTGAAAGAAGTTATGACAAAAAAATGTATGACTAACAATACATTATGACCAACGATAGTATGGCAGTCAAAGGGATTCTTTCAACTATGTCTGTTAGTGTCACAACTGGGTGACGATTAGGGTGAAGATTTTTCAAGCAAAAACAGTATAAGTATCCGACTTGATCTTGGCGGGAGCACTACCGAGCCCCTAGATGCACTTATATCGATTTCAGTGTACAGCCAGCTGCAGAAAAAAGTAACTTGTGCAAGGTCAATTTGTGTCAATTATCGCCTGATATTTATTGAATATTAGTTTTTTTTTTTTCTCTTGTACAATTAAAATCTTTTAGCTGTAAGTACTTTTAGTACGATGTCGCAGTAACGGATTAAAGTGAGACTGGTTTGAATTAAGTATATCAATAGTTACGACAAATATATGGATACTTCAGCTGCATTCCACGTTCATTTGACTTTAAACGTACTTACAGTAAAACACAACTGATATGGCTTACCGATGTACCTGCGCAGATGACATATTTCGAAGCGCGGGAACCAATCAGCGTAGCGTGGTTGTATTCTGTGCTATTATTGGTTATTATTGACGCCATGTAGACGCGCGCCCGCGTGTCATTCAGTCAGCCGTCAAACGTGCCTGAGATGAAAAAAAATAGATGCATGTACATTTGCAGCTTATAACTATTGCCTACATGTCTGATCGCGTGGGTTTTAATCGTGCTTTCGGAAATCATCGTAATCGTTGTTCGTGTCTGCGCGAACGAAGATTCACGACACGCCATATAAACTGTGTTCTACTATAGGTACCTTCTTTTGTTTTAGTAAGAATATGAAATACTTATAATTTTTAATTTCCTTAGTGTACAGGATTTGGATGCAAGGCCTGGGTGAGTTCATGACTAGCCAGAGGCCCTAGCCAAGATGCAAACGCTACTAACGTTTTTCTTTTCTATCACTTAAAATGTATGAGATGACATTCTCGTGAGTTGCAATAAACCACGTGGTCAACTGTCATGGTAGTGATAGAAAAGAAAAAAGTTAGAAGTATTTTGTATCTTGGCTGCGTTTATCGCGTGATAAAGTTGGGATAAGGTATCCGTCACCTTTTAACACGTAAATAAGTACGAGAGTGACGGATGCTTTATATCCACATTTGACACGCGATATAGACGCAGCCATACTAGACCCGCAGAGGGCCTAGCCAAGATGCCTAAAGCGAAACAAGCGACTTTCAAAAATGTATCTAAAATATCTCAAATCGTTTTTAATATATCCCCTGCTTAAAAATTATAACTTTGATTCGAGGTTCGTTTATTTTGTTATTTAAAATAACTAAAAGTTACTTGTTGTATATTTACCTAGATATTCGTTTTTTTGTTTCAGTGTGTTGGAGCGATGTGTCGTTTTTACATATTGATTTATTAAAATTAATAATTTAATCATGTTTTTGGATATTAACATAAATAAAACCGTCTGTAATTCCAACTCGATTTTTTTATGTTATAGAATAGGCAAAACAATCACACAAACTTCCTGATTGGACGTTTGCATTCTGAAGACTACAATGTTAAGATTGCAATCCTAAGACAACCTTGAGAACAAACATGAAATAACTATATGCTAGTAATTTCATATTGTATATCCCCACACCGGAACACAACGATGCAAACTACTGCTCTAGGTTGAAGGAAGAAATTTATTTATTGCAGTCTCTAGGGGGCTTTATATGGCTGAGTTTATCACGTGACGAAATGTGGTAAAGCATCCGTCACTCTCGTACTTATACGTGTCAAAAAGTGACGGATCTTTTATCCACATTTTGTCACGCGGTAATCGCAGCCATATTAGGCCCCCTAGAGACTGCAATAAATAAATAATTATTACAGATAACAGGACTAGCGATAAAATTCTGGTTTGGGGAAAAGCTGTTGACATACAGACTATATTCGTGTTACAAAAAAGAGCCATCCGTTCTATATATAACCTAAACTCCCGTGATTCTTTAAGATTACTATTTAAAGAAATTAGTATTTTGACAGTATAGTTGCCATAGGTCCATATACATATTTTTGAGACTTTGTATACAACATGCATATTGGTGCCCTTGACTGTGGGTACTAGACAACGACACACTAACTTATATAAAAAACACAGACTTAAATAAATAGAAAACATCCAAGATTCAGGACCAAATACTTACCTGCACTTATCACACAAATATCTGCCCTTACCCGGATTTGAACCCGGGACCGGCAGCTTCGTAGGCAGTCACTACCAACAAGGCCAACGCGTCGTAATACTCCTAACATGTTCGATTTGAAAACCTTTATAAATGTTATATGAGGGTAGTACGTCGAAAATGGAGTTATTTATTGTTGTTGTCACGAGCCCATATATTATTTCAGTCCCTTTTAGGTAGTTCGTTGTTTGGGATTTCCCGAGGGAAAACAAACTATGACACTCGCGGAAAACCCATTTGTTTTCATTTGGGGAGGGAAGGTTCACTACGCACTCCAGACACCGCAACAACGTATTTTATCTTTTGATCAGCGAGTAAAAAGCAAGCGATGTACCCACCAAGCGGTTCCAACGGAAGACCAGGGGGGTTATTATGACATAGCTATGCAGGTCAGTTTGCGCTGAGAGAAAAAGACACAGTTATACAGGGTGATATTTAAGTCGTGAATCGAATGATCACCTCTGTGTTCTACCCACAAATATAAACAACTTTCACTGTGGAACCTACCCGGAAATCACGAAAAAAAAAAACAGCTCCTTCATACATTTTGGTCGAGTACGTACTGAACTTTTCTATGAAGAAGCTGGTTTTTTTTTCGTGATTTCCGGGTAGTTTCCATAGTGAAAGTTCTTTATATTCATGGGTAGAACACAGAGGTGATCATTCGATTCACGATTTAAATTTCACCCTGTATAACTGCTATAGCTCTGTCCTTTACGCTCACCGTAAAATGAACTGCATAGTTATGTCATAATAACCCCCCAGTACTGGCTTTACGGCTAGCGAATGCTGAGTTGTGACCGTTTCGCAACTGTTTCTGTGTCTTATTTTTTGTATCTATGTACCTAATGTTGTTTTGTATTGTTGCGAATAAATCGTTGCTTAAATGCAAAAGTGCCACAAAACAAAAAAAGATATTCTTTGATTTAAAACTTAAAGCATTCCGAATTTAAATGCAACACAAACACATTTTGATTTGTGCCCCTTTTGCATTTAAGCAACGAAATGTCTCTGTATATTTATCTTTATCTTTAAAATGTTGAGCGATTGGTCATTCATTCGGGAGTGGTTTTGAACCTCAGTGGTTGCCATGTGGCAATTAATCCAACTTAAGTATTATCGTTACATTTTTACCCCATTACTTATAAACGTGGAATAAGCTTGGAATAGTTTATGCGATGCTTTGTCACTTTCTATCGGATGCAAATGTCACAATAACAGATAAGGACAAAGCATGGCATAACCTGTGTTGGTAATTCTGTAGCTCTGCCTATCCATCTCTATGAACGAAGGCGTGAGTTTATGTATGTATGTATTTACAGTCATTTTATCGCACGCAAGTCATTATGCATTTTATAAAGAAACTATTACTATTAAAGATTTTTAAAAAATAAACCTAACCCAACCTTGCTTATCTCATAAGATATTTAAGAAATTCTGAAAAGTTAAAAAATTGCGACTACCCATAATTATGTCAAATCGGTGAAATACTCGAAAAGGGCCGAATCTTAAGTACCCGAAACTAACGTGCGTGCATGACTCGATGTATGAATGTGGAAGAAGCGAAAGAAATTTGTCAAGATCGTAGCAAGTGGAAAGAAGTGGTCTCTGCCTACCCCTCTGGGAAACAGGCGTGATTTAATGTAAGTAATTATGAACAAAAAACAGGGAAACAACGGGTCTCGTTTTCAATACCATATGTAATTTTACAGATCACCGTGACTATCTGACCTCGTCCCAAAAAATCTCGACGAAGTTTTAAATCGAATGAGGAACTGGGGCACGATGCACGGCCTACTTCCCGTAAAGGTCACCGATCGCCGACCGATTCACGACCTACGGCCCTGTGGCATATAAGTGACATAGATACGTGACCTCGGATACCATAAGGCTCATTTTCATTAACGCTTTTAGGGATTCCTAGGACGTTTCATTAACTGTGAGGCTAGACAAGTTGTTTTTTTAGGGCTAACGTTAATTTTCGTTCGATTTTCGAAAACTGCTAAATGTATGGAATTGACGTAGATGCTCGACGTGACCGCCTGACGGCTTACGTCTATCCTATACATTTTGGATAACGATAACGAACTCCGAATGTATGTTTTCTAGGGCCTCTGATCTCGAATGTAATACTCGTCTCAGACATGCGTTATAAATTACAGTTTTCTATGGCTTGACGTTTACTCATCTCGTCAAGATGAGTTTATTAATACGGCCCCTAGAACCGAATTAATGAACTGGTTTTAGCTGAGATACTTTAGTTAGTTATCTACGAAAATAAGGCGTAAGGCGTAGGTAATAAAGGCGTGTAGTACTGTTAGGCGATGGGCTTGCAACCTGTCACTAATACACTGGTAAACATCTTCGCCTAAGTGTGCAAAATGTGGTTACAGAATTATCAAAAAGTTTTTATAGTTGTTGGGAATTCTGTAGCTCTGCCTACCCCACTCTGGGAATAAAGGCGTGAGTTTATGTATGTGTGCGTGCATGACTCAATGTGTGAATGTGGAAGAAGCGAAAGAAATTTGTCAAGATCGTAGCAAGTGGATAGAAGTGGTCTCTGCCTACCCCTCTGGGAAACAGGCGTGATTTAATGTATGTATGTATATGTAGTTATCCACGACTGGAGGTTGACGTGTGTTGACGCAAATCTCAACCAAAATCAGCTTGTTATTACGATCCTTATAGACCTTTTATGGGCATTCTCCTTTAATGCTTAAACTAGTAGAAAATAGGAGGAATTAAGGAAAAAAAGTTATGTTAAAACATCAAAAAACGTTTGTGAAATAAAATCAAACCACACAGACTTATATTTTATTTAACAACATGTTCAACGGTAATATTTTGAAGTCTTTTAAACAGTTAAAAGATGTGGTACAGATCTGGTGATTATTCTACAATTCATCGGTAGCCAGCCAAGATGCAAACCCTGCTGACGTTTCTATCGACTCGAAATGTTAGACGAGTTGACATCAGAGGTCGACGCGAAAGATTTGTCGATTTTCAAAAGTCGCTTTGCGATGCATCTTGACAATGCCCCTGAGTAGAATCATTTTATTTAGGATTCAATTGAATACGAAAGTGGTATTAAAGTCTAGTTGGAAGTTTCATATGGTTAATAAACGAAAAATACATATAAAAAAACTCCATATCGAACTATTTGGTAACAGATGTACCTAGTTCGATTAGCTTTATAAGTAGCTGCACACTTTAGTACCTTGTCACTTTAACGTCATGTTTGAACCGCTGCACTAATCTATCAAGCGTGGCGCTACTTATAAAGCCGACTGTACATAATCATACGACATCGTATTTTGCCGGATAAACCGTATTCGTCTTGCTTTCTCAATTAGCTGATTATTTGGGTACAGTCGACTGAGAAAGTAAGATAAATGCATTTTTCGTCCAAAAACGATATAAGTAATAAGTTTATAAATTTACTACATTTGTTTTGAAGTATGAAGACTCTAAGACCGCTTCCTGACTTAGCGGTATGCTTGCAGTAAAACGTACTGTCAACATAAACGCTGCGCGTCGATTGGTAAGTGTAGATGCTACTAGTTGCCTAGCAACCGTTACCGATGCCGTGTTTTACTGCAAGCATACCGACAAGTCAGGAAGCGGCCTAACAGTGTTACGGCCGTTACTTTAAATTTTTAGAACACAGCATGTTTCTTGCTTAGCCTCTTTGTATTTTGTCATTTTGTCACTTTCATACACTGTGCGTGCTTCATATAACTAGGACATTTCGAGGTACATTATCCCATAAGTGAGTGAATCACGTATAGACACAACTCCTTTCCAATTATTTTTTTTGGTGGTTTGGGATTGTGTGTTAGGGATATAGTGCATTTGCCTGTACAAATGAGCTTATAGTACTATGTAATTGATCACATTTGAATCATTCCGGTGATTCGTTATAGAATACAATTCAAACTGGGCGGTAAAAGGACAAGGTTCAAAAGTCTAAGTGAGTTGGAGACGGCGGAGCGGAGAAATAGAGTGGAGTGGAACGGAGAAACAGAGTAAAGTGAAGGAACAGAGTGGAGCGGAGAAGCAAAGTGGAGCGGAGAAACCGAGTGGAGCGGAGAAACAGAGTGGAGATGAGGACAAGGCTGGAGCGGAGAAAATGCTTAGTATATGTTTAATACCTTTTTCCCTTCCTCTCTGTTTCTCCGCTCAGATCACGCAGGCACATATTATGTTACATTCTAACGAATATGTTTGCTCGAAAGAGATAGATGGTGGTTGTGCGATACAAAATCACCAGAAGTTTACTATATTTAAAGGGTATTAAAAATACTTTGCATAATTCTTACAATGACAGAGTTAACATTCATTATAATTTGGTTATAAACTAACTAAAAGTTAACTGTCTAACTTATGTACAATCATCAACAATTTATAAATGCAGTCATAGGATGCTGTTGTTTCTGTTTTTTATTCTATTTTAACATTCAGTAACTTATTGATCACGCAATAATAAAACTAATCCCCTTATTTATAAACGTGGAATAAGCTTGGAATAGTTTATGCCATGCTTTGTCCTTATCTGTAATTGGGATTGTTCATATTTTTACAATTACTCCAATTCGAAAACCATTTCGAGGAATAGGGTTTTAAAGCCATTCTGCATTATTAAGTTTTTGAAATATTTATCTATTTTGGATATTTCGACAAAAGTATATTTAACCTTTGTTTGACTTTCGTTTTCGGCTCGAAGCAGTCCTAGGTGTATCTAACGGGTTAGGCGAAAACAGCTTGAATTAGTATGTTTTAATACACTATTAAAATCACTTTTTCTCATTGGATATCATTTAATTGTTGTAATTTATTAGAAAATGCCATCCCAAATTTAAAATAATCATGTCATCCATAAAATGTCTGTTAAATAAATAAAGATATTAATTAAAACAATACTTTTGGGTCAAATAAAAAAATAATGAAATTGGTGTCTTAAAATTTCCTATTCTTTCGAATGAGAAAGTAAAAACCGTCAGTTATTTTTTTTGGTCAATCCTTTGGACCTTTGCATCTGACAGAAAGTGACAAAGCATGTGACAAACTATCCCAAGCTTATTCCACTTTTATAAGTAAGGGGGTAAGTGTATTGACACACCACACCATACCGATTACCGAAATAACACGGCACAAATTCGCTGTTGCCCAAGTTCGACTTAACATCCCTACTTTGATAGTCGAAGTTGGAAGTTACGTTGGCTCCTTTCCTTTCTCTCTACTTAGTCTCGAGTGTCGAGTGACAGGGACTCTGCATCGGAAGTTTTGAGTTGAAGTCGAGTGAGGTCGAGCCGGCTTTGGTAGTTTAGGCTCGTTAAAAGTTCACCATTTATGAATGGACTAAAAGGTTATGATAGCTCTTATTCCTTTGAAAGTAAAAGCTACGTTAACTATATGATTGCATTATAATAGTACTAGCTTGTGCCCGCGACTCCATCCGCGTGGAACTCGTTTATATCGTAGCTTCATACAAATTTTCACCCTCTGTTTCACCCCCTTAGGGGATTAATTTCGGGAAAAAAAGTATCCTGTGTCCTTTCCCAGGATTCAAACTATGTTTGCACCAAATTTCACCTAAATCGGTTCAGTGGTTTAAGCGTGAAGAGGTAACAGACAGACAGACGCAGTTTTGCATTTATAATATTAGTATGGATAGGGCTGCGATAAAATGAAATAGAGCTCCAGACTTATTACGTTTTTCAATACCTTTTATTTTTGCGTATTTATCACAGATTCGGTTAAACATACAGGTATAGATGAATTAGCGAGAGCGTGGAATTTCATTTGTAGTGGTTGTACGGTTCGCATGAAAAGTAGAATAACATAAGTATTTCTCTTAATTTAATGAAATTACATATTCTCTTTTATCATATTTCTCTCCTTAACAAGTAAAACAATGCTCAGTTTTTTTTTGCTTTATTATTTAATTCTTCATCTGAGCTGTCACAAGTATTGATAATAATATTATGATCTGTAATTCGATCCATTTCCCCTTCTTGACATCTATATTTATTTTCTTCACTTTCGACATGGTGACAAATATTTTCCCAGCCCTCAGCAGTAATAGTATTAATTCTTTCAGTTGCTAAATTCAATACAATAAAAACAGCCCAATAATATTTAGAATTTCATACTGACATTATTTTTGAATTACCTTCTCAAATGTAATGATTTTATTACAAACCTATTTTTATGCTGATAGTACGGGAAAAGGGAAATTTCAAATATAGAAGGCCTATAAACCCACAATACCATTACATAATATGCAATTCTATGCTCTCTCTAATTCATCTATATAGGTCTACTGCTTCTTTTTTCAGTGTACTTACTAACTCGTGACATGAAAATCTTAAGTGACGAATTTGGGTTAAAGCTTCGATCGCGTTATATTGGTTGGTGTATCCCGACACTTAAAATACCACTTATTATTTTCTGAATAATCACAGATAAAACCAGCGCGCCTAGTACGGTTGCGTCTATATCGCGTGTCAACTGTAAATAAAGCATGCGTCACTTTTTGACACGTGTATTTATTTACCTGTCAGAATGTGACGGCCGCCTGATCCAAAATTTATTACGCGATAAACGCAGCCATATTAGGCCCCCTGTTTTGATTAGGAAACAATAAACAGGAAAAAATAAAGTTCTTTATACATTTTTAAATTCTTATACAATTTGTCAGTCTAGGAATTTTCGGAACGATACTCATCTTTGAGTCATCTTAATTCTATTTGTATCTGTGGCACATTGACATATGGATTTTTAGTTCAAATATTATATGATGAATGAAACATTTTAATTAACTCACGATTTCATTAAAATAAATTGATCTCTTAAATGACGTGAATGCACAATGACATTACCTATAGTTGGTTCACTACATGATGATTTCTCTGACAGCTCAACACGTATTACAATTGTTTCTTTGACTTTTCATAAAATTGCTTGCGATGATGTTCAGTATTTTGAATTATTCATTATACCATGTTCATTCTTCCTTGTCTAATATGGTACAGAACTTTCTAACAATTAAGATTTTTTTTTAAATTAAGATTTTTTTAGCTAAAGCAGCGGTTTTTCGTAAATAATGGTCGACAGGTTTTTACAAGTCACTGTGCACCCTGTCAAAATTAAGAGATCGATGTGTCAAATCCATTGCATTCTATCAGTTACAATTGCCCTTTAATTAGAGTATCATAACAATCCCAAAATATCACAAAGTGAAAAGTGTTGAGAGACAATTCAAAAGTTAACCTAAAGCTAAGAGTTGTTCAAAAAATTCAGCAGAGTTCAAATGTACTTACAACTGGAGTAGCGTATCTGAAATTGAAAAGATTAGGCAGACACAGCTCTTTCACGTTATAAATAAAGACAAAGTTGTAATACTCGTAAGTGTGGTTGCCGCGTTAGAATAGTGCCACTCCATGTCTTCCCGTGGATATCGTAAGAGACGGCTAAGGGAATAAAAGCGTATTAGGTGATGGGCTTGCAACCTGTCACTAATACAGAAGTAAACATCTTAGCCTAAGTGTGCAAAATGTGGTTATAGAATAATCAACAAATTTTTAGAGTTTTTGGTCATTCTGTAGCTCTGCTTACCCCACTCTGGGAATAAAGGCGTGAGTTTATGTATGTGTATGTGTATGTTGTAATAAGTGATTGATTGGAGTTACGTTTTATTTTGTAAAACCGGGCAGTGTAGCTTGTGTAACCGGCTTTATTTTCAGAACAGTCGACGGTTAAGGGCCCTTGTGGCTGTGAGATGGACGAGGCCACACGCAAAGAGGGGTGCTGCCGAGAAATTGTTTCAAAACTTTGGTCAATAATGGCAACCCTGTTATATTACGTTACGTTTGGTGGTAACCCTAATTTTGACGTATGATGAGATTGTTTGAAATGGCACGGGGTGGTATTGGGTGGGACATGTAATTTTATTTAGACATCGTAAAAGTGTCCGGATCACTGCCACAAAGACACACTCACACACTTTTAATTGGTGTTTTATATTTTTACTTTTGACTGTGTGTCTTATGTGTGTAGTGAATTAATGTGTTTTTGAATTTGAACTAAAGGGCCGATGTAATTGACATTGTCTAGTCAATATGGTACCCCTTCTTGGTCTTAATTGACGTAAGTACCCCATCTTGGTCTTAATTTTATTGACGTACCCCATCTTGGTCTTAATTGAAAAGGGATAGAACTATTACACTTTTAGGAAAGAGTGAACCAATATAATAGCGATTCACGATATTGTTTAGTCAGACAATTTACTTACATAGAATTCTTGCCTAGTTTTTGTTTTTCGGCGGTTAATTGTTAGAGGAACAAAAAGGGAACGTAATTTTTTTTATATCAAAGATTTCCAGTATCTTTGCGGCGCTAATAAAAATAAGCAAGACTATTCAACTCTGCCGAATTGATTTAATTGTAAAATTTAAGGCGTGCCAAAAGCAAGTGTTACGATTGTTATACAATTTTAAATAAAACAACATTTGAAGTCGTTATAGTTAGTAAAAACGGTGTTAGGAGCTTCGCTGTGCTTCGAATTGTTTTTTTTAATTTGAATAGCCCCCAAATAGAAAAGTTAATTACAAATCTAGATGTCGCTAATATCGACTGAGGTAATTTTGACAGTTGTCATGACTTTATCAAGTTACGGTAACGACTAACCGCACCGAAGTTACTTTTCGTGGAATGATTTCAAGTGTACGTGAAAAGTACTTAGATTGAACTTAGAGTTAATTTAACATGTTCTAAGACCTATTATGAGCACTTAAAGACATGCCAAAGCTAATAGGAGTCAAGTATCTCTTTTACGGCCTAGAATTTGTTAAGTTGTGACAGCTTATTTGGCCTAATGACAGGTAGTACTTTATTTTCCTGACCAAAATGTAAAATAAATTCATAGGTTGAAGTGTGATTTATCATGTTGCAAAACATTGCTTCACAAAATTAATCTCGTTATTGGATGCGTCTTTACTGTATACATAAATGTACTTGTATTATAAACAAAATAATACGTACTACTCAGTTTTCACATCACATCGAGTGTCTATAGTCCGAAGTGCTAGAAGTACCTATAATGTATCACTTGCAAACAATCACGCACGAAGTCCGTCTTCACTAAATCGCAGTGTCGTGGCGTGGCCTTTAGCCATGACTGTAGCGTGGTGTGGCATGACGTGGCTTTAGCCATAATTGTAGCTTTGTGTGGCATGACGTAGTTTTAGCCATGATTGTAGCGTTATGTCGCATGACGTGGTGATTAACCGATGATATGGCACGCAGTCTCCTCGACGATTTCGTCAGTCGTTGTTATAAACGAGGTAAGCTGCGTGACCGTTGCCCTTCGCTAGGACCTGTGATTAAAAAGATTTTCTTTATGAAATGAAAAAGGTAAACGTGCTACGGGACATAGATATTATACTATCTATGATTGTAAATACGTTGCGAACCCTATAAACTATGAAAAAGTAACATAGAGACTGGCTTTCGTGGCTAATATTTTTTTGTTAATTATAGGTGGTTAGATTGCGACTGCTTTGTATTTTTGTGATTTTTATTGAGCCTGTTCCGTAATAAAATTACTTCATTTCATTTAGTTAATGTATTTAACGTGTTATTAGGCTCGGACAACGCAAAAACGCTATTACATATCAATCACAATCCTGTAAAAAATCAACCACATGGTCTGGTTACAAGGGAAAGAACTTAAGAACCTTTAAATAGATTTAAGTTAAGCAATGGGTTAATTTTACCTATGCCGCGTTGCCTCGGTCCTGCGTAGCCGGATCTCTAGCGCGGTCTGGCTGACTAGCGCGGCCGCTAGCGAGGCGGCTAGCGCGAGGATCTGCGTGTGCGCGCACAGCAGCTGTCGCGCCGCGCACGCTAGCGCTAGTCCCGCGTGGCGCGCCGATAGCGTGAGCGACCACGACCCGCGCCAACCTGGCCCGCCGATGCCGATGCCAGACTGTTAGGAATTAGGATTTCGTCGTAAAGTTAGTGGTTAAAAAATGCTTTAGATACGTATTTATCCGTATTGCGGGTGGTAGGACCTTGTGCAGGGACCGTCCGGATCGCTACCACCGTCTTATCCATTAACCTACCGCCAAACAGCAGTGTTCGCATTGTTGTGTTCCGGTTTGGGGATAAGACAGCCGGTGAAATGACTAGCATAGAGGCATTCCATCTTAGTCCTCAGGGTTGGCAACGCATTTGCAGTCTTAGGATTGCATTGCAGTCTTGTGAATGCAAATGTCTATGGGTCACAGTTTCCACTTACCATCAGACGGCCTGTGTGCTCGTTTGTCTTCTCTATGCCATAAAAAAAAAAAAAACCCTATGATTGTGTGCAGAGACCTTAAAACGAGAACACAGGCCACCTGATGGTAAGCGGAAACTGTGACCCATAGACATTCGCATTTACAAGACTGCAATGCAATCCTAAGACTGCAAATGCGTTGTCAACCCTGAGGACTAAGATGGAAACACACAGTTACAGTTTCGTAAAAAACATCGCTTAAAAATATACATAGTTGTACAAGTAGATATATAAAGCTCTTGCAAAACGTCCTACAGTAAACAACACGCCTCGCACCGCGACCGATAACGCCGGCAGCGCCAGCTTTATCAAAGCGCGCTCCATCATAGCAGCACCACTATGGCTTACAAATAACAGTGGGGTTATTATGACGTATATCTGTGCAATTCATTTTACGCTGAATTATGTAGCTGCTATAGCTCTGTCCTTTACGCTCACCGTAAAATGAGCTGCATAGCCATGTCATAATAACCCTCCAGGGAACCAAAGTCACCAGACCTGTAACACATCCCAGAGCGCAGCGCACGCTCCCCAAGCCGCCCCAGCTACCGCCGGCAGCGCCAGCTTTATCAGGGCGCGCTCCATCATAGCAGCACCACTATGCCTTACAAAGAACGGAGTATCAAGTTACCTGTAACACATCCCAGAGCGCAGCGCACGCTCCCCAAGCCGCCCCAGCTACCGCCGGCAGCGCCAGGTCGGTGCGAGCAGCGCGCCACCGAAGCAGCGCCAGGATGAGCGAGGCATGCGCGGCGGCGCCGCCTGCCGCCAGCGCACCGCGCCGCCCGCGCGCCGCCGCCATGCTTAACGTGGTCGCAGTTAGAGCTTGTAGGCAGCCTGCGCCGCACAGTGCGCGCCATGCGCACGCCCAGCCTCCCACGCACACGCCGTACCACTGTTGTTTAAATATTGGATTAGCGTTTTTTTTTAAAAGACTTCCAACTTCCAACCTATTTTAGTTAAAATATTCTTTGTGCCTTTCTGTCAAACTCAAATGTCACAATGAGCCCTTGCTAAGGATAAAAATAGAGCGTATTTCAAGCACACTTTAGTTATTGCGAGTTTATAAATAAGAGCTCAACTGCGATCATTTTCTCCGTGTTGAAAGGTGTAGGGTGTAATAGTTTACCACACCCTACATGTACTTATGTTGATTGTTTGATTGTTTGTTAGTAAGACGGAATGTTAAGTAAAAGATGTGTCCGTCCAAGTTGAGTACGTTTATTGCACTAAAAAGTAATTATAATAAATGTCTTAGGTAGAATATAGTGACGCATGCATCGGTGCGTCGTCAGCGTAATATAAATGTAGAGCGTGCTCGTACATGCTGCCAAATTTAAAGAAAAGAAAGGAAAACAACAAATAAATTAAGGCGACGTTGCCTTGTTAACATGTTTTGGGGCATGTACAACCACCTCGCTAACACTGTCGAAGTCACGAGGCTGCCGAAACGACGAGTTGTCGACTTCCTTCGTTGAACCGTGATCCTGGCCGATGACTTGGGCTGCGGTGTTCCAAAGTCTTCGTCTTATGTACAGACCGATCCAGATTATGGCAACAAATATGCAAATGCCAATAAAGGACATAAAGGTGTAGTGATGAGTATCATGAGATAATGATATCTCTTTTATGGCTTCTTGTTGTGCCTTTACTGTTTCTATGTTGGTTTTCAGCTTTTTCAGCGCTTCTATATGGTCTTCAGGAGCGAAACTGTAGTTTGTCGCTTGGATGACGTGATTTATTGCTGATTCTTGCACGTATAAGTTATTTTCATTGATAATCATCTCACTGTGATAATTGTTGTGAGAATGAATAGTTATTTTATCTCCTTTGAGCATGCAACTTGAATCCAAAGTGATGATTCCGGCTCGACGTAACGATAGTGACGTCACGCCAGCTGGGCAGAAAGTGCGAACCGCGCACTCTTCACAGCACGCGAACAGCCAGGCGAATGGTCTGTGTAATCGGATCCATTTGTCGGCGCACTCCGATGTTTTTGTTTTGCAACTGGATAAGTTTTTATTGTTAATTAATTGAGCTTCACATATGTTCGCGTCGGCTTTCATGTTATAAATAGGCAGATTCACACTACATAACAGCTGTTTATCTTTTATCTGTAGGCATGTTGCTATGTCTTGATATGATAGACGTATCAAGGCATCTTTCCTGAGATTTACTGCCAGATATTCCGATATTTCCACAATCTGCTGAATTGTATTTGAAGTCATATGCGGGATCGGTATTATTCGATTGAGTTCGTAATGTTCTGTGTTTACCAAAGGTAATTTGAACTCGAATAAAAGGAATTTGTTTGTTAGGTGCACATGTACGCGTGAAAGCTTGTACATTTCTTGTGTACAATGCCTTGTATTAATGCACGGGAGGGACAGTTCGCCCGGAAGCTGGCCCGCGATGATATTGAGCTGTTCTTCAAATTGGTCTGGCTTTAGCAGGTGCATATCAACGCGTCCGTCCTTTACATCTGTTATCAAATCCAGTAGCATTTGTTGTACTCTTCGTAAATTTGCCACGACCATGTTGGCGGCGAGTGCAGTCGCTGTTATGTACATAGCGTTTTGACGGTCGAGCTTGATACGTTTGTCTTGTTCTGAAAGATGTTTGTTGATGGCAGAGAACTGCTGCTTCATCACCTGTTCGTTTCTTTGTAGAAGGTTGTACTCGCCCTCCATTATGGAGGTATGGTTTTTGATTAGTTTCAATAGATGATTTTCGTTAGCACGTACTAATTGAATGTCTTTGTCATATTGCTGCGCGAATCTCTCGTCGAGAACGCCAAATAGTGAGTTTGCAACGTATCCCACGCCATCAATAAGACCTCGTTTCAATCTACTTGAGTGTGTTCCGTGCTCTGTAGATATTATGTTGTTGTAATGGTGCAGCTCCCTCAGTTCATGTTGTAGTTGAGAGGCGATGGTAGTGAATTCCGTTTCTTGGCTGCAGAGGCTTGTAAGATGATTCACGTAGTTTTCGATGCTTGATAAACCTTGCCAGTAAGTGGTCATATTGTAATAGACCACCATCTTCCACTCATCTTGTATTATCTGCATATCGGATAGTTTATCAAAATAAACCAATTTGGCTGGAGTTAGCTCGGATATCTTCTGTTGTGCAGATGCTGGTATGCAAGCTGTGAGCAGTAGTAGCGCCAAACAAATAAAATTGCTGACTGGTTTCTTCTTATGTTGTGCTTGGTTTGATTGAGTTGTTGTTGGTGTGGCCGAGGCCGATGTAATGTTATTTTTATTCTGTTCTTCTCGCTCTATTGGCAGTGGTGACAGTTTGGTAATGGGTCGTTTTAGAATGTTTGATTTTGTTTTCAACGAAACGACGCGGACATGCCCGTCCTTTCCGGGGTGGGTCTCTGTTACTCTTCCAAGGAGCCATTTTGCCGGTGGGATGTTGTCCTCTTTCACTAAAACCATGTCGCCTATCTTCAGATCGTCTTTTACAATATTCCACTTGCTACGGATCTGTAACGTGTGCAGGTATTCTGTCGACCATCTCTTCCAAAAATCCTTGAGTAGTTTCTCAGTTAACTGCCATCTTGTTCTGATACAGGTTGGTTCTCGTTCTGGGGACAGCGGGCCCGCAAGGACCGGACCACCAACTAAGAAGTGTCCCGGGGTGAGGCACTCCAGGTCATTGATGTCTTCTGTTAAGGGTGTGAGGGGTCTAGAGTTCAAACAACCCTCAATCTGAGTTAGGAGCGTAGAATACTCTTCAAATGTTAATTTTTGTTCTCCAATTATTCGTCGGAGGTGGGCCTTTGTGCTTTTCACTGCTCCTTCCCATAGACCACCAGCAGTCGGCCACGCTGGTGCATTGAAATGCCACTCAATGTCTTGGTTTGTTAGGGTGTCCATGAGGGCAGTGTTCACGTAATGTTGAAGAGCCTCGTTTCTTTCTTGCATTAATGCTCTGGCTGCCCCTTTAAAATTCGTTCCGTTGTCACTGTAGAGATGTTCCGGAGTGCCTCGGCGAGCGCAGAATCTTCTGAATGCGGCAAGAAATGTTTCAGAACTAAGGTCCGATACAAGTTCCAAGTGAACCGCCTTGGTCGCTAGACAGACAAATACCGATATGTAGCCCTTGGTCGTCTTGATCCCCCGCCCTTTGTTTGCCTTGACTTCCACTTGCCCGGTGAAGTCTACGCCTGTGTGGGTGAAGGGTCGCGACGGCGTCACTCTGGGTGCGGGAAGATCGGCCATCACTTGGTTGTTTGTTGTTGGTTTGAAGCGATGACACTTAACGCACTTTCCCAACCGACCCTTTACTGCTTTAACTCCTCTCAGTATCCAGTATTTATCTCTGAGATGCGAAAGTGTCAGTCTTGGACCGCCGTGAAGCGTTGTTATATGAGCTTGATTAATTAGCAGCTCCGTTAACTTGTCGTTAGGTGGCAGTATGATGGGATTTTTTTGTAGTGTGGTTAACTTCGCATGGTTCAATCTTCCACCGACTCGTAACACGTTGTTTTCGTCCAACTTAGGATTTAATTGTAAAAGTCGGCTTTTAGGTGTTATGTTTGCACGATCTTGTAATTGTGCAATTTCCTTAGCAAAGTATTTGTTTTGCACTGATTGCATAATTGCAGTGTGCGCATTCTTCAATTCAATTGTTGTTAGGTGCGGTAACTTTATTTTATTTTTACCGCTTATATTGCTGATAAAACGTGACACCCATGCAAGCGTCCGTACAACACGTGTCATAGAGCTGTAATTGTTCAGAAGGGTCTCTATAAACGGTAACGTCAATTGTACTGCGTTTGTTTGTTTGTTTCGTTTTCGCTCTTCGATGGGGTCTTCGAATCGTTTTTCTATTTTGTCTGTTAGTCGATCTTCCTTGAGCCATTGAGGGCCCTGCCACCACAGATGATGCGTTATAAGTTGAGCGGGTAATATGCCTCGGCTGGCGCAATCAGCTGGGTTATCTTCAGATCGCACATGCCTCCAACAACTTGCAGACATAACTTGAGTGATCTTGTTCACTCGATTTGCAACGAATGTTTTCCATCGCGTTATGTCTCCTTGTAGCCAGCTCAATACCACAGTTGAATCAGTCCACCCGTATATTTGTACTGTCTGATTATTAAGTGAGTCTATGGTCTTCTTCATTAGTCTTGACAATAGCAGCGCAGAACTGAGCTCTAATCTTGGGAGTGTTATGTGTTTGTTTACAGGAGCCAGCTTAGTTTTTCCTGCGATTTGTTGAATTATTGGCTGGCCATCTTCGTTAGTACTCTTGCAAAATATGACGCATGCATACCCTTTCTCTGATGCATCACCGAATCCGTGCAAAGAAATCTGTTTTGGAACGTTTCCGATCCATCGGGGAATTGTTATAATGTTAAGTGCTTGTAACTCGTTCCTGAAAGCTCTCCAATCAGCTTGTATTTGTTGTGGGAGTGGTTCGTCCCAGGCGAGCGATTGTTTCCACAGTTGTTGAAACATGAGTTTCCCCTTCATTGTAACTGGAGATAACCAGCCCAACGGATCGTATATTTTTGATAGGTCTGATAGTAATGACCGCTTTGTTATGACGTCATTCTCGTCACTTCTTAACTCCGTAATGTTGAATGTAAATTGATCTGTGCATGGATTCCAGAGTACTCCTAGTGTTTTGTTGTTATGGATGTTTTTAAAGTCTAGCATGTTTTGACTTATTTGATCTTGCGTTAACTCGTCAAGGAGGCTAGGATGGTTGCTAGCCCACTTTCTCAGGTTGAAGCCGCCTGCTTGTAGTAGACTTATCAGTTGTTTCTGAGATGTTTTGGCTTCATCGAGGTCATTGTTTCCACCCAAAAGGTCGTCTACGTATAATTGGTTGTTTAAGATGTTTGCAGCAAGCGGATATTGATCTCCGTCATCTTTGACCAGCTGTTTGATGGTTCGCATAGCCAAGTAAGGTGCAGATTTAGTCCCGTATGTTACAGTACATAACTGAAATTCCTTAATTGGTTCTGCATGGTTTGTTCTCCAGACAATCTTTTGTAAATGTTGATCCTCTTCCTGTATTCGTATTTGTCGATAAAACTTCTCGATATCGGCTGTGTATACGTAGCGATAAGACCTCCAGCGTAAGATCATGGCCTGCAGATCTTGTTGTAGGTTTGGACCAGCTTCCATGAGTTGGTTTAAGCTGTACCCTGATTTAGTTGGACACGAAGCGTTGAATACGGTCCGTAGTTTTGTTGTGGTTGAATCCAGCTTAATAACCCCATGGTGCGGTAAGAAGCAACTAGGTTCTCGGGGTTCCGTACATTGCTTCATGTGCCCGAGCTCCACATATTCGTTCATGAAATCTTTGTAGCTGCTTGATAAGTTTTCGTGTTTAGCTAGACGCTTCTCCAATTGTAATAGTTGCGCGACTGCCTGCGGCTTCGAAGTGCCGATGTGTTGTTGAAAGTTGTCTTGCATCGGAATTTTCACCTCGTAGCGCCCATTTTCTAGCCTTCGCGTGGTGTTTTCGTATAGTTTTTCGCAGTATTCGTCGGCTGGTGAACTGTTGTGCGATGGTTCTGTTATCTCCTCAATCTCCCAAAATTGAGCGATCTCGTCAATGTTATTTAAGACGGCGTGGCAGTTGAAAGTTTTTACATTGCCGAGTAGTACCCAACCTAGTTTTGTTTGTTGCGCAATAGGGGCATGGATAGAGCTTCTGATAATGCCATCCATAACAATATCTGCGTAGACTCCAGCATCCAGTAATATGTCAATGGGTCTGGAGATGTTGTAATCTGGATCCGCCAGATTTATGTTATTTATATGTGACCATTGTTGCTTGTCAAAAGAGTAATTGGGCAAGTTGTTGATCATTGACGCCATGATGAGAGCCTCAGCTGTAAATGCATGGTCTCCGTACAGAGACTCGCAGTAAATTTGTACAGTCCCATTACTTTGTTTGGCCGACAGACCGATGCCTAAAACCGTGGCATCTTGTCTATGTCTCCTCAGTCCAAGTCGCTGTGCCGCAGATTCTGTTATTAGGTTTGTCTGAGATCCTTGATCCAAAAGACATCTTAAAATGATGAATGAGCCATCTGCTGCTTTCACTTTCATCAGGACCGTAGCCAGAAGAACTTCATTGAAGCTGCCCGCCACGTGGTGAGTTGACTTTCGTTGATTTTCCGACGTTGAAGGTTCATTCGGTGTTGCAACTGCAGACGTCATAGGTGTTGAATTCTGTTGTTCGCGCACTAGATCATGCAGCGACGTGTGGTGCGACTTATTGCAAACCTTGCACCGTTTAATTGAATTACATTGTTTTCCATTGTGTGAAAACATGCAATTCTCGCAAATGTTTAGTTGCGAAATTGTTGACCTCTTTACGTTCGGTGTCATATTCTGGAATGTTTTGCAGTAAAGTAGAATATGATTTGTTTTGCATATTGGGCAATTGCGTTCTGTCGTTGTAGGAAACGATTTCGCAATAAAACGTTTAAACTTTCCGCTGGCCTCATTTTGCGATGTTGATGGTAAGTTTCTGGAATACGAGTATTCAGGGTTATTCTTAGTTGTTGGCTGGAGGGTTGATGGTTTTTTCTTCGTTATAGGTTCCAATGCCATGAACTTGCCTTCCAGGAAAAGTATGAATTCATCAAACTGGGGCAGATCCCGAGGTGCTTTCCTTGTTTCCATGTAGGATTTGTAGGTATCCGAATCCAGTTTGTTGGTAAGAATGTGTACTAACAACGGATCCCAACTCGAAGTGTCAAGTCCCAGGTTGTTAATGGCGTTAACGGCTTCCAGACTTGTGTCATGCAATCTTTTCAGTTCGATCGAAGTTTGTTGTTGTATTGCGGGTTGGTTTAAAAATGTTTGCATAAGCCTTGTAAAAAGCAACTGCTTATTGTTATATCGGTGGTTGAGCATTTCCCAACACGTGTCGTAGTTTTCTGCCGAAACTGTTAAATGTTGAACTAGGCGCTCTGCTTCCCCTCTAAGCTTTCCCTTGAGGTGTTGCATTTTCTGAGCTTTCGTTATCATGTTGTTGTTATGGATTGCCTCGCAGTACAAATCCATGAAGGTTCTCCATTGTGTGTAATTTCCGGAGAATGTTGGAATTTCGACCTTCGGAGTGGTTTGGTATTGATGTGCTGAAGCGTTTAGTTTTTTATGAAGTTGCCTCTTGGTCGCTTCGTAACTAGCTTCATGTTGAGCAAACTCCTGTTCATAATCCACGTCAGAGCCAATAAAAATGTTGTCCAGCCTCCAATGGATCTCATCAATCGCCTTCCACCTTGACTGTAACATGTTTAACTTGTCTTCGATCTCCCACTTTTCCGAGATTTCGTCGATGTTTATATTCTTCACCATGCGTGTGAATGCTCTCATGTTAGTACTTTGCTGACTGAAGAGCTCATCTGCCAGTGACGGCATGCTCTTGTCAGCGGTAACGGCAGCGGTGGCTACAGCTACAGGTTCGGTGCTTTGTAACTGTTGAAGAAATGTTTCATACGTGACCTTGACTGTTTCATACATACTGAGGTCTTCTGGTAAGGCTCCGGCTTGTAGTAGTTTGTTGTAATTAGCACTAAACTCATCCCAAAGGGCCTTAAGGGTTGTCACCCGCGATGTTATGTAGTCAGCTGTTTTGCGACTAGCGGAGTCCTTTTTGAAGTTAGTCCTCATCTTGTCGATTGCTTCCTTGATAATCTTTTGTCTCGCCAAAGTCTCCATTGTTGTTGTTGTTGTTTTGAATCACTCGTAATGTTGAAATATGTTGAATACGTTGTTGTTGTACGGTTTAGACTCGTATGATTGTAATCTCACCACAATATGTGCGCCTTCTGAATTCGACTGGTGAGACCCTCTTCCGGGAGGCCAGCCAAACCGATTCGCTATTGCAATTAAACACAAATCACACAGAATCCAATCCGGTTCGAAGGACCAAAAATGTAGGGTGTAATAGTTTACCACACCCTACATGTACTTATGTTGATTGTTTGATTGTTTGTTAGTAAGACGGAATGTTAAGTAAAAGATGTGTCCGTCCAAGTTGAGTACGTTTATTGCACTAAAAAGTAATTATAATAAATGTCTTAGGTAGAATATAGTGACGCATGCATCGGTGCGTCGTCAGCGTAATATAAATGTAGAGCGTGCTCGTACAAAAGGTTTGAATAGGTAATATTACAACTCAAAGAATCGACTACAGGGGGCTTATTATGACATGCCTATGCAGTTCATTATACGGTGAGCGTAAAGGACGGAGCTATGGCAGTTATATAACTCTGTCCTTTTCACTAAGCGTAAAATGAATTGCACAGATACTTCATAATAAACCCACAAGAGGTACTCTCAGCTTCTTAATAGCGTTCGGCTGGCTATCGCTGTTACACTCGCACTTGCAACTGACAATATACATATTTGTCACTCGAGCCCCATAGAAAAACGAAGATGGCCGATCGTTATTTAGAAACTGGTAGTACTGTATCTTGCTAGATGGAAGTGGTGGGTCAATTTAACATTCTCATTTTGGTTGATGTAAATTACGTTGTACAGTCGAAGTCAAAAATATGTTTACACTTTATTACCTTGTCTATTTAACGTCATGTCTAAACTGTCATATGAAATTGACACAGCAGTTAAAGTACCTACGTAAAAATGTTACAAGAATCTAAACTATACACACCTTAATATAAGACGTATAAATAAATCCCTGTTGTAGCCCAATGAAGAGTCCCATGGGGAAGTTCAGCAGCGTTCGCGGGTCGCGCACGACGGAGCGCGCGTCCGGCGGCGGCGCGGGCGCCGACGTGGCGCCGTACACGCCGAGCCCGACGGACACTAGCGCTAGTAGCGACCAGGCCGCCACTAGCGCGCGGCGGCCGTCCGAGGTCAGCGCCGAGCCGTAGCCAGAGAGAGATTGAACGTCTGGGCAACCAGCCGCACCGCAGGTTTGTTCCTTAAGAAACAGTATTTTGATGAGCCCCTAAAGTCGAAACTTCCGCAAGACAACTCATTCCTCACTTCACGATAGTATATCACTGATTTAACTGTTGTCAAAAATACCGTCAGAGTGGTCTCACGGAGTATAGTTTGTACTTATTGAGGCTTTCTTTCAAGCGAATGCTTCGTAAGCATTTGCTGGAACAAGATGTTACTCGTACATGGAATTTTAGGAATAAGTACCTATGGAATATCATTTAGTGGCTGGTTTTATTTTGTAGATAATATGTATTATTGTTTCTATTTATGGAAGTATATATATTTATATTTATGTACGTACATTTGTTGATTTGGTTCTTGGTTTTAGCGTAAAGTAATATTATTTTGTAAATATATTAAATGCTTTGTCGTCTTTCTTTTTCTCTGCACCACTTATGTTAGTTTCTGTGCGATTATTAGGCTGACTGGTAGAGAATGCCATTGGGCAATAAGTGGACATTTTGTGCTCATTTTAAAAACTCAAAGTTTAAAGTTAAATAAAAAAATAGTTTTGCAGCAAGATACTGACACTGTTTCTGTTACTTTATATTTCTTACGTGAGAAATCTTAACAGAATGTTTCCTTTGCTATGTCGCCTGTTGAAACCAGAGGGGCTATTGCTTAACGCACTCGAAATCACAATCGTTTTCATTTTGAAAATCGAAGGCTTGTCTGCATACAAAATTAAAACGATTGTTCCGCTTTGAAGCCAATTGAGATTGCGAGTGCGTTAGGCGAAGCGACGCTGGCTGTTGTACAGCTTTATATTAGGGTAAAAATCAAAATAAATATCCAGTTAAAGAGAGTTTTGTCACCGTCACGAAACTGTTGGTTAACGTCAAACATACGTCAATTGTTATGAAATTGTAAGTTAGACATCATTTAAGTGACATTTAAATAGCGTCCTTATGTACATTTATTTTGATTTTTACCCATTACTTGTAATTTTATTAGAGTAAGCGACCTGCCCTCACTTCCCTTCAGTTCTGTGAGTCATGAAAATCCTTCTCTTGAATTACTTCTATTGAAAACCGTATTAAATCCGTTGCGCAGTTTGAAAGAGTTATACCTATACTACAAGTATGTAAATAAATAACCCGTTACTTATACATTATAGTAAATAATAATTACAAAGGAAATTAATATTCTAATCAACTTTCTCCGACTGTTTTATTCGGTCCCTCTCTATTCTAACAATTGTACTGTACTGTGGTCTAAAGTTACCTCATACTCCTCATCCGGTAAGTATTCATCAGGAGGCGGCCACGCCGGCACCGTGGCGTTCATCAGCACGGGAGTAAACTGAGCCAGCGGAGACATGTCCTCAGGCCAGATGAGGAGCGCCCCACCCATCAGCAAGGACCCGCAGACCAGCCCCAAGTCCTGTGCCGCCCGGAGCGCCCGCAGCGCTCTCCTCAACGCAGCCTTCCTCCTCCCATCATCCCCAGCCGCTTGAGAAAACGTCGTCGCCGACGCACACAAAGCGAAAGACATCGGTGACAAAAGCAAACCGCAAACACCGTACAAAGGCAGCAGAACTGTTAAAGGGGTTTGTACAGTATGCGCCGCTAAAAGCACACATACTAGAGTATGACTCGCCGTCACTATCACTCGAGTGCCAGTCTTCTGAAGGATGAGAGGTGAGAATGGAGCGACGAGAGCTGCGACTGAGTGCATGAATGCGAGGGGTATGGCGCCTGCTTCGGCGCCTGCGAACGCTGTGAAGGGGAGCAAGGCGGTCGCGCAGAGTCCGCTGGATATGCAGAGGCAGGTGAACCGGTGGACGGCCGTCTTGGGGATCTTCGGGGGCTGGCGCGAGATGAGCCGGCGCACCGACGCGGCGCCGACGGAAGACGCGATGGAGTCCCGTCGACGCGATGACTGCACCGAGCCTGGGGTCCTCGCGCTTGACTTTGGCTTTTTCCATAGCCAATCTTTATTGTATATCGTGCTGACTGGAACCTGTTTGAAATGGTAAAAAAAAGATTGAAACACGAACATGGTTTAAGTAGGCATGATAGGTAAACAAGGGTAAGCATAGAAAATTGAATTTAAAATCTTCTCTGACATTCACAACATCTGTGAATCCATTGATAAAAACCGCACCACGACAAAACTAAACGCACACCAATGTACGCCTTTGTTTTTTTTTTTGCAGTTAAGTTTTTAATGCGCGTCAGAAAAACTATCTATGAAACTAAATATCGCCCTTTTTAAAATTCGCTTTTATGCTAAGTTTAATCTTTCTTATCTTTTTAAGACGCTTTATTAGCTTAAGATTGAAAAGGGCATGCTTCGATGGTTCGGTCATTTGGAAAGGATGGATGAAAGAAGATTGACGAAAGAGATATACAGATCGAAAGTGAGTGGACGGGTCGGAAGGGGCCGCCTTAGGCGTACTTTTTCGAGTCAAATCGGTGAAATACTGGAAAAGGGCCGAATCTTAAGTACCCGAAACTGACGTGCGTGCATGAGCATGACTCGATGTATGAAAGTGGAAGAAGCGAAAGAAATTTGTCAAGATCGTAGCAGGTGGAGGAAGTGGTCTCTGCCTACCCCTCTGGGAAACAGGCGTGATTTAATGTATGTTTGTATTATTAGCTTGAATGTCTACTTGTCTGTTTGGCACGTCGCCACGATCTTGTGACACTCCCGCCACGCTCCCGCCACGCTCCCGCTACGCTCACCTGTTTGATCGCGTGGTGCCGGTGCGGGTCGGAGGTGGTGCGCGCGGCGGCCCGCACGGACGCCGGCCGCGACCGCTCCGTCAAGTCCGGCAGACTGCCCATGCGACTTCACCTCACTGAGATCATGCCTGCAATCAACACATTACTTTACACAAAAACATAGATACATTTCTTTCATATGTCACGTTTTCGAATCGCCGTTCCTTTTCGAAAACATGGGCTATACCTGTACACAGTCGTCAATATACCCGTGCACAGTCATCAATATACCCGTGCACAGTCGTCAATATATCAGTGCACAGTCGTCAATATACCCGTACACAGTCGTCAATATACCCGTACACGGTCGTCAATATACCCGTGCATAGTCGTCAATATACCCGTGCACTTCGGTCAACTTTAAATAAAAATGACATGTGTCCTGGGGTCTCTATTGACTGCAATAAAAGTCATAATTTTCGCACCTTTTTTTTTTGCTTTTTTTTTTGCTTTGCTTCACCGAGCGAGCGAGCCGGTACAGCTGAGTTGAGACCATTTCACTACAACTTTGCTACAACTTCGTGTAGTTTTTTTTTTACTTTATTTGAGTATTATTGTGAATTATTGTATTTTCTTTCTTTCTATTATACTTTTATTTACCTTACCCACTACATATTTATTTTTGTTCTAAATACCTACGTAAATATTTCTCTATAGACGTATGTTTATCGTTGGTATAGGCCCAAAGCGCCTATAAGCCTGAAGCGTAATTTGTAACTTATGTTTGTCCCTGGACCCTGGATATTAATTAATTAAAAATGCCATTTCAGAACATCCTTAGTGCCCTCTTAACGCAGTTCACGGATCATCCCTCACACCTACATACGAGCCCCAATTCAAATGAGTTCGTCCGCCAGGAAATAAAATATTAATCTAACTTCAACATAAAATTCAGGGAGACCTAGATGTTTAGTAGAAAATCTAACATGAAAACCATATAGATTATAAATTATATTTTATTTTCCAACAAAAAAAAAAAAAACATTCCACGGTAATTAAAAAAAAAACATTATTTCGCAAAATGTAACACCCGCAAAAAAGTTCGTCTTCAGTTCAACCGACGCAGAATAGAACGTCTACCATTTGGTGGCGTCACCTTTTGCATCTAAAACGGCTTTGATCCTGAACGGCATTGAATCTACTAACTCTCGTCACTCTTCAGGAGTTATTCCATTCCAGACACAGCTTAGTTTCTCCTTAAGATCAGCTTTTGACCTAGAAGGGTCCTGTCGCAACTTCTTCTTCATTTTCCACCACTAAGTTTCTATGGGAGATAAGTCTGGGCTGCTGGACGGCCATGACATGGTAGGGATTTTTTTGGACTTCAACCACGCCATCTTTGTCATGGCGGTATGGCATGAGGCACCGTCTTGTTGAAAAGTAAATGCATTTCTAAGTTTCAACTTCGGTATAGACGGCAGCAAACTCTCTTCCAAGATGCTTTTGTATTTCTCGGCATTGACGGTTCCATCTATAAATTGCAGACGGCCTACACCCTGTGCCGACATACAGCCCCAAATCATCAAAGATGCCGGAAACTTCACCATTCGCTTAAGACAGTCATTATGAAATGCCTCTCCTTTTCCTCGAATGACTTTACTTCGTTCATTACCAACTGTGACGTCCAATTTCGATTCGTCGCTCCATATTATTCTTCGCCATTGATCGGCAGTCCAGTTTCTGTGTTCTTTAGCGAATTTCAACCTGTTGTTTTCTGTTTTTGAGTATGTAACGGTTTCTCTTTAGCTGTGTAAAAACCGTAGCCCATTTTCTTCAGCACTCTCTTGCAGGTGTCGACTGATACATTATTTTTAATAGCGTCACGCCATAGAACGGTAAGTTCTCCTGCTCTTGCACGACGATTTTTCTTTATGATCTTCCTCAGAATCCTGTTTTCTGCTTTGCTAGTTATTCGTGGACGGCCAGTTTTCTTTAAACAGGAAACTGTTCCGTGTTTTCGATGATGATCGATGATCGTTTGAATCGTAGATCGTGGCAACGACAGGTCCTTGGATATTTGGTACGTCGATTTGCCCTTATTGTTATGAGAAATGATAATTTTCCGCACTTCTTCGGGCACTGGTTTACCTCGTGCCATTTTTATAAAATAATGATTAAGAAGTAATGATAATTTGCTTGTAATTTGGCTTTTTATATAGCCCGTTGACCTATTAGATGACAGAGAATACTCTTTATTCAATTTGAACTATTATTTTACATCATACCACTTAAAAAGCAGTTTTAATTTTAAATAGACGACCTGTTTTGCGTCAAATATGAACTAGACGTAATTTTTTGCTTACAAGATGATAACTTTATGATAGAATTACAATAAGATCGTTAAAATGATCACACTTTGTACATCATAAGATTAAACTAGGTGTAATGACCTCGTGTGTAGCGTATTCCATTAATCATTAAAGTCAATCCGGGATTAAATATCTGTCTTACAATTAAATATTGTATTTTGAAGGGCAACTAGACGATCTATTATGCATTGGGGCTCGTACATAATATATAAACTCACGCCTTTATTCCCAGAGTGGGGTAGGCAGAGCTACAGAATTACCAACAACTCTAAAACCTTGTTCATTCTGTAACCACATTCTGCACAATCAGGCAACCATGTATATATTATGTTAGTGACAGGTTGCAAGTCCAACGCCTAACAATACTACAAGCCTTTATTCCCTTAGTCGCCTCTGTATAATATAATGTAACGTCTGTTCCCATTCAGAATGCCAATGACAATAACGAGTACACCAGGCTGTAATTGTCTTTAGATAGAGGATGAAATAGTGTTACCTCTAAATTAAAAAGGTTGAATATACATTCCCCACCATCATCGTATTATTATGCTGGGTGTGACAGAGACGAAAATCTCTCTAATCAATCAAATGCTTTATCAAATCTATCAACGATCACTACATTTTCATGTCAATTTTATTTCGAAAAAATAAAATGTATGTGACAGGTGTCAGTGTCCTGGTATTTACACGGAAAGTGCTTTTCATCAAAAAATACAAGATTAAATAGAGATTACTACATCTAAATAAACACGAAGACAATGATTAAGTGTATAAATAAATAATTTAACCATGCTCAACCTTCGAAAGTACGCGAATATGGAGTTATAATGGTTAATTTGTTTTGTTTATAAGAGTGAAATGAATAGGAACGGACTTTATATATTTTTCATCACACTTGCTCGTAAATAGTGTCCTAACATGCTAGAAAAATCGTCCGTAAATCCAAAATAATACCCGCGGGCCTTTTTTTACCATTACGCTTCTAACGTACGTAATAGCTTTTTTTTTAAATATTACACGTGGACTCAAACTATCACAAATACGTCAGGACCCCAATTCTTGTGCCATTCGATATGAAGTTTCATTCGAGATGAAATGTCAGTAGCATACAATTTCCTAAAAATCTCGCATATAAACTATTGATCTCGACTGTCACTAGAATCGGACTCCGAACCCGTTTGACATTAGCTGTGGTAAGTCACAGACAATGATGTAGTCTGCCGAGACATATCCTATAATCTGTGGTCTGCCGCTAATAAGTTAAAAATATGATCTTTTGTCTGATTTTATTTCATTTCCTCGCAATTGTGATGAAAAACATTGTATGTTACACGGGTGGTAAAATAAATACAAATCTCGAGTCATTAAAGCCCTCAGCCTTCGGCTTCGGGCTTCTAACAGACTCTCGTTTGTAATTCTTTCTTTACCACCCTTAATACACAATGTACTATTTCAAACCCGGCCAAAAGCAAACGGTAATTAAAAAATAAAAGAGTACGTTTTACACATGAATAATCTTTTATAACATAATGCTTAAGGTTTGACCTCGAGCGCTTCAAAGGCTCTTATATCCGTTCAAGGCTGCAAAGATAAGGCCCCTCCGCGAAAAGTTAAAGAGCTTTGCAAATATGGGGAGCCTTAGAGTAACATGGAGGGTAATTCTTTATTCTCTAATTCAGATGAAATTCAACTGAAGTTTTCGATAAGACCTTTATTTAGTTAAGATAAAAAAAAGATAGAAGATATTTATTCAGTAAGTAGGCCGCACGGGCACTTTTACACGTCAAGAATCTACCAGCGCTTCCCAAGAGGAGACCACTGCCGCAAGAAACTCAGCAGTCAGTTGTTTTTTAACCATATTTAGCACTGCAATGATACTACTTAGTCTAGAAATATTAATTTATTGCCCATGTGTGGTTGCCGGGTTAAAGTAGTGCCACTCCATGTCTTCCCGTGGATGTCGTAAAAGGCTACTAACGGTTATTTTTTAAAGGCTTGTAGAAATGGGGAGTGTTTCTCTCAACAACGACGGTCGGACGGACGGATCGTTGAATGTCCAAGCGGCGAGTTTAAGTAGTCCCGTCAGTGCGAACAAAGCAGATTTTAGCGCGTGCATTTTCAATTTGACAGCATGGTTTCTGCCGATGGATCGAACGTATAAGGCTGTTTTGTTCACTCTGGCTGGTTCATCCGACCGTCCGACCGTCCTTTGTTTTTGAGAGAATAACACCCCTGTTAGGCGAAGGGCTTGCAACCTGTCACTAATACGCTGGTAAACATCTTGGCCTATGTGTGCATAGTGTTGTTACAGAATTATTAACTAGCGCTGCCTACCCCACTCTGTAGCTCTACCCACCCTACTCTGGACACGAAGGCGTGAGTTTATGTATCTATGTGCGTATATTAATTTAATCAAATATTATAATGTGATAAGCAGACATTCCCTTGTTTGTATGTAAATTGGAATATAATGCACTATGTTCCTAAGGCTAAAACTAAACTGTACACTAAGCCCGTTCAAGATTTATCCCGAGAATCATAAAAAAAACTTTTTATTGAAAACTACGTCATCAATTATATGAATTTAATAAGGTCTTTCGAAATTTGTACGAAATTTTCATTTATCCTAAAATCATTTTTCTCTAAACCCATTAAGTTATCAAATGTTTTAAAGAAATGTACAGAACCTGCAGGTGACATTAGTTTTAAAATATACATTAAAATTTTATTCTAATTACTAGCGACCTAACACGGAAAAAATTTTTTCAAATCGGATCAGTAGTTCCTGAGATTAGCGCGTTCAAGCAAACAAACAAACTCTTCAGCTTTATAATATTAGTATAGATATAATAACTTGTAAATAACTTATTCCACATTTCACATAACTCTCTTAACACATGGATTGTCACAACCCGCTAGGCCACTAGCACTAGGGTCCATTTTTTTATGAAAATCAGAACCATGGGCAATGAAAGTGTTAACATTCGGTTTAAATACTTATTCAGCTAAAGGCAGTTTTTCCAATCCCCGAAGAAATATTTCCTGACAGTTAATTTAAGCTCTTTTATTTTCTTTTACACAAAAGAAAAGAGTACTAACTTCAACTGACAGATGCTGTCATCGGATGATTGACAAAACAATGCGTCAGTATTAATCTCCTTTGTACTTAGTATAAAACAAAGACGCTTTTCACCGTTTCTTAGATCTTTCAAACTACGCTTTGTATTTTAATACAGTTTTCATCAAAAGATAGTTTTAATAAACTCTGGATTATGTACGCATGTTACAGGAAACTCCCGTAAACCGAAGCGACGGGATTTTTTTCGACTTTTTTCGATTTTAATTAAATGTAGGCTAAAGCATTAACCCTTAAATGCATAGCGTTTTAAAAATCGAAAGCGACTTTAAAGTTCATTTCCAAATTTGAATTTTGACAAAGCTACAAATCTTACTGCATTCATTCTAAGATTGAAATTTGCTTAAAATGTACGTTAAAATATACGATGTATATCTACATCATTATGCATTTAAGGGTTAAAACTAACATTATTTACATAAAAACATTGTTTACCTTCGTAAAAAATAGTTTCTTCGTTTTGTACCATGAAATAATATTACCTAAGTATATTTAAAGTAGTTGAATAAATTACAAGTGCCCGTTTTCTTTGCAAGGGGGTTGAATTCGCAAAACTTTCAAATTTCAAACACTAAAGTATCAAATTATTTACAAACTAGCGACCCGCCCTCGCTTCGCTTCGGTTTATGTGAGTTTTCTGTAACACCCGTACATGAAACAGGATTTATTATACATATAAACCTTCCTCTTGAATCACTCTATCTATTAATAAAAACCGCATCAAAATCCGTTGCGTAGTTTTAAAGATCTAAGCATACATAGGGACAGACAGCGGAAAGCGACTTTGTTTTATACTATGTAGTGATACTAAAGATGGGAGATTAGTCGGGAAAGCCGACTATTCGGCATCAATTCTAGTCGATGCTTAGTTGGTGAATAGTCGGCGACTAGTCGGCAAAAAATGCGTAATATTCGGCAAACAATAATAATCACTACATAGTATAAAACAAAGTCGCTTCCCGCTGTCTGTCCCTATGTATGCTTACATCTTTAAAACTACGCAACGGATTTTGATGCGGTTTTTTTTAGTAGATAGAGTGATTCAAGGGGAAGGTTTTTATGTGTAATAAATTTTGTTTTATGTACGTGTGTTATAGAAAACTCAAATAAACCGAAGCGAAGTGAGGGCGGGTCGCTAGTATTTAATGAAACTCGGGAAATAGAAAATAAAAATCACTAGGGCTCGATTTACATAATAACTAAGTAGCTTAGATAGGAGGAACTTAACTTTTGAACAAAACCGTTGTACAGTCAGTCATAAATACGTTACTAACAATAACGTTATTATTTTATGTACACATGTATTTGACGCGAAGGCTGTGTAGATATTGATGCTTTCGACTGTACCTACTCCTTAATTCTTTTGTAAAATCCATCCGGGAAACCGTGAAAACAAATTGCTTGAACAAGAAAGCTAATTTTGAAATAAAATGTTACTCAGTTTTTATTGAATGGTACTCATTAAAGTAACACAATAGGGGATTATGATTAGAAGTAGGACAGAGAGGGGAAGCAGGCTTCTCAGCTGTCAAACGCTGCTAGCCGGCCAGCCAGCCAGCGTCGTACTTCCAATAGGTCGTACGACATATAGCTGAGTGGATACCATTTTCACAGCACTACTTTTCACACTCTGTAAATGTAAAATTCAAGCGAAATCAATGTTTTCTATTCTATTCTATAGAGAAACTGATAGACGGGTGTCCCCCGGAATACCATCAATCAATCAATCAATCAATAAATCAAATGTTCATTGCAAACGCTTATCTCCTAACGGAAACGCAATCGATTTCAATTGGAGAATAAAAGGCGAGTCTGCATTCTCAAAATTAAAACAATTGTCCCACTTTGTAGTCGATCGCGATTGCAAGATAAACAGTCGAGTAAGGACGCCGTACTTATGGCTCGGCGACCTTGTTCGCCCGTGTGTCACCCTTACTGGCACGTCTATCTGGGACTTTAGGCCATAGCGACGCCGGAAGGACTTACTCGTGTACTCATGTCTTTATCGTTTTTACTGAATGTAATTTGGATAGTTTTAAGATTTCATACACGACCTCAGGGTTAAGATACTACATGGTGATTCGAAACCTTGTTGTTTTTGACTTGTTTCCATATTGCCAACGATTTTATAGCTATTATTTACCTGACGGTCTATGGCTGGCTGTCATTCTACAAACATCTGTCCAATTATTTATTTTTTTGTAACTTATTATATGGTTGCCATTTGCAACGTTAAAAGATGGCGGATGTGTAATTTGTTTTAGTTTTATTTTTTTGTGTATTTAGGTGTTCTAAGTTCTTTTCTGATAGTGATTTGTACTTTTTATGCCATTGTGTTGCACGGTGATTGAAAACTTGGACTTATTTCGCGTATCTGGCATCTTTCTTCTCGTTACAAGTGGACTCGAAGTGGTACATAGGTTAAAACTATCTTGACCTCTGTCCTACAAACTACCGAACAACGTTGCCCCCAATCTTCCCAGAGAAGATTGGATTGTATTTTATTGCTATATTGATTTATACTTATATACACTTGACACTGGCGAAATCACTGATTATATTCGTGGAAACGCCATAGCCCGGCGGTAGTAGCTGTTGAAGTCGCCGCGGGGCAAAAAGAAGAAGAAGAAGAACTTATTATATCGTTGATTTTGATTCGCAAATCCAAGGCAGTTTTGTGGGACACATTGTAAACTTGCAGTGAATAAAATAACAGTGAAAAGATGGTTCCAAATGAGTTAGCGGTCAAGATCACACCAAGCCATTGATGTGGATGCCCGCCATCTTCAAGGGTCATAACGACTATGACTGGAAGACTATGATGACAGGACAGTATTCACCGTACAACGTTGCTTATATACTTGACATTGGTAAAATTACGTTATTATGTCGACGCCATTAAATAAATAATTATATATATTTTTCACGCCACTGCTCGGAAATATGGCCAAAGAAGGATCGAAATCAGAATAGAAAGTTGCTCTTAGTAGTACAACACAAAAACAGTCCAACAATGTTGAGTTGCAAAGTAAAATGGAGTGTTTTTAGACCAGTTTACTTTCTACTCTGCTATTGGTCGGTTATTTATGACATTAGTAACTCGTTCGGAAATAAATAAAAAAATGTTTGACAAATATGACATTAGAACGTTTAATTAAAAAATTAAAACGTCAAATCCGCTCAGTGAAAGTGTATTTTTGCGATTGTAAACGTGTTTTTATGTAAGTTTTTAAGGTGTACGTGAAAAACGCCTTTGCATCTTTAAATAAGGTAAAAATTAAAAAAGTTAAAAAGGCGGGAATGAAAATTACTTCTGTTCTTTTAATTGGAAACAAACGCTAAACTTTTGAACTTTTGATTGGAAATTTGTACGATATTGTAAGTAATAATAATTATATTGTTCAGCAACTGTCCTAATGCTAATATCAATATTACTTTTAATTAAACTGTGTATTATGTCCTAACCTGTTTTATTTCCTTACATTAGGCGTGAAAAGCACATAGTATTGCCTCGGTAGAAAGTGCAATAGATGGACTCGTATCTTCGCGGTCCTCACCTGCGGCTCGGCCCGCGAACTAACTCGTCCATCTATTGCTTACTTTCTGTACCTGGGCTACAATGTACTATACCTACCTGACAGTAATGTCGGCCGAGTTAAAAACAATACCATAACACGTCAAAATCAATAATTTTACCTTTTTGAATAGAGGCCTGTTGCACTTTGTACGGACAGAAAAAAGAGGACGCGTATTTAAAAAAAAAAGCCTACTCAATCGAGATGTTGACCTCTCAAAGTGAACACAAATATTGTACTTTTTTATCTAGGTATTAAATGAATATTTACGAAGTACGCTTCTGTTTGAGTGACACGTGCACAGACAATGGCTTTGTTCAAACACAATATATTGTTTGCGGACGAAGTAAAACCGACAAACCAAAAGAAAGCAAAAGTATTTTTTTAAACCTTTTGACCGAACGTTTCCCAGAGAAAAAATCCAGTTCCAGTCCACATTATTGCGAGTAATGACGCCCATTTGTCCGATCTCTGGTTATAGAACATACAGACAGCTACAGCTACAGCTTTGTCCCTTTCTGCGGGTGGTAGGACCTTGTGCAGGGTTCGTCCGGATCGCTACCACCGTCTTATCCATTAACCTACCGCCAAACAGCAGTGTTCGCATTGTTGTGTTCCGGTTTGGGGATAAGACAGCCGGTGAAATGACTAGCATAGAGGCATTCTGTCTTGGTCCTCAGGGTTGGCAACGCATTTGCTGTCTTAGGATTGCTCTGCAGTCTTGTGAATGCGAATGTCTATGGGTCACAGTTTCCACTTACCATCAGGTGGCCTGATGTGTGCTCGTTTGTCATCTCTATGCCATAAAAAAAAAACGACCTGAGGGCCCAGACAAGATGCACTACGCTAGCTAGCGTTTCTCTTCGTTTAGTTTGTAAACCAATCGCGTCACTGGTAGATGACGTGATACGAAAAGTCACGTGATGTGCCAGGGACGCGATTGGTTTAAAAACTAAACGAATAGAAACGATAGTTAGCGTAACGCATCTTGTCTGGGCCCTCTGTTTTAGTATAAATAAATGAAACAAATACTCGCGCTCATCACGCTAATATTTGCTCTAACTGGGAATCGAACCTGGGACCGCTAGCTTCGTAGGCCGGGTACCAACTAGGCTAAGTGCTAACTATGTTATCGATCATGTAACCCATGGAAACCCCCCCTAACTCAGACCGTATTATATACAGGTCAATTGAAGCCAGGCAGCATTGTGTGACGTCACCCAATCCTCTCAGTGTGTAATCATACTCAAACTCTGCCCAATTTGGCAAATTACGGCTCAGTCGAGTGTGAAGCTATCTAGATCTGAAGGTTATGGCTGAATGGACACTGGACGGATCTGTCAGGGATGGCAAATGGTTATATTATATGGTTGTGGTAGCCCTGTTGCAATAGGGTTGGCTAAAACAATGGTATTTAGTTTAATGAGTTAAGATGAGTTAGGGTCTGTTGTTTGATCAGTAGTTAAACTAACTAATTGTTAAAATTTGAAAAAGGAATAATAAATTTGAAGGAATCTCAAGGAAATGTGTCAAATTTTCAGTTCCTTTTTCGAATTTTAACAATTAGTTAGTTTAACTACTGATCAAACAACAGGGCCTTAGAGGTGATTTGGGTGGCCAGGTGGCTTTTTAGGAATGTAGAAGGCAAGCAGACCTGGGAAATAAAAATAATAGCGTAAAATTTTCTTATCCAGAATGATGCTCCACATCAGGGTCTGTATGTATGTATGTAAATAAAAAAGATCACAATTATAAAATAGAAAAAAATATAACAGGGATCTACAAAGGTGAACTTATCCCTTTAAGGCATTTCTTCCAGTTAATCTTTACCTGTATTGTGCGTCATAATTATTTTAGAGGAAGGAGGAGGAGGAAGGAATCTTTAATTTTTTGGGATTTTTATAAATCATACCTAACCTAACCTAGTCTTATCTACGTTACATATTTAAAACAATCTGAAAAATTACGACGACTATCTATTATTATGTAAATAATCAAAACACTGTGAAAAACAACCGTATCGAGGTAAACAATAAAAACACTGTGGAAGGCAACACGATCTGAAAAGTAAGGTAAGGTAAGGTAAAAGTATCTGGCCAATTTGGCCAATAAAGGTTCACTCGTGTGTGAAGCAGGGATGTGAAGGTAGAGCGTAATGTGCTAAACGAATACTAGAGCCATCTGGCGCGGGAAGGGGGGGCGATAACCGTTTTCTGGACAGTATTGTTGTAATAGAGTCTGGTAAACGTTAGTATTCAGTTACCTACAAGGTTATTTGTTTGTGGAATTTTTCAAAAACTAAAGCTATTGATAATTTCGAATTTACGTGGTTTTTAGAGTCAAATCGGAGAAATACTGGAAAAGGGCCGAATCTTAAGTACCCGAAACCGACGTGCGTGCATGACTCGATGTATGAATGTGGAAGAAGCGAAAGAAATTGGTCAAGATCGTAGCAAGTGGAAAGAAGTGGTCTCTGCCTACCCCTCTGGGAAACAGGCGTGATTTAATGTACTTATGTATGAATTTACGTTTTATGTTACACTTTATAAAATAAAGTCTCTTCCCGCTGTCTGTTCCTCTGTATGTACGGTTAGATCTTTCAAATGATGCGGTTCTCATCAATTGATAGTCATTTAAGAGAAAGGTTTTTTGTGTACTTCTGAATTATGTACGAGTGATTCAGAAAACTCACCTAAACCGAAGCGAAGCGAGGGCAGGTGGCTATTATAAAAAATCGATCAAAGTCCGATTACGACTCGCACACCGAGGGTTCCGTACCGGCACATAGTAGATATTATTTATTATATTCCGATTTTCATGCGATTTCGAATGGAATCAGGGCGAGCCCAACTCCCGCTTGACCATCTTTAGCATTTGTTGTTTTTCTTCAGGGTTTGTTTTATTATCGTACCAAATTTTACGCTTGTATGTTTTACCGCTTTTACGATAAAACAAAAAAAATAACTTCTCTTGTATGGGGACTTGTCTTTTTTTTTTATCGCTGAAGAAAAAACATCCGCTATCTACTACGGTTCAAAAGATACGTTCTTTAAATATAGGACGGACGGATGGACGGACTGATGGGCAGCGGAGGCTTAGTATTAGGGTCCCCTTTAGCACCCTATGGGTACGAAACCCTAAAAAAGGTTGTATGTATACGGAACCTTTGTAGTGCGGGCCCAACTCGTATTTACACGGTTAATTTGTCCAGTAAAAGGAATATATAAAACAATTATTTATGCTTTATTTAGCAAATAAGAGGTCACCCGTGTATAAAACACTCAGGGCCTGAAGGTTATGTGCTAAATGAACACTGGACGCTGGGGCAGGAATGATAGCTATAACAGTTTTGTGGACGGTTTGTTTTGGTAGGGTTCGCAAAAACGTTACTATTCTAATAAATAAAATTTTGTATAATTAAAATTTGAAGTGTTCATTTAGTACCTTTTAGGTACCGTTAAACCTTTCCTCGAAAGATAATGACAGTGACATTGTCTCTGTACCGTCCACTGATGAAAATGAGGATGACGAAATAGCGAGTGATTGAGGTACAAAAAATGTACAGTATGTTATTAAAATGTACAACTCATATTAAATATTTATATAATGTATTATGCTTATGCGTTTTTTTGGAAACTGTACACAACTACATAAAACAGTTGACATATAATTTCAAAGGTCTTAATGTGACCATCTCAAATACATACGAATATAGTAGCATTAATAAATAGGTTTAATAACAATATCAAAAAGTGCAGTTGGTTTTTTAAAGCTCGCTTTTCATTCAGTTATTATTAAAAATAGGAAGCGATTTCGCTCGTGCTAATTCTAAGGGAGAAAGTAAAACGACCTTCATTGCAGTAAGCAGCCTTCTTGAGTATTGAAGCGGTAGGCAGGGGGCAGGGGTTGGGCCCGGGGGTCAGCGGTGAGCCTCGGTAGGGATCCGATTTAAAGCCAGTCAGCACAGATGCCATGCAAAAACCTTTCAAAAGTGGGCCACGTGGCCTTGTAATAAAGGAGCCGGCTTCGTCCCGTTTGCCTTTTAATTACTTTGTAAACGCTTCTTTATAAAAGCCTTGATTAATTTAATTAATTCGATATAAGCACTTGCTGTATAGGTACTGAGTCAGTTTGTTTGTGTATTATGACTTCCCCTATTTTATTTTGAGGGGGGAAGAGCATGCAATGTATGCTGTCTAGCAAAACGAGTCCGTGGGCCAGCGTCGTAGTTCCAATCGGTGGTACAGTGAAGGAGTTTAATTTCTAGTCCACTTTGGACCTATGTAATGATTAAAGTTTTGCCATTTTGGTTATATAAAGGATGATGGGCAGTTTTGTATGGACACTGGCCTAAAAACCAATAATGACAAGCCATATGCCATTTTAAAGGTTTGTTCATATTCCACAACTTTTTGTATGGCGGGAAATCTTAAATCACTGTGTGAAATATTAAAAAATCTGAAACATATAGACGCCTACATAGACGACTTTAACTAGCATAATTACTTTGAAAAACCGCTGTCTTTGCACGGCGATAACTTTTTTTACACAATGATTTCGAACCACCTGCCATAGTAATAGTTTTACAACTTAGAATTACCTATCCGGGGACATATCGCTTATCCTTATTGGTCAATAGGCCAATTAGCCCACCCACCTTTAAACAGTTTAGTATCCTATGTCACCCGGGACGGTTAAAGAATTCTAGCGATACCATACACATCTGAATCAGCTCAGTCGTTTAGAAGTTATGTTGGAATAAAGAATCGTACATACATACATGAACCCATGAACATTACCCACTTTTTTGGGCAGTCGAGTAATCAAGCCCCCGTCCACCAGCAGCGGTCTCGTTACAGTCTAATCTAAAAGGACACCCTGATGCGTGCTACGGGACTAATCGGCAATCGCGCTACGCCGTAGCCGGTTCAGCATGCTTGCGTAGCAGTTTTGAAAACAACGCCCCTATTCTAGGTGGTAAAATCCAAATCACATTTAACCTGCTAAGAGATGTTGGAAAACTATAGTAGGTTTTTTTAAAATAACTTCCAGGTATTCATTCGACTTTTACTTATGATTGAGCGAATAGAGATATCCGTTTTCAAAGTCGCACATACCAACAGTACTTAATCTAAAAAAAGGCGGCATAAAGCTTCACAACACTCAAAGAGACTTATAGATTTACAAAAAAAAACTAAAAAACCATAGAGTCACACACATACACATACATAAACTCACGCCTTTATTCCCAGAGTGGGGTAGGCAGAGCTACAGAATTACCAACAACTCTAAAAACTTGTTAATAATACTGTAACCACATTTTGCACTTTTAGGCTAAGATGTTTACCAGTGTATTAGTGACAGGTTGCAAGCCCATCGCCTAACAGCACTACACGCCTAATTAAGATAGAATTAACTATACTAAATTTAAAAATACTATTCTGAATACTATACAAAAAGCCGCCTTCTTTGCCATTACGAACTAGCTAACATACTATACGCCTTTATTCCCTTAGCCGTCTCTTACGACATCCACGGGAAGATATGGAGTGGAACTATTCTAACCCGGCAACCACACCTACCTAAATACTCGTAGTTGCACCTAGTTGTATCCCTGGAATACAACAAAGCGACTGCTTGGTGGTAGCAGGGATTGAAAACCGGTTTATTTTCCGTAATGGTTAAAGCCACACTATTAGAGCCTAACCCATAATAAAGGTTACGCTCACAGGGAGCGAAATGCATTTACCGGTTAGAGAGCGCTCCTTCCGTGTGAGCCGAGACAAGGGTGAATGACGGAAGCGCTCTCTAACCGGTTATAACCGGTAAATGCATTTCGCTCCCTGTGAGCATAACCAATTCGTTAGAACGTAACCCAAATAATTAACCGGTTTAACCTAAATAAATACCGGTTTATTTGTAACTGGTTACAATCCCTGGGTGGTAGGTTAAAGGATAAGATGGTGGTAGCGATCCGGACGGACAAGGCTACGTACCACCGCCAAAAGTTACGAGAAACAGTTATCTTATCTTACAGATGGGCCCTTTCGGATACACTTCCTTTTGTGCAATTACCCTCTTACACATCAGCTGTTCGATCGGCTGTAAGAGCATCGGGTAATGCACTTAAGTTAGAAAAACTCATTGGTACCATGGTGACCGCGGGGATTCGAACTCGCTACCTTACGATCACGAGTCGACCCCCAAGCCACTAGGCCACCGACGCTCTTCCGAGAAACAGTTACAATTACTAGAAAGATATTAAAAATTAAATCGAGATGAAACTTTTACATTTTAATTACGAGAATACTAGGAAAATTAACTTCGCAGATTTAATTACTTCTTTATCATTTGCCTCCGCCTTAATTTATATAGTGTTTTATACCTTATTTTGTAGCTAGTAAACTAAGAAAGTTATTTAAACAATATGACCGCTACACGTAGGTATCTATATTTCGTTTTTTAGCATTAGAAATTCGGTAAACAAAGAAGGTGTCGTTAACCTTTCAGAAGATAATAATGTACTCGTATTAATACGATAATAACAATAACAACTAAACACAGATAAAAGAAGTATTAATCGCGACCATTAGAGGTTTTTTAGGGTTCCGCACCTCGAAAGGAAAAAGCGGAACCCTTATAGGATCACTTTGTTGTCCGTCCGTCTGTCAAGTCAAGACCCTTTTTCTCAGGAACGCGTGGAGGTATCAAGCTGAAATTTGTTTTATAAAACGTTCCGTTTGTTTGTGCCATCTGCTTTTCGGGTTCATTATCAAGCAATAATTTTGTGATAAAATAAAATTAGCACAAAAAAAATGCTAACGCATTAATATTGAATAATCTTGATACATAATAGCAAACCACACATGGGTGATTCTTCGAGGTCGTGATTTTTGTCTTATTCCTCTGTCGTATTTTTTTTTGCTTATTTGAGTAATAAATATATTCTCCCATGAAAGTAGATTTATTTAGAAACATGAATATGGTTTTGGCACTCATTTTTATGAACTCTTAAAGAAACTAATTAACTTTTTAATTTTTGTGCCCAGAGGAATAAGAAATTGACGACAGAGAAGTAAGAATAGGTTTAAAATATTAAAAATTATGTGATTTTCTCGGTATTTAAATAACATAAAAATAAAACATGTGCAATTATTATTGAAGTACCTAGGTATACAATAATTTATTATTTGTATTAATTAATAAGCGTCATAGAAAACTGTAATTTTAGGCGTTCTTAAGCTGTGTTATAACTTTAATTTTAAAAATATACTTTTAAACATAGAAAATACCAAATTGAAATTTCTTGAAATTGTACTGAGCGGTTTTTGATGAAACTTGCACTGTTCAACACTGTTCCCAATGTTGAAGTAAATTTAAGCTAGTAAAAAATAATGGTCACAATCCGACTGATAGTTTCGGGAAATGTTTAAAAAAACACATAGGTACTTACATACAAATTTACAAACAAACATACAAACATCACCTATATTTTTTTTGTTTAGTTGTTTGGGAGCCCTAATAGATTAACATATCGTCGGTGATACTGCAAAACAGCGCTACTAACAAATTCAATAAGTTGTAAAATGTACCTTACTGACTTACATGATAAGGTGTATTTTGCATCTTATCTAAATTGTTCGTTACGCGGTATTGCAGTATCACCGACGATATGTGAATTAATTGCTTACCTAAATACGTGTCGGATTGATAACATAAGTTTTTGAAGCAGATTAAAACGACTGCATGAGTCTCTAATTAATAAATCACAACATCAAAAGTGAAAAAAAAGTATGAAAACTGTCGATTTTCTAATTCCGCTGTCCATAACTCCGAAGCAATAAGGGACAGAGGAGTAAGAAAAATATGAAAACAAGCTGATGGTTCATAATACAAACATACTGGAAGGCTACCGTTAATGCTACGGTAAGATAGCACGTAAAGCAGTTAATCAAGCACAAGTTTTTTTTTTTAAATATTACACACTTGTTAAAAAAACTAACAGAGTGATAAGAATGTTACGTAAACCAAGGACAGAGTAATGATATATTAACCTTCATAACTCCGGAGCGATGAGCATCAGCCGACACGTCCACCACCTGACACGTTCGGAACGCGACTAAAAACCGGCCCACGTGGGAGTTTTCGCTTGTTTTTTAAATGCCTTTATGATACAGCTGATTGAAGCCCACTCCAGAGTAATAAGAATTTTACGGCGGACAAATGTTAAATCCTCAGTTATAAGAATAATATTGCATGTAAAAAATATTTGTTGTTTTTTTTTAATTTATCAACTAATCTTCTTTTTATGTGGTCACTCAAGATATTGATAAAGTTGACTAAATTTAAGTTATTATCATATGATTTCAAGAAAATGGAGAACGGACACGACAGAGTAATAAGAATAATGGTTTTTTAATTTTTTTTTGTCTATGTTTAGAATCAGTTACACGAAAATCAACCAGTGTCCCAGTTAAACATGAATATCAGTCACCTCTGAAAAAAAAATCAACCTTCTAAACTAAGAGTTCATTGGACTAAGCCCCCGGACGTCAAAAATCAGGGCCCCGAAGAATCACCCACATCTTACAATTTTCTATTGTGATGCAAAACGCTCCGAAATAAGTATATTTTAATAATTTTCCAGTTATACCGTCATACTACAGTATTAAAAACAATCCGTATAATAAAGCTTACATTTACTTCTTGAAACGTCTTTCTAATGCAAAAAAACAAGGTAGGTAGACAACCGATATGGCGTGTCGTGAATCTTCGTTCGCGCAGACACGAACAACGACTCTCCAATGAATTCCGAAAGCACGAGTAAAACCCACGATCAGACTTGTACGTAATAGTTATAAGGTGCAAATTAAATTGCATCTATTTTTCCATCTCACTCACGCACGTTTGACAGCTGTCTGAATGAGACGCGGGCGTCCATAGAGTTTCTGAATATGGATAAAGTTGACAGCAGTAAAAAATGCTAAACTTATTTGTTGCATGTGAAGAAATAGTAATAACAGCATTGTTTTACTGCTGTCAACATTATCAATATTAAGAAACTTCATGGTTGTGCCTTATGTCAGGTTTGACTCCTTAACGACCGGGCACTATATTCCTAACCTACGCTCTAGGCTTGTGTACAAGAGAGAACACGAAAGAGACTTCGTACTGCTAGGTCAAAACAGTAGTAACTCAAAATGCATTTTTTTTTAATCAACTTTATTACAACTTGTATGAACTTCAATCAAAATTAACAAGGATTTTGAGTTGATACTATTTTGATCCGTGGTTGCCGGGTTAGAGTAGTGCCACTCCATGTCCTCTCGTGGATGTCGTAAGAGACGACTAAGGGAATAAAGGCTGTGTAGTACTGTTAGGCGATGGGTTTGCAACCTGTCACTAATACACTGGTAAACATCTTAGCCTAATTGTGCAAAATGTGGTTACAGAACTATTAACAAGTTTTTAGAGTTGTTAGTAATTCTGTAGCTCTGCCTACCCCACTCTGGGAATAAAGGTGTGAGCTTATGTATGTATGTATGTATGTACTATTTTGATCTAGCAGTGTGACTTGACTCCTGTGCTTGCATCTAATATTTGTATAATTATAAGACTAGCTGAACCCGCAACTCCGTCCTCGTAGAAAAATAAAACATAGCTTATGTTACTCAGTGATAATATACCATGCTATTTGTGAATACGTTTTCAAAATCAATCCGTACACTTTAAAAAAGCGGCCAAGTTCGAGCCGGACTCGCCTATAAAGGGTTCCGTAGCAGCAATTAAATTGCGGTTTATGATTCATGACGTATAAAAAAAAAATAGTTACTAGATCTCGTTCACACCAATTTTCGGTGGAAGTTTGCATGGTAATGTACATCACATATTTTTTTTAGTTTTCTCTTTCTCTTATTTTAGAAGTTACGGTGGGGGGACTATCATTTTACCACTTTGGAAGTGTGTCTCGCGCCAATTAATATATTCAAAAAATTTGAGCTTCAGTTCTAAAATTTATGGTTTTTTTTTCTTTTTCTGTGTGAAAATCTCAATGCCGTTCACAAAATACATCTACTTTACCAAGTGTCAACAGTATAGTTCTTTTAGTTTCGGAAAAAAGTGGCTTTGAAATACGGACGGACAGACAGACAGACATGACGAATCCATAAGGGTTCCGTTTTTTGCCATTTGCCTACGGAACCCTAAAAAGGAGAGATTCAACTAACATCTTAGTTGATGTAGCTTTCGTCTTTATTAGGCTCATATGCAATCACGCTTATGCGTGACGATTACAATCTTGTTAGAAGCGACCTTTTTTTTTTGGATAATTAACGAAAATGCAAAAATGGAACCCTTTTCTCTTTACTTTAGTGTAGTTACGATATTTGAACACTTAATAATTAGTATTTTGAATTCACGTAATGTGCACTACGGTACAGTGTGTTTAAAAAAAAAAAAGAGTGAAATTATATTTAAAAAAAATGTACTTAGCCATCGTTTACTAAAATAGAATCTTAATAAGTACTTAAATCAAAATAAAAATACTGACTACAAATTAATATGTAATATCGGCATCACTAAATCCTATATTCAATTTTGTACTAAAACATTGTTCTCTTTTGCTTTTCTTACTAACAACGTTCTGAAGGATAGCTTGTTTTTACTTGAGAGTAATGGCGGCCGTAAAAAATACAATACGATAGCAAAACAAAAGAAATTAGGCTTTAAAAAATTAAAATAACGCCTCTGCTTAGGTTCTAGATATACTATTTATATTTTTTAAAACAATTGTCTACAAACGAGAGTGAGATTACTTTGACGGTTTTTAGCTATGAATTAATATTTTAAATTTGTTCCAAACTAGCGACGATATTGTAAAACGTTTACATTCATAGAGTCAAATCGAAAACCCTTTTTTTATTTTAATGTGTTTTTTATTGTTATTTGAGTGTGTTTGCGTATAAGCAAACGCAGCAACATGCGTACTGCATCACACCTGACGTCACAACTTCACTGCAAACCACAAGACAAAAAACCACTTACCGTTCCAAAAATGCAATCCAACACACACACACAATCACTTTAAAAAACTACATCAAATTTACATATTCAACAAGTAACGATATGTTATTAGATATGTTATTGTCACGGTTAAAGTCACGATTGTACCTTGCTTAAATTACTGTAAAAATCATTGTTTAAAATTAAAACGAAAAGGTTTGACATTACTGGCTACTAGCTAGAAATGTTTTTGTTTTGTCAGTCAATATGTTAGTGCAAGTGAAGTCCAGGGAGGGCGGCGTAGCACTGGGACTCTGGACGCTGGGGGAGGGGAGGGTGGCCACGAGACAGGGATGACACGAAGTATTCCCATTTTATACACAAATAAATTATTAACATGTTGAGAATATAATTTTACCAACAAGACGTCAGATAAATAAATAAGGGAATACTCAAATCTAATTTCAAACTAAAATGCGATTAAATTAAAAACCAATTTTTTAATATAAGTGTAGATTATTTAGGTTAGGTTAGGTTAGTTTTATAAAAATCCTGAAAAAAATAACCGTGGCCTGAGAAAAATGCATTATGACTTGCGAAAATTATGACTTGAAACACATTATGACTAAAAATGATTACGGCAGTCAATAGAGACCCATCTCATCAATCTACACATTTTTTCTCTCGGTGGAAAACTGACAATAAGTATTTTTTAATAATAGTGGAATGCAAAATAGCACTTTCATTTACACTCCCTGTAAAGATATGGATTTTGTGTGTCAATAATTCGTGACAATAACATGGAACGTTTTTGGTTTAATTTCTTCTTGGTTGAACCAATGGTAATGTCGAACTATAGGCACCAAGGCTAGCGCTAGTACATACATACATACATAAACTCTAAAAAGTTGTTGATAATTCTGTAGGCACATTTTGCACACTTGGGCTAAGATGTTTACCAGTGTATTAGTGACAGGTTGCAAGCCCATCGCCTAACAGTACCATACGCCTTTATTCCCTTAGCCGTCTCTTACGACATCCAGGGAAGATATGGAGTGGCACTATTCTAACCCGGCAACCACATGGGCATAGCGCTAGTATAGCCTAAATATCTCTAGTGCAATTGATCACCGTTTAATGTTATTTTTTTTTATTTATTGAATAACTTAAATCTATCATTACAGACTGTTACCTAAATGCGATAGACAAGTGAGCAATCAGAATAAGAATCAAGACTAGGTGCAGTCAGCCATTAAAAATGTCGAGCACCCCCTGGAGGGCAACTGACTGACTGACATAGTGATCTATAAACGCACAGCCCAAACCACTGGACGGATCGGGCTGAAATTTGGCATGCAGGTAGATGTTATGACGTAGGCATCCGCTAAGAAAGGATTTTCCGAAAATCGACCCCCAACGGGAAGAAATAGGAGGAGTAGCGGGAAATTAATTCTACGCGTACGAAGTCGCGGGCGTCCTCTAGTGTGTTAATAAAGTACTATAAATAACAAGTAAAAACCAAACTTTTATCAATATAGCATGACATGTAGAGATAGACTTACATACATTCGTGCATGCATACCTGCATCTATAAACATACTTCAAAAACAGTATGCCCCTTTTAGGGCCGTTGGTTTGATAAAAAATAATATCATTTATGATCAGGAAATGGTGAGATTGTGAGTAATTGGGTTTGTAAAGAGCTCAAATTAAGTGCCTGCCTGCGTGATAAGCTGGGAATGTAAAGAATGGGGTCGGTGAAAAGTTGAGACTGTGATGAATTGGGACAGTTGATAATTTGGAATGTAAAGAACTAGGATTGTGAATAAAAGGGTTTTCAAAAAGTTGGCGTTGTGAAGAATTGGGACTGTGAAGAACTGGGATCGTGAAGAACTGGTTCTATGAAAATTTGGGTTTGTGAAGTACTGTGCCTAAATGTTGATACTGTGTGGTTATTATCATGCTTGTCATTTGATGATCACTTCGAAGTTTATTATGATCTCTCGGTACACAATCTTCTATTGTAAAACCATGTCTTGTAAGGCTGCGTTTCCAAGCGGTGTTGCGAGGAAAAATCCACCAATAGGATGTTTTGTTTTACTAGCCTCAAAATCAAAATCAAAAATCAAAATTTCTTTATTTGCTTAAAAAGTGGTTCAAGGGATGGTAGTTACATTATCATAAACGCGCACATTTCACCAGCAGCTGGCATGCAAAATATAAACAAGGTAATTACAAGTGTAACAGTGTCAACACCATTATTTTAAACAGTTCAATGTTTCAATAGGTACTTTCAATTAACTAAAATACAAGAAACACAGAGGGAGCTACTCCGCATGATCAAATGGATCAATATAATATAAAATTACGCTTACAAATAATATAAAATGTCAGGAGTCAGGACTACATTCTACCAATATCTAATCGAAATTCCCAGGCCAATACTTAATAATGTCAGATAGTAAAAATAAGATGTCTCGAGAACTATCTCGAAATCAAAATTTATTAGAGCTATTTAAATCTAATAATCAGTCAGTCTACAAAATAATTGAAGTATTCGTCAATACAATAAAAACATTGTTCTATTAACCATTTTTTAAGTTTGATTCTAAACATATTAATTGGCAATTCTTTTATGTCTTCGTGCAAGCGATTATAAATGCTGATTGACATGCAATACGTACTTTTCCCATATAGTTTCGTTTTTTAGCAGGAATAACGAGACGATTTGGGTATCTGGTATTAAACTTACATATGTCCTTATTTCTTTTATATAGCTCTGGATGCAATTTAACTAATAGACACACCTCGTATACATACATGCAGGGCACGGTTAAAAGCTTCAGCTGCTTAAATAAGGGTCTACATGATGTCAAAACATCTACGTTACATAAAGCTCGGATGCACTGTTTTTGTGCTATTAGGGCTCGCTTTGCGTGACAAGAATTGCCCCAAAGAATAATACCGTATCTCAGTAGGGAGTAGACATATCCATGATAGGCCTGTAGAGCTGACTCTTTGGTGCTAATCTTTGTAAGTCTCCACAATGCGTAGGCAAAGGAATTTACTTTGCTGCATAGTTGATTAACGTGCTCACTCCAAGTAAACTTTTCAAATTCAAATTCAAATTCAAATATTTATTTGTCCAACATAGGTAAGTTAAGATGTTACATTGATTGTATGTATCACTATGAGGTGCCTTGGGGCGTACAAATTCACATGGGTTTACATGCAGCATGCCTAGAATTTTATCTATACATTAATTAATTTCGTATAATCAGATTGAATACTTAATTATGATCAAATTATAACAAGTTTGCATGCAGCATGCTCATCCTACTCATTAATTATGTATTAAAATTAAATGATTCGTCGGTACCTATATAACAATAGTATCATTTAAAAATTCTGACACAGAATAATAGGCTTTTTCGACCAGAAACGATTTAAACATTGTCTTAAAACTTACTCGCACTTCATTTCCGTTACTTTCAACAATATCCTGCGGTAGTTTGTTGTATATTTTGCGCGCCATTCCAAGTATGCTTTTTTGTAACAATGCTGTATTACTTGGCAATGACTTTAATTTGTTTTTAAGGCGGACACTTCTAAATTTATTGAAAAGGTGTTGATTAGAATTTACAAACATTATCATTTCGTATATGTACAAGCAAGGCAGTGTAAGTATTTTCAATCTGATAAAATGGGGCTTGCATGAGTCATTTTGCTTAATACCAGTAATCGACCTTATGCACTTTTTTTGGGCTTTAAATGAATTTTCTTTATTAGTGGAGTTACCCCAGAAGAGGATACCATACCTTAAAGTGGATGTTACATACGCATGATAGGCTGTTAGGACAGTTGACTGATCAGCAACTTTTTTTAAATTAAATAGTGCGTATGAAAATTTACTTAATTTCTTACATATAATGTCAATTTGGTTTTTCCATGTCAACTTATTATCTACGTTAAGCCCTAAAAATTTCGTTACATCCGTTTCATTTACTTTGTGTCCCTGATAAGCTATATTTAATTTAGTTGATTTGATTCTTTGCTTGAATGTCATAACATTTGTCTTACTAAGATTTATTTTCAAATTATTATTACATAGCCATTCTATTATTGTTTCTAACGTCTTGTTAATATCGGACTCGTATGTTTCTATTTTGTGTCCGGAAAATATCACGGTGCTATCATCAGCAAAGAGAACCATTGGATGATTAGTGACTAGTGGCAGATCGTTAATATATATCAAGAACAGCAAAGGGCCCAATACACTTCCTTGAGGTACACCATAACGAACCTCTCTAAAATCTGATGAATAAATTTCTTCAGTTTTTGTTTTTGGGGACAACCTTTTTATTTGTGTTACTTGCTTACGATTGCTCATGTACGAATTTAGTAGACTGAGAACATTACCGCGAATTCCGTATGTAAAAAGTTTATCGAGAAGAATTCTATGATCTACACAATCAAATGCTTTCGACATATCCATGTAAAGTGCGCATACGGGAGTTTTTTTATCCATATTTGTAATTACGTTTTGAAGTAAGTCAAAAATAGCCATGTTTATTGACTTCTTCTTACGAAATCCTTTTTGTTCCTTGGCAAATAGGTTATGGTAATCAAAGAAGTTATATACTTATCATATTTGTTATATAACTTATCATCTAAGTATATACCTAAGAATTTTGTCTGACAGGATTCGGTCACAGCCTGATCAGAACAGGTTACGACAAGAGGCTGTTTGTTAGCATTCCTATTCACAAACTGTATAAATGTTGTCTTATTTATATTAATATTTAAATTATTGTTATGTAACCAATTAATAATATTGCCTATCATACCATTAATGTCGTTGTTATAAGTTTTAGCGTCCGAACACGGTATGACAACAGATAGGTCATCCGCAAAAAGAGTGCAGTCAAATTTTGTTATGCTAGGTAAGTCGTTAATGTAGAGTAAAAATAAAAGGGGACCCAGGATACTCCCCTGTGGCACTCCAACCTTATTGAGTTTGGTCACAGATTTATGAGCCGACATCGTGTTGGCAGAGTCAATTTGGGTAATTTCCACAAACTGGGTTCTTCCATTCAAATAATCCTTAAGCCACTCATTGACTACTCCTCTTATACCGTACATCTCACATTTGGCTAGGAGTGTTTCATGGCAAACAAAATCAAAGGCTCGACTCATGTCGATAAATATTGCTGACACTGGCAAGCTCCTGTTCATGTGTCCTAAAATTTTATTTGATAAATTTAAAGCAGCTAATGATGTTGATTTATTTTTTTGAAAACCAAACTGTTCAGGCTTGATTATCCTAAATCTATCAAGAAATGACATCAGACGTTGATGGAACGCCTTCTCAAATACCTTGGAGATAACCGGAATGAGGGATATTGGTCTATAATTATCAACACAATCTTTATTTCCTTTTTTGTACAGTGGTTTAACTACGGAAACTTTTAAAGGTTCTGGAAAGACACCGCTGGTAAAAGACATATTAACCAGGTAGGTCAAGACCGCAGCAATTTCATATTTACACTCCTTCATTATTTTGGTTTGCACCTCGTCATAACCAGTCGAGTTTGTCGAATTAAGGGTATTGATTATTTTAGATATTTCGTTTCCATCTGTCGGAAATAAGTACAGATTGGCTGTATTTGTTTTAACTAATGAAATGTCAGGCTTACGTTTATTAAAAGAATTTGAATTTGTCAAGTTTATATAAAAGTCATTAAAAGTATTTGCAATGTCAGAAGGATTCAATATTAGGTCGTCATCTATAATCAATTTATCTATATTTGCATTAAGAGAGTTACTTTTAGTTACCTTTTTGATTATGTCCCATGTTGCCTTACATACATTTTTGGAACGGGTTAAATGTTTAACGTTTGCAAGTTTATGGGCTTGGTTGATACAACGCTTGAGAATCCTCTCTATCCTATTGGTGGATTTTTCCTCGCAACACCGCTTCGCTCCCTCGCACAGCTCTGGTGGAAACGCAGCCTTAAAGTATGGGGAGTTATCATAGCACTAAACGCTAAACCACGTGACGATGGTTATACTACTATGATTTGATGAATTTGATTGTTCAGTAAAAGGTTTTTTTTTATGGCATAGAGATGACAAACGAGCACACAGGCCACCTGATGGTAAGTGGAAACTGTGACCCATAGACATTCGCATTCACAAGACTGCAGAGCAACCCTAAGACTGCAAATACGTTGCCAACCCTGAGGACTAAGATGGAATGCCTCTATGCTAGTCATTTCACCGGCTGTCTTATCCACAAACCGGAACACAACAATGCGAACACTGCTGTTAGGCGGTAAGTTAATGGATAAGACGGTGGTAGCGATCCGGACGGACCCTGCACAAGGTCCTACCACCCCTACCCATAAACAGGTGACTTCCAGGACCATATTTTTGGCCAACTGTACAAAGATTGGAGTCTATTCTTACTTTAAATACAATACAATACGAATACTCTTTATTGTTCACCAAAAAAAAACTCAGAACTGTACATTTAAATTATAGGTACCTATACAAGCGGTCTTACCGCTAAATAGCGATCTCTTTCAGACAACCTTGGACAGAGAAATAGCCATAGATACAGATACAAGCCAGGCGGGGCAAACGAATTGCTTTAGAATTCAAACTAAAGAAGCAAAACTACAAGAAATAGTTAAAGTATAACTATTTTAAACAAATTGACAGTTACCTACCTGTTTAAGGTGGGTTTTGGAAGTGAAGTATGAGACATTTTAAATACCTAGAGCTCATTTAAATTTATTTTTATACAATAGTTTACTTACTTAATAAGATGTTTTTTCAAACCAAAGGTTAATTATCCTTAAAATTTGATTTAACATCAGTTTTAAAACCCATTTCGAGACCTTGAATGAAATCATGGACACCCTACAAAATCAGGGAGACTTCATGAAGGGGAGAAGTGGGGACCGGGCGCGCTTGCGCACTTCGCCTCTGAGCCTACCCCATCCAAAACGGCTTAAGTATTACCACAAAACCTATACACATAGGACGTTTTAACTTCAATAGGCTGCGTGTCAGACCGAGCAAATACAACGTTATTAGAATGTATCCACATACTCCGCGACAGGTGGATGTCAGGGGCGCGATCCTTATCAGTAGAGATGTAGGGGTTATTTTAGAACGCATGAAAGCTTGGTCAGTCTTAGGCGATTTGATTGATTGGTGATTTTCGCGGTAATGCGACTTTGCACGTTCGCTGCCCAGGACTACATCCTGGCTCTAATTTGTATGGGATACGCAGAGCGTGGCACTGTACGTTTGGATGCGGACGTTTGACTTGCCAGCCAATGAGCGACTCCACAACTTGTACCAATTTGTATCAAAAGAATCTTGATATCTTGAAGTATCGATTGGAAGCGATAAATAAACATCCTGTAGAGCTCGAGGGTGTTCTTTTTAAGTGACAGTTTTTTGTAAAGGAATATTATTGTTGTCTTTTAGTAGAAATCGGTATGGCAATGTGATGTCGTCCAATCGTTTAAGAATTGCATTACGAGTAGTATGCAAGGTGTCGGGTGTTTTTATTTCATGTCAACTTTTGTTCTCTATAGTACTAGATGAAAAACAAACATGAGGTTCACTTAGTATGGACAAAAGTTGTGTGATTACACAAAAAGTTGACATAAAAAAGCTAGCAAGTAGCTTTAAAAACATTCTAAGTTCATAATGGTTATATCCATGTAAAAAACCACTAAAAAATATTGAAATATTACATCAACATGATGAGTTAATTGTAACATGGACATAAGGAAACAATACAAAAAATCTGACTTAAATTATCAATATCTCCGAAAGTACTAAATCGCTAAACATACATGGGGGTTAATATAATTTAAGAATAATTATAAAAAATGGATACATACTGCAATCGAGCCTGTCATACTTTTTCTTTTATTTGCCTCATTAGTTTTGACTTAATTAATGGTATAACTTTTACACGGAATTCAGGTCTAACACAAAACGGTGACTTGTTTGAGGATTATCCGACAGGTACCTTTACCCGACCAGGGTCAAAAATAGTTAAAATACAGGGTGTTATAAACACCGTTTGGTTTTATCACGTAGGTACAAAAAGACTAATGTAACCTGTACCGCATTAGTCCATTCTTAATTTTCAATGTAGGTACATTTAAAAATATTGCTAACTTTATTGAGCTAAAAAAATAAATTATACAGAAAGATAGGTAACAATATCTATCCTTAATGTGGCGAACAAGAGAACCCAGCAGGGTATTAAGATATTACTGCTACGTCAATATTATTGTAAGCCAAACCCCTTAGCGTTATAATAAGTTAACCACTTTCGTACTTTGTCGCTTTAACGTCATACTTGAACAGCCATTATGATTTCTCAACCGCGTGAAAACGATAAGGTACCAAAGTGATCACTTACTTATGTTAGAAACAAACGGCGGTCTTCAAGCCCAATTACTGGGAGTTAGAATAGCGACATTAATAACACTTAGAAGGCGAAAGGGTTCGCGTGTTGGACCTGTGTAATATACAGGGTGAATCATTTTAAGTTAGCGCTGGGGTGTTTTTCTCTCAAAAACAACGGACGGTCGGACGAACGAGTGAAATCGCAGCGGCGAGTTTGAGTAGTCCCTTCAGAAAGTCCCTTCCAAAGATACACTCCTTACTAAAAAAACTCATGGGGTAAGATGAAATGGTGACGGGGTAAGATGGATATAAGTAGTTTTTAACCTTTTGGCGAGGTAGGTCATCTTCGTTTTAGTCAATTTCGAAGGAAGTCATGTTCTAGGTTAGTTATCTTCTCAGAAGGTCATGTTCGTTTCGAGACAATTTCGAATGACGTCATGTTCTGGGTTAGTCATCTTCTCAGCAGGTCATCTTCGTTTCGAGACAATTTCAAGGGACGTCATATTCTGAGTTAGTCATCTTCTTAAATGGTCATCTTCGTTTTAGGTCAATTTAGAGGAAAGTCATGTTCTGGGTTAGTCATCGTTGTTTTGAGTCAATTTCAAGGGACGTCATGTTCTGGGTTAGTTATCTTCTCAGAAGGTCATGTTCGTTTCGAGACAATTTCGAATGACGTCATGTTCTGGGTTAGTCATCTTCGTTTCGAGACAATTTCGAATGACGTCTTGTTCTGGGTTAGTCATCTTCGTTATTAGTCAATTTCGAGGAACGTCATTTCTGAGTTAGTCGTCTTCTCAGTATGTTATCTTCGTTTCAAGTTAATCCGAATCCAATATTCATTCATTTTGGGAACCAAGATAGCAACCGTCAATGGCGTCATATTACGGAGGCTGTAATGGGAGTAGACGTCTCTCTCTCTCAACTGATGATGAAGATATATATAAAAAAAGATTGTCTGTTGAGTTTTTGGCCTACTTACTGAATAAACATCTTTAATGGCAATATGTGTTTGTTAGGTCCCTCAAAATCCCCCAAAATAGACTGAACAGAGAAGATGACTAAGTCAGAAAATGACGTCCCCCGAAATAGACCCACTAAGAAGATGACTAAGTCAGAAAATGACGTCCCTTGAAATAGACTCACTAAGAAGATGACTAAGTCATAAAAAGACGTCCTTCGAAGAAGACCTACTGAGAAGATGACTAAGTCAGAAAATGACGTCCCCTGAAATAGACCCACTAAGAAGATGACTAAGTCATAAAAAGACGTCCTTCGAGGAAGACCTACTGAGAAGATGACTAAGTCAGAAAATGACGTCCCTCGAAAAAGACCTACTTAGGAAATGACTAAGTCAGAAAATGACGTCCTTCGAAGAAGACCTACTTAGGAAATGACTAAGTCAGAAAATGACGTCCTTCGAAGAAGACCTACTTAAGAAATGAGTAAGTCAGAAAATGGCGGCCCCCGAAATAGACCTACGTACGAAATGACTAAGTCAGAAAATGGTATCCCTCGAATTAGACCTACTAAGAAGATGACTTAATCCAGAAAATGACGTCCCTCGAAATTGTCTCGAAACGAAGATGACCTGCTGAGAAGATGACTAACCTAGAACATGACTTCCTTCGAAATTGACTTAAAACGAAGACCTCCTACCTCGCCAAAAGGGTTTTTCCTTTCCTTCCTTAAAATTATTAATTTTAAGATAGATGTGGTTGTGTGTAGTGGTGAACCCAATTCAACGAGACCTGAAAAGTCTTTTGAAAGCGTACATTGAATGACCTATTGTTTTTATCTTGATATCGTTGTAATGTAATATTATTATAATCATTTTATTGAACATGTTTGCAAATTGTAAATTAACATAAGAACTGAACTAGATATCGGGGACATCTTTAAATTGAGATAAATTTTATCCGATTTTATATTTTTCGAATTACGTTCGAGTAACGAACGAGAGTTTTCTAAGAGTACGAATATTGTAATATTCTTAGAAATATCTCGTTATATATCATAGAATATAGCAACACATTACTCTCCATTCAGTAAAAGCCGTCGAGTAGAAATAATCGCGTCCCGAACACGGTAGCCGGCCGGGCGCGCGCCCGCCGGTGCGTGAACCGCGTACAGGCAGCCTTATATTACCTACATTTATAGTGACACGCTGGGATTCCAATAAACCCCCCTTGCGGGTGGTAGGACCTTGTGCAGGGTCCGTCCGGATCGCTACCACCATCTTATCCATTAACCTACCGCCAAACAGCAGTGTTCGCATTGTTGTGTTCCGGTTTGGGGATAAGACAGCCGGTGAAATGACCAGCATAGAGGCATTCCATCTTAGTCCTCAGGGTTGGCAACGCATTTGCAGTCTTAGGATTGCATTGCAGTCTTGTGAATGCGAATGTCTATGGGTCACAGTTTCCACTTACCATCAGGTGGCCTGTGTGCTCGTTTGTCTTCTCTATGCCATAAAAAAAAGAACAGGCACTTTAATTTTTTTTAAGTACTATAAATATACATATACCGTAATCTCGGATTACTATGTATGACCCTAGGGGGTAACAATTGCCCACTCATACAATCTTAAAAAAAATATTATTCTATTAAATGTTACATCAGGCCTAAGCTACTTGTGTAATTCTAAAATTCTTGAACCAATTTAAGATGATTACACTAGAATGGGAAAGGGAATAAAGGCTGTGTAGTAACCTACTGTTAGGCGATGGGCTTGCAACCTGTCACTAATACACTAGTAAACATCTTAGCCTAATTGTGCAAAACGTGGTTACAGAATTATTAACAAGTTTTTAGAGTTGTTAGTAATTCTGTAGCTCTGCCTACCCCACTCTGGGAATAAAGGCGTGAGCTTATGTATGTATGTATGTACACTAGAATGGTTATAGTTTTAGGGGTGGGTTATGTTACCCTAGGACTAAAGTAACCCGAGGTTACGATGCTATGAAATAAAGAAAGTATTGTTTACGAAGAAAAATAATGATGTTTCATACAATCCCTATGAAGTATACTTTACGATCCATTCTCAGACCTACTGTGTGTATATTACACACAAAATTTCATAGAAATCGGTCAAGCCGTTACGAAGGAGTTTTGTTACAAAGACTGTGACACGAGAATATTGTATATCTGAAAGAAATATATATTGTATTGTATTGTATCTCTAATCTATCTAATACTTATTATGAGCACCATATATATTCAACAAGAGCTACTCCTATATTTAACTTGAAAATATAGCTAAGATTCTGATGAAAAAAACCCTTAATCGTTTAGCCCACTGCCCAGCCTAACTGGACATGTCTGTATTGTAAGTGCCCATAAAGGTACGGACCATGTTATAATGCCGTAGAAATTAGGCGTCATACATACATACATACATACATAAACTCACGCCTTTGTTCCCAGAGTGGGGTAGGCAGAGCTACAGAATTTCCAACAACTATAAAAACTTTTTGATAATTCTGTAACCACACTTTGCACACATAGGCGAAGATGTTTACCAGTGTATTAGTGACAGGTTGCAAGCCCATCGCCTAACAGTACTACACGCCTTTATTACCTTAGTCGGCTTTTACGACATCCACGGGAAGATACGGAGTGGCACTATTCTAATCCGGCTACCACACGTCATAGGCGTCATATAAGTGATAAAGAGAAACTCCTCTCAACTCATGTGACAAACTTAGTAATACCAGTGGACAAATGCTTGAACTAGCATTTTATTTAATAAACCCACACAGTTTCCTTAACACAGGCGTCACGTGCAACTGAACGAATAACTTTGCCTGACACAGCCTTGAAGGAAAGTTAGGTGGTTTCATTAAAGTGTCATTAGTTGTGTCCCGTGAGCCTGACCGCCACAATACCAAAGAAGACGAATGTACAATAATAGTATGAGCATTTTAATTCTAATAGTTTTGACAATAGAGTTTAGAATTCTTCAACTACTACATTGCAGTTAGCCGCCTTCTTAAGTCAGACCCGTAATTTATGACAATAGACGTGTTATAACTCGCTTGAGGTTTACGGTGTTGCTTTGAAGTGGTAGCCAACACAATGATTTATATATTACCTACTAGCAACCCGCCCTCGCTTCGCTTCGGTTAATGTGAGTTTTCTATAACACCCGTACATAAAACAGAATTTATTATACATATAAACCTTCCTCTAGAAACACTCTATCTACTAAAAAAAACCGCATCAAAATCCATTGCGCAGCTTTGGCGCTACATAGGGACAGACAGACAGCGAGAACCGACTTAGTTTTATACTATGTAGTGATAGTGAAGAGAAGACCTTATGTTTCACCCCCATTACAATTATTTGCCCAAAGGTTATGTAAAGAATGCCTTACAACAATAAGTTGACCGTTATACTTAGTGTATTTTTTTAAAAGCTTTTAACTTGCAATGTATGTATGTATGTATGTAAGGGTCAAATCTTGCAAGCTAAATTTGACACACATCAGGGTTACCGATGAAGCTGAAAATTTGTATACGGCATTAGTTCTGATAACAATACAATAATGTAATGCCATCGCGCTGGTCTGATGATGGTGAGTCAGGGTGGCCATAGGAACTCCAAAATTACACATGATAAACCCGTCGTATTAGGGCTTGTTAGAATGAAAATGAAAAATGAAAATGAAAATGTTTATTCAGAAAAAACTTAACTTAAGGAATAACAACGGTTTTGGGTCCTGCGCTAGGATTCCCTGTGTTGCAGGGCCCAATTTTAATCAGTTTCAACAGGCATAGTTCCTTTGCGGATATTGCAGATCAATTCCTATATGACTTGATAATTAATACTATCTTAACTTAATGAATATTAAGTACACTGAACTACTTACTCACACTAAAATTAGTGGCCATGTTATTATTAACATACACACGCTGTATAAATTTATAATATAAAATATATAAGGATGAAGATACAACATAATAGGCTACTTAATAATAATAATAAAAATAATATAGAGATGTACAGTACAAGATGACGTACACCCGTCCGTGTAGTTAAATACATAAGTGTAATTGAGACGTTTGCAGGTACGCATATTTCATGACAATCGTCTTGACATGAATATACATATCAGTCACGCTAATAAAGTGGTAAAATAAAATCTTTAAGAAAAACCCCAACACGTATTTAATGTGGGGATGTATTTTTTTCTCATCTACCCCATAGTGTTGGGTGTCGTGGAATAGGTATTTCAAAAATATTGCGGGTAGGTGAAAACAGCTTTTCGATTAAGGGATCCATTTATGAAATATTACGAATTAAAGCGCAAATTTTTGTTAGAGGTTTTTTCAGAATGGGCAAATTTGCGCTTTCGTTGTTTATTGAAAAATTGGCAATTTTGGTCATGGTAATACGATATTTTTAGCTACCTATTTTTTTTTCTCTAAAAATAATCACGCTGTATACCTAAAAACCTGAAACCCTGAAGACTAACCCTTACGGAACTCTGGCAAAATGAAGGAGAAATATCACAGATAGTATTGCCAAGTCTATTGTTTTCAAGTATAATGGGGTTGCACAATTGTTACGTTTTTTCCTCTATAACAGTGCCGTTTTGTTATGAGTATGAAACTAAAGGACGCAGACAATACAGTCGGTGAAGTGATTTTTAATTAAGAACTGAGCTCAATGGCAAAGAAATAGGTCATGCTGTTAATTAAATAATCTTTATCTACATCCCTATCAGATGTAATATAATATGTTCAGAAACGAAGCCTAAGAAATCTGTATCTGTGGTTGTATTTTAATGTTTCATTAAAGTATTGCATGTTATTAAAGAATCGGTTATCGATTTGGTTGCCTCTTAATGTTCACATTAAAATATCGATGACCGATACTTTAATAATATGCAGCATTGTGACCGATACTTTAATATTGACATTAAGATACAGGTAGGTACATTAAGATGCAGTGCGACCACATATACGGGTTTGTCACATATTGTAGTAAACTTATGATATGCGATAAAGTTTGGTCAATGTTGTGTAACATTTAAATACTGTAAAAAAAGACACGATATTTGTAACATACATACTTACATACCCTCATGCCTTCATCCCAGAGAGGGGAGAGCTACAGAATTACCTACAACTCTAAAACTTGTTGCTAATTCTGTAACCATATTTTACACAATTAGGCTAAGATATTTACCAGCGTATTAGTGACAGGTTGCAAGCCCAAGAATCGGTTATCGATTTGGTTGCCTCTTAATGTTCACATTAAAATATCGATGATCAATACTGAAAGATAATATTTGTCAAGATCGTAGAAAGTGGAAAGAAGTGGTCTCTGCCTACCCCTCTGGGAAACAGGCGTGATTTAATGTATGTATGTAATGTATGTATGTATGCAAGCCCATCGTCTAACAATACTACATACCTTTACTCCCTTAGTCGCCTCTTACGACTTCCACGGGAAGACATCGAGTGGTACGTGGTGGTACCTACTTCTAAGCCGGCAACCACACAGCTCAACTACCTAATATCTAGAACTATTAACGATAGAAAAATTAAAGCATTTAAGTGTTAAAGGCACTGTAAGAGGGGTACTACACAATCTTTGCCTGTACGTTGCGTTGTAGTCGCTGCGTTGTTTTGCATATAATTAGAGTGACATGCCACACGATGCGTTAAAACACTTGGGTCGCTCTTGTGAAAAAAAAGTGGAAAGGAAACGAGATACTGAAAGATAATATTTAGATAACGTATCCTTATTTCATATTAGTTCGACCCACTGGCCAGTTAAATCAGATTGTATATCGATCTTCTTCCGGCTCAAGTGTCACCGGAGGCATCCTATTATACGGATATTATTTACGGTACAGTAGTAGTTATGTAACTGGTACATAATGAAGCTTGTTAAGGTACGGGTGCCGAGGATAGAGCGCGAGCTTGCGAGCGACCTAATTACAGACACGAGTACCTTAAGATATATATATTATATTATACAGTTACCGTTCTGCCGTGCAAAATTAAAAAGCAGTAAGTGTAAAAAGCTACCACCATATCTTGGACTCCAACTTCTAACACCTCCACAAATTTGGAGACCATGATATGGTGGTCTTAGTGTTCACTTACTGGAGTTTAAATTTTGTTCGGCAGCGTTGTGTACTTAAGATGATAATGACAAAAATAAACAATCGCCAACTTTTCTCGTATTCCTACTTTCCTCGATTTTTCTGCGAATAAATTTGTCAGCGAAGTCATTTTCATTATTTCGATTGGCGTTAATAGTGTGTAAATATTGCTAACTGTTTACAAAGAGGTAAATAGTCTCAAAATAATTCTCAAAATTAATTATGTTTTTAATATACGCAATTTTAGTCCGTATTAAAATATGATTAACGTTCTATTATACGAATTAGGATTTCAAGTGTTCACTAAACGCCAAGACTGATATGCGGAATGACCGTAACCTTGGTAATAACAGTTCTATAATCATTATTATATCATTGTTATTACCAGGGTATGGAACCGTCCGACTCGCACTTGACCAATTTTACTAGGATTCGTTGGAATAAATGCGACATGGAAACGCTCCAATAGCTTTTATTTATTGTTCATCACACTTGCACGTAAACAGTATCTAAACATACAGGTTAACTTGGCCGTAATGCCCCATATAAAACCCTGGAGCTTTCTTTTTGTCATGAAACCCAAGGTCGGTAAGTTTTCTTTTTTTAATGCACACAGGTCATGCAAGTTCAAGCAAAGAGTTTACACGCAAATGAAAAATTGTCAAGATCGTAGCAAGTGGAAAGAAGTTGTCTCTGCCTACCCCTCTGGGAAACCGGCGTGATTTAATGTATGTATGTACGTATGAAAAATTGTCTAAGAATGTCATTTAAACAGGATTTTCATTGCAATCTCGCTACATGTTCAAATTCAAATTCAAATTCAAATCATTTATTCTGTAAGTAGGCCCTGTAGGCACTTTTACAAGTCTGAGTCTACCAGCGCTTCCAAAGAGACCACTGTTGAGAAGAAGCGCCGCAAGAAACTCAACAGTAAGCTATTTTTTTTAAATAAATCGATGTTACTTAAATACTCAACTAATGTTCTTAATAATCGATTTAAATAGTTTTTTGTATCAAAACGTCGATATTTTTTTACACTCCGTCATGGCTGTATACCTACGTAAGTACTCGTATTTGCCTTTAACGTTTTTGAACGAAACATTTGTATAATCCCTTTTGTGGGCCAAAAGCCCGCCATCCGCTTCAAAAAAAGTTCACGTATTTCGCAATGACAGTTGTGCTGACTAGTGTATTAAAGCTATAATTCATAAATTCATAATTATTTACTCGCAAATGTGATGAAAAACATTGTATATTTCACGGGCGGTTACTTACTTACCGCCCTTAATACACAATGTACTATTTCTACTCGCGAAGTTACTTTAAACCTCAAATTGTGATATCGGTAATGGTATCAGAACCACCTATAGCGTAACCAAAGCGTGAAAACAATTCTATAATGAGCGTTACCGAGAAATAAAGCTATTGGTGTGTTTCCATGTCGCATTTACAACGAATCCTAGAAGAAAAAAAAACCGGTCAAGCTCTGTGGTTCTCGCCAACAACGTTGTGGAAAGAGAATCGCTGGGTTTTAGTGGGTATTCCTTCCGCTATGGGTTGGTTAGTCCTACATAACAAGGTTACTGAGGGTTCCGTACCGCCGCACAGTAGGTATTATATTCCGATTTGAATTCGATTTCGAATCAAATCAGCGCGACCTCACGCTTGACCATTTTTTTGTATTTTCTGTTTTTCTTCAGGATTCGTACTATAGTCAAACGTAAATTGATTGGTTTTTACGATACAACTAAAATATAAACCTACGTTGAAAAAAATATTCATGGGAACTGCTTTATTATTTCACTTTCTTTAAAAATGTTATTAGATCCGCCGTAATAAAGTGTAATAAGATATTTTGAAAAAAAGCCGGTATCGATTTTTTTGTATTTGCTGTTTTTCTTCAGGATTCGTAATAGTCATACGTAAATTCATGGTTTTTACGATACAACTAAAATACAACGTTGAAAAAATGATTCATGGGGACTCCTTTATTATTTCACTTTCTTTAAAAATGTTATTAGATCCGCCGTAATAAAGCGTAATAACATATTTTGAAAACAATCCGGTATCTATTACGGTTCAAATCATACAGCTCTTTAAAGTAACGACGGACGGACGGATGGAATTATCTGTACCTACTCCTCCCGCAAACGGTCTCTCTTAATTAATAATAATAACAAATTCTAAAATGTCAGCATACATTTTGCCACAAGTTTCTAGAACAAGTACGCAGTAGTATTTCCCCAGTCTCCACCCCGTAATGTAACGCAGGGGTTAATGAAAACAATATGCACCCCCCTTAACCCCTGACCCTTCTTAACGCCTGATTGGTTATGTGGAGCAAATTCACTAACGCCTTTAGTCAGGCGCTTTCAAATTAATTCAGATTGAAGAGCTTGGGTACTTTGTAAAAATGTGGCGTAATTTATTTTTAACAGACTTCAAAAAAAGGATGAGGAGGATTCTATGTTCCACTGTATGGTTTTTTTTACGTGTTTTTTTTTTTTTTTTTTCTATATACAGAATTAAGAAATATTTATTCAACGCACACAAAATTCAAGTAAGGATAATTAAACAGAAAACAAACAAACGAAATAACTTACAAAATCACTTAAAACTACACTAATCTAACAAACCGCTACCAGTGGGCATTGTTCCTAAAATGCTGGCAGCATTGCCACGTTGAATGGCAATGCTTAATCTTTGTGCCAAGTACAGGCCAGCATTTTTGTCACGTGATGCGTCGATCAGGCGCTTTGACAAATCTTTAAAAATACGGTGTGCTCCTGGTCCCCACGGTCCTAAAGTTTCGACCCCAAAAGGCTCAAATATGTAACTTCTATCAAGTTGACTGTATTTGCGCCTTTTGAGAGTCTCCGCTGATTCCGCTGCGAAACCAGCCCTATTACTTGTTCCGGGAAGATGTGACGGCGCAAGGGTATCCACGCAAGTGGCATCCCAAACCAACGGCCGGCCCAACTTCCACGGAACAAGAGTCATCCCATCAGGTCTTTTACCATCATCGCGCATGAGACCATTTGGTTCCAAAATAGCCGCGCAATTGGCGGTGGTAAAAGCCCGACGGAGGACATCATTAATGCTGGAGTGACGGGAAAATCTACCAGCACATCGCGTACAGCATAGACCGTGGTGACCAAGCCGATCGACGCTAGCGCCACACTGGCAGCGGTGAGGAGCACAACATTGTGCACCCAAGCGGAGTGAGGTTGCAACTCTAAATGTTGATGAATCTAACAAAGTTCCTGTGTTCGGCGATGGAAGCGTCTGTAGCCACAAACCCGATTCCCACACTCCGACCGCTAGGAGACGGGCACGATCTGCGGAGCTGTTGCACGTTTGTAAAAGTTGATTCCGTACTTGCTCGCAGATCGGTCCGTCCCACAGCCTCTGAGAAGAAAGAGTTTTTGGGAGCTCAGAGTTTGGACAAGCCAAAACCCACGTGTCTTGGGCCTCGTTAAAATGTGGTATGAAATAATTTGAAAAAGATTTTGAAAGAATTTTTGCAATTAAATTTTGAGTACTATGTACTGAGGACAGAAACGCGGGCAAAGCGATTCCAGAAACCGACCTGATGCCTAATCCACCGGATCGCACAGGAAGTGAGGCCTGTAACCACTCTCGTTCATCTAAATTTATGTTTAAAATCGAAGCCAAAGTATTTTTTATGATGCTGTCAATTCTGTGTAATATATCTGTATGCTTCCAGAGTTGACAACAGCGAGTATAATATGTAAATTTAGGAACAAAAAGACAAAAACGAATAATTGTAAAAGCCATGTGTGTGTTAATTTTCGATAAGCGGCCTGAACATTGCAAAAAATTTTGAATTTTCTCTTCGAAAAAAGGAGGTATAGATTCATCAAGAATAGGAGAGCCCAGTAAACGAAGTGAAGATCTGTTTACATTTTTAATATCGGGGGTCAAACAATTAAATTTTTGTATTACAGTTTCTTTGGCCACAAAATCATCCGAAATAAATAGTTCACACTTTGTAAAATTTAGTTCCAGACCAATTACACGAAACTCGGCTATTAAAAGTGCGAGATCGTTAAAAACTGTATTAACATCTCCACCTAAAGTCCCATCATCCAAGTACCACACGTTGAACTTTGATTGCAGGCGTTGGATAATGGGGTGTATGGCGAGACTAAAAACAGCCGGTCCGAGAGGATCCCCTTTTACGTGTGTTAATCGATTTCTCCGTCAATAATAGTAGAATATACTTTCGAGTTTGTCCCATTGTCACCAAATCTGAATCCGATGAAGGGATCCGAAGAATTGAGAGAACTCCTCAAAGTTTATAGGTACATTTAGTATTTTTTAACAAGTCCAGCATTTGCATTCAAAAAGTATCATTTGGCGAAGTGGAACTGATGATGAAGACCACAGGTGGCCAACTGAACTCCTCAACGGTACCTATTTCACGGCTGGCGATAAGATGTCTCGATTAAGATAGTTGAGCAGTTGCTCAAGTTATAGTTATAACGACGAACATTTATAGTTTAAATATGACTATGACTTTCCCGCGGCGTTACTTGCGGCGAGCTTTACGTCAACTACCTCTCTTTACTGGCTTAATTACACGTAGAATAGAAAGATCATGTCTTTAGGTACCTATTACAACCAGAGACCGGCCCACTATCCCATTCAAGGGGTTTCAAACGGGTTTCTATAAGGATTTATTAAGAAAAGCCGTATCGCTTACAAACCGTTCGATTTGCTTTTTAAAGTGCTATTTATAAGGTTACCTCTTACCAAATCCGTTTCGTGTACGTCTTGCTCGGTTTTGCTTTTGTAGCGCTATATTTTGAGTGATACCAATAGCAATATCCCTTTAACTTAAAAAAGCCGTTCGATTGGCTTTTTAAGCGCTATTTATAAGGGTTACCATTATAAAAAGCCGTTCTATTGGCTTTTTAAGCACTATTTTTAAGGGTTACCCTTATAATTGGTTATGCAATAAGAGGGATCAATTTACTGCTGCTCTTTAGGTTTCCCTTATGTGATGGCTAGTTTAACAAACAACTAAGTCGTATATTTCTTCCAAAGGGGTTATTCTTTTAGTCGGTTGTACTTCGAGAGGTAAGTCTTTTAAAGGCTTTTAACGGGGAATGGGTGGTCGGGTCCCTCACAACAGATACCTAAGTTTTTTTTTAATCTGGCACAGAGGTACTTAGGTACCGTAAAATGTGCCTACTTTGCTCCCCCATGGGTAACTATGCTCCATAGTGACTATTTCGTTTGTTACCTTATAAGTCAAGGATGATGACAAATTTGCTTAAAAGAATCGATGTATACATCCAGCTACGAAGTAAATGAAAGCGATAGAATGATTTACAATACAGATTACCTCAATACTCGTATAACCATGGAGCATAATTACCCAGGTAGGAGCAAAGTAGGCACATTTTACGGTAATAGTATGGACTAGCACATAGGCTACTTATCCCGGAAAAATGTACAGTTCCCGAGGAAATAGCGATAAACGAATTCTACGCGTCCGGTTTCGCGCGCAAAAGCTAGCGGTTTATAACAGAAATGTAACTTAGCGGGAACAGGGACAAGCCGGCGCGGGAGACGTTTCCGCTTCCGGCACGGGGCCGGAAGCCGCTGAGAAGTTCACGTCAAAATAGTTATACTTACTCGTACTGCCCGCCCTTCTGAATAAAAAAGGACGCATGTGCAATTTGATAGTCAAAGCAAATTTAACAAATAAGGTCACTTATACATTCGCGGTTCGATGAGACATGCGCCTCATGCGTATATTATCTCAAGTAGTATTGTCACGTGAATATATACAACTTTAGGTATTTATTTACACTAACAAAAAAACTTTTTAGGAATTCGTCCCTAAAGGGAGATCGGGCCCTATTAATGTGCCTCCGCTTGTCCGTCCGTCCTAAAAAATCGTAATAGAGATAGCAGTTTTTTTTTTCAAAATATGTGTTATAACGGCAGACGTACTAACATACACAAGCTCACACCTTTATTCCCAGAGTGGGGTAGGCAAAGCTACAGAATCACCAACCACTCCAAAAACCTGTTGACAACCCTGAAACCACATTTCGCACAATCAGGCTAAGATGTTTACCAGTAGTATTAGTGAGAGGTTGCAAGCCCATCGCCAGACAGTACTACACAGTCTTTATTCCCTTAGTCGTCTCTTACGACATTCACGGGAAGACATGTATTGTAGTGGCACTATCTATTCTAACCCGGCAACCACACGGGTATAACATACTATCAAATTTAAAAAACAAATAAAGTGAAACAATTAAGGGTGGTCCCGTACAGTCAACCAATTTGATTCCTAGGCCACTATGGACTTTGTCAACGTGACGTTGTAAACCAAAACATAGGGAGTCTCTTACGTTTTGGTTGACAACGTCACTTTAACATAGTCCAAAGTGGCCTAGAAATCAAATTGGTTGACTGTACAAGAAACGTTTTGATTCAACTTATTTTTAACTTAGCTATCAAAATTTATATTTTGGGCATCGTAATAAGGTAGTAAAAACAACAAAAAATATTCTTGGACCACTCTCGCGTACAGTCACGAGATTTAATTTGGTACCCACCTTAGGTCCAAAGTCAATCTGAAATTCTACAACGATAAGGTTGACTTTCCTTGCAGTTACAGATGACTTGACATCTCTAATGACATTGACGACTTTAAGCATATTTATCTTGAAATAGGTCCTGTAGTGGATGTTGGCGGTTAATAAATAAATCAATATTATACATACATACATACATACCGTCACGCCTTCATCCCAGAGTGGGGTAGGCAGAGCTACAGAATTACCAACAACTTTAACAGCCAGTTGTTAATTCTGTAACCACATTTTGCACAAACAGGCTAAGATGTATATCATGTGTATATTAGTGACAGGTTGCAAGCCCATCGCCTAAAAATACTACAAGCCTTTAATCCCTTAGTCGTCTCTTACGACTTCCACAGGAAGGTATGGAGTGGTACTATTCTATTCTGCCGGCAACCACACGGCCAATATTATAAGTATATAAAATCACTTTAATAACAATAATGACTCAGAACTTAATAATAAATGTAAACAACTGTGATAAGTTAAAGAAAAGTAAGAGCGCGTAAAAACTTAATACATATCGGCGTCGAGCGCGAGCGAACTGGCAGCGGGGGGGCGCCACTGACGCGCAAGAGTGACCCGGATGGATTGAAATTGGCCATTGGCGCGGATTCTAGTGTTATAGTCCCTAATTAACGCTCGTGACCGTACATTGGTACGTCTGCCGCGAATGGGACACCATAGCATAAAAAAGTTGGAAGGAACCCGCGTAGAAGAAAAGTGACGTACTACGTGAAGGTACTACGATAGGCAAAAACCCCGTATAATTTGGTTAGTTCGTAGGCCATTTATGCAATAAAACCAAAGCAGTTTTTTTTTAATAACGACACTTTTCTCTTTACCGCATGATATGCTGTTTTGCTTTATATTAATAAAGAACAGTTTATGCTAATCCGTCGTTAGCATCAGTCAGTTTGCCTTTGTTCATTCATAGAATTATACATAATAATAAATAACACACGAAGTATTTACAATGTTTATTTATAACTTAACAAACTAAGAAAAAAAATGCAGTTTCAAAAGTACTTATTATATACGGCACAATACAAAGCTAAATAAATTCCCTGATAATAAACAATCTCGATTTTTACACTGTGTTCATTCGTACTTGTCTTATATAGTAAACAACTGGCTAACCTAAAAATGGAACTTTTTGAATAAGACAGCTATTTTAAATCAAATAAAGCAATCACAGATAATTGGCCAAGTAAAGCCCAAAATGTTCACTCAGTTTACTTTATTTCCGATAAAAAGATTGTTTCAGCCAAAAAAGGCACATTTTGAGGTTAGAAAGTGGTTTACTATATTAGACAAGTAAGAATGATCCACTCTAGGCGGTTAAAACACAAACAGCATTTGACCTCACGGTATTGTTTTTAACTCGACCACCGTTACTGTCAGGTTAATAAGAGCTATTAAAACTTTAATACACTGGTAAACATCTTCGCCTAAGTGTGCAAAATGTGGTTAGAGAATTATCAAAAAGTTTTTATAGTTGTTGGAAATTCTGTAGCTCTGCCTACCTCACTCATTAAAAGATTGGCGATTTGCGTAAGACAAGAGGGATCACATTTTGAGCATTTAATTAATTAATTTACAAAAAAATACCTACATAATTGACTACGGCAGTTTCATGTATGTTTTTAATTTGATTAAAATGATTAATTTTACGTTGTTCCTTTCTTTTAAAATACTATGTTACTTAAGCAGAGTTATTATTTTCTATTCTTTCGATTGGCATCATAAAAGTAGGGTGATTTTTTTTGACATTTAAGTCGGTTCGATTCCCAGACGAAGCAAGTAATTTTTAGAAAATCTATGAATGCAGAATTACTAACGTTTAAAAATAACATAGAGTCTTCATTAAGCAAAATTCACTATTTACGATATTTAAGGTACTTCCCCTTCATGTCCCATAAGTTTGGGACGCCCTGTATATGTAAAACTTTAACAATACAATAACAGATCAAAGACGACATGGTTTTAATCGCCTAGAATCTAGGTCTTGTTAGGTTTCCAACAAGTCTTGGAACTTAGTAGCTAACGCGTGTTTTTCTTGGAACAAACTTGAGCTGAACTCTGGTCTTGGTTTGGGTGGTAAATGCCATGGGCTCGAACTCGACGGTCCTCGGCATGCCAGGAGGCAGTTCCACGGAGTAGTTCTTAAAGAGGCACACCAGGCCGGCCATCATCTGCATCTTGGCGAAGCGCATCCCTGGAGAAAAAAGTTATTGTGATTGCCAGTATCTTATCATCGCTGAAAAGAGGTTGTATGTAGGTACTTAAAAGGAAAGCTAGACAATTTGTTACTTTGCTTTGACGCCAAATGGATCCTATCGCATCGCATAAAGTATTTCTATTCTAAAATTGTTTAGTTTAGTTTAGTTTAGTTTATTTATTCATCAATTTAATATTACAATATTAGTTGCATTGCATGTCAAAAAATACGAAATTACATTGAAATCGTCAAACATAAATACTAATAATCAAAGAATACAAAAATTCAAAATAATTATAACAACAACAATACACATCTAATAAATGGTCTCTCGTCCGATGTCAATATAATGTAGGTACAAGAATGAATAAAGTCAACACAATAATAAATTTACATTTCCAGTTCCATATCAGTATCCGCGGTAAGGTATTTGAATGTAGTTACTGTGCTACAATTATTTGTTTACATACATCTTCATTCCTAGAGAGGGGTAGGCAGACCTACAGAATTACCTAAGTATTTATTTAATAGTATATAATTTAGCATTTAGCTTTTTGTTCGAACAGCGGTCGGTCCGTCTGTCACACTCGGAGTTGGCTGAAAATTAGCGCTGCAGGTTTTTATCACCTCAGCATTATGCTGAGCCAGTGTCCGATTCACTGCCGCGAAGACACACTCACTACTCCGTTTATGTGTTGTTTTCTGTTTTTTTTTGTCGTGTGTGTGTTTTTTTTTAATGTCATAGAGAAGACAAACGAGCACACAGGCCACCTGATGGTAAGTGGAAACTGTGACCCATAGACATTCGCATTCACAGGACTGCGATGCAATCCTAAGACTGCAAATGCGTTGCCAACCCTGAGGACTAAGATGGAATGCCTCTATGCTAGTCATTTCACCGGCTGTCTTATCCCCAAACCGGAACACAACAATGCGAACACTGCTGTTTGGCGGTAGGTTAATGGATACGATGGTGGTAGCGATCCGGACGGGCCCTGCACAAGGTAGGTGTAGTGAATAAATGTATTTTTCTTTGTTCTTTCAATTGAATATGATAAAGATAAACATCAAATTGATAGTAATGTTTGATAAACACTTGATAGACTTGTTGTATTCGAGTATTACATACTTGTAATAAATCAGTGAAGAGCGTCGAATCAAGATAACAGTCTCTTATCAAAGATTTCCTCGTTATAAGTTAAAGTTGTTTTAAATATGTAGTATCCGATGGTACCTTTATACTACTGAATATAAATATGTTAGAAACTCGTTATCGCAAGGGACCGACCTTGAAACACCTTGATACGTAAGACTCGGAGAGCTTTAAGAGGTACGTAATCAAAACAATTTAGTTTTAAACTAAATGTATAAATGCGCGTAAAATTCATTTTAAAGATTGAAAATGGCATTTAAGAGCAAAATACATTGAACTTTATATTCGTGCCGGTAGATTCAAACTTCCACTCACAGAAATCTCCCTGTTTGTTGTAGGTTGGAATTTACGTGGTTAATTTTACAAGGTGGAATACCTAGTTAAGGTGGAAAAAAACCAATATACAGGGTGTCCTAGAACTTGTCGTAAATATTAAGTACCCGAAAGCGACGTGCGTGCATGACTCGATGTATGAATGTGGAAGAAGCGAAAGAAATTTGTCAAGATCGTAGCAAGTGGAAAGAAGTGGTCTCTGCCTACCCCTCTGGGAAACAGGCGTGATTTAATGTATGTATGCATGTATGTTTAATGTATGTGTGGTCATGAACATAGTTTTAACTTTTCAATATGTTAATTAGTTTAGGAATTATCAAGGATTTAATGAGACTGGCAACCTTGGCTAAAAACACCCATAATTCCTAGTTCTAAAACTTAATATCAAATTCTCAATAACGTAGCAATGTATTGAATAACATCATAAATCTAAAATATAAATGCATTCGAAATAAAACTATACTTTTCAAGCCATTAGTGTAACTCGTTTTTCATTCCATAACTTTGGTTCTTTGTACTGAAAAAATATACCAAAAATATACCAACGTGACAAACATGTTGTTTCAAAAGTTGACGCAGTTATTCAAAATTTAGCAATCGTGCAACCAGTACTAAGTTTTTTTTATTTAATGTCATTGGGAAGACTGCAAATGCGTTGCCTTGCCAACCCTGAGGACTAAGATGGAATGCCTCTATGCTAGTCATTTCACCGGCTGTCTTATCCCCAAACCGGAACACAACAATGCGAACACTGCACAAGGTCCTACCACCCGCAAAAAATATGGGTAAAATTACCTGCTTTTCTTTCTAGCAAACTAATTTCGTTTCGTACCTCTTCCGAAATACACAAAGCTTCAATTAGGCAGTTCTGATCGATATAAATAGAAGTTATTTGATGCAACATGACGAATACAGATGAAACACTACAATAAACAGCCCATGTCTGTCTTATTCTACTTTGTCTTTACACCTTTTACCATCTAACCCTCTTACTTATAAACGTGGTATAAGTTTGGAATAGTTTATGCCATGCTTTGGCACTTTCTGTCAGATGCAAATGTCACAATTACAGATAAGGACAAAGCATGGCATAAACTATACCAAGCTTATTCCACGTTTATAAGTAAGGGGGTTATTGTTTTTATCGACGTTATCGCATCACTATTATTGGCGACTGATTTCATAATAGTACGATACCAATGCGCATACATATAAAGCCGGAATAAGAGCTATCGTAACGTTGACAGTATGATAGCAAAAAATTTAATTACCAAATAGAATCACGTCCCTAAACAGTGTTTAGGTGCGTCGAAAGTGCCTACTATATGCTTCCCACATAATTACTATAGCCCATTCAAATAAATCCCCCGGTGATGAAACCCAATGTTTTTTTCATTGCTCGGTTAAGGCAAACGAGCACACAGGCCACCTGACCGAAAGTGAGATCTGTTAACCATAGACATTTGCATTCTCAAGATTTGCCTATGTATACCATGGTGGCAGCGATCCGAACGAACCTTGCTCAAGATCCTACCACCACGATGTACTTGTACCTTAGCACCTAAGTGCAATAAGGGCATGGTATCGGCAGTCAGTTCCCTGATTTCACAGATACATTCAAAAGCGAAATAAGCAGCAAAAATAATTAAATTAGGTTACCGATACAAATCCTGGGTCCTTCTCCAAATGGTAAGTAAGTATACGGCTTGATGTCACGCTTGTTGTCGCCTAGGAATCTCTCCGGACGGAACTCCTCTGGTTCCGGGAAGTATTCCGGATTCTTGTGAATGTAGTGTACTGGCAGGTGGACTCTCACATTCTTCTCCAGCACCAGCCCTGAGGGCAGTTTGTAGTCTTCGACAACTTGCCGCGTAATCACACCCAATACAGGGTACAAACGCAATGCCTCGTCAATACAAGCCTCTAAGTAAGGCAGCTCAGAGACGCAGTCGTACGTGATCTTGCCACCAGTCTTTGCCAAGTGTTGATCAACTTCGTCCAAAACTTGTTGCAGGATTTCTGGACGTTTCGACAGCTCGTACAGAGTGAAACTCATAGTTGCCGCTGAGGTTTCGAACCCTGCTGCAAAGAATATCATGCACTGTGCCACCAACATCTCGTCGTCTACACTCATTTTCACTTTCTCCTTTTCTCCTCCCTTGTATTTCAATGACATTATGTCATCCCCAACGATATAATGGTTGTTTTTGAAACCGAGTATAAAGTCGATAAAGTCGTTTCTGGAGCCAGGAATGTTGTCGCGGTCATTAAACACTCCAACGATGAGGGTTTTGAAAAACACGTAAACATCGTTGGAAAAGGCTGTTAGACCGAGTTTGTAGAATATGTTTGGCCAGATGGTTCTTATAATATTCTTAAAAATCTTATAAGGAGCAAAATCGAATATTTTCTCACTGATAACCAAGAATGGATTATCGTTTCCTTCTTCCATTACTTTGGTCTCGAGACCAAAAATGCAAGAGCCGATGCAGTCCATGGTATACTTTCCCATGAAGCTCCTGACCTCGTGTTCTTGTTTCAGCTCAATTTCCCTCGCTAGAAACTTCTCAAAGTCCTGAGTGCGGTTCTCGATTAAGTGAAACATGTTTTTCATCTTGGCTGATGAGAAAACTGGAGTGAGGTTCTGTCGGAGAATGCGCCAATTGTCTCCTTCCTCATTAAAGACGTTTTTCAGCAAGATCTCTTTCTTCAGATGACCGGAGAGCTCCCGGGAACTGAAATAGTAGAAGTCCTTGGTAACAGCCAGTTTGATGAGTTCAGGATCCTTCAGAATCGCCACTGGTTCCGTCCCATAGTAAGCTCCAATGATAGGTTCCTCTGGAAGCTGTTTGCAGATGTCCGTGACCGTGTCTCCGAGGTTCTTCTTCAGCGTGATGAAATCAGCATAATTACCAAGAACAAGTAAAGCTTTTGGAGAAACGAGGCCTCTTTTCTGCCAATAATTGTTTTTGTTTTTTAAATAAAGATAAAGAAGGCCTAGAGCAGACCCGAGCACAAAAAGCGTTGTGGTGAACATTTTCGTTTAATGTTTATTGTTTACTGAATTAGTATCAGTCGCTCCAGCTGTTATATACTCGGACGAGTTTACCTCATTAAAAGATAATTTTGTATCTCATTATGTTTTGATATCTACATAATACGGAGTCATCGTGATCGCTCATTTTTAGGAAGCAAGTCATGCTTAGTTTCTGTTATTAATTTATTTTTAAACAACTCTAAATTTGATAAATAACTGTCAAGTTGAAGCCAACGCGCTGCTAGGCTAAGTAAAGATTTTGGAAGATATGTAAATTGTTGACTCGATGTATGAATGTGGAAGAAGCGAAATGAATTTGTCAAGATAGTAGCAAGTGGAAAGAAGTGGTATCTGCCTACCCCTCTGGGAAACAGGCGTGATTTAATGTATGTATGTATGTATGTATGTAAATTAATATTTTTTCGATAGTATTTTAAAAACACATTTATAAAAACACATATTTGTAAAAACACATTTTTTCACATGAAATGAGCCGAAAATAGCCGTTGAATTGAACCGTTTCTTTACTTTGATTTGACTTGACAATGACAGATATGGAAGTGACAGTTTTTTTTCTTTTTCATTAATTACGAAGGCAACAAGCTTGTCGGTCTTGACAAAAGTCAACTTAATAACTAAAAAAATATTTCTAATATATTTAGAGGAAATAAGAATAAAAGAGCCGCAGTTCCTTGACCTTTATGATGAAGACTATCAAAAAAAATGTAATCTACATCTCTTCCAAAAACTTTACTTAGCCTATTGTTATGTCCAGCTGCGTATTATAATTTAGACATATTATTATGATAAATTAGTGTTAGGTATGTTATATTATGATTATGACAAAAAAAATAAAAAATGACATTTATTTCATAAAGACGAATATACAAATCAAATTAATAATAACTTTAAAGCTACTAACATTAAAAGTATACAAAAATAGTATACTACACTAACGTAATTTGATTTTATGCTAAGCGTTTTTGCTTTTCGAACGTAGTTTTAATGCAACGGTTATTATTATTAAATAGTAAAATTATTAATTTTAACCGGCACCAGGTACAAAGGAGGCTCTTTTCTAATAATTTAGGTACATTACAAAATCAATTTATAACTTGGTAATATTGCATTCGACCTAAGTTAAAAATCTACTGTAGTTTTTTAAAGAAATCCAGTGGCGGAAAAGAGGTTATGATCTATTATTTTGGACAATGAATTTTAAAAAAATCTGCTGAATTTGTTGTGTTACTAAATTTAATTAAAATGTTGCCAAGTAAAGAGGAAATAATGCTCATACCTAACACACTAAAAGAAGAAACCGGGCAAGAGCATGTCGGACCATGCTCAGTGTATGGTCCCAAGCCGTAACGACAAACATAAAAAACTATCTCAAACATAATATTATTATCAATACTTGTGACAGCTGAAGAATTAAATAATAGCGAATTAAAGCAAAAAAAGACTGAGTATTGTTTTACTTGTTAAGAAGAGAAAAGTATGTAATTTTATTAAACTAATAGAAATACTTAAGTGATTCTCTTTTTCATGTGAACCGTACAACCAATACAAATGCAATTCCATGCTCTCGCTAATTTATCTATATGTACTTGTCATTGTTCAGTTTGAAGTTTATTATGATATGACAGTGCACTAAAGTGCTTAAGACTGCGCCGAGCGTACGCCGGATGTACAGTGGCGCCCTCGTTACTTTTATTGTGTTTTCTAATAAAATAAAGTATTTTCTTGAAAGTGGACGAAATTATTTTGTACTACAAATGAAAACACAACTTATAGGGTATATCATATAGGTCAATAACAATTCACCTTCGAGTTATTACAACTTTTCCCGTTAAGCTAACTCATCATCATCATCATCATCAGCCCGGGGGCGTCCACTGCTGGACAAAGGCCTCCCCCAAAGAGCGCCACAAATCACGGTCTTGAGCCGCTCGCATCCAGCGGCTCCCCGCGATCCTAACCAGGTCGTCAGACCACCGGGTGGGAGGCCGTCCAACACTCCGTCCACCGGTGCGGGGCCGCCACTCGAGAACTTTTCTTCCCCAACGGTTATCAGTTCTCCGAGCTATGTGGCCTGCCCAAAGCTAACTACTCAAAGGGTAATAATTATTAAAGTTTGTTACGTATCCCATAAATTGCGTTTTACTTGCACTACAAAAACATTTGGTCTAATCCAAGGAAATTCTTTAGTTAATTAGAAAACACAATAATAGTAATGAGGGCGCCAATAGACGCTCGGCGTACGCTCGGCGCAGTCTTAACATTTTCGTTGAGGTATTTTATATACATACATACATAACTTTTTCATAATTCGTATTTTGTATTTTATATATCAGTTCAAAAGCGAGAAAAGGAATGGGCAGAACCGCAGAACTAAAATGGCGACGCCGAATACAAACAAACGCCTAAACAAAATCTAATGGCAATTAGCACGTAACAACAATAGGCCCTTTTGTACGGCCATAACCCCTTCCACCTCCTTGAAAGAATCATCTTTCAATTCAGGAACTCTTCAGCCATTACATAGCGTCGGTGACACTGCAAAACCGCGTAAGTAACAAATTTATGATAGAGCTAAATAAATCTTAGTGCCTTATTAAAAAGGTGCATTTTGCTCCTTATTAAAAATGTTACTAACGCGGTTTTGCAGTTTCACCGACGATAGGTACAGGGCACAGGCAAACAAAGGGTCGCCGCACACGTCCTGTTGAAGTGTTTCTGTCCGCTACTCATAGGGTTGCCAACTTTTTTTTAGGAAAATAACGTATACAGTGGGGCTAGACAAGTTGCCATCGTTCACGAACGCTAGCGTTAGGTGATCACTGGCGACATGTGTTGTCATTGAAAAATGTATGGGAATGACGTAAGTCACGTGATATATCACTCGTTACAACTGACACGCTGAAAAGTGATCACTATCACTCGATAGGTTTGACGACTACGGTCGATACGCGGTACTATTTTGACACAAAGGCTAGACAAGTTGCCCTTTTGACAGGTCGAATAGAACACGAGCACAATCACCATGTCGCACTGCTAGATCAAAACAGTATTAACTCAAAATCATGGCTAGTTTGGTTTTAAGTTCAAAGAAGTTGAATTAAAGTTGATTTTGACATGCATTGTATTTTGAGTTACTACTATTTTCATCTAGCAGTGCGATATAAACGTCGGTATCTAAGGGCGGTATCTATGGACGGCCGTAACGACCAAGAAACTGTCAACTGAGTCCGTGTCATCACTGTCATCATTGCTTCGCGGTCGCATAAAATTATATTGTTTGAACTTTGATTTCTTATTAAAAATGCTTCCGCTGAGACTTACATATACGCTGCTCACAACAGTACGAGCTTATCCAGGCGCCGACCCAGAGAAATCTCTCGTGCGAGCCTGGAGGCCGCGGACGGGATGCATGAAATGCTGTTCAGGAACATTTTACGTTAAGCAAGGTCTCATTTAGAGTTCTTTGCAGCCTTTTGCGTTCCCTGACTTCGTTGAGGAGATTGAAGGAGGTTCTCCTTGAACTGAAGGTAAGCATCATTTTGATTTTAACATGTATAAGTTGGTATGTGCATTATATAAACAATACCTACAATGAAACTTGTCAGTACCAATAAAGATATTTATTACGATTATTTCAGGTCCTGTGTGCTCTCAGCTTTCTGGCGACAAGGTCGGATCAGAGGATCACGGGGTATCCAACCAATTAACGCAACGGACCGCTGCTAGTAGATGCATCCGTCAAGTAGGGGATGCTCTCAACAACGACACAGTCTTGAAGAGGAGGATCGTCTTCCTACAATCGGATGAAGCTAGGTCTCGTATAAGACAAGAGTAAGTTATGACATATATTTAATGAAAGTATTGGATGTTTCATTCCCTGAATATGTGTAATGTTTTTTATTCACAAGGTCCCGCCCAACGTTTAAATTAACCGAGGGAGCGTTTTTTCTTTTATTGAAAACTCTTTATATATATATAGTAGTATGGTTTTCGGAAAAAAATAGTACTTAAGTAGTTACTTATAGCGAGGTTAAGTAAGTATACTTAACCGATATCATACAATTTATTGATAAAATAACTTTTGTGTGTTTTAGGCAACAAAGAAAATCCTACAGACGGCTGGTTGTCGATGCCGGATGTCCATATACTATTATCAACCCCTTGTCGCAGAATTACAAACTCCGGTGTTTCATTTTTACACGGAGCCTGCAGCCTGTATGGAAGGAGTATCTCAACTTCCATTCAATGTCTCAAAGGTCGCCCCCTAGGTTATATTGTAGTGCGGAGCAGTCCTTTTATAATTGGAGCCAAATCCAGGATGAGCCCTACTAATTAGAGGCAGGATTATACTTAATTGTTTGGTGAAATGAGTTTGAATTACTATTAATTTATTATGTTTAAAACCTCATCCAAAAAATGCTCTGAATCAAAAAATTATTGACTTCAAGTATTAAACGTTCAAAACAAAATCGAAGTACATTATTTTAGTAAAGTTTCATTACTCGAAGTTACACTGATGGCCATATAATTAGGAACTGAACGCTTGCGTTTTTCTCGTAAGATATACTTAATACAATTATGACTTAAATTTTGACCACCAATCAAAAATTTCTTGACCAATTTTATTTTTAGTTTACACTTATCATTAAATCTGTTTAAATGTATGTACAGTTTGTCGCTGCTAAAATCGAATATTTCATCAATTTCATGTTAAAAAACTTTGTATGGATAGGTACGTCAGCACTAAGTTTTTAAATCCCTTTAAAAAATATTCGTTTTTAATGGCGGTAAACTGTACAAAAATTTGAGGCTTAGTTTATTAATTAACGATAAGTGTAACTAAAAATAAAATAGGTCTAGAACTTTTTGATTAGTTGTCAAAATTGAAAGTATATTTGTAGGCAATTATATGGGAAAAATGCAAGCGTTCCTAATTATTTAGCCACCACTGTTATTACAGGAGGTCACGACTAATTTGGTTACGATCTCGGAAATGGATTATTCTGGCCTGACAGGATAGAGAGCAACTCCCTGATGCCAAATATGTCGTTCTGCCTGCGCACAGCGGTCGCATTAACTAATATGGCGGCTGAAAGACGTGTTATCGTTCCCAAAAAAAAAAGAGATAAAGGAAATGGCTGAATTTTGTACATAAAGTAAGTACTAGTAGTACTCATGTCAAATACCTATGCAAAAACTGTTCAAAAATAGTTATGGCGTTATGTACTTTCAACGGCCGATAGTTGTTACCAAAAAAAACGATAAGGGAAATGGTTGAATATTATGAGCAAAGTAAGTATTAGTTGTACCAATGCCAAATAAATATGTAAAAACTGACCAAAATTTTGGTCGCGTTAGGGCACTAGGACCTTTTAAAGATACTTCGAAAGTATATAACGCCATAACGTGACCAACATTTTTGACAGGTTTTGCATATTGGACATGAGTACAACTAGTACTTACTTTATTTACAGTATTCAGCCATTTCCCTTATCGTTTTATTTTGGGAACGATACCACACGCATATAACGCGACCACTGTGCGCAGGCAGTCTGACAAATTTGTAGTCAGGTTCCTCTATTCCCACTAGTTCAGTTGTTTAGTTCAGTTGACTGAACAAGTGAGATTTTTTTAATCGTTTGTTCAGTTGAAAATAAAATAAATTATAACTGAACTAGTCAGATTTTTTTTCTCGTTTGTTCAGCTGGATAAAATTAATAACCGCTTAGTTCTACATCCATGTATGACTTCTTTGAACACGTAAAATGGTACTTTTTTGTTCTGTCTAGTCATACACCTACACGATGTGTACAAAACGAGTTGTTTAAAATGAGGTAGGTTTAGGTTATGTTAGTTTTGCAGCAGGCCCGGAGGGCCAAACCACCCAGAAATTGGAGCTCCGCGTCAGCGGAGCTCCGTCGACACTCTTATTTCAAATCAATCAGACAGTGTCGACGGAGATCCGCTGACGCGGAGCTCCAATTTCTGGGTGGTTTGGCCCTCCGGGCCTGCTGCAAAACTAACATAACCTAAACCTACCTCATTTTAAACAACTCGTTTTGTACACATCGTGTAGGTGTATGACTAGACAGAACAAAAAAGTACCATTTTACGTGTTCAAAGAAGTCATACATGGATGTAGAACTAAGCGGTCCTCCTCCGGGCTTGCTGCAAAACTAATATAACCTAAACCTACCTAGTTTCTGGTTATGAAAATGGAAAAAAAGTCTTGTTTAATAACAGGTTAAGAAACAGTGAAGAAAAATCATTATTCATAACCAGTTATGAAATCTTACTTGTGAAAGTGGACGAAAGGAAATTGACGACTTCAAGCATATTTTTCTTGAAATGGGTGTCAAATTAACGCTCGTGACCGTACAGTCACCATCAAATATCGGAGTAGGCGTTCAAAAATACCCGCACTCAACTCAATTAATTAAGCAGTGTATGTAGAGTGTGTTGATATATTTTTGCACACTTTGTTTGCTGCGATGTGTTTAAAGTCGTACCTACTTTAGTTGCTTACATTTACTTCAACCGACCTACAACATCCGACATTATGGGAAAACGAGCATATTTGGAAGGTATTATAGGAATGAAGACAACATGAATTGATTATTTTACTGAGCAGAAATTATGGAAAAGTACATAATTGTATTAACGCAGACATCACAGGAACATCGGAGTGCACGGATCCAGTTAATCTGCATTGCAGTCCTTCTAGACAATGCATACTATGTGGTAAAATTGGTGGGTGAAGTGGCTGGAGACAATGGTGTTGGTTTTTTTCTGAAATTAAAATAAAATGACTTATCATAATTTTTGTCATGAATATAAACTATAACTTTGTTTCTACATTTTTTTTACATTCAAGTCAAATATCCGTAAGGGCGCTAAAACACTGAGATATTTTTGGACAAAGGTTAAGAAAAGTTATGTACTCGCTGTCTCCAACAATAATATATTATCCAATATAGGGCTGAAACTATTGGACACGTCTAGAGGCAGAGAGCGTGTCAGATAATTTTGAGCGTAACGCAATGTGAAATATAAATTATTATTGGCGACTGTACTTATTCTCATTTAGTTTATATTGGTTTTGCAGACACCTTAGAGAGATCAAATAACTTATATGAATAAAAAGCAAATTATTTACATAGATTTAATGCTTAATCTTTGGCCAAAGTAGCTGGTCACCCGAAACGTCATTTAGGCATGAGGAAATTTCCTTAATGAATGAGTTATCTCACGCCCCAAAACATAAAGACTTGGCTAAAAGCAGACATATTTATGCCATTTCACTGGTTTGACTGATGCAGCCGCCGTTCTCAGTTTGACAGAGGAAGTTTGAAGTGGGACCTAGGCAGCGTATGCATGCAGGTAACGTCCGCCAGGTTAGGTAAAATACTGAAAATACGGAATAAAACTGTATACACACCATGATCTGCATTTGCGAATATCATTATAGGTATCCAGTGGACTTCATAAATATTTTCTTAGTTCCAATCACGTGTAGTCTATAGTCCCTGTAAATTAAAAATTAACTGTAGGTATATCTATATCACAAACACGCTGCTCTAGTTAATTTTATCGAGTACAGGCTTCTGTACTATTCTGCCCATGTCATTACGATTAGTACAGTACCGCAATTTTAGCAAATGTTATCCGATTTTAAGGTGTAGCTGAAAGAAAGTCAAACACAACTACACTAAATAAATAAAAAATCGTACATACATACATACATTAACCCTGAAAACATTACACTCCTTATTTTAGGCAGTCATGTAAAAATAGTTGGGTATGCCTGTGCGCCCCTGCTGCGCTTTCACGTGATTTGAACATAAACCTGTATCTGATCTTCATTATTGATTTAATAGGGAAACTATTTAACAATGCCTGGGAGACGCGTTCATACAAAGGAAGTAACTTTTCTTACATGTTACAAGAATTCATAACACATACATACACGTACATTTACCTTAGAATAACACACAACACACAACACAATCACAATCTCATAACATTTTATGAAAAACCACATGTAAATAAATAATGTAACAAATACAACATAATACGTACCTAAATATGTTTATTTCCAATGCACATCTGCGACAGCGTCAACTTGACTTTTAAGGTCGAAAAGTATAGACAAATTTATCATTTTTAGAAAAAAAAACTAGACTGTCGAGCGAGGTTGTATCCATCGTGGGCATACACTTTGGCTAGATTTTTCATTTTTGACAACGCATGTCGACAGTGATGATCGCCTAACGCTAGCGTTACATTCGATGGCAACTTGTCTAGCCTATTTCGCCAAGTGACAGGTGATCACCAAAGTGATCGCCTAACGCTAGCGTTCGTGAACGATGGCAACTTGTCTAACCCCACAGGTCTGACGAGTTTAAAATAAAAGTTATTCCAAATAAAAAACAGGCCAAATGCGAGCCGGACTCGCGCACCGAGGGTTCAAACATAACTACATGAAGAAAAGCGACTAATAAAATTAAAGATTATGAAATAATGCTATGTGAAAATTCGCTACTATTAAAAAAATCTTGTTGTGAAAATGATCTAACAATCCCTCTGAGGACTAAAATGAAATGCCCCTATGCTAGTTAGCTAGTTACCTATTTCATCGGTTGCCTTATCCCCTGCTGCTCGGTGGCAAGTTAAAGTATATATAGGCTCACCTGATCCCTTATCAGGATCATCGGCCGTGGCGCCTCACGTGGGTATTTGGGCGATTGGAAACGAAGTAATAGCCAAGTCACAATCAAATGTTATGTTAATTCAGTAAGTAAGGAAAGTTATTCACAATAAATCAGCAAAATCAGTTCTCAATCACTCACACCAATCACAATCAATAACAATTAGTGGCAAATGTCATAATATTACGCGGAACAATAGAGGTTCATCAGAGACATGGTGCCTAGCCGTTGACGTTTTTAAATCTGTCATGGCCGCGCTAACCATTACCCGACGCTCCGCTAAACTGGCCGCTGTCAGTTGACAGCCGCCAATCTCGTTCCAGCGCAACTTAATAGACGGCGCTTGTGATGCACCGTCATATACCTACGATGGTGTACCTACCATTTTTGCGTAGGGGTTTTGGTAAACCACCCTGTGCCTACTATTATTGTATTATTATCCATTTTGCTTCTTGTAGATTAAACGTTTTGTAAATTTTATGTTTTCTACATTTTACGTTTTGTACATTTTACGTTTTGTACATTTTATGTTTTGTACATTTTCGTTATGTAAGTACGTTTGGCGATGAAGCATTTTGCTTTTGTAACATTTTGCGAATTATGCATTTTGCATTGAACAATTCGCGAAATACGTATTTTTCATTTTACACATTTTGCTTTATGTGCTTTCAGCGAAAGTACATTCTGCGTACTGTACATTTCGCGTACTCTACATTTGTCATGATGTTGATTTTGCGTATGTACATTTTGACTGTTTGCACATTATGCGTGCAGTTAGCATTTTGCGTGTTGTACAATATCAGCCGAAGCCGTTTTTTGTACTATAAATGAAAACACAACCTATAGGGTATATCACATAGTTTAATAACAATACACCTTTGAGTTATCAACTTAACAGAAAAACCGGGCAAGAGCATGTCGGACCATGCTCAGTGTAGGGTTCCGAAGCCGTAACGATAAACACAAAAAAAGTTATAAAGTATTTAAGTTATTTGGCGCTGTCTTAGATGATTTTTAGTAGGTATAAACCCGTTAATCGCCTGTATCTCAGGAACTAATCATGTCTACTTAGCCGCGATAGTTTTCCTTTAAAATTCGTTATATGCGCTTTCGTTGAAGATTTTTTTCAGATTTTTAGTACTTGTAGTTTTGGCTGTAGGGGGAGGGGGGGACACTTGACTCTAAAATAGCGCTTTAAAGCTTAATATTTCATAAACGGATCCCTTAATCGAAAAATTGTTTGCATAAACCCACAATATTTTTGAAAGACCTATCCAACGACACCCCACACTATGGGGTAGGCAAGAAAAAAAAAGACATCCCCACGTTACGTGTAGGGGAGGTGCATTAAAAAATAATATTTTTTTAAATTTTATTTTATCACTTTTTTGGCGTGACTAATATGTAAGTACATTCATGCCAAATTACAGCTTTCTAGTACTATGAGTCTCTGAGCTAGACTGGGGACGGACGGACGGACCCGACGGACATGGCGAAACTATAAGGGTTCCTAGTTTGACTACGGAATCCTAAAAAGGCCACCTTTACCCGTTAAACTGACTACTCAAAGGTAATTGTTATTCAAGTTTGTTATGTGTCTCATAAATTGTATTTTTACTTACGCAAGAAAAACGTATTCTCTGATTGCAAGGAAATTGCCATTTACAAGGTGCAGTATTAAGTCCTTTACTAAGTATGTACAATATTTTTGCAAGTCATGGGTCAATACCCATGACTTGCAAAAATATACCAGTGTGATTGTGATATCGCGAAATAATGTCGAATTTCACCAATCACTTAACAGACGATAAAAATGTTAACAGCTGTCAAAAAGTATGAACTAAAAGTCGATTAATATAGATTACCGTTTAACATCGTTTGGGGAAATCAGTACTTAAGCTCTTATCGCACTACATGTTATTATCATGTCAAGCTTAGTAAGGTAAATGCACCCATCATGGACAGTGCTCCAGTGATGGACAATAACCATTTTAACGAACAAAAAGGCACTTTCAAAAGATTTAATTCTAATAGAGGTAGGCCCGAAGTATTATAATCTTATCTAATTTTAAGGCATTAGCGTTCTATAATATGTAATTACTTTTTTTGGGATTAGTCATAACTGGAGCACTGTCCATGATAGTCGCATTTACCTTAGGTATCTATATTTAGTGCCGCGATAAACGTATCAACAATCGTAAATCATTTTAGATTTTATCTTATTTTATCCTTATCCTAATTGGATTTCATGTCTTCTGTTTTTAAATTTATTAAATTAAGATAATTATTACGTGAAATTTATTGCACAACAAAACAGATACAAACAATTTTACACACAAACTTACCGTCACGCCTTCATCCCAGAGTGGCGTAGGCAGAGCTACAGAATTACCAACATCTCCAACAACCAGTTGCTATAACCACATTTTGCACAAACTGGCTAAGATGTGTATCATGTGTTTAGTTTAGTGACAGGTTGCAAGCCCATCGCCGCACAGTACTACAAGCCTTTAATCCCTTAGTCGTCACTTACGACTTCCACAGGAAGACATGGAGTGTTACTATGCTAAGCCGGCAACCACACGGCAACGGTAACGCTAATGTTATTAGTTAAAAAAGATAAAAGATGTTTATCCAGTAAGTAGCCCGTACGGACACTTTTACACGTCAACAATCTACCAGCGCTTCGCAAGAGGCCACTGCTGAGAAGAAACGCCGCAAGAAACTCCACAGTCAGTCGTTTTTTTTAAATATAGGTACAATTATAAAACTTAACCTAGCATTATACAAAACAATGAGTATGACATACGAAGATTCCGCAGTCAAACTGTGCAAACAGTTTTGTGGAACAATGCATAACCATGTAAACTTTGTGTTTGTTATAATAAATAATTAAAAATAAATAATAATACAATAAGAAGTAAATACATTCACGCGTAGTTGAGCAGGAAAATGTGTCAAAGCTCAGGATTTTCACTAGAACTAATTAGTAGTAAAAAAAAAATATTATAAAAATTAAATTTAACGATGATGGTGCAAGACAACTACAAAAAAGTTTCGATACATTCTCCTACAGAAACCGTGTCCCCTAGACAATATACAATGTTTACATATTTTTTATGACTAAGTTATTATTAAGTTATTTGGTTATTTAGTTTAGGCCAAGCATTTTTATCAAGTACCTAAGCTTTAGACATCAGCGACTTTTTCAAGTAAGTTTTAAGTACTGGAAATGGTAACTTTAAAACTTCGTCATGTAATTTATTATAGAAATGAATGCATTGACCAACAAATGATTTATATACTTTACGAACGCGGATTTTTCGGATGACAATTTTATTTTTATTTCTTGTATTTACATTATGTACATCAGAATTTTTGGTGAAGGAATCTAAATTTTTAATAACATTTATAAATAATATTTTCATATATAAATTGAGACGCTACAGGTAAGATGTGAATTTCTTTAAACAATACGGTACATCGTTATCTCATTTTATCCTTATCTATTACGTACAAGTATATACGTTGGTTTACGTCATATTTTTTTAATATAGTATAGGTAATTTATTGCACAATAATAGAAATAAAAAGAATTAAAAGAAAAGTTACAATGCAGCTGATCAGGTGGGTGATTCTCTTAAATTATTCGTTCTTGAACTTGAAGCACCAAATATTCACCGGCGGTGAGTGTAAGTTGTCAGAGCATAACAAACAGCCTGGAGAAGGCGCTTTATTCTACTGGCTAAAGCCATATTGCCTTTGACGTGTTATCGCATTGTTTTTAACCCGCCATTACTGTTAAGTAAATAAGAGCTATTGTTGACTATACGATCACTACCCTTAACATGAGTTACAATTAAACGTACTCGCTAGCGAGTCGAAGCTCTGTCCCTCGCACAGCCGCAGAGCTCGCAAGTATTCTTATTGAGTGCAAGGGACAGAGAACTCGACTCGCTAGCTAATAAAAACTATATAAATGCTAACGACGTGTAAGCCACGTCGTTAGCATTTATTAAGTCAGACAAGTAGGCTAAGATTTGAAATGAGTCGATTTAAAATAAGTACAATTTTTTTTAAATAATTATACATATAGTTGGTAACGCAGGGGACGATGTTGTCCCTAGGTTTTGTATGAAAAATGTGCATTTTACAAGGAGTTACCAGGTTATTTGAAGATTAAAAAATATTCGAGGTGTTTAACGTGTAAGGTCTGTAAATTTGGTGGTCTAATTTTAATATTTATACATTATTATTAATCATAATTCATGAGTCACCAGTGGGGCTAGACAAGTTGCCATCGTTCACGAACGCTAGCGTTAGGCGATCACTTTGGTGACCACCTGTCACTTGGCGCTGTCAAAATCAAATAGGCTAGACAATCAGTTTTCAGCGTGTCAGTTGTAACGAGTGATATATCACGTGACAACACATGTCGCCAGTGATCACCTAACGCTAGCGTTCGTGAACGATGGCAACTTGTCTAACCCCACGGAAAGTTTTGGTGCCGCAAAAGAAAAGGAGAACCTTAAAACTTGATTCACCCAAATACGATTGGATTTTTCCGCCTAGAATAGAGGCGCTATTAGCTTGTCCCCGTCCCTAGAAACAACAAGTTGTTCTAACTCTTCCGACAGGGTCCCATGGTGTGATTAAATTAAAGGCAATGACAGTACTTAAGTTTTTTTGTGTCCTTAATGGTTAATTTTCTGTGAAATTACACATCAATTGTCCGAGACAAAAACACGCGGAAGTCGGAGTGAAAGTCCAATTGAGTTTGACCTTCTTGGTGTTTAGCTGTTGTGATAACTACGTCGATGATAGTATTGTCTTTAACGCAAAATATTTATAACTAGCTATCCACCCTCGCTTCGCTTCGGATTATGTGAGTTTTCTGCAACACCCGTTTATAAAACAGAATCTTCCTCTTGAATTACTTTATCTACAACTTTATTTTAAAAAACCGTATCAAAATTCGTTGCGTAATTTTAAAGATCTAAGCATACATAGGGACAGACAGACAGCGGGAATTGACTTTGTTTTATACTATGTAGTGATATAATCTGAATATTGTCATTGAACGGAACGCCAAAAAGACAAGAAAAAGTTTTAAAAAGTAAGTTGCTGTTACTTGCATTTTGTTGCATTTGTATCTAATATTTTGAAATGGAAAACTTATCAGCTGAAGAATAAAAATGAAAATAAGAAACTATTGTTTAAATCGACTAGACCCATATTTACATATACCTTTTAGTCAATCAAATCAATCTTTAATTATCCCCACCCCAATATAAGTGTGTCACGTTGGCGCCACTGAAAATCAGCGTCGCGGATAATGCCATGACATAATTGGTGAGTGGCGTCAATTTTGACGTCACAGACGGAATCACACGTGGCAACATTATGCTATATACAATTTTAAATTCCTTTTCTTTATTGTTTAAGACTGCGTCGAGCAAACGCCGAGCGTCCAGTGGCGCCCTCATTACTATTATTGTGTGTGTGTGTATTGTTGTCCTTGGAATCAGACGATATTTTTTTGTAGTGCAAGTAAAAACTCAATTTATGGGATACGTAACAAACTTTAATAACAATTACCCTTTGAGTAGTCAGCTTAACGGGAAAAGGTGGCCACTTTTCTCTGTTAAGTTGATAACTCGAAGGTGAATTGTTATTAAACTATGTGATATACCCTATAAGTTGTGTTTTCATTTGTAGTACAAAAACATACCTTCTAATTTCAAGAAAATAGTTTAGTTTATTAGAAAACACAATAAAAGTAATGTGGGCGCCACTGTACATCCGGCGTACGCTCGGCACAGTCTTAATTTTGTTCTCTGTATTACAATTATTCGTAGGTTCTGTTTCTTGTGCTTGCGATCATCGAATAAATGTTTATATTTCGACACTTATATTATAAAGGAAAACATGTCAAAAATATTATGAAAGAGATAAAGGAAGAAAAGGAAAAAAAACATAAGACAACCAAATAAAAGTTTGATATGTTTTCCTACATCAACGGTGTCCCCTAGACAAACAACTTTAAGTACAAATTATTAATGACTATAAGTTTCGGGTTTAGGCCGAGCATTTTTATCTGTTAGATTTGTATCGGATGGTCCGATGATATTTATCGATTTAATGAATGTCCGTTTAAAATCAGTAAGATTTCCTATCTTAATCTCATAAACAGTTTGATAACGATAAACATATATCCTCCTTCTTATCGTAAAAATATTATAAATGCGTAAGTTTGTATGTTAATTTGTTACTTCCTCACACTGCAACGGCTGGACGGATACCTATGGGCTAATTTCATGTGACTATAAAAAAAACAACTTTATTTCATAATATCGTTCATTGAATACAAAACGGACACAATCCAAAATGAGTCACTGCTGCATTTTAAAATTAGAAGCTGTTGGAATACGATTTTTAATGGAAGAGCAAATTATTTTGGAATGTGTCCGTTTTGTATTCAATGAGCGATATATATACTTTTTCTATAATCTAAGGTGATGGTGCCACCCGCGCCGCTATTGCCTAACGCGCTCCCAATCTCAGGGTAGTGATTCCGTAAACAACGCCGGTCGTGCGGACTGTCGAGTGATATCCAAGCGGCGAGATTAAGTAGTCCCGTCAGTGCGAGCAAAACACATTGTAGCGCGTGCATTTTCAATTTAGCAGCACGATGGGTCGAACGTATAGGCATTTCATTTTGGTGACACCTGCAAATTACTATACGAATCGAAAGGGTTTTACCTCCTGAACACGGCAAAATATTTATTTAGATTTATTTTTCTTTATTTACAAAATTACAAGTAAGTTAATAAAAATATCGAGTTTTACCAATACTATGCCTGAATAGATATAATACCATTGCCATTTTCACGAGAAAAACCGGGCAAGAGCATGTCGGACCATGCTCAGTGTAGGGTTCCGAAGCCGTAACGACAAACACAAAAAACTATCTCAAAAATCAACATGTATGAAACAATTTTCTATTTAAAGTTATTTGGCGCTGTCTTAGATGATTTTTAGTAGGTATAAACCCGTTAATCGCCTGTATCTCAGGAACTAATCATGTCTACTTAGCCGTGATAGTTTTCCTTTAAAATTCGTTATATGCGCTTTCGTTAAAGATTTTTTTCAGATTTTTAGTACTTGTAGTTTTGGCTGTAGGGGGGGGGGGACACTTGACTCTAACAAAAAATAGCGCTTTAAAGCTTAATATTTCATAAACGGATCCCTTAATCGAAAAATTGTTTTCATAAACCCGCAATATTTTTAAAATACCTATCCAACGACACCCCACACTATGGGGTAGGCAAGAAAAAAAAAAGACATCCCCACGTTACCTGTAGGGGAGGTGCATTAAAAAAAAATATTTTTCAATATTTTATTTTACCACTTTGTTGGCGTGACTAATATGTACATTCATGCCAAGTTACAGCTTTCTAGTACTATGAGTCTCTGAGCTAGACTGGGGACGGACGGACGGACGGACGGACGGACGGACGGACATGGCGAAACTATAAGGGTTCCTAGTTTGACTACGGAACCCTAAAAAGCTGTCATACTTCAAATTTGATATTGACACTATTGACAGATGGATAGATACTTAGGGCCACTTGCACGCAGATTTTGACCCTGGGTTAAGTCACTAACTCGAGTTAGTAGACGTTAGATTCATACGAAAACGTCATTTTAACTCGAGTTACTAAAGTGTAAACATATTTATGGCGTCGACTGTACATAAGCGTCTTGATTCCATACGTTGCTTCTAACAAGACGATAGATACATTAATGAAGACGTTGGATGCATAAAGTAAAATGTTTGTTGAATCACTAAATAAATTGCTGTTGTTTCTATCAACTTTGGTTTATATAACTAATACCTTAACTATTGTACCTACCGTAAAACGGAGTGAGTAGGGACACAACTTAAAATGAATGAAGGAATACACAAAGCAAAGCTATAGAATAGGAAATCGAACGCGATAATTAAACCTATTAAATCGTGGTTTAAAAGGACCTCTTTCAATGGGCGGAGCCAGGCAGCCGGCAAGGTCTAGACCTAACCGGTCACGGAAACCGGAACCGATCTTATCACACAATCGATTAACAGTTCATGTCACTACCGTCTTGACAGCTTCCGAATAAGTGATACTGCTCACTGGCTGGCTTTACTTTAAACTGGGTTGTGATTCTCTGAACAACGACGGTCGGACGGACCGACGAGTGAATGTCCAGCGGCGAGTTTAAGAAGTCCCGTCAGTGCGAACAAAACATATTTTAGCGCGTGCATTTTCAATTTAGCACCATGGTTTCTGCCGATGGATCGAACGTATAAGGCTGCTTAATTGAAAATGCACGCGCTAAAATGTGTTTTGTTCGCTCTGACGGGACCGTCCGTTGTTTTTGAGAGAATAACACCCCAGTTAGCAATCGGAGTTGGGCCCTTTTAAGTAACTTACGTGTCGCCGTTATGGCTGGTCCCGGACGGACTACGGTTCACACCGCGCAAATCTTGAGATGGCTGTACCGCAGGTTAAGAGGATTGTACCCCTTGACCATATTCCCTTGAAGCTGTGAAAATGACACCTTTTTCTCATGTTCAAATCCCTACGATCATCATCATCATCATCATCATACCTTCACGCCTTAATTCCCAGAGTGGGGTAGGCAGAGCTACAGAATTACCAACAACTCTAAAAACTTATTGATAATTCTATAACCACATTTTGCACAAAGAGGCTACGATAATAACCAGCGTATTAGTGGGCTTGCCTCTATTCCCTTGATCGCCTCTTACGACGGCCACGGCAAGACATGAATTGGTATTATTCTAAGCCGGCAACCACACGGAACCCCCCCCCCCCCCCCTACGATCTTTAACGATGATGATTGATTTAATAGTTAAGAACTTGTAACTTCCTTAACCTGGAAAACCATTTCTTTTATAAATATTGTGGTTTTAACGTAAACAGCAATTATTTGAATTTGACGCTGCTGCACGCGCAATCTATCTCCATTTCACTCTCTTCACGCGGAAGCACTTAAAGCCATCCCTTTTGATTCTTGTGTTGGTGGGGCAGCATATCGTTATTTCTTTGAAAAAACGTATCTCATATTTCGTGACGAAAGACTTTAAACTTAAACGTGAAGAGAATTAAGTAAAAATCGAAAAAAAATCGAATCATAAATTTCGAAATATTAGATACGAGTTTTTTTTAAAGTAGTAGCGATATGCAGCCTCTTAAGACTCCATTTCTAAGAAGTGGGGCCAGACAAGACGACAAGGTGTAGATAAAGACGGTCACGACAGTAATTCCGGAAGCTGCTCTTATCAGACAATCGACATTTCCTGTCACGCGTCTTGAGTTCTTGACAGGCTTCGAATAAGGGTGGACGTTGACTAACCGCTACTATGACTGAAATGTTTCATAGCAAGGAGAGCCTTCTCAAAAAATGCTTTTGCCTAAACGAGCACATGACCACGATGGTAAAATTTGTCTTTTTTTTCTGTAACTATAAATATTTCAGGATTTGACTCGATGGTACTAAAAAAAAAGCTAGGTTACCCCCATAGACCATTGCAATAACAGGGGGGTTATTATGACATAACTATGCAGTTCATTTTACGGGGACAGAGCTATGGCAGTTATATAGCTCTGTCCTTTTCTCTCAGCGTAAACAGAATTGCATAACTACATACATACATACACACACATACATAATCTCACGCCTTTATTCCCAGAGTGGGGTAGGCAGAGCTACAGAATTACCAACAACTCTACAAACTTGTTGATAATTCTGTAACCACATTTTGCACACTTAGGCTAAGATGTTTACCAGTGTATTATTAGTGACAGGTTGCAAGCCCATCGCCTAACAATACTATACGCCTTTGTTCCCTTAGCCGTCTCTTACGACATCCACGGGAAGATATGGAGTGGCACTATTCTAACCCGGCAACCAAACGGGTAATTGCATAACTATGTCATAATAACCCCCCAGAACTGCAAGCCTAACAACCTGTGTCACAAACAACAAATAAAGCAAATTTGATACATAAATTTAGCCCTTTCACTTTCTTACACTTGAAAATGGACAAGGAGAAAGCCAAATTTAAATGATACTTGTCGATGTGAAACAGGCCTTAAGACTACTAATGCTAATCATATCATGGATTATGTCATCCCCACAGGAACACAACAATGCAAACACTGCTGCTAAAGATCAAAGAGGTAAGAAAGCATTTAAGTTGATGTTAAATCAATGGCAACAAAAAGTGGTCATTTGACTTCAATACATTTTAAGTAAATTTTCACCTCAACCATGTGTTTGGGAAGGTGGCGACCCGATCAACGACGCCGCCGCCGTAAGCAAAGACCTTTGACTTTGAGTGAATGACATGCTCATGCTGCCGGACAAAATATATCAATAAAAAATAGCTGTCCGGCGAGAAACATCATAATTTGTTCTCATTTGTAATGTGTCCTTGAACACAAGAACCAATTAAAATAACAAAGAAAAATATACATTAGGTAAAAAGTCTACATTATTGGCTTAAAGGCATTTTGCAATAAGCGCTGCTCAGTGCTCAGCTATTATTACTAAAATAACTATAATTAGTTAGTAATACGTTACACTACTTGAAAACGTCTTTATCATCTAAGAAATCATTTACAGTATAATATGCCTTACCCAACAAACAGCACCCTAATACGAGACTAATAATTTATTTAACGGCATATTGACAATATCAGTAGGTAACTTATTGTAGAAGCGTATACAGTTCCCCACGAACCCATGTGCTTACTTTACGAAGACGGTGACCTGGGACTACGAGTTTATCCTTATTTCGCGTGTTCAGCTTGTGAACGTCACGGTTATGCCTGAAATCATGCATGTGTTTGCGAACATATATGATATTTTCAAAGATATACTGCGACACGACGATAAGAATATTAATTTCTTTAAATTTATCTCTGAGTGAAACCCGTGAACCCAGCTGATAAATAAAACGTATGACCCACTTTTGTAAGACGAAGATGGCCTGAATGTCAGCCGTCTCCCCACAACAAAATCCCATAACTCATTACACAGTGAAAATAACTATAATACACCAGTCTCGCTGTCTCCACGTCTGTACTCTTCGCACTCATAAGGTCGACTACTGGACTCTGGCTGACTGGTAACTTTACCCTATGTACTTGGTAGTTTTTTCACGGTTACCATTGGGTTTTCTAAGAGTTGTCTCTTATGTGAAATTGGCAAAGGTCCATTAGCAATATTCTTTTGTTTAAAATTACTTGCGAACTCACGGACAGTAACTTCCTGTCCATAAATGTCAAATGTCACATATAAAGGGCCCTTCCACACCATCGGGACCCTCGTCGCTTCGCTGACGGACAGACGGCCCTTCCCATGACATTGTCGCATTGAGTCTGCTCGGAAGACCCGGAAATACTGTAATTTTTTTACTTGATAGTTATTTTGCCAGTCTAGCGTAGGGGTTTTAAGAGATGACAGCTAGGGTCATTCTGAACATGTTTGACACCATTTACTATTCTGCAAAGTTGCACGGTTTTTGAGGTTAAAAGTTACTTGAAAAAGTCGTTAATGTCTAAAGCGTATTATAGGGTCGAGGACTATCTAACAGACAAAAATGCATGGTCTAAACCCGAAACATAGTCAATAATAATTTGATCAATTGCAAAAGCTTTATCTTGTCTAGGGGACACCGTTGATGTAGGAACACGTATCGAAACTTTTATGTGGTCATCTTGCACCGTGTTATCATCACTACATAGTATAAAACAAAGTCGCTTCCCGCTGTCTGTCCCTATGTATGCTTAGATCTTTAAAACTACGCAACGGATTTTGATGCGGTTTTTTTTAGTAGATAGAATGATTCAAGAGGAAGGTTTGTATGTATAATAAATTTTGTTTCATGTACGTGTGTTATAGAAAACTCAAATAAACCGAAGCGAAGCGAGGGCGGGTCGCTAGTAAGTTATAAACAAAAATATAAGTAGGTGGGTTTTAGTTTTTTTTTCTCCTTTTCTTCCTTTATCTCTCACGTAAGATTTTTGGCATGTTTTCCTGCTGATCTACGCATGTTATTTGATGTTATATTGAATTTAATATTTATTGCTTTAAGTATATAATGCTAGATTAAGTACCTAGTACCATTGTAATTTGTTTAAAAAATGACTGACTGCTGTGTTTCTTACGGCGCCGTTTCTTCTCAGCAGTGTCTCCTCTTGGGAAGCGCTGGTAGATTCTTGACGTGTAAAAGTGTCCGTACGGCCTACTTACTGAATAAATGTCTTATATCTTTTTTTTTATCTTTGTTGAAAAACTCTATATGGCTATAGCCAGTATTCACTAAATTATTAGTGTTTTACCTTTGCAATACCTTGGTTCTTTAAAATAAATTCAAATTGAAGCCTGCTCATGCTTGACTGATTATTAAGACTGCACCGAGCAAACTTCGAGCGTCCAGTGGCGCCCTCATTACTATTATTGTGTTTTCTAATTAACTAAAGAATGTCCTTGCAATCAGACGATACGTTTTTGTAGCGCAAGTAAAAACACAATTTGTGGGATACGTAACAAACTTTAATAACAATTACCCTTTGAGTAGTCAGCTTAATGGGAAAAGGTGGTAATTTTTTTCCGTTAAGTTGATAACTCGAAGATGAATTGTTATTAACCTTAATTTACCAGAGTGTTAGGTACTATAGGTGAAAAACTTAAGTAAGTCACCTGTGTTGTATGTGTGAGTAATGTGTGCGAATAGACATTCCGTTTTTGAAATTTGTAATATATCGTTTGGTTTGCAACCTCATTATTTGCTTATCTCCACTTATGATTCTATTTTCATGATAAGATTCTGATAGGTATAGATAGTTGTCAATGTACAAGTAATTGTCTTCGTATTGTTTGCGTCGTTCCGTTCATGAAAAAGTTCATGACTAAACAATAATGCTTACAGTTTACCACAGGAGTAAATTGTATAACATCGATTTTGAATTCAGCTTGGCAAATTAATATGGCACCATTTCCTGAAATTGGTAGAGGACGGACACTGCATATTCAAACGAAAAGAGTTTTGTGTAATTTGTACACAAATTTCCAAGAGGTTTGCTATAGACTCAAAATGTTTATCAACACCAAAACAATTGGTCATTAAAATATCCGGTGTACTGAAAAAACAGGTTCTCAACACACTAAGTACTTAAAATAATTTGAAAGTACAGGTCGATTCACAAGACCTGGCACGAATGGATTGAATGAGTGAATGAAAGTAAACTAGTGTGTAAAATAGTAACAGGTTTTCGGTTCGAAATTCGAACTTCGCTTCAAAGGACGGCACTCAGACAATGATAGGTGAAGTTGGATGTTGTGCTGGCATCTGAGTGTATTCGCGGTATCAGTGTTCGGGAGATTGAGGGAGGGGGACTGGTGCCTAGACGAGATTTATACCACCCGCCTCTGGAGATAGCGGTACCTTTAGGCGAAACCTCGCGTCGATCCCGCTCTGAGCAAATAGATCCTAGTAATATAGAATCACAACGGGACTGGAATTTCGCGAAGGGCAATTATGTGCTTTTGTATAAACTTGTATCTGAGGTAAGCTGGCATGAAATTCTTCAGATGGATGACGTTGACATAGCGGTAGACAGTTTTTATAAAGTAGTTTACGATATTTTTGACGCCTGTATACCTAAAAAGCGTCGATCTAAACAGACCACTAGACTTTACCCGGTATGGTTCACCGCTGATCTGATAGCTGATATTACGTTGAAAGCTAGGCTCCATCGGAGTTGGAAGGCTACCAAGAATAGGGACGTGTATGGTAGGTATGCTCAACTCCGGACAGTGGTCAAACGACGAATATCCTTGGCTTATGATGATTACCTAGATCGAATCCAAAGTCAGGTTAGAAGTGATCCGCGGTCTTTTTGGCAACATATTCACAGTCTTAGGTCGAAAGGTGGATTTGTGTCCGATGTTATGTTGGCTGGAGAACGGTTCGTCGGGGCAGAAGCTGCGGAAGCGTTCTCGAGTTTCTTCTCTGGTGTGTTTTTGCCGGACGTTCCTCGCCTTGATGTGCATGCAGTAATGCAAAATAGTATGAGCCATTCCTGCCAACATGTCAATATAAAACATATTACTGTTCAAGAAGTGGAGGCAGGTATTAAACGGCTTAAACCTGGTAGCTCTGCTGGGCCTGATAACTTGCCTGCGTACATTATCAAAGGTTGCATGGAGCAGTTGAAGATTCCTATTAAATTTCTATTTAATTTGGCACTCTCGTCTGGAAGATATCCGCATCAGTGGAAAGTTACTAGGGTTAGGCCTATCCCTAAGACTAGCAAGTCTGTTGATGTTGAGGATCACAGGCCCATAGCTGTGCTGTCTTCCCTAGCAAAGTTGTTTGAGTCCATACTGCACCGGACAATATCGGCGCAGATCAAACCTTTCCTGTGTAACTCGCAGCATGGCTTCAGGCCAAAACGCTCCGTTAACACTAACCTCTTAATCTTGGTTGACACCGTTTCCGAGCATCTTGACAGAGGTGTTCAGGCGGACGTTGTCTACTTAGACTTCAAAAAAGCTTTCGATCGCGTAGATAACGATGTTCTCCTAACCAAACTTGAGAATATTGGCTTCTCCCCGAAGTTGCTAACGTTTTTTGCAAGTTATCTGCGCGATCGGCAGCAGTATGTTCAGCTTGGTTGCTTTGTTTCGGCTCCGTATCGTACTCGATCTGGTGTCAGTCAGGGTTCGATATTGGGGCCCCTCCTATTTGGAATCATGATCAATGACTTGGAGTCAGTCGTAAAGCATGCAAGATGCCTGTTATATGCTGACGACCTCAAACTGGTATATGGGGTTGGAGATAATGCTCACTGTGGCCTTTTACAGGAGGATATTAACTCGGTGGTCCGGTGGAGTATGGACAATAAACTTCTTTTCAACACGGCCAAGTGCTGTGTCTGCACTTTTAGTCGAGCTTCTGCTCCTCTACATGCCCAATATGTGCTTGCAGGAGAGTGTATTAACCGGGTTGGCTCTGTAAAGGACTTAGGCGTTGTTTTTGACACGCGCCTCACGTTTCACGATCACATCCGAGCGCTCGAGAGTGACTGCTTTCGGAGATTAGGTTTTGTTATCCGCAATGTCAAGGACTTCCGCGACCCTGGTACCATAAAGCTTGTCTTTAATGCTTTGGTAAGAAGCAAATTGGAGGCATCGTCGCTTATTTGGAATCCGCACGAATGCACGTATGTTTTACTCCTGGAGAGGATCCAAAAAACTTTCCTTAGGTTTATTTATAAGAAAACCTATGGGTATTACCCCTTCCTCTATCCGACCAAATTTTTACTTGGCTCTCTTGGGTTTCATTCATTAGAGGTAAGGCGCAACAACAACATGCTACTTACTGCCTGCCGTATATTGCGTGGAGAGTCTGACTGCCCTGAGCTGGTGGGGCAAGTCGTGAGGCTATTCGTGCCGGATGTTTTCCGGATAACCCTGAGGCCGCGCGCGCGCCCCCTGCTGGCGGCGCCGGCGGCGCGCACGGTGTCGCGCCGGAACTCGCCCCTGCTCCGCGCCCTGGTGCTGCTGAATGCGCTTTTGGCCTCAGTACCGGAGTGTGACTTATTTGCGTGGCGATGGGTAACACTGTGCCGTGAATGTCTGAGATTTTGCGAGATGATGGATGATAGGCCTTCTTGTATTACTTAATGACAATGGTTATTTTTACTGTTTTTACGATTATTTGATTTGTTTTTCGTTTTTTTGTTAGTTGTGTTTTTGTAATTAGTCTAAGTTTCTCGGTGTATTGGTCCTTACTGTAATGCCGTGTAAAATATATTTGAAATAAATAAATAAATAGGTGACATTACTTTCGTTCAATCCATTCGTGCCAACTCTTGTGAATCGACCTGGGGTGTGATTCTGTAAATAAGCAAAGGTGAACGAATGCACGAGTGATACCAAGCGGCGAGATTAAGTAGTCCCGTCAGTGCGAACAAAACACATTGTAGCGCGTGCATTTTCAATTTAGCAGCACGATAGGTCGAACGTATAAGGCTGCTTAATTGAAAATGCACGCGCTACAATGTATTTTGTTCGCACTGACGGGACTACTTAATCTCGCCGCTTGGTATCACTCGTGCATTCGTTCACCTTTGCTTATTTACAGAATCACACCCCTGTAGTTTTAGTTGTTCCCCCCTTGGTACACTCCACCTACTTCGGTCTCCTAACTAGGCGATTGCAAGTACAGTCGAGTAGAAAGATATGTGTACACTTTTGCGCCGTATCCCATTTAAATAAGTTGTAAAATTGTATACATAACTCTGACCTCGATGACATTCATAATGGCAGTTTGCACATGATATTAAATAGACAAGGTACTAAAGTGTATACATATGTATGAACTCGACTCTACTTATAATATGGGTTACTTTTAAACTATTAATTTACTTATTTAACACACACTAATAGAGAAAAAGTAGGGTATCTAGCTTAATAAATACTATAAATTCTAAAGTCAGGATGCTTGTTACTTAATCAACGGCTGAACTGATCTAGATAAAATTTAACACAGTGATAGATTGAAGTCTGGAATAGCACATAGGCTACCTTTAATACCGAAATTAAACACTGTTCCAGTGGGATGGTCGAATTAGGAACTCTATGCGGACGAAGTCGCAGGCTGAATTTAGTTACATCATACATTTAAAATTTGTGCCACTTGAGTCTCAAGCAAGGCCAATATTTGCATCATAGAGTAATATAGTATTTGTTTATTATCAGTTTCTATTAAAATTGGAGCATAAAAAACCGAAACGATGTAACGCAAATAATAATCTATTCCAATTTAAATATAAACCACGTCGATTTAAGGTTTAAATTAGTACAACCACACTTTTTAATTTAAGCGATATTATTTTATCAATTTGCAACGGGGTCGCCAGGTTTAGTCAATGTTAAGTCACATCATTAAGATTTGCTTTTAAAGCATCCAGTTCAACATGAGCTTTGTCGAAGTAAGTTTGGAAACGGGTGAAAGGCCAAGTTTGAGTGGTCTTGTTTGCTCTGGTATGTAATATGGATATAACTTGTGGGCTGTAAACTGAATCACTTGCTAACTAGTTAATGCTGTTTTTAGAGTTCCATAGCCGTGGGGTACCAATGGGACCGCTGAGTCACTAAACTAAAAACTCATCAGCAGAAATAGGAATATACAGGGTAAAATTAAATGACAGCTAACAAATTCTGATCGTTTATTTTAACAATAGTAAATGGGACAATCATTCTAAAATACACGCTATTTTGCTTCATTTGCATATTTTCAATAAAAAATTATTTTTGTCAAACAAAACTCGGAGTAGCACTAGTACCTATAAGTATGGGAAACTCGACACAAACCCAACCCAACCCAACCCACCCAAAACCCACCCCAAGCAAAAAACCAATGATTAAGATTTTGAATACATTCTGTAGGTATTTCCCTCAGGTATTTCCAAATTGGAGACAATCCGTAATATCCGTAGGTATAGAACTTGTTGCTCTATCTATAGTGGATGGCGTATTTTTAAAGATTTGATGATTTTTGCCGCTAATTGCTGTTTATTTTCAATCCACAACATTATTTATAGAAAAAATGGTTTGCCAGGATTAAGAAGTTACAAGTACTCAACTAAGTATTGAATCGAAAATCATCGATAAGATTATAGGATTTCGAAGATTGAACTAAACTATCGATGATTTTATTTCTACCGTTTCAGATTTGCCAGTCTCAATCATATAAGATCGAGTTTAATATACTTAATCAAAGAACAGATACCTACAAAGGCGTTCTGTGGGCCTAGTATGGCTGCGTCTATATCGCGTGTTACCTGTGGATAAAGCACCCGTCACTTATTGACACGTGCACTTATTTATCTGTCAGAAGGTGACGGATGCCTTATCCAAAATTTATCACGCGATAAACGCAGCCATATTAGGCCCCCTGGTTATTGAGATACAGATCGAGAGACTTTATCAAAGGTGGCCTCTTAAGTACCCAGTTGTGTCATTCCATTAACGATCCCTATAGATCCACTTAACATTACTCGACTTGTGTGTATATATCTCAATGCATTAACTACCAACCAATCAGCCCATAAAAGTTCCTATTAATGTCCAATAATACCAACATATATTTAGGTCAGCAATTACTATCGGAAGCAACTATTTCCGCTATATTTCAATGCTCGTAAAGAATGGCGATCATTCCTTACTATATATTGCATTGTAAGGTTTTCTTATTGGCTCTATTAATATCAATAATAAGTGAGTTATGTCGTTATGAATTTCTTGGGTGCGGTTGGAACAGAGGATTCTATGAGTTGGTCGTTTTAAAAACTTTTATCCGCGATTTTAAATAGTGTCTTCTACATTCTCACCGAGAAAAATACTATCGTCTGATTTTGATTTATACATTATCATTTTTATGTACAAGCCTTTACCTTAGCCTTACCTTTTATTAAGAACATCGAATAATAAAATCCATTCCGATCAAAGGATCTAATTAGTATGCGGTTGTCAGTTAGATGTTTGTATTGTGAAAGCTAAGGAGTAAAAAAAAATACAATTGTATTCATATGAAAAGGTGTTTTTATAAAAACATACTCAAAACAGGTATATCTCATATTCAAAACATATTAACTGAGAAGAAATATTCGAATAATGTCACTTCTCAGTGTTTGCTACGCCAGTTTTAGACTAGTAGTCCAAGTGACGTCATTTTGTTTGTAGCCACATTTTGTTTTTTAAGTATAGCGCAGAGATCTCCAAATATTTTTGTCTCATAGACACTCCACTCCACTTAGCATTAATTTCTAGTCATAATTTAGGATATAATTATCGCAAGACTTATGTTATGAATTGAGTTACCTTATGATATTTCAAGAAACCCAACCTTAACAACCCATATCTACACGTTACATATTTAATAAATTCTGAAAAGTTCAATAAATATGTAAACAATACATACTAAAAAAATTGGAAACAACGAGCTTCAACGTATAGCCTTAACTGGCTTTTAAATAAAATAACCAATAGCGACTCCACGCTGCTTTTGTTCCAGTTCAATTGGCTGCCAATCGATGCCAATAGCGACAACACAACAAGCGCAGGCTTGTGTCCGTAACATTCATGTCACTGCCGAGGGCCGAGGCGACACCCCGAGTATTTCCCGAACACTGGATTAATTATATCTATTCTAGAGCCCACGCCGGAACACGAAATGGAAATACTGCAATGCGAAAAACCTGGCGCAGCATTTTTTTTTTAGTTATAAGTCCGATATGTATAAATGTAACAGTGGTTTATCTTACAAAGAAGTTGATAATGTTTCAGATGAGTGTTGTTTTTTCGAGGAGAACCATCATACTAGCGGGTGGTACGACCTTGTGCAGGGTCCGTCCGGATCGCTACCACCATCTTAGGGTCTCCCCAGACCTATCGACGCGGAATCGGCTTGGTCCGTTAAGAAAAAAAATTATGTCCGTGCAGTAAGAGTGAAAATGGTATCGCTCGGCTCGGCTCGGCCCGGCTCGGCGTTGCGAACGGAACGACTTCGATTTCGATCTTATTGCGTGGACATAAAACTTATTTTTGCCGGCTCAAGCCGATTCCGCGTCGATAGGTCTGGGGAGACCCTTATCCTATACCTACCGCCAAACAGCATTGTTAACTTTGTTGTGTTCCGGTTTGGGGATAAGACAGCCGGTGAAATGACTAGCAAAGAGGCATTCCATCTTAGTCCTCAGGGTTGGCAACGCATTTGCAATCTTGTGAATGCGAATGTCTATGGGTCACAGTTTCAACTTACCAACAGGTGGCCTGTGTGCTTGTTTCTCTTCTCTATGCCATAAAATAAATAAAAAAATACTAGATACTTAAGTACGAAGCGTCGCTTATCCTGCTGTTGCCGCTGATTAGGCCAATGAGGGGGGGCTTGCAGCACTGCATTGTCATATAGTCCTACCCCTCCCCTGTTCCGAAGAATAACCGTAACTTGGGAATCTTATTATCATACTAGACACGGAACAACTAAAAAAAAAGCTTTGTCTCCGTCCGGTAGTCTTATCAAACTAGGTTTAGTGTCATGGGCTCCCGTACTATAATACTAATACTATAACCGCTAATGCGGAAATAAAGAACGAGGTTATTCAGGTTTTATGTTATAGGTTGATTTTATTTCAAAATAAATACCATAACACACTGCGCTCCAAAACACGCATAGCTGACATAGGTGAAGAAACCGCTAGGCTCAAGTAAGATTGGGCCGGTCACGTCTGCGACGTGCACCCGGACCGGGCTAGCGTGGCCACTAGGGAATGCAAATAAAAGGTTATAACCGGTTTTAACCGGTTATTTTCATACAAAAACTGTTATTAACCGGTTAAATTGCATTCCCTAGTGGCCACCCAGGGGGTTCCGCGAAATGGGCAATGAAGATGCCACCGACGAAGAGATCTGAGGCCGTTGTCAAGATACACTACGCTAAATAGCGTTTCTATTCGTTTAGTTTTTAAACCAATCGCGTCACTGGTAGATACTCGTAGTACTACGTGACTTTTCGTATAACGAATCGTCAGTTTGAAGCTTATTATGTACCTAAGTGTACATTTTCGCTGGGGTACGGGGTAGTAATTCTCTTAACAACGACGGTCGGACGGACGAACGAGTGAATGTCCAAGCGGCTAGTTTAAGTAGTCCCGTCAGTACGAACAAAACATATTTTAGCGCGTGCATTTTTCATTTAGCAGCATGGTTTCTGCCGATGGATCGAACGTATAAGGCTGCTTAATTGAAAATGCACGTGCTAAAATGTGTTTTGTTCGCTCTGAGACGGGACTACTTAAACTTGCCGCTGCGATTTCGCTCGTTCGTCCGACCGTCTGTTGTTTTTGAGATAATAACACCCCTTTACAAGTTTTTATCTATTGTGTTTAAAAATATGAAAAACGTAAAATTTAATTGGTATATAAAATTTTCCAAGTGCGGTTAGTGATTAATAAATCTATTAAATATTTCTTATCGTACAATGAAAACAATGCAAATTTGTAATTAATTAATGGAATCATCTTTGTTTTCATCAATTAATTTAAATGAGTGATTTTAATAATCTTGACCCATTTCACACAACGACCAAAGACGCGCTAGCATTGTTGGTAGTGACCCTGCCTTCGAAGTTAGCGTTCCCGGGTTCAAATCCCGGTAAGGGCAGTTTCTGTACCTTTACCATGAGCCTTATATCGTTGTTTGGTACCCAGAGTACAAGCCTAGAGCTGGAATTGACCAAAAAATATTACTCATGGTTTTTTACTTTCTAATTCGAAAGAATAGGACATTTTAAGACACTTACCTATTTCATTAATTTTGTATTTGACCCAATAGTTTTGCTTAAATATCTTTATTTATTTAGCAGACATTTTATGGATGACATGATTATTTTAAATTTGGGTTGGCATTTTCTAATAATTTGCAACAATTAAATGATATCTAATGAATTAAAGTGATTGTAATAGTGTATTAAAACATTCTATTTCAAGCGGTTTTCGCCTAACCCGTAAGATACAACACCTAGGACGGATTCAAGCCGAAAACGAAAGTCAAACAAAGGTTAAATATACTTCTGCCGAAATATCCAAAATAGATAAATATTTTAAGAACTTAATAATGCAGAACGGCTTTAAAACCCTATTCCTCGAAATGGTTTTCGAATTGGAGTAATTGTAAAAATATAAACAATCCCAATTCGTGTTTGTTTGTCTCCTGATATTTACCAAATTTCATGGACATATTGGAGTTTGATGTACATCAACTCAATTGGGTGACCCTTGAATCTTGATATAAGTATATATTTTTTTAATTATTTATTTATTTATAAAGGATGTTCCTTATTGCAAGCACTCTATTTACAATCTGCATTGCGGATTCGAACAATCACAAATCGTCACGTACCGACTTAGCCCGAACACAAACAACAATTCATTCTAGTCAACATTATTAAATTGTTATCATAGACTAGACTTTTTAGCGCACTTTTTGCCATCCGTTCGCAATATCGTTTATCCGCTTCAAAAAAACTAGTTTTTCTCCTTCTCGAGGAAATAAATTAAAAGTTTTTCTGTGAAATGCATTTACGTACGAACATTACTTTTTTTAACGTCAGTAAATAAGGGTATTGCCACACTGCTATTCATTTGCGTAAGTTCATTTTGAATGTGCTTATTTGTCACTGGTACAGTCAACAGCATAAATAAGTGATCATTTCTGTGCCTTGTCGCTTTCAATCGTGTCACAATTTTGTATAACATTTCAAACACGACGTTAAAGTGACAAGGTACACAAATGATCACCTATTTATACTGTCGACTGTACTTCGTTTTGAATACTAAGATAAGAAACTAAGCGTAGCCTAGCTCAGATTAAAGTAACCATTTAAAACAAAATACTTTCCAAGCCTAGTCCTACTAATATTATAAATGCCAAAGTTTGTGTGCGTGTGTGTGTTAGTTTGTTACTCCTTTAGGCCGCTTCCTCACTTGGCGGTATACTTGCAGTAAAACACGGAATCGGTAAGGGTTGCTAGGCAACTAGTGCCGTCTACCAATCAACGCGTGGCGTTTATGCCGACAGTAAGTTTTACTGCACGCATACCGCCAAGTGAGGAAGCGGTCCTACTTAATGGCTGGACGGATTTGGATGAAAATTACCTAGTAATAATACTTTACAGCAGAGCTAGGTAACTTTCGAAAAATACCGGTTAATTGTGTTCCCAGTGCCCTTACCATGAGTTACAATTACTGTACTCGCTAGCGAGTCGATAGCTCTGTCCCTCGCACTGTATAAGAATACTGCGACGTCAGAGAGGGACAGAGCATTCGACTCGCTAGCGAGTACAGTAATGGACAATGGTAAGGCTGCGGCTCCACTGAGGCGGAGATGAGCGGAGCGGAGCGGAGCTGTGCCAATATTAACCAATAGAATCTAAACTAACGTGCGCAAGCCGCGCTCGACGTGACCGCATGCGCCTTCTATTGGTTAATATTGGCACAGCTCCGCTCATCTCCGCCTCAGTGGAGCCGCACCCTAACTCATGGTAAGGGTCCAGGTTTTTCCGTAAACACTCTTTTTGATTCTTCCTGCAATTGGATGGCGTCGTGACTAAAATGATAAGGCCGGCTCGAGTTCAAGACCTAGGTTAGAGGGTAGGAACGACTAGTAAACGATGTCGGTGCGAACACACTAGCGAGCGACATTAACGGTTATTTCGAGCAGGGTAGTGATTCTGTAAACAACGCCGGTCGTGCGGACTGTCGAGTGATATCCAAGCGGCGAGATTAAGTAGTCCCGTCGTCAGTGCGAACAAAACACATTGTAGCGCGTGCATTTTCAATTTAGCAGCACGATGGGTCGAACGTATAAGGCTGCTTAATTAAAAATGCACGCGCTACAATGTGTTTTTTTCGCACTGACGGGACTACTTAATCTCGCCGCTTGTATATCACTCGACAGTCCGCACGACCGGCGTTGTTTACAGAATCACTACCCAGGAACAGTTTTATTTTGCTCTTAGATCAGAACCGAAATAATATTGATTCTGTTCGAGCGGAATCAAAATGAACATGCACTATTTAAAAAAAAAACTGTCAACAATTTCATTTTTGGGACAAACTTTTGTTGCCGGCTGTACATTTTTTGCACAGTCGGCATCTACTCGTCAAGAAGATTCTAACGCGCTTTAACACGACGGGCATATCATGTGTAATTTAGGAGTTCCTATGGCTACCCTGAGTCTCCATCATCAGACCAGCTCGATGGTACTATATTATTGTACAGTCATCAGAACTAAAGGCGTATGTAACTTTTCAGCTTCATCAAAAACCTACATACATACATACATAAAATAAAAGCATGTAAAAATAAAATGTATGAAATATATTATCTGTCTAAACTTGTTGTCTTAAATGCTTTTAGTAGGTAGGTATAAACATTTTAGTTACCAATAAACTAAACTCATCTTGGCTGAGAGGCTCGTCACAAGATACGTCAAAGTAAACGTCAAACCATAGAACTCTGTCATTTTTGACGCATCTCGAGACGAGCATTAGAGTTGAGATTAGTTTATTAAATACGGGCCTTAGTCGTGATAGCTTTCCGATCGAGATCGTTAGCAAGGTTTGACCCTTACATTGCAAGTTAAATAAAAGGTTGTAAAACGCGACGAGCTGGTTAAAAAAAATAACTGCAGGATTCCAAAGCCTGCTGTAAAGCCCTACGCACAGGGATTCCCTGGCTTAATAGCCGACCTACGCATTAAGACCTACGACGGAAATGCTCATTTTTAAACGATATCGGCTCTTATAATTTTCCATACTGTTTAAACGGTGACTCAGTAAGCGGTTTTTGTTCCTCGACAGTAGTTCACAGTCCACTGGCTATCTCGGAATAGTTTCGCTAGTCATGAGTAAAGACTGAATTTACCTCATTGGCACAACGTGGTACTAAAATCGTTTTTTTTATATTGGTTAAACATCTGTGTTATTTAAGTCTTATAAGCGGAGACGGATAGAGCGGAGACGGCACGGTCCACCCCTGCACCGTGTGATTCTCTTAAAAACGGTGGTCTATCGGACGACCGAGTGAATATCGCAGTGGCAAGTTTAAGTGGTCCCGTGTCAGAGCGAACAAAACTTATTTTAACGCGTGCATTCTCAATTAGACAGCCTTATACATCCGATCCTATAAAAGTAATGCTGCCAAATTGAAAATGCACGCGCTAAGTTATGGTAAAAAAAAAGGCCCTGCATGTTCGTCTGTCACGACTCGTTAGAGAAAAACTTAGCCGTGGCATACGTAAAACACCTGGCAGTTATTAACATTGCTTACTTACTAATATATTCAAAGCAATTAACTACAAAGATGCTTGATTGAACACGCATTCTATGGTCAGCTCCTCCATTATTCTTGTATTTTTATGTTTCTTTATATTTGTATTCTTGTACACATTTGAATTTATCGTGTGGTTGCCGGGTTAGAATAGTGCCACTCCATGTCTTCCCGTGGATGTCGTAAGAGGCGACTAAGGGAATAAAGGCTGCGTAGTACTGTTAGGCGATGGGCTTACAACCTGCGGTCCTAGTATGGCTGCATATATATATCGACTGTGGATAAAGCATCCGTCACTTTTTGACACGTGTACTTATGTACCTGTCAGAAGGTGACGGATGCCTTATCCAAAATTGATCACGCGATAAACGCAGACATATTAGGCCTCCTGTCACTTATACACTGGTATAAATCTTAGCCTAATTGTGCAAAATGTGGTTACAGAATTATTAACAAGTTTTTAGAGTTGTTAGTAATTCTGTAGCTCTGAACGAGGTCATCAGACAACGCACGCAAGCGGTCGACGTGGGCCACCGAGTCGCCAAGTTAAAGTGGGCTTGGGCCGGGCACGTGTGCCGACGACACGACGAGCGTTGGAGCAAGCGCGTGCTAGAGTGGAGACCCCGGCTTGGCAGGAGAAGTGTGGGCAGACCACCTGCCCGTTGGTCCGATGACATCAGGGAGACGGCAGGCCCAGTCTGGACAAGGGAAACGGGGAACCGTTCTGGTTGGAGGAAAATTGGAGAGGCGTATGCCCAACGGTGGGCGAATACACGCTGATGATGATGATGATGACTGTAGCTCTGCCTACCCCACTATGGGAATAAAGGCGTGAGCGATGTATGTGTATGTATGTGTCATAACGAATGCATTTATGCAGAAAACACTTCTATTGACGTAAACTAACTGGTTGCATTAGCTCACATAATTCCACGATTTAACGCTTATTATATTTCTAAATAAACCACGAGACTTCGAGCGCTTGACGACACGCCTAATAGAACATAGAGAAAAGAAACAAAAACGAAGTTATTAATATTCAATAAGACTAAAAAGAGTTTTGAAATGTTTTATGTTTAGGGTTCCGAAGTCAGTTAAAGTGCACATTTTTGTTAGAGTCAAATAGCTACTAAAAATCTGAAAAATATCTTAAATGAAAGCGCATAACGAATTTTTCACTTCTCATGTCTCAGATCCTGGTCACTTTTTTTATGGCATAGAGAAGACAAACGAGCACACAGTAGGCCACCTGATGGTAAGTGGAAACTGTGACCCATAGACATTTGCATTCACAAGACTGCAATGCAATCCTAAGACTGCAAACGCGTTGCCAACCCTGAGGACTAAGATGGAATGCCTCTATCTCTATCTCGGAACACAACAATGCGAACACTGCTGTTTGGCGGTAGGTTAATGGATAAGATGGTGGTAGCGATCTGGACGGACCCTGCACAAGGTCCTACCACCCGCATGGCACGTCGGGACTACAGCTCCTTATTATTAGCACAAATACGTATCTGTTTTGTTTTATTAGTCTCTAGGAATTATAGTTTTTTTTTATTAACTTTGGAAACCCCTAATCAACCAAAGTGTTTGTGAATGGAGGATTATTGGCATTTTCAATAATCGTGTATAGACATTTTTTAGGGCGTGGAAATAACCTCAAAATGCACAACTGTGTATAAAAATAAAAGAAAAAGAAAAACCGGCCAAAGCACTGGAATGGTTCAGTAGCTATTTGACAAATCGCCATCAGAGGACTAAAATTGACTGTCACCTGAGCACCCCACTTCCCATAGAATTCGGGGACCCTCAGGGGAGTATTATCGGCCCAACACTGTTCTTGATATACCTAAATGACATTAATATGCTCGACATCCCCAACTCTGACATAATCTGTTACGCAGACGATACGGCTATTCTCTTTCACGGTGAAAGCTGGGATGATGCGTACCAAGCTACTGAATGTGGTATCTCTCGGGTCGCCCATTGGCTCGACTACAATTTTCTCACGTTAAATGTCAATAAGACAAATTACATAGCATTCACCGAAACACCTGTAACGTCCTCTCCGACTAATCTAAAGCTGCAAATCCACTCATGTGTAAGAATACCAGCATCCACACTCGGTAACCGCTTCAAAACCTGCTCTTGTATAGAAATGAAAAGATGCGAATCGACAAAATATTTGGGGCTCACCATTGACCAGCATCTCTCGTTCAGGGAACACATCTCTGCCCTCTCCAAAAGAGTAACAAAACTCATTTACGTTTTTAAAAGATTGCGCGATTGTTCTCCTCCTGACGTACTTCACCTAGTTTACCGCGGCTTATGTGCCTCTATCATCCAATACTGTGCCGCCGTCTGGGGTGCAGCAGGGAAGGGCTTGCTGCTGCAGCTGGAGCGCGCCCAACGAGCCGTAATAAAGGTAATGCTCAAAAGGCCTTTCCGCTTCCCCACTGACACGCTGTATAAGGAGACGGGTCTGTTGCGAGTGAGGCAGCTGTTTATGTTAAGAGCAACCATTCGCACGCACCGCATCCTGGGAAGGAAACCTTGTCAAGCTAACCTGTTGAGCAAGCGCACGTACAGAGCTCCTTTGCCCGCATTCAGGTCGCCGTTCTTCAGACGCTCACCCGCATTTTCACACCCTTATGTTTATAATGCAATAAACAGAGCATGCGATATTAAAAACTTAACTGTAGGAAAGGTGAAAAGCGTAGTGAAGAAGTGGTTCACCACTCTAACTTACGCTGAAACTGAGTATCTGCTAGAGGTTTCCTCTTAGGGGCTTCACCCTAACAAACGCACACACTCCCTCAGTTCCTTCACCCACATAATCAAATCACACACAAACCGACGCACACACGCACACACACACACTGACACTCTCTCACACACACACACACACACACACACACACACACACACACACACACACACACACACACACACACACACACACACACACACACACACACACACAGTTCATTTTTGCATGGTTTTCGGTATTTTTATTGTTTTTTTTTTTAAAGCTATTAGTCTAGTGTAAAATGTTTAGTCATGATAATAGCTTCACTCCTGGGATGCCCAAGATACAGGCTCGGCCTAGTTTGGGATCCGCTGTAATTTGGATTAAGGAACATGTACTCTTTTGGTAAATAAATTATTCTTATTCTTATTCTTAAGTGCGAGTCGGACTCGCGCACCGAGGGTTCTGTACAAACCTGTAGGTAAATAAGTAAAAGTTCACCCATCACGACAATCGAGTTTTTACATAATTTGCAGAACTTTACTGAAACTCGGGGTGTACCGCCGGGTATTCGGGTGTATTTCATACACAAGTTTGAAAAAGGAACGAGAAAATTGTCTCTAAAATATAACTATGTGAATAATCCTTTCCCATCGCTTTTGTCGGATTAGTTCGTATTTATCTAGCTTTCTCAATTAGCTACAGCACCCATCAATAAGCCAACTGAGAAAGCAAGATAAATACGAAGTTATAATATAATACTACTATATACTTCAATCTAACTTTACAAATCTTTATTTTTAATCATCCTATGCATGACGTCATTCGCACTAAAAGTTCGATTCTTGTTGGATCATCAATATCGTCATACGAGTACATAACCCCTAAATTGAATAACTTATAAATACAGTCCGGAACACCGACGCGACCTTGGTCATAAGGGCTCTGATACTGACACCAACAGCCTATTAAGCCAAGAATGCTAGGCGGGCGGGGCTGTAAAACCTTCGTGGTGGCAAAACTACGTCCACAGACTAGTCACCGCCGTGCAACCTACCACGGCGCACGCGCGTACTGATGCAACCTATGAAGCACTTTTAGAGGTTGTCAACAGAAAAGTAACGGCGAGTTCGAAATTCAATTTTTTGAAAACGAAGCGTCCGTTTTTTGTTTCGCGTGTGCGGTGTTGCCGGTTTTTGCAAGTGTGTTTAATTTAAAGGTGAGATTCATTATAGTTTTTGTGTTTTATAGATTTAGAAGGTTTCGTTTAAGAGCTTTTGAAAAGAATTAAATAGGTACTTACGTTGTAATGGTGTAACAAACTTTGAATTAAGTTTCAAAGTAAATATAACAATTTTACTAAATTATTCACTGGCTGACTATAAACTTAAAATCATAACGTGCAGTTTCAACAATACTTCACTTGTTATTCAGTCAGGTTCAGTATTAAATATACTTACCGACTTAAATAGATGATGTTCGAGAAAATAAAGTAATTAATAAATTAAAAATAATTATAATCAGTAGGTAGTAGGTATTACTTATTTAAAAATTACAATATGCCCATATAATAAACAAAGAAATATTCAGTGCGGTACGATGAGGATAGTAGAACTCAATATAGTTGGGTTACGCCTAAAAAAATACTATTATTTTTTACATTTTTATTTGAAAGGCTTTGCATTGATAAAAAAATATAATAGTTTTTTGTTCATCGTAGTAAGTACATTTTATTGATTACCGCAATATATTCCATTTAATTTGCGTACAACCATTAAATTAAAGCTTTATGACGAAAATTAATAATTAAAAGATACCTACTAATACTGATAGGCCGATTTGATTAGGTTTTATCCTCCTAATTATTTTTTAAATAATTCAAATTCTAATCAATCAATTTAAATTCAAATTACGTCATTATTTGTACGAAAATTCGGTAATGATAATTAACCAATTAACTAAATAGTTATTACAAAATCAAATGATAACTTACTCAGGTAACCCACACCTTTTTATTAACTTGAAATGACAATACGTATGTCAGTTTAGGTCAAATATAACAAGTAAATTTTGAACCAGTTCCTGTTAATGGAATGCGCTGAAATTTGGATGTAATCCTCAAATGTAACCCTGATGATAATGCAATATTATGGTATCTAAGAGCTGATCTGATGATAGAGTGGGAAGGAGGCGACTGGGTCTCCGCTATACTTAAAGGAGACCCACCTTTTTTGGACTCTTTCGTTTGGTCTGGTTAAGCATATAGGTATGATATTGCAAAAAAAGTACAAATGGCAGCTGATTTTTGTTCCATAATGTTTTTTTGATAGACACTTATATAAATTGTATGATTTCCATATCGACGACCGTAATCTAAATTGACGTAAGGGACAAAATGGCGAAAATGAGTTATGAATGGAGTTCTGTTCAGTTTTTTTTTCTCTATCGATTGGTATAGGTGACATCTCAATAGCCTTAAAAAACATGCCCCTTACAGCCTTAAAAAAATGTTACTTTGACTCCGTATTTCAAACAAATACGACGTATCGATAGCAATAAAAAAAAGTTCATTTACTTCTTGGTGTAACATTCATCTTCGCAATTTACCTAACGCTGTAAGGAGCCATTAAATAAGTAAAGGTCCGATACATCATTTAACGTTCTCAAAATTATCTACAAAAACAAAATTCATTCTATCACAATTAGATGTAACTATAATTTTCTAAATTTATCTACGTCGTAAAAGACTATTCTGTACTTAAGCAATTGTACGATACGCAGTTTTGCTTTCACAAATGTAAGGCAACAGTGACCCTTACGGTAATTTGTAATTGTTTCAAATGTTTGCTAAGAGTATATACGACATTTTTTCACAAGTTAAATGTCAAAACTACCGTCCCTTACATTAAAACATAGCTGCAAAATTTTAACTATTACCAAAAATGTAAGCGTTATCTCTTTCGTTAGATGGCATACGAAGTGTTCGTCAATATAGCTAAATTAGTCTAACGCACTTAAAGTGGCTTGAGGGTGAAAGAGATCTCACTATCACCTCGTGTATCAAAAACATTGCAGAAGGAGCATGTCGCTCCTGGTAGTGGTTGACAATGTTGCCGCTTCATCTGATTTTTAGGAAATCTACTGAATTTTCTTGACAATCTTTTGATTTTTGAGCCTTGGACTTCGATTGAAAATATGGCTATAAATGCATTTAAAATAATATTCCAAGGGTTTGTTTGTTTGTGCAAACAGAGTATAAAGTATTTACAATAAACACGACACGTGACAACTATAATTTTTCTATAGAAATAAAATAAAATGGTTTTAATGAGAATACTCTATACATAATTCAATTGTTAGTTTTCCAATAAAGCGTTTACATACATACATACGAACAAGAAAAAAACAGTTTTATAATCGTTTATTCAAAGGTATGTTCGACTGAAAAAAAAACTATTCGTTTTTCAAATTACACCTGGCTACACTGAATTGAGTGCTGCCGCTGCTCTGCTTGCTCAGTTCTGTTTTGCACGAGCACTCGTCTTCACGCACGTTTAAGTACTTAATAATAAGGAAGGCAACCGAGATTTGATAACGATGAATAGGAACAGTATTGAATCACTCTTAGCTCGACGCAATAAATTACTGCGGGATCGAGAAGAGTTATTGCAGTAAGTATTTTATTTAATAAAATATCAAGGTTTCGGCTACATGCAATTACCGTGTTTGTGTCTTCTTATGTAGGTATATTATTTTGCAAGTCTTTAGAAATGCTATGCTAACCAAAATACTTTGTTACGTTTCTAAATACATTAAAATATATCTATTCATTCTTGGTATTGCGACATAACTAACTAAGTTACTTGTGTGCTATTTTGTTAAAATAAACTTAATAGAGGACCAAACTATTGTTTAAAGTACTAATCTATACTTTAAACAATAGTTTGGTCCTTTATTAAGTTTATTTTAAGAATTTTTGGTCCGTTTATACAACGCTGGTATCTGAACACCAGTAAGTATTTCGACCCTATTAAGATAGCATTTGGCCTAATTGTACTACTATTATTAAGTTCTAATTAATCCTGTCGAAATAAAATTGCTTATGTTTTTACATTTCTTATCGTTTTTACACCGAATAGTGTATTTTGTTTTATTTTATTACTTGTTATTGTTACTAGCTATCGACGTATTAAAGAGAGCTCATAATGGCGTATAATATAATAGTGATGTATCGTTGCAATATATATTATAAAAACACTCGTTTACAATAACACGAGAGCAACGAATAACTTTCATAAGAATTGTCTCATCTCTATTACTTCTTCAGAACACTTCACTTTAATTAAAAACCTTGTATATTGCCGATAGTAAAAGAAAAATGAAGATTTAAATAGTGAAAGTCCTGTAAACACACAAGTACCACTACATAATTGCGATTCCGAGCTCTGGCAAATTATGTCTATACTTACATGATTGATCCCTTAATTTTTCTAATAAATAACACATTTACATTTTATGTTTTGGTTTATTATTTCACCTAAGATAATTTCCCATGTACCTTTTACGCTCTGTCATTGATTAGTTTCAATGGAGTTACGACCACTTTAATTTCGTTTCTTTCAATTTATTTGTAGATACATCAAATTCACTCTAAAGTCAACTGTTGAAGAAGGGTGTATTGGACATAATGAATTATTTTTTTTGACGTAAGGGACATGCTATCTCAGTAACTAAGCGTTAAATGATAAATTGAATTATTTGTAGTTAAAGGGTTAAAGAAAATAAGTAATTGGCTATTATCAGTTACATGATACGTAAACAAACAAAAAAAATATGAATTTAAAATGAAAAAAAAAACAGTTTTTTGGCTCTCCTGAAAAGTAGCCATTTGTCCCTTACGTCAATTTAGATTACGGTCGTCGATATGTAGTAAAAAAATTGGTTAGTATATACCAATTCTAAAATATAATTATAATTGTAACTGAAACCCTCGTGTTGTTATTAAAAAATCAATACTGAATACCAAACCAAGGTGGTGTGTTCCACCTGTGACCTACTAACCTGTTTCCCTTCAACTATTTTTAAGCTCTGTGTATATACATAGGTATAATCGTACCAAAATTGCTGTAGTATCGGCTTCCAAACCGCGAGACATCTAATGAGGTAACTAATTAATACCTATTTAATAACGCTATTAGATCAATGTTAGACATTGTTTAGTTTCCAATCGTTGTCTTAAAGATTTTAGTCTGTTCTTTTCCAAGGCGTATAGAAATCGGTCATATCATAAGCAATATTATTTGGGGAAAGTCAAACGAACCAAAGGTTAGTGAGCAGACATTGTCTTAAGCACATGAAAGATAAGATAAGATAGGTATAGGATATATCCTTCATTCGAGTACTGGACTAGAAATGCTTGGATGAATTAAGTTAAGTTATTAAATCAAGTCATGAGATAAAATTTGCCGTAAAAAATATTGAAAGCTCTTTACAGTCTTTAGTAATAATTTTAAAATCAATTAAGCGGTAAATGTTATGGAAATTATATTTTATATATAAATAAAATTACAAGGTGAACTACATAATTATAATTAAAAGTGACATCGTTACATATCAAATATAAGCCATGTGTTTTTTATTGTTTACTATCTTTTCCCTGCGACTTCGCGTAGTTATCGATAACCGTTATTCCCAAGGGAACTTTAAAATTGTCCGAGATGTAAATTAGCCTATAAGCGTGAGGGTAACAAACAAACACACAAACTTTCGCATATACAATATTAGTAGAATAGTGAACTTATATGATGGTATTTATGTTCAACTAAAGTACAAAAAGAATGGGACCAGTGGGAATAGACCTTTAACGCATTCAGCGCCTATAATGCCACTGAGTGTCAAAAAAGTATACAAATTAAGACTACGGGCAGTGAATCTATAAGCTGCCCATCGACGCGTTTTCGAAAGTTGTTTTATCAGTTTCTATTGGGTACTTCAATTTTGATGTGACAGTGATTTTGAACTTGAGATAAGGGCCATAGGGTCCATTTTAATAAAGTAGTTTTGATAACGGTTAAGGGCCTTAGGTTAAAGCCCTCTGTTTTCTTGGTCATATATTTATAACCATATTTTGTAATACAATGATATTACTAAGTCTAGCATTATATAAAGCTATAAATATTAAATATAGTATCAAATATCATGCGCAGTTCATCGGGAAATAGGAAAAGAAATAACACAAAACGACCACATGAAAGTTTCGATACGTTTTCCTACATCATTCTACCATTGTTGCCCTATCCCACTATAATACTTACTAATCCTACTAATATTATAATTGGGAAAGTTTGTGTGTGTGTTTGTTACTTCTTCACGATGCAACGGCTGGGCCGGGCGGATTTGGATGAAATTTTAAATAGAGATAGCTTATACTCTGGATTAACACATAGGCTACATTTCATATCGGAAACTTTAAAAGTTGCTGATTTATAAACGATAATCGAAATCCAAGCGGACGAAGTCACGGACAACAGCTAGTCACTACATAGTATAAAACAAAGTCGCTTCCCGCTGTCTGTCTGTCCCACAGACCACTTACCCTATAGACTCCGCTTCGGAACAGTTTGTCTAGTATCTCATTAAGCCAAAATGGCGGGGCGCGGGGGGCGGAAAGTGCACCGTGATTGGCTAGTTCAAAGTCAACGAATAATCAAGTGTGCGCGTCGTGGTGCGCGCCAATAGAACCATGGCAACCAATTAGTGTTCTGTGAGCATAAGCATGGCTTACGGGGGCGCCTTTGTATGCGGAGTCTATAGGGTAAGTGGTCTGTGGTCTGTCCCTATGCCTGCTTAGATCTTTAAAACTACGGATTATAATGCGGTTTTTTTTAGTAGATAGAATGCTTCAAGAGGAAGGTTTTTATGTATAATAAATTCTGTTTTATGTACGGGTGGTACAGAAACCGAAGCGAAGCGAGGGCGAGTCGCTAGTTTTACAATAAAATGCATATCGTCTGGTCACACCGGTATCATTCAATAATCTACCCAGCCATATACTACAATGTTAGTTACGTAAGTATTTGTAATAAAAACCAATTAACATTTAATTATTGACTCCATTTGTCAATCGCTGGGTTTTCTAAGTTGCATTCTTTTTAATATAGTCATGTGTTTTCCTTCGATCTCTTAGAATTTTAATAGTATTACATAATATTCTGTAGGCAGTTAATGGTCCACTTTAAGGTTGAATTTCTTTTGCACGTTGAAATAATAAGGTCAATAAGATGCGTCTGTCTTTGGAAGAGCGGCTTTAGCGACATTTTAGCTTTATAGTAAGTTATGTTAAATCAAAATACCTACTCGTACTTATAGATATTTTCTTTTCTTCCTGTTTCTCTGTTGCATGTACTAACTATTTGTTATTTCCTGAAATTTTGTTAATTTGTCTATCCTTCCGCATTGTTCTTGCTTATTCTACTCCAAGGTGAACTGGAAGAGATCCCATATGGGATAAGTTCGCCTATGTACATTATTTATATTGATGCAAACCAGGGACCCGACCACCCATTCCCCGATAAAAACCTTTAAAAGACCTCTCGAAGTACAACCCACTAAAAGAATAATCCGTTTGGAAGAAATATACGACTTAGTTGTTTGTTAAACTAGGCATCACATAAGGGAAACCTAAAGAGCTGCAGTAAATCGATATCCCTCTCTTGCATAACTAAATATGAGGGTAACCCTTAAAAACCCTTAAAAACCCTTAAAATGTATAAATTAACAAACTTACAAATATCTAAAGTATTTTCGTCCCCCGTAATAATCTCAATATACACTGACAGTAAAGTCAAGTAAAGTCCCTATTATAATTATACGTAAAGTAGACGCATAAGAATGGCATTACATCCGCCCGGCCCGGGTCAATATCCGGAGCTCTGAGCGGGACGGTTTTATGCAACAATTTTTAATAAGTTCAATCTACTTAAATCTGTCAAAAAAACTACATAATATTCAATAATTCATTCGAATATTGCACTTGGATGTTTTTTTTATGTTAAATACATAAAAAAGTATGTATTTCTATATTATAAGTAGGTATATCTTACGTTCTCTAGTACATATAGGAAGTACAAACGTAGAACTTAGTTTGGCTCTACATCAATTTTTCCCTCAAGAAACTTAAAGCACAGATTAGTTGATAAGCTCGCCGTATAATATATTAAAAAAAACTTAAGTAAAGGTTCTCTTGCGTGTACTTGTAAAACTAATAAAGAATTTACATCTAATTTCAAATATAGAATGTCGAACGGTCTATACAGATGTGTTTGTGTTACAACTACATCTTTACCTATAACACAATAGACTACTTACAGTGCCATTTAAAATAACGTGGGACTGTGTATCTAACACACAGGTTTGCAAAATACCGACGATTTAAATTGCCTTGATTGGAAGCTGTAAATAGAATTAATGATTGCTTTATTGACGCGCTAAATCGTTCATTTGTATTCAATCTAACAAATCCGTACTAAATTGAAACAAATGAGTAGATGATTCGTGTGATTTGGTTTATTCCGTTAACTTTAGGCAGTTGACATCAGGGTTTTTTAGGAACTTCTAAAAAGTATCATGCTTATAGAGGTTTTTATTTTTTTAATACTACTCTTTGTTGAGTTTTTTTTAAATATTATCTGTGTTCGCTACGCCCGCTTTGGAATGGCTGAAATGATATTTTGTTGTAGCCGCGTTTTATTTTTTTAAATATGGCACTAGCAGAGACGTCGAACAGACGATAGATGATTTATTTTCTTAGTAAACAATAAATAAACAAAAAAATATTTTGCTTTGGAGATACATATACATAAACTCACGCCTTTATTCCCAGAGTGGGGTAGGCAGAGCTACAGAATTACCAACAACTCTAAAAACTTGTTGATAATTCTGTAACCACATTTTGCACACTTAGGCTAAGATGTTTACCAGTGTATTAGTGACAGGTTGCAAGCCCATCGCCTAACAATACTATACGCCTTTATTCCCTTAGCCGTCTCTTACGACATCCACGGGAAGATATGAAGTGGCACTATTCTAACCCGGCAACCACACGGGTTAAAATAGTTTGCTTTTGAGATAAACCTCTACATTAGGATGATTTATCATAACACCTGTGAAATACTCCCTGTTGTCAATTGATATTTTTAATTTTAAAAATATGCAAGCTAACAGTAAAATTCCGAAGAGCTCACACATACATACATATATACATACACGCCTTCATTCCCAGAGTGGGGTAGGCAGAGCTACAGAATTACCAACCACTCTAAAACACTTATACATTAACACAGCACTGGAAAAAAACACGATGAGTACGTCATGTTGATTAACCAATTACATTCAATAGTATTAAACAACATTATGTTAATATCTTTATAAATATTGTAAACCTGTTTTATATACGCAATAATTTGTTTGGGTCGAATTGTCTCATTTTTTTATTTAAGAAACAAACTGTGGTTTACAGAAAATCTTAAGAAACTATTACCTACTTAATATGTACACAGTGGTCTTATAACTGCTGAAAATATGCTCAAAATATTCTACCATACTTATAAACGGCAAAAAATATATTTTAAATAGTGGCTAAATTAACTTACTAACTTATAAGCTTCCTCATTACAATTTCAAGCGGTAGTCAAACCGAAATAATTAATAATTAAATTTATCAATTTTAATTAATCTTGGCTAGTGCCTGCATGAGACCACCCCCTCCTTTCACTAGCTGGACCAGTCCGCGTGAAGTTCAGGGTCGTGCGTAAGCGCATTCAATGCTCCTTTTTGTTTTAACTCGACACTTTCAATACCAAGAGTATCCAAATCGGGTCAATTTTGTATAGAACTCGGCCACCGTGGCACTGAATTAATTAGAGCTTGAATATTGAGCATTTAGATAGCCGTCTAGGACTTGGAACAATTATAGATATATACTTGTTCAGTCTGCTGTTTTTATTAAGAAGTAGCGCGACGTTAATAGGTTTTTTATATTTATCCTTGTTAATTAACGAGTTAAGTGTGTAGGTATGCAAAGCGAGACTTACATCTCTATAGTGTAAAACAAAGTAACTTTCCGCCTCTGTCTATTTGTATATATCCGCTAACTCCTGAACCACGCAACGGATTTTGATGCGGTTTTCACCATCAGTTAGATATGTTTTCACGGAAGGTATTTATGTATAATAAATTCTGATTTATGTTCGGGTGTAACAGATAACTCACATAAATATTATTATTTTGTAAATATCGCTGCTTAAATGCGCCACAAAACAAAAACAGATATAGGTTGATTTAATATTTAAAGTATATAGCATTCCGCATTTAAATGCAACACAAACACATTTTGATTTGTGGCCCTTTTGCATTTAAGCAACGATATGTTATTTGCTTTGTTTTAAGTCCTTCTTTTTCTATGAGCCAATTTTAGTTTCTGTATGATTATTTGGTTGACTGGTAGACAATGCAATGAGGCATTAAGTCCTCTATTTGTACAATAAAATTATATAGTTAAATGTATTTTTTTTAATGACCTCGTAATCAAAAACCCGTCTTATAACGTTATAATTTTAACTGAACGCACTTAGTTCCGCAATTACTAATAGTTGGATGCAAATTAGTGTCACTTAGTTAAGTTGTATGAATAATGGATGGGATCCAGTCATACCAGTATTTATTTAATTGGATTGAACAATTTTAACAACAACATGCGTAGGCCTTATTTTTTTTTTATATATTCTTGTTTACCTTGTACTTATGATAGGTTTTTGTGAAAATATGACTTTTTCACGATTGTGGTAATTTAGACAACGGCTGTTACTTACTTACGGTAAGTATGTATGAAGAAAATTTCACCCTTTTTTTTCAGCGGCCATAGATAACTTTTACATAGTTATTTAGAGGACCACTAAATACACATAGATATATATTAATTATTCCGTTAAAAATATCAGAGACGAGATATTAAAGATTTAATTATTCAGTTTTTGGTACCTACTAAAAGTACGCCCAGGTATGAATAATTAAATATCTCGGCTCCGACGCAATTAAGAGTATTAAATTACGCACCAAATATGTTTATTATGAATAATTCTATCATAATTTACCACTTTTGCAAATGGCCGCGCACCTTGCAAATGTATGACTTTTACAAATGACAACACTTTTATATACTAGATATACGTAGATATAATATGAGTTATGTATATCCTTTCAACGCAATTCTCAAAGACTTGTGGAAACCGGTTCTAATTTGGTTCCGGAAACCAGTAACATCCGTTTCCTAATCGATATAACCTCTAAATTTACGCACACAGTTGCTGTGCCCGAGGCGACACGTGCCGATAGTATAATGTGACTATATGTTTTATTTATTGTCTCGATCATGATATTATAATCTGGACGAAGGTTAGTAATAAATTATAATTGCCCACGTAGATACATAATCGTTATTTAAGAATTATAGTATACTGGTTAAACGAGGTGGTTACTGGTTAGTGTCACTCTGCTTATTATTATTTTTATTTTTGTCAATGGTATGTGTGTTTTGTAGTACGCAAATAAACTTTTTATCTATCTATCTATCTATCTATCTATCTTGGGTGAGTTCGAACCTCAGAGGTTCCTATGTGGCAATTAATCCAACTTAAGTAACCCAATACTATTAAGGTAAAATAATAATTACGGTAATTTTTTGACACAACCTTTCAAACCATTAAATCGAACATTAAACTCACTCGAGCATATAGCAGTCGGAAATAAAAAAAATGCCAATCCAGGTTACACTAATGTCTATGGACAGAGAACCAGCACCTACTTAATTCCTCGTCTCATAAATGACCTTGACGTTAAATTCAGAGATGACTTAACTCCTAAAAATATTAAGTATAAACTAAAATCGCACTTTGTCAATAAACTGTAATGTTAGTGGGTAGAAGTGTACTTGTACTTGTGTTGTAATTGTTAGACATATAAATTTTAATTTAGAGCGTTCTATCCTCGCACATACCCTTAAGTGGTTTATGAGGTGTTTTTAAAATGTTAAATTTGTACTTGTTTTGAAGCACGACAAATAAAAAAAAAAAAAAGTGAGCAAACCTGCATACTTGAAATCACACAAGAAATCCTGCAGTTGTCTAGTACCCATACTACAAACCTAGAGCTTAGTTTGGCACTAGGTCAATTGGTGTGCTATTGTCCCATGATTTTTTTTTTATTTATTTTAGAGAAAGTACGTTTTGCATACCTATGTTAATTTATTGTAACAATGCACTCTATTTCCTAGTGGAACAAGCTTGTTGCGCCCGAGGTCGGTCTGTCCTGCGAATGCTGAGATAGGAGGTGTGATACTGCGAAGGTAAACGTGGCACAGACAAATTGTGTTGTAATTTATACGCAGTTAGAAGTCAAATTCAATTGATATTTAGTATATTCCCGAGTAAGGTAGAAGTACCGGTTTTGGCCATGTTTGCACCGTTTTTGCCCACTCAAAATTTTAACTAATATGTGTTATGTAGGGATAATTTCGCCTTTGTACATATTTTTATATTAATTGTATTGTTCTGGTTTTACTTTTGTACAGTAAAGTGTTTACATACATACATACGGACACGACCGTTAATTTGGGACCCATTTCAAGAAAAATATGCTTGAAGTCGTCAATGTCATTAGAAATGTCAAGTCATTTTTAACTTTTAGGAAACTCGACCTTATTGTTGTAGAATGTCACATTGACTTTAGACCTTAGGTGGAAACCGAATTTAATCTCGTGACTGTACGTACATAAACTATTAAGTAAATTACAAAAGTATTTTCATATTTTGTGTTGATATTAATCTTGAGTTAACTATTTATGAATATTATTTTCAATATAAAAGTATTATTTATACTCATTTAAACCTTAAATGACCAAAAAGGTACAGTCGCCACAAACAGCCGGTCTTACTGTCAAGTGAACAAGAACAATGGACGATACGATAGCAGTCAAATGCAATATGGTTTTACCGTGTAAAATAGAGAAGGTCATTTGGCGGTTTAAAAATAAATATATAATAAAATTTAAAATTTATAATAAAATGAATAATAAATAAATAAACATATTTAAAATTGGCTGTTCAGTGAGCCTACTTTAGGTTTTTAATACAAAAATTAAAACTGGTATTAAACTAAAATTAAATAATGTATGAAAATTTAACAGCTTTTCACCATCCATCACATTCATCACCTTTTATCCCGAACATACATACTGTTACCGTGGTGGGTAGTAGTTGCAAGACTTGCAAACTTCACGTAGTTTAGAAAAAAAAATACACCTGAGATATACCCCATCCTTTGCTTTTTTAAGCAGGTTCCAATTCTGCGCCAAAATAGCATTATTTTTGCACAAAAAGAAACAACTCAAACTAAAAAAACCCTATTGCATGTTATCCTATAGTCAACGTCACCATAAAGTCTTATTTACTTGCCAGCTCTGATAGTAAGTAGAAAGCCATAAACATATGGATTCTCAAGACTACAATCTTAAGACTGCACACCTAAGGCCCGTATTAATAAACTCATCTTGGCTGAGATGCGCGTCACAAGATACGTCAAAGTAAACGTCAAACCATAGAACACTGTCATTTTTGACACATCTCGAGACGAGCATTAAAACTGAGATTAGTTTATTAATACGGGCCTAAGACCGCAAATGCGTTGCCAGCCCTAGACTAAGATGGAATTAAGTCCACAGTATAGCTTTAAACATAAAATTATGATAATCTCGTAAGCCCGCCCACACCTGTCGTGACTAGATCCCAGAGATAAAGTTGACGTGCTGAGGTTGCTACACGACTGCATCGCATCATCATTGCCATTGACAAGCTTTGTGATTGACTAATCATCTGTTGTAACTGTAAGGTCACCACCATGTGCAGGGTCTAGAGGGCCCAGTTAAGATGTCGTTCATTGAATACAAAACGGACACATTCCAAAATGAGTCAGTGTTGCATTTTAAAATTAGAATCTATTCTTAATGCAAGAGCAAATTATTTTGGAATGTGTCCGTTTTGTATTCAATCGATGTGTAACGGACGTGAAGTTATCGATTTTCGAAAATCGACAGAATTAGGATAGTAAGCTGAGTGATGACCAGAGATCGGACAATGAGCGTCATTACTCGCAATAATGTGGACATGACTCCAAAGATTTTAATTGAATAAATTAAATTAAATCATGTTAATTGATTACTTACTCGAAAAATATTTTTGATCCTTTACAAGAAATTAAGTAAATAATCATTACTCTTATTGTGTGTTTCTAATTAACTAAAGAATTTCCTTGGAATCAGACGAAATGGTTTTGTAGTGCAAGTAAAATCACAATTTATGGGATACGTAACAAACTTTAATAACAATTACCCTTTGAGTAGTCAGCTTAACGGGAAAAGGTGGCCACTTATTTCCGTTAAGTTAATAACTCGAAGGTGAATTGTTATTAAACTATATGATATACCCTATAAGTCGTGATTTCATTTGTAGTACAAAAACATTTCGTCCAATTTCAAGAAAATACTTTAATTTATTAGAAAACACAACAAAAATTATGAGGGCGCCACTGTACATCCGGCGTACGCTCGGCGCAGTCTTAAATAAACTTATGAGGTGAAAAGCTCCCGACGCTCTTCGTTGAAGCATTCTATACTTACTCTATAATTACATATATACATACATACATACCGTCACGCCTTTATCCCAGAGTGGGGTAGGCAGAGTTACAGAATTACCAACAACTCTAACAACTTGTTGTTAATCCTATAACCACATTTTGCACAACAGGCTAAGATATAATTACATACATACATAAACTCTCGCCTTTATTCCCAGAGTGGGGTAGGCAGAGCTACAGAATTTCCAACAGCTCTAAAAACTTTTTGATAATTCTGTAACCAGATTTTGCACACTTAGGCTAAGATGTTTACCAGTGTATTAGTGACAGGTTGCAAGCCCATCGCCTAACAGTACTACACGCCTAGTTAAGGTATAATTAACCATATTAAATTTAAAAATACTATTCCGAATACTATGCTAAAAGCCGCCTTCTTTGCCATTACGAACTAGCTATAGTACAAGTAAACATTGAGCACAAATCATCGAGTGTGCCACGGAATTAGCGCGCAGCCAATAATGCCAGTTATATCATATTTCGCACAATCATTGTATCATCTGATAACTGTGCCAAGGCCGCGGCGGTGACCGCGGAGGTCCAGTGTTTACAGTGAGGTGGCTGTGCGTAGGCTAAGAAGATTTTTGAAATTGAAAACAAATGAAAAAAGTACTTTGACACCACATGCTCGAAATTGCCCAATTATATATCATGAAAACCTCACCTAAAGTAAGTCATTATAGCCATGGAACTATTTTTTTTGTTTTAATAAAACGTTGTTTCTAGTAAGTAGCCTTGCTTTTTATTGTCTCGATGAAGCTGTTTCATCTTGTGCGAGCTGAAATTCCTCGCTCAGGACTCCGATTTAATTCTCTCGCTTCGCTCAGGACTTAACTCGTAACAACCTCGCTAAGCTCGGGAGTTAAATCTGCAGTCGCTCATTTGCCCAGAATTCAATATCGCGCACGTGACATAAATAAAACAGTGCATTATTTCCTCGGTGTATAAACTACTATTATTGCTGCAGGATAATTATTACAAGTTTTATAACGTATAGGAAATTTACAGAAAAAAGAGCCAACATTTTTCGGGTACGTATTTTAGCACACGTTGTATATGAGTTGTCACTGGGATCATCTTAAATTGACCCAACTATAGGCTGACCACATCGTCATCATAATAATATGTCATTGTCAGGAGCTCTATTTCTTCTTGGTAAAATCATGTTGCTTTGACATGTTATCGTATTGTTGACAACAGTGACAAAGATATTGGCATGTATCACTAGCATAGAGGCATTCCATCTTAGTCCTCAGGGTTGGCAACGCATTTGCAGTCTTAGGATTGCATTGCAGTCTTGTGAATGCGAATGTCTATGATTTAGATTTAGATTTATTTATTTCATAATATAAAATACAGTTATATTGCACACATGTCAATTATACAGAATTCATATTATGATCGTCAAAGAAGTAAAAGCAAAAAAAGTAATCTAGCAAAAGCCAATGTCATAAATGAATGGATTAGAAAAACACAAATAATAATAAAACACATCACACACACACACATCTATGGGTCACAGTTTCCACTTACCATCAGGTGGCCTGTGTGCTCGTTTGTCTTCTCTATGCCATAAAAAAAAATGTACATGACCTCACTATTTTAGGTTTTCTATGGAGATGACTAATACAATAAATAAAACATTTAAATGCGATGCTAAAGAATAAACTTAGTAATTTAGGGTTTAAGTAGAAACCCACAAAAATACGTGAAATCGTAAACAGAAAACCACCGACTTATGATGAATTATTACAACTCGATATTTTTACAGGCAGATCTTAAAATAATTACTATTAAGTAATAAACATTGATATCAAATTAATTTCACGGATGAACAATCAATCGTTTCAATTAATTAATGATCCATTAACTTTAATTTATTAATACTGAGAAAGATCGAGTTCTCTTCGTATTTGATGCCATTGACTCCATAGGGAGTCCATTAAGTATTGAAACTAGGAATTTGGACACTGTATACATACAGTCTTACTGCTAAAATTTAACGTCTTATAACATTTGTAATATCCTTGACTTTAACCACGTTTTTGAATAATTCAACAGCTAGTAAACGAAGGAAGTTATTTGAGCAGTATGTCCGCTACACGTTATTTCGCTGATTGAATACAAAACGGACACATTCCAAAATAATAGGCTCTTCCATTAAAAATCGTATTCCAACCGGTTCTAATTTTAAAATCCAACACTGACTCATTTCGGATTGTGTCCGTTTTGTATTCAATGAACGATTTATTCTTAGAAAACCAAGTTCAATAATGTTTGGGGGTAGCAGTGTACTTGTACTTGTCTTGGAATTGTTAAACATATACCCACACACCACACCCCACATTACACACATACCCACATTTAGTATTTATAAAGACTTGTTTAGCGTAATTCTACACCAATTTAATAATAATTTTAAAATGAAAACTAATTCTAGGTCGAAAACCAAGTTTAGTGAATGGGCTACTGTAGGCATTCATAAGAGTAGAAATAGGCTTTATGACCTATATAAAGAGAGGGAGGACAATAAGAACGCCGACTTCCTAATTTATGTTAAGAATTATTCGAGGACCTTTAAGCAAGTTTGTTTAACTGCTAAGGCAAATTTTCTTAGTCTTAAACTCAAATCAGCTGACAATAAAGTAAAAACTGTATGGAATATTATAAATAGAGAAACAGGAAAATCAAAAACACGTGACAATCAAGTCACCATAAACGCAGGTGACAAACAAATCACGTCAAATAAAGACGTTGCCTTAGCATTCGAAGATTATTTTTCAAACATAGCCTCTAATACAACGAAATGTCTTAAATCATCCGCGGTTGAAGCTCAATCATTACTTTGCACTAATGTCAGTAAATGTAATATAAACTTTGAATTCAGCCCTGTAAATTCAGGTTCAATAGTCAAGGTATTTAAATCGCTTAGTTTAAAAAAGACTGAGGATTTGTGGGGCACATCAGTTAGAGTACTATTTCATATCATAGATGTAATTGCACCCCATTTATCATTAATTTACAATAATTGTTTATCAGAGGGGATCTTTCCAGATCTCATGAAATATAGTAAAGTCATACCTCTTTTTAAATCGGGCGAGATGAGTGATTTAACGAACTTCCGTCCCATTTCCATACTACCCGTTTTAAGTAAAGTCTTTGAGAAACTAATGCTGAATGATATGTTAGGTCACTTTAATAGAAATAAAATACTTAACAGTAACCAGTTTGGGTTTACCCGAGGTCGATCAACAATTGATGCGGCTTCTGTGCTCATTAAATATATATATAACAGTTGGGAGAAATCTTGTGATGCAGTAGGAATATTTTGTGATCTTTCTAAAGCTTTCGATTGCGTGGATCATTCGACCCTAATTTTAAAATTAAAACATTATGGATTGTCCAATAAAGCTTCAAGTCTCATGTCTTCTTATCTAAGTGATAGAACTCAAACAGTTGTTGTAAACAAAACGCAATCTGTTGGAGCTACAGTGAAATTAGGTGTGCCGCAAGGCTCAATTTTAGGCCCTTTTTTATTTCTGGTTTATATAAATGACTTACCACCAACAGTAGATAAACTTTGTGAGATTGTACTTTTTGCTGATGATACTTCATTAATTTTCAAAGTAGATAGAAAGTCCATTGACTACAGTAGGATAAACGCCACACTAGTTAAAGTACTTAATTGGTTTACTAGTAACAATTTACTACTAAATGCTAAAAAAACTAAATGTGTTAGGTTCGCTTTGCCTAATGTTAAACCGGTAGATTCTAGTATTTTTCTAAATGACGAGTGTCTGCAAATGGTAGATAAGGCAGTTTTTCTAGGCATAACCATGGATAAAAATTTGCAATGGAGTCCCCATATAGCGGTACTGGCAGGTAAACTAAGTTCGGCAGCTTACGCGGTTAGGAAAATTAGACAACTAACTAATGTTGAGACAGCTCGCATAGTTTATTATAGTTATTTCCATAGTGTGATGTCGTACGGTATTCTGGTTTGGGGTAAGGCAGCTGAAATACAAAGTATATTTGTCTTACAAAAAAGGGCTATTCGTTCTATTTATAACTTAAATTCCCGTGACTCCTTAAGAGAACTTTTTAAAGAAATTCACATCTTAACTGTAGCGTCTCAATTTATTTATGAGAATATTATTTATGTTATTAAAAATTTAAATTCTTTCACCAAAAATTCCGATGTACATAATCTAAATACAAGAAATAAAAATAAAATTGTTATCCGAAAATTCCGCGTCCGTAAAGTATATAAATCATTTGTTGGTCAATGCATTCATTTCTATAACAAATTACCTGACGAAGCTTTAACATTACCCTTTCCAGCACTTAAAAATTACTTAAAAAAGTCGTTAATATCTAAAGCGTACTATAGGGTCGAGGACTATCTAACAGATAAAAATGCTTGGCCTAAACCCGAAACTTAGTCATTCATAATTTGTAAAATTGCAAAGTTGTTTGTCTAGGGGACACCGTTGATGTGGGAAAGCATATCAAACTTTTATTTGGTTGTCCTGTGTTTTTTTTTTTTTCCTCTCCTCTCCCCCCCCCCCCCCCCTTTGTCTCTCTCGTAATATTTTTGACATGTTTTCCTGCTGAACTACGCATGCTATTTGCTATTTGATATTATATTTAATTTAATATTTATTGCTTTATATAATGCTAGATTAAGTACTACCATTGTAACATGTTTAAAAAATGACTGACTGCTGAGTTTCTTGCGGCGTTTCTTCTCGGCAGTGGTCTCCTCTTGGGAAGCGCTGGTAGATTCATGACGTGTAAAAGTGCCCGTGCGGCCTACTTACTGAATAAATATCTTTTATCTTTTATCTTTTTTTATAATATATATTATATTGTAATTTAGAGCGTTCTATCCTCGCACAAACCCTTAAGTGGTTTATAAATGCGAAAGTGTGTCTGTTAGTCTGTTACCTTTTCACGCTTAAACCGGTGAACCGATTTAGGTGAAATTTGGTGGAAAGATAGTTTGAAGGACATAGGATAGTTTTTTTCCTGAAATTCATAACCTAAGAGGGTGAAATAGAGGGTGAAAATTTGTATGGAGCTACGATATAAACGAGTTCCACGCGGACGGAGTCGCGGGCAGAAGCTAGTGTAGAATATGTACTTTTTGTTGCACTATAATTTAATGTATGGGAGGCCTTTATTTGTCCAAAAGTCAAATTCGGCAAAGTTAAAAAACCTCAAAACTATCTCCATCTGAATAGGTACAATAAAAGTTGGAAAAGTTTAAAAAAAATAAATGCTAAAGTAACTTCTTTTGCCCCTTGGTCACCTAGCTACGCCAGTGCTGACAACGTGGAAGCTTGAACTTTAAGACAACCTTCAAAAAGCCTAACAGGTAATATCAATGCGCGGGCGCCGAAAGCAAACGCGTTTATTAACACACTACTCACTGAGTACTGAGAATGCCGACCGCAAGGACGCGGGTTCAACAAGGTTTGTGTCATTCGATATGACGCACTAATTTCAAATAGGTAGTAAAATATAGTGGTCTCGGCCCAGAATATATTTTTATTCCATTCGGCGTCGAGACCCTTGGTCCGTGGGGTCCTAGCGCTCGGAGCCTCTTCAAAGAAGTTTCGAAGAGGCTCATTGACGTCACGGGAGACCGAAGAGCTGGCAGTTTCCTCGCTCAACGTATAAGTTTATCCATCCAGCGAGGAAATGCTGCCAGCATCTTTGGTACAATGCCGCAGGGGCCATTCTTAGATTTAATGTTTTAGTTAATTTATATATTTAGAGTTAGTTTTATTTAATTTTAGTTTTCTTTTTCAGTTACTGTGTTTTGTTATAAATAGAATATATTTATTTCAAATTAATTATGAAGTTTCATGTAAATTATAGTTATATTTTTATAAAAAAAATGAGACATTAATTTTGCTTGGTTTACCCCTTGAGTTCGTAGAGTTAATTTCTTTAACGGGGTGTTCTTATTTTACAGAAGTCACTTAATTTATGACCGTATGAGAGGGGTTTGGGTAAAAGCGTTGTCATTTCAATATTCGGTAGTCCGCATGCTTGTAGCAATTAGCAATTCATTGACGGGTTGTTTTGACATTATTGAGCCGAGGGGTATTGCAGCGGTGCAATGTATCACGAAAAGCATACGGTATCGACCAACGGAACTGAACTTTGAGGTTTTCGTTATCTAGTCTCTATCATGGTACCTTAAATATATCATGATAGATCGCAATCAAGCGTGGCATGACTAAAATATTTAATGATTCAATTACACGCTTCAATGAGGAGCACAGAGTAAGCCACCATAACAGAGCATTCTCTACTTTTTGCTCCATTTTTTTATCGCTCTATATAAACCCGAAACCGTCACGAAGTTCAACTGAGAACAAACACACAGATGACCTTTAAAATATTGCTGAAATTTTAATGATATTGTAGAAAAAAACTTTGAAGATAGCTCGGTTGATCGCTTTTGCATAAAAGGAAGGACGAGTTTGTGTATTTTATGTGGTTGGTTTGGTTTTGTCGGCCAGTTTAATATTTTATTCAGAGTGTGCAGTCGAATAAAGAAGGTTAGTCTGTGCTCATTAATATAAGAGAACTCTGCATTTTAAATAGGTTTTTATCTAAATTTACTATTCTTATCTATACTTCTATACTCAATATTATAACGAGGTATATAAAGTTTATGTCGTTGTAAGCGGTAATTTCTGGTTCACTGAACCGATTTTGAAAATTCTTTTACCAATAGAAAGCCACGTTATTTGTGAGTGTCATAGGCTATATATAAACACAAAAAAATATTATTGTTAAACGAAGTGGGCACGGGAACAGCTAGTAGTTTATTACTTGTATAATTGTTATGTTGTTTTGTTTACAAATTGTATAATTATTTATGGGAATCAGGGCAAAGACAGAGTATTAACATTACCCCCCGACGAAAAGAAAGGAGTGCTCTAACATGCTCTAGTTCTTCTTCTTCTTTTTGCCCCGCGGCGACTTCAACAGCTACTACCGCCGGGCTATGGCGTTTCCACGAATATAATAAGTGATTTCGCCAGTGTCAAGTGTATATAAGTATAAATCAATATAGCAATAAAATACAATCCAATCTTCTCTGGGAAGATTGGGGGCAACGTTGTTCGGTAGTTTGTAGGACAGAGGTCAAGATAGTTTTAACCTATGTACCACTTCGAGTCCACTTGTAACGAGAAGAAAGATGCCAGATACGCGAAATAAGTCCAAGTTTTCAATCACTGTGCAACACAATGGCATAAAAAGTACAAATCACTATCAGAAAAGAACTTTGAACACCTAAATACACAAAAAAATAAAACTAAAACAAATTACACATCCGCCATCTTTTAACGTTGCAAATGGCCCATGCTCTAGTTAAAGCTCCACTAAGCTTAGGTTTACCAGACGTCAGGAATTTTCCCGATGCGTCAGGAATTTTGGCCATTTGTCAGAAATGTGACCGGAATACGAAAGTTTCAGGTTTTTTATTTATTTATTTAATCGTATGCGGAGTTCTTATATTTATTTATTTTACTATAAGTCGATATCTTGATATACAGGTTACGCAGCCAGTCGATAGCCTCAGCAGTCAATTTTTTTTATTATTTACGTGAATACAAAACAAGTAAAAAATCCTGTTCTTCTTTTTAATAAATAAAAAAAAACTTAATTTATAATATCAATGATGTTAGTGCAGTGTGCATTACAAGCATTCACTGTTAATTAATTCGCGAATCTATAAGCATTATAACTAGGTTGCGAATATTAAAACTTTTAGCATAGATTTACATGCAATAACAATTAGAATCAACTTGTTTTTAATGAAACAACTAGTCACGACAGCCTGACAAAAAGGTATTTTACTATAAAATAACGAACGCGGAAGGATATTAATAGTGTAATTGCCATGGTGTCAGGGTCTCAGCTGTTCGGGCGTGAAAATAAACTTACAGTAGGTATTTCTCAGGTTCAAGGGCTTTATTAGGAAATACCACCTTATTAGAGCTGCATACAAAATTATGAGAAAATACTTTTATAAATAAATATAATTGACATTGGGATAAACAAAAAAAAATAACTCACGGTTTTTACTTTCCAATTCGAAATAGGAAATTTTAAGACACCAATTTCATTGATTTTGTAATTGATCCAATAGTTTTGTTTAAATATCTTTATTTATTTAGCAGACATTTTATGGATGACATGATTATTTTAAATTTGGGATGGCATTTCCTAATAAATTACAACAATAAAAAAATATCTTATGAAAAAAAATGATTGTAATAGTGTATTAAAACATACTATTTCAAGCTGTTTTCGCCTAACCCGTAAGATGCACCTAGGAGGGCTTCAAGCCGAAAACGAAAGTCAAAAAAAGGTTAAATATACTTTCGCTGAAATGTCCAAAATAAATAAATATTTCAAGAACTTAATAATACAGAACGGCTTTAAAACCCTATTCCTCCAAATGGTTTTCGAATTGGAGTAATCGTAAAAAAAGAAGACTGGCTGGAATAGGTCTAGCATTTAGATTTTTAGGTATACTTGTTTACTACTTTTATGAATGAACTAGCTGTTGCACGCGGCTCCGTCCACGCAGAAAGATAAAACATAGCCTATGTCACTCAGGGTGAATGTAGCTTTCCAATGGTGAAAGAATTTTTGATATCGGCTCAGTAGTTTTTGAGTTAATTCATTACAAACATACACACAAAAATACAAATCTTTCCTCTTTATAAAATTAGTGTAGATAAATAAATAAAATAAATATCCACCAATTGAACTAGTCCCTAACTAAACTCTAAGTTCGCGCTCATCACACAAATATCTGCCCTTCCCGGGATTTGAACCCAGGACCGGTGAATCTATCTGGTTGTAATAGATAGTATTTTTTATTAGTGGAAATTAACAAAATTTATGAAGTCGACCAATAAATAATAAATAATTTACCGTAGCTATAACCTATTTTTCACTAAGCATCCCGGCATGAGACAGCAGTCCCTCTACTCCAATTATCGGATGTCCTTGTCTGTCGGTACACAATAGCGACACGCAACAAAAGCAGTTAATTATGTCATTGTATTATTTGGGTCATTGTTATTATTACCTCAACACTCTTTATTACTTAATGCTTGTCTTATGTGATAAATAAGATTCTAACCTGAAAATTAATTAATTATACGGTATTTTTTGTAAAAAAAAACACACCTTAACCTCAAAAAGGTACTTAATCTATTTAATAATCTATAACAAAAGAGAACCGGTTATTTTATGTGTTTTGATAATTGGGTCAAAATCTTTTTCGATGCACTGAAATTCTCCACTCTGTCACAACACAATCGTAATTTTTCTCTTTAAGTAGTAATGTTTTTTTAATCTAAATAAATGTTTTATTTGAATCAGTAAAGTATTGTCAAACATCGTCAAACAAAATAAAATATTACTTCCTGCAAAAACAACTACTCTCTTTACTCATTTCCCAGGGACAAATTTCAATGCATCAAAAAAGATTTTGACCCAATTATCAGTGTTTGCTCCACCCGCGTGGTGGCCGGGTTAGAATAATGCCACTCTATGTCTTCCCGTGGATGTCGTAAGAGGCGACTAAGGGAATAAAGGCTTGTAGTACTGTTAGGCGATGGGCGGCAACCTGTCACTAATACGCTGGTAAACATCTTAGCCTAACTGTGCAAAATGTGGTTTCAGCATTATCAAAATTTTTTAGAGTTGGTATTTCTGTAGCTCTGCCTACCTCACTCTGGTAACGAAAGCGTGAGTTTATGTATTTATGTAGGTATATATATTCTACGCCCGCTTTGGACTAGTGGCGGGAATGACGTCATTTTGTTTGTAAACATAATTATTTTAAGTTTTTTTAAGTCTAACACTAGCTGACGTAGAAAATACCATGAGGCGTTTAATCTCTTTAGCGATTAGCAGAGATTGATTATTTATTTTCTCAGTGATCAATAATCGATAAAATAAGTAAGCTTTTAAGACAAAACCGCTTTTAAAAAAGTTCCTTTGGTCAATAAATATAAAAAAAATACTTTTTTTAGTGCTTACATAACTACGTTGTAATTTTGCCACCATAGAAAAATTTGGCCCTCATTGGTGCCATTTACGAGTATGTGCGTCTAGGGCGGCCTACCGACATCTCCGTCGCACACACTCACTCTCTTTTAACATAATCTATGATTATCAATTATCAGCCACACAAAGTATTTGACTACAAAATGTAATCATTCTGCAAGGTTTGCTACTTTTCGCCAATTTCGCAGTTTGAATTCACATCAGCTGACCCGCTACTGGTTTGCCTCTACTCTCTAGCATATAAAAAATAGCCTGTTTAATATTTTACTATGCTCGTGGTCGTGACACAGTTTAAGGAGTTTAATACGTAATACTAATCGTAGTAATCTTATATGCAGAGAGGAAATCACGTGATTTTAAACATATTTACTTTGCTACCTCTAAAAAGGTGCTTCGGGTTTCTACTTGTCTCTCACTTGCTCTCAAACGCTTTTATTATTGGGAGTGAGAGAGCAGTACAAACCCGAAGCACCTTCTAAGTGCTCACAGGCTATACTGTGCAATAGCTTTTAAAAAGACCTACGGGTTTAAATCTATCTCACTTGCTCCCATACGCTCTAATGCAAGTCTTTCCGACTTTACCCGAACCCGAAAGACTTTAAAACTGCACTTAGTGCCTTGTCACTTTAACGTTATGTTTGAACTGTAGCACATATCTGTCAAACGAGTTAAAGCGACACAGTACCAAAATGTGCAGCTTGTTATAAGGGTGACTGTACCTACTTAGTTCATCAGCGTTCAAATTGTGATACATTATGCTTTAACTGTGATAAATTACGGAAAATAACGTTTTTACCAGTTTCATCTGGTATAAACATTAATTTAAAAATCGCACAAGTCGCTCATTGAATACAAAACGGACACATTCCAAAAAAAATTGCTTTTCCATTAAAAATCGTATTCCAACCGCTTCTAATTTGAAAATACAACACTGACTCATTTCGGATTGTGTCCGTTTTGTATTCAATGAACGAAGTGTGAGTGGGACTCGCACTGAAGGGATTCCGTACCAATCTTGTAAAGAGGCCCTTTTTAATTTTTAGTATTTTTTAGGGTTCCGTATAGTTTCGCCATGTCCGTCGGTCCGTCCGTCCGTCCGCAGCTTAGCTCAGAGACTTTGTTCTAGAAAGCTGTCATTTGGCATGAATATACAGTATATTAGTGGCGCCGACAAAGTGGTGAAACGGTGACGTGTTATGGTGTGGTTTTTAACTCTGCTGCCATTACTAATATCACAACGTTGACAATACGGTAACAGGGTCAAAAGCGATATTGTTTGACGTCGTACAATAGGGGCCCTGTCAATAAGAAAATAAGAGCTATCGTAACGTCGATAATACGACCACATGACAAAAGCAATGGTTTTCCAGAGTCGAATAATAAACTTTGTAGCAGTGCCCCTACCATGAGTTACAATTACCGTACTAGCGAGTCGAATGCTCTGTCCCTCGTAGCCTCGCAGTATTTTTAGGCACCCAAAACTTTTTGATCGTCTATGGTTATGATTCAAGTTTGCGCAAACGTTTTAGAAAAGTTTCGCAGAGTTGAATTTTGTTTGTGCCATTGGTCAATATTTTTTAATCTGTGGTTCAATGATCCTGTCAAAACAACTTCTACTCTTCTATTCAAAATAAATAATGGCAGAAAATTGAGACAGGAATGGATTTTCACGTGACGTTTATCCTGATAACTAGATTTAATCTATAATAGATAATTCATGCATAATCCATACTAACCATAGCCATAATCACAGAAAATATATCATTTAGCACAGATCATAATAATTGAGTCGTTTGCCCGTGGTCCTACTGCGTAGTCCTACTGACTAAAATTAATAATTATCATAAAATTCATAAATACGAGGTAGGTTTAGGTTATGTTAGTTTTGCAGCAGGGCCGGAGGCCCAAACCACCCAGAAATAGGAGCTCCGCGCCAGCGGAGCTCCGTCGACCCTGTTAATTTGATATTCAAATATAAATCATTGATCAGTAGGACTACACAGTAGGACCACGGGCAATGAATGAATCATTGATGATTGACTCAATCAATTGACACGTGTAGGGGTAGAGAACTATACAATATCTGATTGTACAAAAATACGTTTGAGCAAACATTTTGTAGATCTGTTGGGGCCTTATAGAGAGCGAGGAAAACAGCAACGGACTCGCTAGCGAGTAGGTACGGTAATTGTAACTCATTGTAAGAGTATTCAGTACCCTCACCATGAGTTACAATGATTAACGTACTCGCTAGCGAGTCGAAGCTCTGTCCCTCCCAGACCTCCCAAGTATTCTTATAAAGTGCACGGGACAGAGCATTCGACTCGCTAGCGAGTACGGTAATTGTAACTCATGGTAAGGTACAGGTCTTATAACAATAAGCCAATAAACATATTTGCGGCGGCTGCGGCTATTGCGCACGCGATCTTTTGTCTATTGCTTAATGGGACACTATAATGTACCACTTAGTTTCATTCTTAGTGGTGGTACCGTGGTAGCACCTTGTACAACGACAGAGGGCCAGACAAGATGCACTACGCTAGCTAGCGTTTCTCATCGTTCCGTTTTTAAACCAATCGCGTCACAGGTACCTAGATGACGTCATACGAAAAGTCACGTGATATGCCAATGACGCGATTGGTTTAAAAACTAAACGATTAGAAACGATAGCATAATGCATCTTGTCTGGGCCCTCAGGGTAGTGATTCTGTAAACAACGCCGGTCGTGCGAACTGTCGAGTGAAACCAAGCGGCGAGATTAAGTAGTCCCGTCAGTGCGAACAAAACACATTGTAGCGCGTGCATTTTCAATTAAGCAGACTTATACGTTCGACCCATCGTGCTGCTAAATTGAAAATGCACGCGCTACCAATGTGTTTTGTTCGCGCTGACGGGACTACTTAATCTCGCCGCTTAGATATCACTCGACAGTCCGCACGACCGGCGTTGTTTACAGAATCACTACCCAGGCCTGAACTACTACTGCAAGACGTCCCGATGTTCAGGTGTCTATGGACGGGTGCGCGTGCGCTTCAATCAGGCTAAAAACTTTTTGTAAAATTTCATTTAACATACTATACATGCATACCTTCACGCCTGTCCCCAGAGCTACACAATTACCAACAACTCTAATAATTTGTTGATAATTCTGTAACCACATTTTGCATAAGTAATTAGGTTAAAATGTTGAATTGTTGTTGTTTTTGTCGGTTTCGTTTAACTATACCTACGAAAAGCATCATGAACGTTTACCATAAATACAAATTGTACAATTTTATCAGGCATTCTAAGTTAGGTTAGGTTAGAACTGTGACCACATTAGTAGATTACTACTGAGATGTTAGTCGTAAAGACGGTTGTAGTAAAATGTGGACAAAGCATCCGTCACTCTCGTACTTATCCGTTACTCTCTTGTTATTGCAGAAAGTGTCGGATGTCTCATCCATATTTTATCACGTGATAAAGGCTAAGTTAGTCTCCCAGTGGGGTTATTATGACATATCTGTGCAATTCATTTTACGCTGAGAGAATAGGACAGAGTTATGTAACTGCCATAGTTCCGTTCTCTACGCTCAGCGTAAAATTGCATAGCCCCCCTGGTCAAAATAAGAATTGAGTTTGAGTAAAGTTTTAAAGTATGTGTGTTGATGAACAAAACGAAAAGATAATAGATAGCGTATCTACATACATACATACATTAAATCACGCCTGTTTCCCAGAGGGGTAGGCAGAGACCACTTCTTTCCACTTGCTACGATCTTGACAAATTTCTTTCGCTTCTTCCACATTCATACATCGAGTCATGCACGCACGTCGGTTTCGGGTACTTAAGATTCGGCCCTTTTCCAGTATTTCACCGATTTGACTCGAAAAAGTACGCCTAGGGCGGCCCCTTCCGACCCGTCCACTCATTATCGATGTGTATATCTCTTTCGCGTATCTACAGGGTGTAATCTAAGTCGTGAATCAAATGATCACGTCTGTGTTCCACCCACGAATATGAACAACTTTCACTATGGGACCAACTCTGAAATCACAAAAAAAACAGCTGTTTCACAGAAAAGTTCAATACGTACTCGACCAAAATGTATGGAAGCAGTTGATTTTTTTTTCGTGATTTCAGTTGGTCCTATAGTGAAAGTTGTTCGTATTGGTGGGTACTGGGTAGAACACAGAGGTGATCATTTGATTCGCGACTTAGATTTCACCCTGTATAGCTATTTTACGTGTAATTTAAATAGTGTTTTAACTTTTAACTAACTAATTTGGTGACCTCTGCACACTCATATAATTGGTTTTAGCCCCAACTTCCGCATGGTATATTCAAAATGTAATTTTACTTTTCCATGTTTGTTCCAGATCCACAATGTTCCACGGAGGTATCTGGACGAAACTCCGTCCGTTTTACAAGTGGTACGTGCTGGGGCTGGTCTCCGTGGGCTACATCCTGGGGGAGCTGGGACACTACCTCATTGGTGAGTATCCTCCACTATTGGGCTTCGTTTATTTATGTTAGATACTTCTTACTACTATTATAAACAGAGTTCGGAATTTTCACGGCAAAACAAAAGACTGTCGCAAATTTACTAGGGTAAGAATTTTTTTTTCATCGATATCGATGATGGTAAAATAAATAATGGTCCACCAAATAAATATAAATATATTATAAAATACATTAGGTTTGTGTAAAGTTATATCGAAACAGATTCAATTTCTTCTTCAAAATCCACATCAGTACACACAGCAGCACATGCCATTTTATTTGGTTTCTGATAGTGATAAGAGTAGATATTCATTAATTTTTCGACGTTCTCTGGGAGTAAACGGTTCCGTTTATCACTATAAAGCCATTTATGTACACTGAATGATCGTTCCACTTAACTCATCGTCAAAAAAAAATTAAAAACAAGATGTCGTTAAGGCTTAAATAATAACTTTTACACTGAATAATCTGTGAATTACTGTTTTTTTTTTGCATATTATTTTAAATTATAAAATATTCCATAGTAATTCTCGATATCGATGAAAAATTATTTCTTACCCTAGTAAATTTGCGACAGTCTTTTGTTTTGCCGTGAAAATTCCGAACACTGATTATAAATATGAAAGTTTATCACGCCCGGTTGAACGCTTCTTGATGAAATTTGACACAGAAAGAAAGAAAGAAAGAAGTTTTTCTTCGTTTTCGTGACAAACAACAGAAAAATATGTACAAGAATAATGCAGTCTCGAAATAGTCACAACTCAGTATACTACATGGCTACTTTATATACCGGAAATTAGATAGTTTCCGAGGGAATAGTGGCAAACGACTCTTACGCGGGCGATGTTGCGGGCAGCAAGTATATTATAAATCGATCGAATTAATCGAAAAAAGTAAAGCTATGCCAACCAAGACGTTGGGAAAACATGTTTCTTACCTACTGCTGTACTTTTATCTGTAATTTATATAGTCACGCACGAACACTAATATACGAGAAGTGAACTCGTAAGAATATACATAAATATGTCCGCAGAATAATCCGTAGAAAAGTCTTAAGTCTATCCCCCATAACAGCACTTGTGCTTTTTTGAGCCAAAACGACACGCCTAGCTGCCAAAGCCTGGGTTGTATAAGGCTATAAACAAACTTTACAACAAAGTACATTTTTACCAACAAACCACAGAATTCATAGTTTTTGTTTAAAAAAATTATATAAGTGTATCACTGCCAACTTAAGAAAAACTTTTTTAAATATAAAACCTGGTTAACCTTCGACACATATTTTGTAATTTTCATTGTTTCCGCTTGTTTGTTGTTCTGTGCTTCGTTCGTATTCGTTACCTTTATAATATAACTGTCGAGTAATTTTGCATTTCATTTGAAACCTAGTCGTAGAAAAAGTATTGTATGCAGCGGTGTATAACTAAGTCAAAAAACACGTTCGCCTTCAGCTCACATCGTAACACACGCTACTCGACTTTTTTGACCTTTTTTATTACGAGTTAAGTCGACTTGTACCCTTTTTACTAGGACCCAAGTGTCTACTGGCATTCTTTTGTTGAACCAATGTAAAGCCCTCTACGCATTATCCTTCTTGACGTACAGCAGCGCACGACCGTCAGGCCCGATCGTGCCGTACGCACTATCGTGCAAAGTATCAATCATGCTGTCACAGACCACAGATTCTTACTTCGCTCATTTCGCAAAAAATTGTGGCTCCTACACTCGCTTCAAGAACCTTATGTGTATAACATGTTTTTTTTATTACACAAGCGATATTCTAAAATCCTAGAACGTAGACGTTTTGGGGAAACATTAGAGCAGTAGATACACCCCAAAAGCAATAGCTCTAGCAACACTGCGAAAATTTAACGGACTGAAGGGTTTAGCATCCAGGGTCGAAAAAAGAAAAAATAAAGATGACGGACGTCAAGTCTACGCATTACCATGCAAACACGATGCACGATTGAACTGATGTACGTCAGGGAGATGCACCATCCAGGCGCATGTTGGACAAAAAATCCGGCGTGCAAGTCCATCACGGTGATAATAATAATTATTGACGTCCAGCAAGCCTACACACTATCGTTTTGCGTCGTGCATCGTGCCCGGACGTACAGCACAGAAGGGTAATGCGTAGAGGGCTTTAATCAACGATTATGTTGGACGTAAAATCGTGCATTTGTTAGTACTTTACCTCAAAAGCATAAAATCCTTGTAGCGATTCACCGGTTCGCATTTCACCTCGGTTGTACAAAATCTCAATAGCTTTTTTTCTTGAAGCATTTTTTCGTGTGGCTGTTCACATTAGTATATTTAATTCGTAGCATCTTATTTTCCGAGTAGTATTTCACCATAATCGCATTTCACCGCGATCGAGTTTTGTTTGGAACGCTGTTTTATTTGACGCGTTAATTGCTATTTGAAATAAACCTCGATAGTTTTATTTCTTGCATTTCATTTTTCGTGTAGTATTTTACCCTAAACGCATTTCGTCGCGATCGATGTTTGTTTGGGACTCTTTTTAATTTGACGTGTTAATTGATGTTCGCACTAAAATTCTGTACCATTTTTTTTAAAACGTGTTTTGTACCTGTAGTTTCATGTCTTAAATGCTATCAAACTCATTGAAATATTATCTTTGTGACTAATAAATAATAGATACTTAATACTCTGTCATTGCGATATTGAAGTAGGTACAGTGACATTGATGTCACATACAATAATTATTCCGTAACTCAATATTTTTGAGAAAAATAATGGACCTTGAACCTGGCTCCGCCTGTGATAGGCGGATCGAATGTGACTTCGAATTTATCGAAAGTTCCCATGGAGGGAAAATTTTAATTCGGGCAGGGTACAGACACCGTATAAATAGGACAAATGAAATGATGAATGAAATGATGTTCAACGAAATTTTGTAACGGCACTATCGATACTGTCTAATACTGAAATAGACGATTAGGATACAAAGCGAAAATTTATCAAACGATTGGGGTGAAATGCGACAAAAACTACTATCCACTAAAAAAAAAGAAGATTGAGACGCAACGCTATAGTTAAATTTACGATCGAGGTGAAATGCGACGGAAACTTATAGCAACTAAAAAAGTAAACGATCAAGATACAATACAACGCGATAATTAAATATGCGTTCGAGGTGAAATGCGACAAAAACTAATATCGACTAAAAAAAAACAAGATTGAGACGCAACGCGATAGTTAAATTTGCGATCGAGGTGAAATGCGACTAAAACTTATAGCGACTAAAACAGTAAACGATCAAGATACAACGCGATAGTTAAATATACGTTCGAGGTGAAATGCGAACCGGTGAATCGCTACAAGGATTTTATGCTTTTGAGGTAAAGTACTAACAAATGAAAATCGTGATGTGTCCGCGGCTCGCGATTCTATTCTCCACTAGCTCGTTACTAGCCCCTAAGCGCCAGACGGTTTTATAACTCCAATTACTATAATTATTATGTTGTTAAAATTAAATAAGTATGCGTTAAAAAACTTGAACCCACAAATAACGTTCGGCCAAGGCCTTGGTTTATAACTCGAATAAAACAGATATGCCAATAATTTGCATAGTCGTTATTGTACAGTCAGCATCAAAAGTAGACAAGCAGAATAACATGCTCAAAATGATCTAGATACGATGTATTCTCTTGACAATTGAGTCGAGCGCAGATCATTTTGACCTCTTCGGTTGCTTAGCTACTTGCTGCTGACTGTACTTGTTTTTTCTAACAATGCCGCATTAAAACTTAATTAACTATGATACAAGTTAACTTAGCGATTATTATATTACGCATTGTATTGTTGGTGACGCAGTTATTTTTATGGCTTAGTTAATAGTTACCCTGCCCGCGACACTTGCGGTCCCGGGTTCGAATCCTTTGCAAATAATTGTGTGACGAGGAAGAAAATTTCTAGGTACTTACTCTGATCTCTACTTTCAGAGCAGATATCTTTAAAACGGCTGAACCGGTTATCATGAAACTTAACCAAGTACCATCCTGATTTAAATAGCTTACTTTTTTTTAAATCGGGTCCATATCGGAATACGTTTAGGAGTTACGATGGTACTAACAGACACGTAGATACACAAACACAGATATACAGAAAAACAGACGTACAGACACACATATGACAGACACACACAGATGTACAGACACACAAATATGCAAACACGACACACAGATACCTACACAGACAAATATACAAATATACAAATATACAGAATATATACAGATACACACGTTAACCTTATAACAACCCTCCTTCGGTATACATAATGAAATGAAATGAAATGAAATGAAATGAAATGAAATGTTTATTCACAAGAACATATGGTAAATAATAAGGATCTTACGAATAGGTATAGAGATGGATTCCCAGATATGTTCAGCCGAGTCAGGCGTGTGAAAGATAAAGTAAACAATATTTATATTTATATGTCAACATGAATTAAAATAATACAATAAAGACAATCGCAACAAAGAATTTAAATAAATTTCAAACTTATACTTATCTATAGATATCATTCAAGTCAGATTAAAATAGTTATAAAATAAAATAAAATGTCAATTCGGTATTTAGACTTAAAACTTAAACATTAAAAATTCATTTATGCTGTAGAAACAATTGCTACTTAAGATTTTATATAATTTGACTTTAAATTCATTATGACACAATGCTTTCAATGTAGCCGGTATTTTATTAAAGATTTTAATGCACATACTATATGCGCTTTTGTTCCTAAGTACTAGTTTACTATTCGGTAATGCTAATCTATAACGTCTTTGCGGCCTTGTTGATTCCTTATCAGCAGTAGTAAAGAGGTTTGTATGAAGTTTCACAAAGACAGCCATTTCATAAATGTACAAGCAAGGTAAGGATAACAGATTGAGTTTTATAAACAGAGGCTTGCAAGATTCTCGTCTATCTACTCCACAAAGTGTTCTGATACATTTTTTTTGTGCCACAAAAGCACGATCGACGTCAACAGAGTTGCCCCACATGATAATTCCGTATCTCAGAATAGACATAATATAACCATGGTACGCTAGTAAAGCAGTTTTGAATGATACAGTCTGCTTTAGACGCCAGAGAGCGAAGAGGAATTTATTCACCTTTTTGCAAACTGTATTTACATGTTCCTTCCAGTTACAATGGCTATCCAGGGTTATTCCGAGAAATGTAGTGCTATTTACTTCTTCGATTTCGTTAAGGTCATGTTTAACTTTAACGTGATAGATTTTTGATTTATAAGATTTGAATAGCATAAATGTCGTTTTATCTACGTTTATTTGAAGGTTATTCAGATCAAGCCAGTTAATAACATCTCTCAAGGCTACATTTATGTCGCTCGCAAAGTTGACCATATTCCTACCCTTAATTATATATACAATGTATATATCTATTATCTACCTCTCAAATCAACAGTAACTTAACTCTTTAATGGAAATCTCCCAGCGTTCCTCCCCACTGCATCCCTCATCAACAGCGACTGCGAACATGTCATGCCGAAACTTTTTGCAACAGTTAATGATTGCCAAAATACTTCAGCTTAATCATTATCGCAAAAAGCGGAACATTTCTTGCTTTTTGTTAATTACGAGGTTCGAGGGCGTTCAATGCCAGGGTCGAGCAAAAAGTAGGCAACACGCGTCGTTCTGCGTGATTGATAGCCAGCTACTGTGATAGACGGTAATAGATTGGTATGACTATAAAGCCGAGACGTAAGCGGCCTTTACACATGTAAAAGAGAAGCCTATCATCTTCCTATTTGACGTAAACCTATTAAAAATACATAAATAATTACTTAACAAAAAATTCAAAGGTACAATACAATACAATACAAAACACTTTATTGTACACCAAACAAAAACATTACAGAGAAACAGCACAATTAAAAACAACACAGGTAAACAACAGGCGGTACGTTTCCATTCTTGACTAAAGTTAATAGGACAACATTTTTAAATAAATTTAATTAATAAGTGAAAAAAAAATTCTCTGTTTAAATATAGTTTTTTAACCCCCGACGCAAAAAAGAGGGTCGTGTCTGTCTGTGGCACCGTAGCTCTTGAACGGATGAGCCGGTTTGGATGCGGTTTTTTTTATTTGAAAGCAGGTTTTTCTGGCGGTGGTTACACACTGTTTAGAGTCGGGGGTTTTCAGATTTTAATTTTTTTATTAATGGTTTTACTGCTAATTTGAGTTCGTTTGTTACTTTTCAAATTATAAGGGTTATTAATTTGCTTTACAACAATCACTTTAGGACCGTGTGAAATTTGAATTAAGAGTGAAGTGTCCATTACTGGTGGCTGTCAGCTAAAAGTGTCCATCATTGGTGCCTTCACCCTATAAGCATTTAATCAGATCACTTGATTCTTCAGGTCAAGTCAAATTATACCTCTCTCACATTGTATTATGTATACTCCAATTGTAACATTACCTAGCTAAAGATTATTATGATTCATCATAGTTTATTTTTGAGTGTAAACTTAATTTATTCGAACATTATTATTACTACAAAAAACTTATGTATAATGTACGATGATTTCAAATATGGAAGGGCCTACGAGTAATATAACTGGTTTTTGTGTGTCAAAAAAACATATCCGCATACCTACACTACACTAGACGAGTAAGTACTCGACCCACATCCCACATCACATCATACTCAGGTACCTACAGTCAGACGTTTTGGGACCCACCTTAGGTCCAAAGTCAATCTAACATTCTACAACAATATGGTTGAGTTTCCTATAAGTTACAAATAACGTGGCATCTCTAATGACATTGAAGACTTCAAGCTGCTTCAAGCATAATTTTTAACAAAAAACACCTGACATCATCTGTTATCAACTTAAGTCAATCCTCATTTTGTCTATTTTCGAAAATCTTAAACATTGTGCATCCTGAGTCAACGCTTATAATATAATATACAACATGAGCTCAAAATTATGACGTCATGTGTCCAGTATATTTGAACCCAATGTTAGATAATATATCACAACTAGTTCAAAGGCAAATAGGCATAATTAATCGTACGTAAGCGGTCATGGGTTCAAATCCCACTCCGTAGCACGTGACATCGCTTGTAAACATCGTTACAAGACGGAAAAGTTTCACTTTTAGCGAAGATAACTGTGCAAATAGTAAAAGTAAGAGGATCTGTAAACTCGGATCTCTAGACGACTACGAACGAAACGAAAATGATAATATTATTTAGCATTTTTTTAACGCGCTTTGTTGATTAAATATTTAGGATAAGTATATATATACACCATGTTCCTGCTATGTATGCCCACATTAAATAGGGAATGTATATGGTTTTTTTAATCGCATTTTTAACAAAATATTTATAATACCGTAAAGAAAATCAATAGAACCACTCACTAAAGCAAAGAAAGAAAGAATATTTTTTTTCAGACTGCAAAATATTACCTTGAATAATTTACGCAATTTAGGTATACAGTACATGAATAATTAAGAAAAAAGGAAAGACGCGTTTTTTCTGATTTGATCCACCTCCACCTTATATTCCACGATGTCGACTGTCGAGTAACGTCCGAATCATTGTTACAGGCACGACGTCAAAAGTGACGGCCGACGACTTACACTACGGCGACCAGTCGTGCATGCTCAACACGACGCACACCCACCTGACGTACGCACAGCTCCCCGTCGTCTGCGAGAAGGTCAACTCCAGCGAGGCGTAAGTACCCTCTCCTTGCCGTACCTACCTAATAAAGCCAGAATCTATACTATTTACTAGCTTCGACCCGTATATTCGTCCGCGTATATTTCGATTATCGTTATTTCGTCGGAAACTTTTAAAATTTTCGGAAATGTAAAGTAAGCTATGTGTTAATCCAGGTATAAGCTAAATAGATAATGTTGTTTTTCTATGCATACTAAAAAGCACGCATGAAAAACGGTTATTCAACTAAGTACATACTACATTTTTAAACGTAAATAGTCCAATATATCTAAGAGTATTTACTATTCATTGGTCGAAAAGGTACAATTATTTTTATAGTTTAAGGCCCTGTTGTTTGATCGGGGGCCTATTACGAGCTTTTAAGAAAACATTCTGGTTAATGACATTTTAGATTTCCGACGTAATAAGCCTTGCTTAGAATGGTATTACCAGCCCCCTGTTTACAGAATGGTTATGCCGAAGCTGCCTGGTTTAATTGTCTCTGGTCATTTTTACTTTTTTATAACTCGAGTGTAAGGTGTCGTTCCGAAAATAATATACGGATTTTTACTAATGTGATTCATTTTGAAATTTACGAATTCGTGATTCGTTTTGGGACTAATACGAAGTAAATTATACAAACATTTAATAACTAAACAAAACTTATGAAGAAATGAATGAATTTATTTTTATTTAACCCTGCATATTGAAAATAAAAAACTTTTGTTTACCTAGAATCAAAGGGATTATGTGTCGAACGCACTTGACATGGCGGGCGGGTACCTACTTTGTTGATAAATGTAAACAAGCAAAGTTTTATACTTTTTATAGTGTTAAAGCTTCTCGCTAATGCACAAAAAATAGTTTTATTTGAAGTTTATATTTGTGATACGGCGTTTTAATGAAGTTTACTTTCACAAAACTTAGTTTGTCACCTTAAAATCGTGATTTCTGCAACGAGCCGTCGAACTCTCAATGCAGTAAGAAAAGTTAAATGAAAAAAATGTGCCTGCATTGTTAGCGAAGACGCACATTACATACAACTACAAGTGATCGATACAAGCAATAATTGCAAGTAGCTACAATTGCTTATGTCGCGGGAAACCTCTGGATGAGAGCAACAGAGGACTGATGATGAGGAAAATTGTTAACCACTGTTTGCAACAATAAAGTGCCGCTTTCATTCACTACGTGGTTTTCGGTAGTGCTACCTCGGGCTCCCTCAAAGACATGGGTGTCAGTGAATGAACTAGTTATAACAGACCCCTCAGCAGCAAAGTAAGACGGCGATTGACGACCTGCGAGGCAAGGCGATCCAATCAATCGAGGAGCAAAGCTTGGAATTCAAGGAATTTTGAGGTTAGTTGGAAGATAATATTCTCATGTAAGGTAAAAAGAAGGTTTTTTGTACTTTAATTATTTTAATATTACAATTTAATGTTCTAGTTTGACTAAAATATATAACAAATGATTAAAAATTAATGCTCTTTCATCAGGTTTGGCAGCGAGATGTCCTCAGGCTTCGGACATAACTACTGCATCTGGGTGGACACTGTATCTACACTGGCTGTCGAGAGATGAGAGCTGCCACTGGGACCGTGTCAAGATGAAGAAGCGGCTCCTTTGCCAAGCACTTGTTTAGTCCCTCTTCTAAATGTTAGTTAGTAGCTGCTACCTGTGAACCCAAAAATTCATGTTGTATTAAAAATATATCAATACATTTTTTTATTTGAGTGTTTTACTTATTTAATTACTCAGTTTTGAGACAGTTCTAATTAAAATATAAAATAAACATACCAAGGAATCATTCTCCTGATGATGAAAGGCTAGCTCATATAAAGATGTTGAATATATGCAATAATATGCATTTATCACACTTCACAGCATTACAAACCTGAAAACAATGTTATATTGTTAAAGTAGCTTATGAGCGTTCTCATTGTTATTGGACCATGATATAATTTGGCCATTTCTGTTTAAATAATATTCCTATTCCAATAATATATCATTCTAAGTAATATAATTTTACTTTTCAAAGTAAATTTTATAATAGGCGAGTGATATAAGTCATAGATGAGATATATTATTTGAATAGGAATTGAATTAACTACTTTACATAAAACTATTAGGAAAAGTTATCCTTATCCATAGCTAAAGGCATGTACAGTGTTATAGCACAGATTAAACAAAATAGTTACTAGCGATAGCTCTTAGAATATGCTTTGCATTGTACTTGGCTTTCACTTTCATACACTTACTAAGAGCGAGAGTGAGAAGAAGCGAGAAAGTACAAACTTAAAGCACCTTCTGTAAGTGCTCAAAGACTGTATTTAATTTAAATTGACTTACTGGGTGAAATGCGCATTTATAAGAAGGCACTGCATCCAACATTACTTTTCATGTCAGACAACTCGAGCGGACACTGGGTATGTTTAACATTCTATAAAACCTGCAAATTAATAAAAGATACTTGTTCATAATTCATACAGTTTATACAATTAAAACAAAACGATTTGAATAAAATGGAATTGTAACTGTATAATATTTGTACTGGTTAGTATTTGAAACCCCTAGATATTTGTTCTCCACTACTCATAGAACTGAACATCTATAAAAAACTTAGAAATTGTACTTATAAGTTGGTGCTATCTAATTGAATGCTTACGCATTTGTGGGTTATCTACTGGTAGGATCCCATTGCGTAGAATGAATGTTTGTGCTGCTAATACCTATGACAAATTAGGTATTCTGTTAAATATCTATGTTACCGAACAATAAATACTATGGAAAGATAGGCACAAATTCAATCAGTTAATAAAGAACACAATGGATTCTTAATTCTTGAACATCTGCTGTATGTAATACTGTGTTCTAGCAAATAAATATAATTTGATTTGATTTGAAGAATTATACCTACTTACATAACCTGAACAAATATTAATGATAAACGGATAAAAAGAAACACACAGCATTTCAATTTGTTGTAAGTAGCTTGATTACATACCTTGGTTTGAACATATTTTTAGAGTTTTTACTGTGGCGGGCGTAATTCTTTACGGACTTCCCACCCCATGCTAGCACAGATGATATTAGGTAAGTATTTAATAATTTCTATAGGTCATCTCATTATTATTACAATGACACCCTGTCGCCCCGCAGTTCCATTTGTCTTTAAGTATTTACTTTCAGCACTCAACAGCGAGTTTCACGGACGAACAGAGCTTTGAAGAACCGCAAATTTCTAGGTCGGCCCGTATTTTGTTTTGAACATATTTTCAAAATACTTTGACAATTCACAGATTGCGTTTAGTTATTCAACGCCATTCCTATCAATGTTTTCCGTTTGTTTTTCGATAAATCAAGAGTAGGCATGATTCTAATACCTCTCTTGCTTCATATAAGTAATTTGTCACTAGATAATCAAAAACGTGAAATTGTAACATGATAACAGTAATAATACATCGGAGACACGCACGTGCACTCATTTTTAGCAACTAGTTGAATATTAAATGTGAGAAAAATCTCTTGAAGTTGATAATAAATATTTAACAATTCTGAAAAAGCTACCCGAGACCAGCTTTTTCAAAATGGCTAATTTTGACAGTTTAGGCCGGGAACAAAACGTCAAAAAACACCTCATAATACGATTCTACGCCAGGCAGCGTGGCTGAACGTCTAAAATCTGACGTCTTGAAACAGAATGGCTTTTTATGAGCTCGTAATACGAGTTTGACAGGCAATTTTGTTTTCGCCGAGAAAAGACTGGAAATAAGGAGCTCGTAATAGGCCCCCTAGCTACTAACTAATTGTTAAAATTCGAAAAAGAAACTGAAAATTTGACACATTTTCTTGAGATTCCTCCAAATTTTAACACTTAGTTAGATTAACTACTGATCAAACAACAGGCCCTTTAAAATATTTTCCACGTGTAAGGTTTAGCGCACGAGTATAATAAAAGTAATTTATTTTGAATATCAAACGGTTCTTTATTTAAATTAGACCACACGAACGTGTTTAAGAGACTGCTTCAATAAGTGCATTCTGCTTTATTGTCGGACTAACAAAAAAACTAACCAATAAGGAAGGACAAAAACTGTTTCAGGTTTAATATAATACTTAAGTGTTCCTTTTTCCTGCTCTGCTGTATTACCTTTTACAGTTTTTAGGGTTATTAATTTTCAGCAAAAAAGTAAAATGTCAAGCGCTTGCACTCATATTATCAAAGCGTATTCTTTGTGTATTTTTGCTCGGTTTTTCTGAACAGAGATGTATGCGTATAAAAGTAGTGTAGAGTGACGGATCCAGTAATGGACAAGGACCAATGATTGACACTTGATTATAATGTTACAGAAGATGACGGTTATTAATTTGTTTTGCAATAATCAATTTTACACCGTATGAACGTTGAATTAAGAGTTAAGTGTCTATTACTGGTGCCTGTCAGTTAAAGCTGCCCAACACTGGTGCCATCACCCTAGCAGTGCACGTTAGGACAGGGCATGAAACGAGAGACGTGACGTCACTAAACATATGTATAAACTAAAGCCTGTTACTGGAACTGAAAGTTACTTAACCCATTCGTGCAAATGTCGAATTTTCAAAAAAAAACACGTTTGATGTATGGGAGCCCTTCGGAAATTTTCATTATATTCGAACTCGGTACCTTACGATCACGAGTCAGCCCCTAAGCCACTTGGCCACCGACGCTCTCTGATGATTGTGCACTAAATCTATAGCCCCTGTGTGTATTCGCCCTGTATTCTTGTCTCAAAACTAAGACCAAACAAACCATTAGCACTTTATATTGATCAATAAGACCGCACCACAACGCTAATTAAAAGGTTACGTGTTATGTTATGACACAGAAAGATGTTTAGATTACGTTCTATTAAGGTCATTGTCGTAAAGGCAATGGCGGTTAATTAAGAAGATTTTGAGGCAGAAAATTTCCGTACAAAATGCGGTAACGTTTCTCTCCCCATTATAGGTACCTAGTCCGATTTATGAATATGTTCTGTAAGGCAATTGCGTCTACGGGGCAATTCCGTTTAACCAACAATATCTCCTAAAAATACAGGGTGAAATCTAAGTCGTGAATCGAATGATCACCTCTGTGTTCTACCTACGAATATGAACAACTTTCACTTATGAAATATGCTGCTTTATACATTTTGGTCGAGTACGTATTAAAATTTTCTATGAAACAGCTGATTTTTTTTTCGTAATTTCAGAGTTGATCCCGTAGTGAAACTTGTTCATATTCGTGGGTGGAACACAGACGTGATCATTTGATTCACGACTTAGATTACACGCTGTATATGGTTGGTCGCACTTATCTCGTTGACGCTTTTACCCCAGGTGGGGTAAGTTCGTCTACGCGGCAAGTCAGCCTAACCAACAATATCACCTAAAAAATATATGCCGTGTGGTTGCTGGCTTAGAATTGTGCCACTCCATGTCTTCGAGTAGAAGTCGTAAGGCTAAGGGAATAAAGGCTTGTAGACTTCATAGACTTGTAGTATTCTTAGGCGATGGGCTAGCAACCTGTCACTAATGTACACTAGTAAATATCTTAGCTTGTTTATGCAAAATGTGGTTACACAATCAACAACAAGTTTTTATACTTTTTGGTAATCCTGTATGTAGAATGCTTAAGTCTCTCTATTGGTTTCCACTGGCTCACCACAACACCAAGTTTTTATCAGTTAACTTTATCTCATATCCAACGTCTAGTAAGCGCCAAACGCTCCCACAGTTGACGTAGATCTTCACTTGTGTGTGTGAGACAGGGTTGCTATATCTATTAAATAGATACAAACACTACAATGTAGCTCTGCCTACCCCACGCTGGGACGGCGTACGTGTAAGTAGGTATGTATGTAAATATATGGTTTGTCGTACTTACCCCGTCGACGCTCTTACTACTTACCCCACCTCACCTTACGTTTGCGAGTTTATAATATGAGTTTGAGCCGAAATAACAAAACACGTGCTTAATTTTATTCTCATGTTCTCAAACATATGATCAAACTCTCTACAGAAGTTAGAGGGTTTAGTCACTTTTCAGTAGTTTGGAGGATAATTTCTCCAAACAGGTTGAAATAGGGCAGGTAAAAAAAAATCGTGTCTGTTATTTTAGACTACTCTCTAATCTAACATACTTACACCAAAATCAATCAAATCGGAGACAGACAGTTGAGTACCTTTCCTTGTTAGTTATTTTATAATAATCTAATGATCCTTTGTAGTTAATTGAACTACTAATTATAATACTCCGAAGTTACTAATTAAACTAATTAATGTTTAACTACGCGACACTCAAATTTGCCCTTGAACCTTCAAGGTCGACGGGTAACACTTCATTTCAAGGTCACATGCGATGCAGTAGATCAAGGCCAAACCAATAACGTTACATGGTCAATTATAAATGACATAACTTGTCAAAATAGGTGAACTTTAAAAATCTGTCTGTAATTATTTCGAAACAAGACACTTTGTTTAACTATCTGTACTTAACTGATTTCGATCCACGGGCATGCGGCATGCGGCATGCGGTCCTAGGTAGTATGGCTGAGTTTATCGCGTGACCAGTCGTAGATAAAGCATCCGTTACTCTCCTACTTAAATACGTGTCAAAAAATGACGGAGGTTATATCCACATTTTGTCACGTGATAAACGCAGCCATATATTAGGCTCCCAGCAACAACGATGAATATGTCTATTTGAGTGACAACGGGGCGCTCCTTCGTGGATTCAAAGCAATGAAAACAATATAGGTCGTAAATATGTATCTAATATCAAATATTCTCAATTTCATGCAGATCAGTATGATAAGTTCACTGATCTGCAAAAGCTTTATTTAAGCCTCATCGCTGCATAAACCTCCGCTAAGGTCATTCAATAGCCGGTCACTGTCTAGATAAACAAGTATAATCTACAGGGTGTCCCAGAAACCGACGTCAACCCACCTAGGGCTGATAGAGCAGCTCATAAGATTTAACCCCGATATATATTTTTTCATTACATCTTTTTGGGTAAACGCACAAAGTTAGTTTTTCCATACATGGTGAAAAACAAACGCGGGGTTCTCTTAGTATGGAGAAAGTAACTCTGTGCGTTTACTCAAAAAGTTGTAATGAAAAGAAAATTGGCATGTAGCGTTAAAAACTTCCTTATTTCATAGTGATTGTAATCATGCAAGAAAACAATAAAAAAAAAGAATTAATACATGAATTTAGGGGTTTTTTGTATCACGGACATAAGGAAAAATTATAAAAATTCCGATTAAAATGATCAATATCTCGGAAACTAATAACAATTGCTGAACATACATGGGGGTTAAATCGATACCTTATAAGCTGCTCTATCAGCCCTAAGCTGGTTGACGTTGGTTTCTGGGACACCCTGTATAGGTATTACACGTTTAGACAACGATATAATATAATTACTTGTTTTAATTCCTATGTAATAAATTAGTGCGACAATTTCTTGTGCGTTAAGAAGGGAAAAAACGCAGCAAAAACAATTAAGTTTTAGTAACAGCAAGGACAAACTGTCACAGCTGTGTTATCGTAATCCGGTTTGTAGACGGAAAAAAACTAAGAAATAAACAATGCAGGCTGTTATGGAGATTTAATAAGTAAAACATTTATTTATTTCAACTTTATTGCACAGTAAAAGAAAAGTACAAATGGCGGATAGCTCCGTTCGGCCAAAAGCGGGATAGATAAAACAAAACTAAAATAGGTAATTCTCATTACTATTTATTAACTTGCGACAGTTATTAGTTAGAAGAGGATAGCACTTCATCAACATTTAAAAAGCATTTTCTAAAAATGACATTTTAATATACTGGTGCTGCCATCTGTTGAGAAATTAAGACACTAGGTACTTACACTCGATTTACACGCCAAACAAGTTCTGTTAATTATTGATCAAATGAGGAGCTCTACTTAAAATTTGTTCCAATTATAGATAGGTATAGTTGTGATCGGAAGATATAAGGTGCGAAAAATAAGCAGTTAAAGCGTGTTCGTATATTTTTAACCCCTGTGACTAAAGAATAAGGATGTAAAGCTAATAGGTTTAGACTACATATACACGGTGATTTTTTATCGGTGTTCAGGAGTTGAAAATTATTAGTATGCAACAAAAATGGAGTTTAATGGTTGATGTCTCAAACAATTAACTCACTGTTTAATTTATTTAAGTTAATGATATTGTTAAAACCAATCACCACTGGTTACATGGACATCCTACATTAATAATTATTAAGTGAAGTAGATACGTCAAGAGCCATCGCTTTGGCGGGAAATTTGACAGATATTACGTCAATAAACTTATCAGTTAAGTGTTGTTAACTAGCCCAATAGTGGGACCGGATTTTTGCCCTACAAGTTTTTAAAATTCTAATGTTGAAAAAATTATGCTTAGTGGCATGGGACATATTTCTAAGCATATTTGTAAAATATGGCGAAAAGTTAGAACGAGCTTTAGGTATTAATGAGGTATTTATATTTTATTATTGCTCATTAGTGAATATTGAATTAGAGTGCAAAGTTTTTGCTTTATCGTTTATGATATGTTTGTCGCTTTATGCTATTAAGTTGTTAGAATTTTTTTTAGCTTGGGACATAGTCAAACGAGAATTAGTGTATTATTATGCCAATATTGAATTAGAGTTTGAAAAATCCACAGCAATATCTTTCAATTCTTAAGTTAATAAACAAACCAAAAGTTTAGAGCAATAAGATATCTGCTTCAAAAGATATATGCGTTTGCTGTCATAAAACATCTAATATTGAATTAAAGTCTGTAAAGATAAGTCTACTACAGTAAAAGAAGGTTTGCAGCCATACTACAGAAATTTAGAAATTTCTGTGTTTAGCTTGTAGTACAACAGTATAATCTATTTAAAAAGGCGCGAAATTCATAACCGACCCGCGCGGGGCCTTAAAGGCGGCCGGCGCGGCGCGCGAGAGCGATACCTCGCCCCCCCCCGCCGCGCACGCCGTGCGTTCGTCAAAAATTTCGCAATCATTGTTTGTTTACGTGCGCATATTATTAGATGCAGTTTAAAGCTGAAAGATGTACAGCGCGTTTATTTAATGAGTGTGCAAATTTTAGGGACTAACTCATACTGATCAACTTTCGGCTGTTTAGCTCTCGAAGTTTGTATGGAACAGCTGATTTGGATGTTGGTCCCATATTAAATATTAATGAGTATGACCTACAGAGATAGTCCCTAAAATTTCGACACTCATTGAAAAAACGACCTGTATAATTATTAGTATTACAATAGTAGGGTAAATCGTCAGTACTAGCCACTTTAGAAAGTGTCATTTAGTTACTAGCCACCAAGAAATTTCTTACTGACGCTGTTAGTAAAGATACTGGGACAGTACCTACTCCGGGTAATAACTCAAGATCTAGGTATTCTAGTTTAATCGCAAAAATGTGAACAAATATCTTTGCAAAGTGGCCAGTTACCGGGGGGTGGCCAGTTACTGACGATTTACCCTAGTTATCTCTTAAAAAAACAATTTCCTTGCAGCGGCTTAATTTTTTTTATTGATGGCCAGTAGTCCAACTACGAACCAATAAATGAGTATGAGTATGAACCCTTAATAGTCTCGCCATCTCCTCAGCTTAGACTCAGTACTAGGTAATAGTACTAGCTTTTATTTGGCATGAATATACATGTACTGATATTAGTCACGCAGACAAAGTGGTAAAATAAAATCTTAAAAAAGGGTAGGTTATCTTACCTCCCATAGGTACTTCACGTAATTATTTATTTATTGTTATATGCGGTGTTGGTAAACTGACCGCAACCTATGCCATGTATGGGGATAACAGTTTTCGAACGGCAAAGTTAAGTTTGTCGCGAGGTCTAATTAACCGAAATTGATTGATTCTTGAGAATTAAAGGATGATTACCTAAAGTTTTAATACCTACTAAAAATCTTCTAAGAAAGCCCCAATTAAGTTTCAATAGAAAATTTGTTCATACTTGCTATTTTTTGAGTTAGTTGTTCTTAGTACTTAACGGCTTCGGAACCCTACACTGAGCATGGTCCGATAGCTCCTGCCCGGTTTTTTAATTCACGTTATAAGATAGTGGTTTTAAATTAGATTTTATGAACCTAGTAAAGTAAACCTAAACCGAACCTAAAAACGTACGTTTCGACGTACGTTTATTTTTTTAATAAGGTGTGGGATTTATATGCGATTATAATCAATAGAATAATGGTTACTTTAATAAATTTGTCACCCTTTTAATGTACCTGGAAATAAATTACATGGTTACAAATGTGTTAATTTTTTTTTAAAGGTTTTTCAATCGTTTACCCCGTTTTTTAACCAAACTGGATTTGCACATAATACCGAACCGGGCTGCCGCTTCACCGCACTAGGGAAAAAATTATGAAATTTTGCCGCTCAGTGGTGCTCAAACTTTGGTCTAACAAAAGGCATTTTTTATTTATTTATTCAAGTTCAAGAATTTTAAGGAAATAGTAAAAATATGGAACAAGACGATTGTTTTTTTAGGGTAAATCTCTTGTTACTGGCCAGTTTATTAAATTACTGGCCAAAACTTTGCTACTGTGCATACTTTCGACAGAATCAGAATCAGAATCCGAATTTATTTATTTGTAAAACAAGAGTAAAAGGATTTTACAATGTTAAATTAGGTACATATCTTGCCCTACCATACAACAATACGTAGTTTTTGTCCAGGAAATTCGATAATTGCTCATACTGAGAAGTCTGAGAACCCTTCATTTAAATTATATTTTTACATTTTGGTTAGTAACTGGAGGTTAGCCAGTAATAGGCGGTTTACCCAAAATTACTAAAAAAATACCCAAAAACTTAAATCATTTTCACACCTTTGACACACGTCATGCTGTGTAATGTGACCAAATTGAATAAAAAAAGAAAAATCTGATTATAATTTGAAAATGATTATCTATATGGTAGCTAGAAACCCTTTATTCAAATTTAAAATATTTCTTATTTAACAGTCTTTGAAACCAGATTTTTTTTATTACCTTTGTATATAATTATTTTTACAACTCTATATCAAAAAACATTAACATTATGTGTAGTAAAAATAATAATTTAATAATTAACTCCAAGCTAGTATTAAAACATTGACGGCTTAAAGGTTTAAATGTTTACGCTCTCCCTGATTCCGGACACTGTTCGGTAAAACCTTCCAGTCAAAGTCAGGGTTAACTCATCACCGAATTCACATTTTTGTTAATTTCTATAAATATGACCACACTAAATTCACTTTATTTATCAGAAGTCAAAAACTAATTAAATAACAACACTGAAAAAACACATTTTCAAACACAAAGGTAACGTAATACGGTTTTATGAAGTATAGGTACTCGATTTCTTATCGATTTTCACAAGAACTCCCATACTAAATGGCGATCAGCGATCAACTAACTTAATTGATTGTTGCGTCCCGACTGAGACAGCAAACGGTCAGATTGGCCGCGTAGTGGAAGGGATAGGTATATAGCTAGCGAAAAAAAAATCACAACTTAATAACAACTGTAAGTACTGACTAAAAGCTTAAAATATGAGGAATTCGGTGATACGGAAGATTCGGGGAAGCGTACATTTACCTTAGTAGACCGCACGGAACCCTTCTATGTGGTGGTTTCGTCAATTTAAAATGTTAGATAAATAACTGTTGGGTAAAACTTTATGTTATCTGGGTTTTCCGTCCGGTTCCAGTTTTCGTCCAGTAGACGTGCTGTTTAGAACAAAAGCCTGGAATAGTAAAATAAAATCAGCTACTCGCGCATGTTTGGTCTCGTTGGGACCCTTAGTAGCCAACATTAATTTCACAAACATGAATATATTATCTAAGTTGAGACTAATAAAAACTACGGTTGGTGTTTAATTTTCGTGTTACGAAGGTGTTGTCGCGGTCGTGGAAATTTAGTGATACCAAGACATTTCACGCCAAGGTTTTTAAGTATTTTTGCGTGGTAGTATTAGGTTCTTTTTGTGCATAAGGCTAAATTAGAATATATGAACTTAAAATTACGGTGTAATCATATATTATCTCCGGTAAACATATAAAATTTTAGTGAACTAATACTGAATTACGTAATCTGCAAAATATTTAATTCTCGTCCTCTGGACGAAAACTGAAAAGTCAGGTGTGATTTTGTGTCAGTCTCAATTTGTAATAACATATGCCGATTTATATTTGTTTGATGTACTTAAAATGATCTTTGGTGGTTACTCGACTAGACATTCCATTTTCGTCCGCCCAATTGTCATTGGTGCACGAGTAAAATCAATTGAAATATATGGACGAAATCTAGAAACGGCTAAACTATTACATTAATTTCCGGCCTTTTACTCTGGAGCGGACGAAAACTAAAATTTACACCTCTGTTTTCGGACAAGGATTAACTAAATATTATTTATTTTAAAATAATACTTATGTTGTTTGGTAATATGAAAGAAAACTTATACTAAGTACCAATAATAGATATTGTTAGCCAATCCGTTTTTATTACTATTTCTTAGCTCATCTACAAAATGGTCGAAAACTACCTGACAGGCTTTCGGTCGAAAACCAAAATTTGCGGACGAAAACTAGTAAAATCGGTACTTTTATCATTAACATTTTTTATAAACAACTGTGACAATTATAACTGAATGCTTGATCTTACCTAAAATAAAGCATATTACCACTAAAGTTATTTTTTTTCTCTATACATTTTATTACTTGACCATATTATTCTAGTCCTCCAAAGCTGGCAACTCAGCTAACTGGACGAAAACCGGCTTTAAATCACCCTACCTAGTTTCATAGTGTACTGGGTGAAAAAAGGCAACTCATAAAATGCTACTTAACAATATAGAAATAAATAAGAGAAAGTTTCGTCTTTCCATTTCCTTTAGCGAAGGTATAACAAAATAACTATTTTCCATTGATATTTATGTATTAATTAAAAACACGCTTTGCAATTTTTTTTGAGTAAAGTGATGGGATCGTGGCTCGCGGCCGCGCCGCAGTCAAGGGCACCACGCAACCCCGCGCCGCCGATCGCTCCCACAGCGAGGCGCGCACGCCCCGCGCGCGAGTTTGAATTATACCTACGTATCACGGAGTGCTTTACGTATCAGTATTTAGTGTCCCCATGATTTTATATTTCTAATCTTTTGTTTGGTAACTGAGATCATTGTCATGACTGGTTATAAATGAACTCTACAAACTCTAATTCAATATTGGCTTTACTGCTTCACCAGAAGTTAATATCTAGACAGGCCGATAGTCTACATTTCTAACTTTTTTCCAGTGTATTAAGTTGATCGATTATATCATAATTGTGCGATATCAGCTACTCTAATTCATTATTTACAAAGTAATTAGCATTTTTTTGTTTACCAGAATGCAGGTGTTCCAGGTTTCTAAAATCGGAATATTGTAAAGAAATTAAAGTGATATACGATATGCCACCGTTTTTTTAAACTTTAATTCAATATTTACAAAGTTATTGGCAAAAATTAAAATATGTCAATATGTCTGAAACCCCCGACTATAATTTTCTAACTTTTTAGATTATTGCTATTTAACATGCCTCCAACGACGTATCAAAAAATAACAAACTCTAATGTTATCAAAGCCTATTTTTCTCCCACTACAGGTCTATAAACAATTAGTAGGGTGACAATTGATTTCAATTGAAAGTTAGTTTCAAAATATATTTTTACATAAAAAAAATAAGTTTTGTTTGATGTAACTGCGACTTAAACGTGATCGCCATTAATAACTGAATTAGAAAAATTGGTTCCTGATCACCAAAAAAAATCACCGTGTATACATACATAAACTCACGCCTTTATCCCCAGAGTGGGGTAGGCAGAGCTACAGAATTTCCAACAACTCTAAAAACTTGTTGATAATTCTGTAACTACATTTTGCACACTTAGAGCCTAGCCTAGGTTTAGACTATTAATTTGGTTAGTCTAAGATGATGCCTGTGACAGTTCATGTAAACACTTATAACACTTATTTCTTTAACTTTACATACATGCTGCATCGGTTCAAACCTAGCGACGCCGTTCAGTAATTTAAATAATTATTTATTTACATTTTACATATCATTTCCGAAATTTTCTAAATGATAATGAAAACTGCTTTTAAATCTGTTGCATAGTTTAAAAGAGTTAAAAATACAGACGGACGCGTGTAACTTCTTTGTTTCACACTATTTATACTTATTATGCACGTATGTAAATCGAATATTTAAAAACATACCTCTTTAACAAACTAATTTCATGCATATTTCCATTTCAATTGTAAATTGTATCGCAAGTAAGTCTAGACACTAAACATAGGTATCTGTAGTTCTTAGATAATATCTATACTTACCTCTCGTATCTCTACATCAGAGGTTCCCAAACTCTTTTGTTTCACAGGCCACTTTCAAAATTTTGCTGGATCCGGTGGACCCCCTGCAGCTACATTACTACCAAATTATAAATCGCGAAATAAATAGTGAAGACTAGGTAGATCTATCTATGGAAACTTGCGTTGTGGCTGAGTTTCAACGACGAATTCACAGTTTTCGAAAAAAATGGTTAGAATTGTTTGCTTGATAGGGTTAATTATTTAATAATAAAGTCAATTAAACAAATTTTCAATGAAATTTTAATTTAAGTGGATGTCTAAAAAGCAAAGTCCGCCAATCAAAAAAGTGACTCCATCCAAATTTACTTTTTATGAAATCTACAGTGATTCACAGCACAAGAACCGTTCATGCAAGATTGCAAGCACTTACGATTGTGGACCCCCATTTTTTGTCACGCCCAACGTAGACCCCCGTCGAGTCTCCCGTGGAACCCTGGGGGTCCACTTGGACCACTTTGGGAATCTTTGCTCTACATAGTAGGTATAATACAAAATCGCTTCCCGTCGTCGGCCCGTGTGTATCTAAATCTTTCAAAATATGCAACGGATTTTTATTCAGTTTTCATCAATAGATGGAGTGATTCAAAAGGAAGGTTAGGTTAGTTGATGACATAAAATCTAATACCATTACGTAAATGAAGCAATTCTTGTATATATACATGAAATTTTGTTTATCTACACACATATTATAAGTCCTCTATTATGCGTTCAAAACCTGTAGGAAATGACCAGCATTATTACAACCTATTAAGAACTTTCATGGGCATGTTTTTTTTAAATTGCATTTCTCAATAAAATATGAAAATATCATAAAAGTGATCGCCAAAAGTGACATTAAAATTTAAACCGGCCAAGTAATGCGGATGATACAAGCATTTAAAACTCCTAATTGGACAGCGATTGGACAGGGAGATCCTATATGCACTGTGACGTAACAGGTCGGCCATAAAGACACCATGACCAATTCGGTTTTGCAAACAAGTCTAACAAAAAGCAAGCTGTCAAAAACCCAACTGCTATTATTGCTTGCTGTCGTCAATGTAATATTACCTATCCAGAATTTTGACAGCGCAAAGCGACAGGTGATACTACTGGAATACTAGGTCCCAGTCGTTCGGTCGTACTGTAAGGAATCTTACCCCCCCCCCCCCCCCCCAAATCAAATCAATATTTATTTGCGTAGAAAAAGGGTTATTACAGTAGGTAATTACAAAATATTGTTACAATTGAGCCGCCTTCTTCAGCTGTCGATGCATGCAAATTTATAGTGCTAGCAGCTAGCAATGCTTAGGGACTAGGTAGGAACCTAGGAACACATGCACACACCGCACCACCCTAGTAACTTATAATTAGGGGTTTTTTGTTTTTTATAAAAATAATTCGCTAATTAAATAAAATCTATTATTTAGTAACCATTTAAATAACGTTACGTTAAACTTATTACCAGGCAATTCTTTAATATGCTGAGGTATTTTGTTATAAATAAGAACACACATTGAGGAACTGTTTTTCCTAAACATCGCAGTCCTTTGCTGCTTTCCTACAACAAGTCTCCACGCTGACTCAACCGTTTAGCAATAACGAGGAAACCTATAGCAAATACTGATGATCGGTACCTAATTCACCGTTTCCAATCATTGTGGGCAGAGAGACGGCACCTCATTAGTGGCAATTAACAATTACGTAGAGATTTTAATTGTTTACCTATAAACAGCGTTGCTAAGCCGCCATTGACAAACTGCTGACCCTTAGATCGTTTTTTTTTGCGCGATTCCATCAAGCTGGCTTCTATCAAGTCTTAAGTAACTATCAAAACTCACTTGTATTTGTAAAACATGTGCACATAAACGAATAAATTGGTGGTAATGGTGGCGTAGGACCCTGTCCATGATGGACTACCACCATCATAACCTACAACCAAGCAGGAGTGTTCGCATTTTTGTGTTCCCGCGTGGCGTGGGTATAAGACAATCGGTGAAATTACTAGCATAAAGGCCTTCCACTTTAGCCCTCATTTGGAGTCTTAGGATTGCAGACTGAAGATTGTAGTCTTAAAAAAATTACCATGGGTCTCAGATCCTGGTCCCGAATGCCATCAGGTCGTCTTTGAGCTAATGCCTACTTGCCATTATAAAAACAATGAAGCTTTTTTTGGTGTACCTACAGTCAGCATGAAAAAGATCTAGACACAACGTATATTCTCTTGACAATAGAGTCGAGTGATAATTTTGACCTCTTTGGTTGCGTAGCTACTTCTACTGCAGTGCTCTCAGCTTATCATCTAAAACGTTTGTCATAAATTCATAATAGTTTATTAGTATTTGACACGTAGATAGGTGTGAGCGTATAAATGAATTAGCGAGAGCGTGGAATTGTATATGTAGTGGTATTGTGTGTTTATAGGCATTTTATATTTGAAATTTCCCTTTTCTCGTACTATCAGCATAAAAAGAGATTTGTAATAAAATAATTATATTTCAATAATAATGTCAGTATGAAATTCTAAATATTAGAGGGCTGTTTTTATTGTATTGAATTTAGCAACTTAATGAATTAATACTATTACTGCTGAAGACTGGGAAAATATTTGACACCATGCCGAAAGTGAAGAAAATAAATATAGATGTCAAGAAGGGGAAATCCATGGATCGAATTACAGATCATAATATTACTATCAATACTTGTGACAGCTCAGATGAAGAATTAAATTATAGCGAATGAAAGCAAAAAAAGACTTAGTATTGTTTTACTTGTTAAGAAGAGAAATATGATAAGAGACTTACGTTATTCTACTTTTCATGCGAACCTTACAACCACTACAAATGCAATTCCACGCTCTCGCTAATTCATTTATATATAGCATAAAGTATAGTAAAGTAAGTTTGTACATCGTTCTGAGAGTCACCGAGACCGCACTGGCTGAAAATCAGCGCTTTAGGTGTTTGACACCTCAGCATAATGCTGGGCCAGTGTCCGATTCACTACCGTGAAGACACACTCTCCGTGCTGGTTCTATCACAATGATTGTTTTCTTTTACTTGTCTGTTTGTGTCTTCTGTATAGTGAATGTCTTTCTTTCTTTCCTTTAAGTCAAGATAGATCTTTGTTTAGTGGCATATGTCATTTGTGTTGCCACTATGATGTCGCCAATGTCAGGTTTAAGGAAGGCACACGTTTTAGGGCGTTTTCACTAAAAAGTGTACCTACCCAATTAAGGACTGAAATTAAGGAACTTTAACTTTGTCAGTTTTGTGACGAAAATTAGCCGTACAATGCGGCCGTCAATATATAGCTAATTTTCGTCACAAAACTGACAAAGTTAAAGTTCCTTAATTTCAGTCCTTAAGTCCGTACACTTTTTAGTGAATACGCCCTTTAACGGAGAACAATTTTGAATAGGGCAATAAAATAGGTACAAAGAATGTTTCGGTTCATATATTTACAACAAATAGGTACATGGTTATAACTTAATTCTATATTTATGAATGAAACTAACTAAATGTTTAATGAGAGGACTATTTACAAGAGTTAATAAGTTTTTCATATTTATAGGACGAGGAACCTTTAAGTCAATAGAAGCTCAATAGTAATATGTCAAACGAGAAAAACCCTCATGGCCGCCCACGCTCTCCTCTCCTGATGTTACCACTGTTCCCCAGATGCCTGGCCCTCACGCTGAACGGCACCCGCTACTGCGAGTGGGGCTACAGCGGGCTGGGGATAGACTACCAAGTGCTGGCCGGGCCGGCCTTCATGGCGGTCTTCACCGTCGTCGGGGTCATCCTGGGCGTCGCCGCTGACAGGTAATCCGTCTGTCAAAGTCAAATCGTTCATTCATTCATTCATTCATACGTTCATTCGTTCATTATTCATTCAAATAATGTATTGTTTGATTGTTTGTACAGTCAGCGTCATATAAGGAAACAGTCCAAGTGCTCAAATAGATCGGTACACCATCCAATTAATATGGTGTACCTATAGGTGAAAAACTTAAGTAAGTCGCCGGTTGTATGTGTGAGTAATGTGTGCGAATAGATATTCCATTTATGAAATTTTTATTATATCGTATGGTTTGCAAACTCATTATTTGCTTATCTTTCAAGTTTGAATATTCCAGTCCACTTATGATTCTATTGTCATAATAAGATATAAATCGTTGTCAATGTCGAATAATTGTCTTTGTGTTTTTTGCGTCGTTCATGAATAAAAAATAATAATAGAAGTAAATTGTAAAACATCGATTTTGAATTCAGCTTGGAAAATAAATATGGCACCATTTCCTGAAATTTTTAGAGGACGACCACTGCATACCTATTCAAACGAAAAGAGTTTTGTGTAATTTGTACAAACATTTCCAAGAGGTTTGCGATAAAGACTCAAATTGTTTATCAACACCAAAACAATTGGTCATTAAAATGTCTGGTGTACCGAAAAAACACTGAGAACCTGTTACCTGTTCTAACACAAAATTATTTGAAATTAGGCATTCAATTCAAATGTTTCTGTACAGTCCACTGATGAAAATGAGGATGACGAAATAGCGAGTGATTGAGGTGAAAAAAATGTACAGCATGTTATTAATATGTACAACTCATATTAAATATTTTTTTATGCTTATGCGTTTTTTTTATATATTTTTTTATGCTTATGCGTTTTTTTGTAAACTGTACACAACTAACAACTACGTACAACAGCTGGTGACTTACCTACTCAAATTTTTCACCTATACCAGTTTTGACAAAAGTTTCTGTGAGATCTTATAATCGCTAAGGTTGACACTTGTCACTGTCATAATTATTATTGCAAGGGAAAATCGAACATGTTGTGTCATGACGTGCAAATGAACTTCAATTAACCGTAGGTTGGCAGACCACATTTTTGGGTGACTGTACACATTTCGCTCATTGAATTCAAAACAGACACATTCCAAAATAATTTGCTCTTGCATTAAAAATCTTATACGTATAGGTTCTAATTTTAAAATGCAACATTGACTCATTTTGGAATGTGTCCGATTTGTATTCAATTCAATGAACGATTTCATCATCACTACATAGTATAAAACAAAGTCGCTTCTCGCTGTCTGTCCCTATGTATGCTTAGATCTTTAAAACAACGCAACGGATTTTGATGCGGGTTTTTTAATAGATAGAGTGATTCAAGAGGAAGGTTTATATGTATAATAGCTTCTGGTTTATGTACGGGTGTTACAGAAAACTCACATAGACCGAAGCGAAGCGAGGGCGGGTCGCTAGTAATTATATAAAACGCTTTTTTCATCTTTATCCGTTAGACCAAAATACAATGAAACTTCCACTCAGGTACAACCGAGCTCGCATCCTCGCCTACTGCACCCTGGTCTTCGTGATTGCTATCATCCTGATGGGAGCAGTCGAGGAATACTGGCACCTGGTGGTCCTTCGAATGATCATGGCTGCGGGCGAGTCCGGCTGCAACCCGCTGGCAACAGGCATCCTGACTGACCTATTCCCTGAACACCAGAGGGCGCTGGTGCTTTCGATCTTCAACTGGGGGATCTATGGAGGCTATGGTATCGCTTTTCCTGTCGGGCGGTATATACCGGATTTAAATGCGTGGGGATTGGTAAGTCGTATTTTAAAAGTTAAAAGATTTTATTTAACTTGTAATGTATGTATGTAAGGGTTAAATCTTGCAAGTTCAATTTGACCCACTTCCCGGTTTCCGATGAAGCTGAAAATTTGACACCTTTAGTTCTGATGACAATACAATAATATAGTACCATCGAGATGGTCTGATGATGGAGACTCAGGGTGGCCATAGGAGCTCCTAAATTACACATGATAAACCCATCGTGGTAGGGTTTGTTAGAATCGTCTTGACAAGTACATGACGACTGTGCAAAGACAAGTACAGTCGGCAATAAAAACTAGTCCCCAAAATGAAACTATTTACTATTAATTGAAAGAGCGTCGGTTGCCTAGTGGCTTAGGAGGTCGACTCGAGATCTTAAGGTACCGAGTTCGACCCCCCCTCCCCCGGTTACCATATCACCAATGACATTTTCTAACTCAAGTATGTATCTACTATGTAGTTATTAGCCGCTTTCTTTGATGTAGTGAAAAGTTGACCATTTACCAGCCTTGCCCAACGCTTGGTTCCTCAGAGCTGGCGAGTATGCTACTACGGCGCTGGTATCGTTGGCCTGGTCATCACACTCCTGACCTTCCTAACTCTTCGCGAGCCTGAGCGGACCACCATCGGGGAGGAAGGCACGAGCCCCAAGGGCAACGACTCGACTCTGGAAGCCGGGAAGAAGGTGCCCCAGGTCACCATCTGGCATGTGATCGCGCAGCCAAGGATCCTGCTGCTGTGCATTGCTGCGTCGATCAGACATTGTGGTAAGTAAATGTATATAAATAAATATCAGGGTCTTAATGGTCGTGCTTAAGACTGTACCGAGCAACTTATGCATGTACACTTGAACATCACACGTAACTAACCATTAAAGATAGAGCGGAGAGAAAAAGAAAGAGATGTATATATGTGTATTAGGTATGTCAACAACATACGCATTCTAGTGCGACTCTCTTTCATGCAATATTTCAGATTTCTGAAGTGTATAGCTAGATGTGTACATACCTGCTTCATTTTGGGTGTTTTTTGAAATCGGTTAAAAATGATGACCACCAATAATTAAGTAAACAAATAGAGACATTATTTTGACAACGATAAACATAAACAGAAAGAAACACATATATTATACAAACATACCTACACGCGAACATAGAACCAGCTCCAGTCTGTTAGCAACATCCAAGCAAATGCTGCCACTTATCCCACATAATTGGCCCTTACCAGGAATTCAAACCCACCATATCTCAGGTAGACTGAGAGCACGAATCGTTCCGTATATTGGACTTATCAAACGAAACTTTTTTGTCAGTTAGTAAAAACAAAATTATTCGCTACGAAAACACCCTATTGTTTCCTTTTAAATCAGCTATTATAATGGTAGGTATTAATTTTCTTTACAAAACTAGATTGAAGTAGCGAACACTGCAATTGATCATGGCCATGACTAGCAACAAATTAAATGAACAAGATATCTAACAAGATATACCAAAAAGTCAATTTCAACAACATTTACCCTGTACACACAGTATAAGGTTGATATTCCCTAAACAATGGCTAATAGTTTCGCCTGTCACCCATATCCTGCCTGTCACGGCTCTGACTTGTCACAAAATGCAAGGCCATTACACCGGGCCACTAGAAAAGCAAAATAGTTCGTATACCATTCTAATAAGACCAAGGTTATTGCAAATTTTGCTTACGGTTTTAGTGCCCCGGGCACTAATTCGGGTCGGATTTATATGGATTTCGTTAATGATTACTTAAGCACGTTTCCTTGAAGACAATTGAGTAGGCAGATTAATTATGTTGTTAGTAAAATACGGAAGCTGTAGTCTATTTATAGAATACTAACTGTTGCGCACTACTCTGTCCACGCAGTAAAATAAAACAAAGCCTATGTCACTCAGGGTGAATGTAGCTTTCCAATAGAGAAAGAATTTTTGAAATTGGCACAGCAGTTTTTGAGTTTATTCATTACAAACATACACACACACAAAAATACAAAATACAAATCTTTCCTCTTTATAATATTACCCCCTTACTTATAAACGTGGAATAAGCTTAGAATAGTTTATGCCATGCTTTGTCACTTTCTGTCAGATGCAAATGTCACAATAACAGATAAAGACAAAGCATGGCGTAACCTATTCCATATAGGTTTTTCTTTAAAATACTATATTTTCTTTCAGTGTATTATATTATACACGGTGATTTCTTATCGGTGATCACGAGTTGAAAATTATTAATAAGCAACAAAAATGGAATTTAATGGTTGATGTCTCAAACAATTAACTCACTGTTTAATTTATTTAAGTTAATGATATTGTTAAAACCAATCACCACTGGATACATGGACATCCTACATTAATTATTGAAGTGAAGTAGATACGTCAAGTGCCATCGCTTTGGCGGGAAATTTGACAGATATTACGCCAATGAACTTATCAGTTAAGTGTTATTAACTCATAGACTAAACAATTAGTAGAGTGACAAATCATTTCAATTAAAAGTTAGTTTCAACATATATTTTTTACATACAAAAATTAGTTTTGTTTCATGTAACTGTGTAATAAACGTGATCGCCATTAATAGATAACTGAATTAGAAAAATTGGTTCCTGATCACCAAAAAAAAATCACCGTGTATACACCTTGGCCTGGAAAATACTAGCCACCAACTAGACCAAACGCGTCGACAAATTCGTCGTCAGTTATTAAACAACTAGGTATCTATCTTCAGGGGGCATGTGCTTCGCATACAACGCCGACCTGTACTATCGGGACTACTTCCCTGACGTGGACCTAGGATGGTGGCTGTTCGCCGTCACCGTGGGCATCGGCTCCGTGGGCGTCGTGGTCGGCGGCGTGGTCTCCGACAAGTAAGTCTTCGGACTATCAGAAAGTGGTTGCAAAATATTAAAAGACACTCGTTTACTGAATGCATATTACCCACTGTATAATTTACCAACGTAGATCATAGTCATAGCATATAGCTTGTTTAGCATTGTAAAAAGAACCTAATATTAGCTAGATATTTTTAGCCAGTTCAATCCGTGTATGTTCATTAATGGACTTCTCTTTATATTCTCGCGTGTGTTGAGGTACCAAAACCATTATTTACTTTAAAGCAAAACCCCTTTACTCTATTTGCAGATTTGTGGCAAAGATGGGCGTCCGTTCCCGAGTACTAGTTCTGGCGCTGTCCCAGCTGATCGCCACGCTGCCCGCCTTCGGTTCGGTGGTCTTCGGCCCTCTGTGGGCTATGATCACCCTCGCCATCTCTTACTTCTTCGGTAAGTTCATCAAATTGGTCTCGATTCCCGTCTGCCAGTGCTCCTGTTATATCTTATAACACCACCTTACCAACCATGAGTAGGGCCATCAGGATTTCTACCAACATCTTCTTCTTTTATAATGGCGGTCCACCGCAGTATTCCTCAGTGGTTTCATTTGCCAATGTCATGCGAGTGAGAGTAAAACCAATAGGTCGTAAAACGCCGGACATCTTTGCCGTTGCCGGAAGTTCAAAACCACCATCTTACCTATGCTAACATGCCCCGTAGATTTACTGTCATTAAGTACAAAAAGAAATTCGTCCACTTGAATTGACCATTTGGAATTTTGACCAAAGTGTAAATCTGATAAAATGTAATTATGACCAAATTTATTTTCGGTAAAAATGAATTAAGTCTGAAATGAATTATGTCCATTATAAAAAATGTGCAAAATTTAATACGCACAAAGTGAATATTGTCTAATTTTATTTGAGACCGTAATGTAAATTTAAGTACAAGTATTTCAAATGGTAATACTTCCAAGTGAACATAAATACAAATGGTTATTTATTATTCCTGTCGGCCTTTATTAAGTTTGGACAATTTTACCAGAGGACATGATTCTATTTTGGACAATATTCTGGATGGAAAACTATCCTAATAGTTATATTTCAATTTAGCATTTTTTCCGATTTGACGACTAATTCTCTGTGGACGAATTTCTTTTTGTACTTAATGACAGTAAATCGCCCCGTATTCTACAAAACTGACAGTGACAGCTCGTATGAGACAATTCTGTGGGTCTAGACAAGTTGCCATCGTTCACGAACGCTAGCGTTAGGTGATCACTGGCGACATGTGTTGTCATTGAAAAATGTATGGGAATGACGTAAGTCACGTGATATATCACTCGTTACAACTGACACGCTGAAAAGTGATCACTATCACTCGATAGGTTTGACGACTACGGTCGATACGCGGTACTATTTTGATACAAAGGCTAGACAAGTTGCACTTTTGACAGGTCGAATAGAACACGAGCACTATCACCATGTCGCACTGCTAGATCAAAACAGTATTAACTCAAAATCATGGCTAGTTTGGTTTTAAGTTCAAAGAAGTTGAATTAAAGTTGATTTTGACATGCATTGTATTTTGAGTTACTACTATTTTCATCTAGCAGTGCGATATAAACGTCGGTATCTAAGGGCGGTATCTAAGGACGGCCGTAACGACCAAGAAAATGTCAACTGAGTCCGTGTCATCACTGTCATCATCGCTTCGCGGTCGCATAAAATATATTGTTTGAACTTTGATTTCTTATTAAAAATGCTTCCGCTGAGACTTACATATACGCTGCTCACAACAGTACGAGCTTATCCAGGCGCCGACCCAGAGAAATCTCTCGTGCGAGCCTGGAGGCCGCGGACGGGATGCATGAAATGCTGTTCAGGAACATTTTACGTTAAGCAAGGTCTTATTAAGAGTTCTTTGCAGCCTTTTGCGTTCCCTGACTTCGTTGAGGAGATTGAAGGAGGTTCCCCTTGAACTGAAGGTAAGCATCATTTTCATTTTAACTTGTATAAATTGGTACGTGCATTATATAAACAATACGTACAATGAGACTTGTCAGTCCCATTAAAGATATTTATTACGATTGTTTCAGGTGCTGTGTGCTCTCAGCTTTCTGGCGATAAGGTCGGATCAGAGGATCATGGGGTTTCCAACCAATTAACGCAACGGACCGCTAGTAGGTGCATCCGTCAAGTGGTGAATGCTCTCAACAACGACACAGTCTTGAAGAGGTGGATGTCTTCCTACAATCGGATCTAGCTAGGTCCCGTATAAGACAAGAGTAAGTTACGACATATATTTAATGTAAGTATTGGATGTTTCATTCCCTGAATATGTGTAATGTTTTTTATCCACGAGGTCCCACCCAAGGTTCAAATTAACCGAGGGAACGCTTTTACTTTTATTGAAAACTTTTTATAAATATATAGTAGTATGGTTTTCGGAAAATTTATAACGAGGTCAAGTAAGTATACCTAACCGATATCATACAATTTATTGATAAAATAACTTTTGTGTGTTTAAGGCAATAAAGAAAATCCTTCAGACGGTTGGTTGACGATGCCGGATGTCCATATACTATTATCAACGCAGAATTACACACTCCGGTGTTTCATTTTTACACGGAGCCTGCAGCCTGTATGGAAGGAGTATCTCAACTTCTATTCAATGTCTCAAAGGTGTCGCCCTCTAGGTTATATTGTGGTGCAGAGCAGTCCTTTTATAATTGGAGCCAAAGCCAGGATGAGACCTACTAATTAGAGGCAGGATTTTACTTAATTGTTTGGTGAAATGAGTTTGAATTACTATTAATTTATTATATTTAAAACCACATCAAAAAAAATGCTATGAATCAAAAAATGATTTATTTCAAGTATTAAACACTCAAAACAATATCGAAGTACATTATTTTAGTAAAGTTTCATTGCTTGGAGATACACTGGTGGCTATATAATTAGGAACGCTTGCGTTTTTCCCGTACGATTGCCTACAATTATGACTTGAATTTTGACCACCAATCAAAATTTTCTTGACCAATTTTAATTTTAGTTTACACTTATCATTATATAATAATCTAAGGTTTAAATGTATGTACAGTTTGTCGCTGTTAAAAACGAATATTTTATCAATTTCATGTTAAAAAACTTTGTATGGACACGTCAGCACAAATTTGAGCCTTAGTTTATTAATTAACGATAAGTGTAACTAAAAATAAAATAGGTCTAGAACTTTTTGATTTGTTGTCAAAATTGAAAGTATATTTGTAGGCAATTATATGGGAAACATGCAAGCGTTCCTAATTAGGTATGTGGCCACCACTGTTATTACAGGAGGTCACTACTAATTTGGTTACGATCTCGGAAATGGATTATTCTGGCCTGACAGGATAGAGGGCAAATCCCTGATGCCAAATATATGTCGTTCTGCCTGCGCATAGGGGTCGCATTAACTAATATGGCGGCTGAAAGACGTGTAACGTGTTATCGTTCCCAAAAAAAAGCGATAAAGGAAATGGCTGAATTTTGTACATAAAGTAAGTACTATGGCAACTTAGTACATTTGATATGGTGCGCTTTTCCATTTTTTTTGACATAATTAATATGGCGCGTGGATTAAAGAATAATAGACTCTTGGTCAACGGTGTAAGCGCTTCAACGAGCGCCTTATGATTGTAGCGCCATCTTCAAGATCTGACGAGTTTTATTTAGTATTTCTTTTAAGTCAGTGTTGCTGATGGATTAAAAAAATGCACTGTAGGAACCAAACAAAAATGTAACATTAATGCAAAAAAGGAAATTGTTGTGTTAGGTTTGTTATTTTGAAAAATATATTATGCTTTATAAAAATGCAAAAATATATAACATATGACAATTTGTATTGAATCAATGTGGCAACACAATAAGTAGCTGTCTTGACATTTTTTGACATTGTTAAAATTTTTGGTTGCCCTTTATCCTGACAGCCTAGCATAATCCATTTCCGAGATCATTCCCATTTATGTTGTGACCTCCTAGTCTTTGTATATATTTTCTGCTTCGTTCTTAGACGGTGCCTCATGGCCACGAATGCCTTAACGTCATCTTAACAAAACTCGTACAGTCACGAGATTAAATTTGGTACCCACCTTAGGTCCAAAGTCAATGTGACATTCTACAATAATAAGGTTGAGTTTCCTAAAAGTTACAAATTAATGTCAGGGGGGGGGGGACTATGTCACACCAATTGACCTAGTCCCAAACTAAGCTCTAGGCTTGTACTATGGGTACTAGACAACGATATAAATACTTATATAGAGAAATATATACTTAAATACATAGAAAACATCCATGACTCAGGAACAAATATTTACGCTCATCACACAAACATCTGCCCTTACCGGGATTCGAACCCAGGACCTCTAGCTTCGTAGGCAGGGTCACTACCAACTAGGCTATCGCGTCGTCATAGTAAATTACTTGACATCTGTAATGAAATTGACGACTTCAAGCATATTTTTCTTGAAATGGGTGTCAAATTAACGCTCGTGACCGTACAGTCACCATCAAATATTGGAGTAGGCGTTCAAAAATATCCGCACTCAACTCAATTAATTAAGCAGTGTATGTAGAGTGTGTTGAGATATTTTTGCACACTTTGTTTGCTGCGATGTGTTTAAAGTCGTACCTACTTTAGTTGCTTACATTTACTTCAACCGACCTACGACATCCGACATTATGGGAAAACGAGCATGTTTGGAAGGTATTATAGGAATGAAGGCAACATGAATTCATTATTTTATTGAGCAGAAATTATGGAAAAGTACATAATTGTATTAACGCAGACATCACAGGAACATCGGATAGTACGGATCCAGTGAATCAGCACTGCAGTCCTTCTAGACAATGTATACTGTGTGGTAATATTGGTGGGCGCAGTGGCTGGAGACAGTGGTGTTGATTTTTCTGAAATTAAAACAAATGAGTTATCATAATTTTCGTCTTGAATATAAACTATGACTTTGTATCAACATTTTTTTTACATTTAAGTACAATATTCGTAAGGGCGCTAAAATACTGAAATATTGTTGGACAAAGGTTAAGAAAGATTATGTACTCGCTGTCTCCAACAATAATATATTATCCAATATAGGGCTGAAACTATTGGACACGTCTAGAGGCAGAGAGCGTGTCAGATAATTTTGAGCGTAACGCAATGTGAAATATAAATTATTATTGGCGACTGTGCTTATTCTCATTTAGTTTATAGTGGTTTTGCAGACACTTTAGAGAGATCCAATAACTTATATGAATAAAAAGCAAATTATTTACATAGATTTAATGCTTAATCTTTGGCCAAAGTAGCTGGTCACCCGATCATTTAGGCATGAGGAAATTTCCTTAATGAGTTATCTCACGCCTCCCCCAATGCCCGGCACAAACATGTAGACTTGGCTAAAAGCAGACATATTTACGCCGTTTCACTGGTTTGAATGATGTAGCCGCCGTTCTCTTTGACAGAGGAAGTTTGAAGTGGGACCTAGCCAGCGTATCCAGGCAGGTAACGTCCGCCAGGTTAGGTAAAATACTGAAAATACGGATTAAAACTTAAAACACACCATGATTTGCATTTGCGAATATCATTATAGGTATTCAGTGGACTTCATAAATATTTTCTTAGTTCAAATCACGTGTAAGTAGTCTAGGTCCCTGTAAATTAAAAATTAACTGTATATCTATATCACAAACACGCTGCTCCAGTTAATTGTATCGAGTACAGGCTAGTGTACTATTCTGCCCATGTCATTACGATTAGTATAGTACCGCAATTTTAGCAAATGTTATCCGATTTTAAGGTGTAGCTGAAAGAAAATCAAACACAACTTCACTAAATAAATAAAGAATCGTACATAGGTACATACATACATTAACCCTGAAAGCATTACACTCCTTATTTTAGGCGGTCATGTAAAAATAGTTGGGTATGTCTGTGAGCCCCTGCTGCGCGCAACCCCGCTTTCACGTGATTTGAACATAAACCTGTATCTGATCTTCATTATTGATTTAAATAGGGAAACTGTTTCACAAGTGCCTGGGAGACTTGTAACTTTTCTTACATGTTACAAGAATTCATAACACATACATACACGTACATATTTACCTTAGAATAACACACAACACAATCACAATCTCATAACATTTTATGAAAAACAACATGTAAATAAATAAGTTAACAAATACAACATAATACGTACCTAGATATGTTTATTTCCAATGCACATCTGCGACAGCGTCAACTTGACTTTTAAGGTCGAAAAGTATAGACAAACTTATCATTTTTAGAAAAAAAAACTAGACTATCGAGCGAGGTTGTATTCATCGTGGGCATACACCTTGGCTAGATTTTTCATTTTTGACAACGCATGTCGACAGTGATCGCCTAACGCTAGCGTTACATTCGATGGCAACTTGTCTAGCCTATTTAATTTTGACAACGCCAAGTGACAGGTGATCACCAAAGTGATCGCCTAACGCTAGCGTTCGTGAACGATGGCAACTTGTCTAACCCCACTGTTTACATTGCGTAGTTTAGATGACGACCGTGATGTAGGAATTAACTCGTCGACATTAAATTGAAATGTATATCGAATTGTCAACTATCACTGTTTGCAACAACACGAGGTTTGTTGCAAGGCGGAAATGGTATAGTCTAGAATTTCCAGATCAGTGTCTTTCAAGTAACACCACAGATTAAATAAGAGTTATGTACATCGGTTACTTAATAGTACATTGTGCATCAAGGGTAGTAAGAAGGGAATTACTATCGAGAGTGTTAGAAGCCCGACGCCGAAGGCGGAGGGCTTTTAATGACTCTAGTTAGTAATCCCCTTACTGCCTGTGATACCTACACACAATGGTTTTCATCACATTTGCTAGGAAAAAACACGTTAACTCTGCAAAATATAAAGAAATAACTTTTGACGAACGGGAACGTAAATGGAAACGATATTTTTTTTGTGACCTCTACCACAGATAATAACTGCGTTTAGTTTCGACCTGGATTCGAGCCAGATTTAGCCAATTTGATAAAAATGTATAATTACTAAAATTTATGATAAATGTTGATATAAACTTGAAATAGGTATAAAAATAATGAAGTTTAATGAAGCGTATAGGTTTTGTGTAATGTAAGTTAGTCTATAACTAATTTTTAAAGATGAAATTAGAAACCGATTTAATTTTTGGCTGAAAATTAAACCTCCTTAGTCAGAAATGACGTACGAAAGAGTTGCAAATTTTAAAAAGAAAGTCATTACTCCCTAGGGATGACAAACTCGCCATAATTCCCGCGGGAACAATTTAGGCCATTGTCCTTCTGTATACAGGCATGGAATAACACCATTTACGAGCAAGTGTGATGAAAAGTATATTATTATGCATCTTCAATAATGTTATGATTACGCCAAACGTCCGGAATGATGCAACGATTACTTAGCTGACTAATGTAATAGCAATTATTTTCTTGTCTTGTATTTATTATCCTGTTTAAGTAAGAACTCAGGGTGCTTAGTGAAGATGCCACGCTCAGTTAGCTATTTTCGAAAATCGACAAAATGTATAGGGGAAAAAAAATATGTTTATTCAGTAAGTAGGCCGTACGGGCACTTTTACACGTCAAGAACCAGCGCTTCCCAAGAGGAGACACTGCTGAGAAGAAACGCCGCAAGAAACTCAGCAGTCAGTCATTTTTTAAACATATTACATTGGTACTACTTAATCTAGCATTATATAAAGCAATAAATATTAGATTCAATATAATATCCAATAACATGCGTAGATCAGCAGGAAAACATGCCAAAAATCTTACGTGAGAGATAAAGGAAGAAAAAGGAAAAAAAAACGAAAACCCACCAACTCACATGTGTTTATAACTTATCGATTGACGTAAGTTGATAACAGATCTCGATGACCGCTTAAGTGAACTCGATACGTTTTCAGTCGATAGAAAACAGCATTCAGGTTAGATATGCCTACTAACGTTATGAACTTATGTATGAATTTTTATCTCCGATAAAGTTCTTTTGTCATACATTATTATGGTGTCTTCTTTATTGATTTTTGTATCATCGTACAAGTAAAACTCTGTGCCACAAGGTTTGTCAAACAAGACTGCTACACCGGCCGTACTCACCCAAATAACAGAATTGCTGAACAGAAAAAGATTTGTCACGATCGTAGCAGGTGGAAATAAGTCTGCCACTGAAACAGGGGTGATATAATGTAAAATAATAAAATTGTATTTGTAACTCTTTCTCTATGTATGTATGTAACTATTTGTAACTGTACGATATAAGAAAGCTAAGTAGTAGGTACTGTAAGTTAATTAGGCAATTTGGTTAAGCGGAGTAATTGCAGTGCCCTTACAGGGTTTATGTTGATCCATGTAATGGTATTTAAGATCTTTGTAACTACAACATAAGGCAATAAAATATATGACTATGACTATGACTACGTATTATCTCTTTCCAGCTGAGATGTGGTTTGGCATCGTGTTCGCGATCCTCGTGGAGATCGTGCCGGTGTCAGTGCGCTCGACGACCGTGGGCGTCTTCCTGTTCGTCATGAACAACATCGGGGGCAACCTGCCCATCCTCGTCGACCCCGTCGCGAAGGCCATCGGGTACAGGGAGGCCATTATGATCTTCTACGCTGGCTTCTACGGGATCAGTGAGTATTTTAACTAGCGGTTATTCAATTCTCAGGATAAGATGTGGGGGCATTTGGCACTTTAAGACTACGCCGAGCAAACGCCGAGCGTCCAGTGGCGCCCTCACTATTATTATGTTTTCTAATTAATTAAAAAAAAACCTTGTAATCAGACGATAGGTTTTTGTAGTGCAAGTAAAAACATAATTTATGGAATACGTAACAAACTTTAATAACAATCACCCTTTGAGTAGTCAGCTTAACGGGGAAAGGTGGCCACTTTTTTCCGTTAAGTTGATAACTCGAAGGTGAATTGTTATTAAACTATGTGATATACCCTATAAGTTGTGTTTTCGTTTGTAGTACAAAAACTTACCGTCCAATTTCAAGAAAATACTTTAGTTTATTAGAAAACACAATAAAAGTAATGAGGGCGCCACTGTACATACGGGGTACTCTCGGCGCAGTCTTAACGAATTTAACGATAATTAAATGCCTATCGCAATCTAAATAAATATAAATATGAGTTAATATCACGGGACAATGTCTCACAAAGTGAACTAGTTCCAAACTTAACAGCTCTAGGCTTGTTGGGTCCCCTTGTTTCAGCGATATTCATTTCAGAAAACGTATCTTTTTGCAGAATTATTGTTTCATAGAAATCTATTTTCTGCTGAGCCCGTTTTGATTTGAAATCGACACGAGTTCAGCAGAAAATAGATTTCTACGAAACGAAAATTCTGCGAAGTGATACGTTCTATGAAATGAGTGTCTACAAAACAAGGGTAAACCCTAGGCTTGTGCGGTCAGCAGCAAAAGTAGCAACGCAACCGAAGAGCTCAAAATGATCTGCACTAGACTCTATTGTCAAGAGAATACGTCGTGTCTATATCATTTGGAACGTGTTATTCTGTTTAGCTACATTTGATGCTGACTGTACAATGGTTACAAACAAGACAACAATTAACTAACATACTTTAACATATAGAGAATAGGTACTTGAAAAATACTTAAATAAATAATTTTGACGACGTACGTAGCTTAGATGTTAACTAATGGCCCTCGCCTACGAAGCTAGCGGTCCCGGGCTCGATTCCCAGTTAAGGCAAATATTTATGTCATCAGCGCGAGTATTTGCTTCAATCTGTGTGAGATTGTATACCCCGATATTTATTTATACTTTATTAAATACTAGCGACCCGCCCTCGCTTCGCTTCGGTTTATATAAGTTTTATGTAAAACCCGTACATAAAACAGAATATATTATACATAAAAACCCTCCTCTTGAATCACGCTATCTATTAAAAAAAACCGCATCAAAATCCGTTGCGTAGTTTCAAAGATCTAAGCATACATAGGGACAGACAGCGGAAAGCGACTTTGTTTTATACTATGTAGTGATTAAATATGACTATAAGGAAGCATCCAAGAGTCAGGAACTACTCACTCGCGCTCATCACACAAATAAATATAATATTTAAGATTATACATATAAGTATATGTATGACTCTTTGGTATACTTAACGATTTTCGTAAATATGTACCGTACCTACTCATTTAAATAAGTAAAGCGTTTTTATTTATCTTTTACAATACTCAAATATATTTCCAACCCCGCAGGCAGCATCCTGTTCTTCTTGACAATGTTTTTAATGGACGGGCCAGTGGAGACCAAGGCGACAGAACAGCCAACAGCCAAGCCGAATGGCCTTGACAACCGGGCATACAGCCACGACGAGCTGCCAGTCCGAACGAGCGCGCGGCCATTACCAGCTGCACATGATTCTAGCAGACTGTAGGCAACAAATGCGGTTGGTCATATCTTGAATGGGAAACCTAGTTAGGCTGTGGACAGTTCAATTTTGTGTAATCTGTGGGTGGTTTTAAAGAGTTTGCACTTAGTTTTTGTTTGAGCTGATGGCCTAGAAGCTAAAGCATTAATAGAGAAAAAATTAAAAGGTTATGGAAATAACTTGTTCAAGTCCTAAGATGGCAAGTGCTATTACACGATATTTTAAAATTGTAAGATTAACTTGGCAAAAATTTAAGAAATAAATTTAGTTTTTAGTGGTGTTTCGAGTCAAATAACAGTGTATTCGAAAATTTAATTAATTAAACCAATAAATTCTTTTAAATCTTATGATAATATAATTCTGATTCAAACCAAGTGTAAATAGTATAAAATAAACAGCCCTCTTGTCCAGCACCATGGGTATTTGTGTCAAACGGCTTAAGAATAAGATTAGCAGTAACTTTTAATGACCACAGATTGTAAAACACTACAACAGACTAGCAATATGACATAAATATAAGTAAATTATTTTTAATTTTTCAAGCATTTTGTGCCTTTTAATTTAAGAAGCTTGAATGTTTTAAAAATAATATTGATGTCAAAGGCTTTCGAATTATTTGATTAAGTTAATGTAAAAGAAGAAGCAGTTACTATTGTGATACTGACTTTTGTACATAATTTATTGTTAATATTAAGTTTTATTGTAAATATTAATAAAAAGATAATGTTATTGATTTGTTTTATTTTATTTCCTAACACACTACTCAATAGCGTTTAGAATTTTACTGTTTTTCTGAGATTTGTACTTGAAAAGTTTTTCTTTTCTTCTTGATTTCCAGCTTTTGGTTTCTTCTTTAGACAACACATAGGCACCACTGACTGCGGCAGCATTAATTTTTTCTGGAAATAAATAAATAAACTATGTAACATAAATATGCAACAGAAATTTTGATTACTTGTAATAAAGAATCTAAATCCATACTAATCTTATTACTATTTATAAATGCGAAAGTTTGGATGGATATTAATTAGCTGAATGGCTAAATGGATCTGGATGAAATTAGGCATAGAGATAGATTATAGTCTAGAGTAGCACATAGGCTACTTTTTGTCAGGGAAAATTGGATAGTTTCCAAAGGAAATGGTGATAAACCACTTCTATGCAGACGGGGTTGTGGGCTACAACTGCGAAACTAACTATGTCTGTCTGTTACGCTTTCAATGCTAAACTGCTGAAACGATTACGGTAAAATTTGGTATGGAGATAGCTTAAACCCTGAGGAAGGAAATAGGATACGAGTTTTACGCGGACAGAGTCACAGGCAACAGCTAGTTAATGATAAAATATTCTTAATTGGTATGAATAACTTGCATTACAAATAATCACTTTTTTTTATATGCCTATACTCCATTGGTTTAGATACCACAAAAAATATAAACCAACCAAACCATCTCTCTGTTTATCAACCAAACAAATTACTTTGTTGAGTTTTAACACTGATAGTAGTGATAGTGTTCTGCTTTTATTGGCTGATGAACTATATAACATGGTTTTTGGTCTACATTTAGATAAATGAACTACTACTCAAATAAAAGAAGTACAGCTAAGTATAGTATAGTAAGTGTTTATTTAAAATATTAAAATACACCATCAACAGTTTGAATTTTGGCAATTAACTGATAAAAGAAAGTCCACTTGATCACTCAAAAGGAAACATTTTTGATTGTGAACACTTGCATAATTTATCATATTAGCTGGTTTATTGTTAATAATAATAATAATAATTGCCTTTATTCTAAGATTCACATGCAATTTACATAACACAATTAGTTTTATCCTACATAATATCTCTTATTACACGCTGGACCACGGCCTGCTGCTCGAAGCTATGGAAGAGTGCGGGATCCGTGGTCCAGTGAGTCAATGGTTTCGCTGCTATCTTAAAAATCGAACACTGTGTACGAAGATCAGTGGAGAGACTGGGGACGAGGCGGACGTTGTGTACGGGGTGCCGACCGGGTCGGTGTTCGGGCCGGTGGGCTACACCATGCACGTGAACAGCGTGAGTCGTGTGGTGCGGCACTGCTCCGTGTACATGTATGCCGACGACACGTGCCTGGTGTGCGCCGGCCGGGATGTCGACGCGCTGCAGGGCCGCCTGCAGGCTGACCTCGACAACATACTCAAATGGTCACACGATAACGGTATTGTACTAAATGTTGCTAAAACCAAATGTATGCTGCTCTGTTCTCCGTATATTAGGAAGCAACAGGAGCAAATTAGGATTGTCGGGCACTCGTATAAATGCCTACACGATGGCCTACTGTGTTGCAACTGTAATGTTCTCGAGTGCGTAGATAGATACAAGTACCTTGGTCTAACCGTTGACCGCCATTTCAGTTGGAAATTCCATATAAACACTGTATGTAACAAGTTAAGAGCTATATTGTGTAAAATGTACAATCTTAAAAAAGTGCTTAAGAGGTCAACGTTAATCACGTTGTACCACGCGTTAGCTGACTCTGTGCTTAGCTACGGCCTTATTGCATATGGGCGCAGCTTCAAAACGCACTTAGATAGGATTCTTAACTTGCAACGTAGAATGCTTAAATTATTAGTGGATAAGAAGACCAAAGAATATTGTAGTAAAAACTATAACCTTTTGTTTAAAAAATGTAATATCATCCCTGTGCATGAAAAGGTAAAATACCTATTAGCTGTAGATCAGTACGAGTGTTTGGAATTTAAAAGATTTAAAAATTACAACCGCTGTCTCCGGGTAGCATCACGAAAGAAGTTTGTAGAACCCAGAGCTTGTAATTATTATGGACAGAGAACGAGAAGCTATATGATACCACGGATTTTCAACAGTCTTTTCTCAGAGGACGAATGCAAAAATAAAAATGTTTTTAAACGTAAATTGAAATCCTGGTTAATAAACACCTTCCACTCAGAAAATAGTTAAGGTTGCTTTTATATTATATTTATAAGTTTCAATATGTTATAGGTACTCAAAATAGTTTGTCTAGTACCTATTAAATACACTGTACCAACTTTTAATATAAGGAGTGTACATGCTTCGCCAACAAACTGTTCCGCAGTTTGGCGAAATTTCGTTTATTTGAAATGTATTTTAATTACCTAGGAAATAAATTAAAAAAAAAAAAAAAAAATTATCTCAGAGTGCCGTTCGGCAAAGGCCTCCTCCAGATCTTTCCAGTGCTTTCGGTCTTGGGTGGCACGTCTCCAGTAGGGACCTGCAGTCAGTTTGACTTCATCATCCCATCTTCTAAGCTGTCTGCCCACACTTCTCTTTCCCTCTCTTGGGTACCAGTTTGTTATAATCTTGCTCCACTTCTCTTGTTTTCCTCGGAGCATGTGCCCAGTCCATCGCCATTTTTGCTTATCTATTTTTTCGAGGACATCTGACAACTTAGTTTTTGCTCGTAACTGAGTGCAACTTATTTTATCAACTCTTTTTACATTAAGGATACTTCTTTCCATAGATCTCTGGCACCTTTCTAGTTTATCTCTGTGCAGTTTATTTAGTGCCCATGTCTCGCAACCATATGTAAGGCTAGGGAGTATGCAACAGTCAAATGTTTTTCTTTTTACTTTTACACCTAGATGTTTACTTTTCATAACTTCTTTTAGTGCCCAATACTTTTTCCATGCAATTGCTATTCGTCTATTTATTTCTTTTGTAGTTATATCTTTCATCGCTATTAGTTGACCCAAATAGATGTATTCTTCAGTATACTCCAGTAAAGTGTTGATGATATTAATGTTTATGTTTATCGAATTAGTCATAAGCTTGGTTTTTGAGGAATTAATTTCTAAGCCGACCTTTTTGCTTTCTCTTAGTAGACTGCTCAACATATCTTCGAGTTTAGTTGGACTCTCCTCAAACAGGACTATATCGTCTGCGAATCTTAAATGGTGTAGTCTCGTACCATCGATTCTGACACCAAAATTTTCCCAGTCCAGTTCTCTAAAAACCTGTTCTAAGACCGCTGAGAATAGTTTAGGAGATAGGGGATCTCCCTGTCTTACTCCTCTGTTAATCGGGAATTCCTCTCCTAGATTCTCTAGTTTTACATTGGCCTTACTTTCTTTATATACATTTTTGATGATGTTTATATATACTTTATTAATACCTTGTTTCTCCAGGCTCTCCCAAATTTTCCTGTGGTACAAACTATCGAATGCTTTGGAGTAGTCTATAAAACATAGATAAATGGGTTTATTATACTCATTATATTTTTCTATTACTTGTTTCACAGTATGAATGTGATCTATTGTCGAGAAGTTTTTACGAAATCCAGCTTGTTCGATTGGTTGATGACTGTCTAATTGTGTTGTGATTCTTTCCAAAATAACTTTTGAGAAAATTTTGTACACATTTGATGTTAAGCTTATGGGTCTGTAGTTACTAATGTCATCCTTTGGACCTTTTTTATGAATCAGGGTTATTTGTGATTTACTCCACTGTGTTGGGACACAGCCTGTGATCAATATATCGTTGAATAGAGTGGTCAAGAAAGGAGTTATCTCTTCTATTGTACCCTTTATGAGCTCATTTCTTATCCTATCTGGCCCTGGTGATTTACCCATCTTTTGGCTTTCAATTGCTCTTTCTACCTCGCAACACAATATTGGAGGTTCTTTTTCAGTTTCACTAATATTGTGCACTGACTCGGACTGTGTGCTTTTTTGAGTGTTTCTGTTTTCACCTGAGTATAGGTCTTTAAAGAAGTTTGTAGCAACCGTTTCAATGTCTTTTCGTTTGGTGTAGTTTTTTCCTATTCTTCTCATTTTAGGTATCCATTCTTTTCCTTTGTCTTGTAATTCTTTTAATGCTATTTTTACGGCGCCTGCTCTGGTTATATGTTTTTCTAGTGTCTCAATCCTTTTTTGTTTTCTGTCTTTTCTAATACTTTCTCTAATGTTTTTACTAAGTTCTGTTATTTTCGTTAAGTTTTTTTTTCTATTGTGGTTATTGATTAGCATTTTTCTTTCCTGTATTAAGTTTAATGTTTTTGTACTAAGTTTGTTGTCCTTTGACTTTCTCCTGTCAATATTCACCCCAGCGATTGCTTTCTCGAACTCGTTGTATTTCTCGAGCACATTAATAGGCTTTTTCTGAATTTTATTGCAGGCATCCAATAAGCATTCGGTTCTTTTTTGGAGATTCTCTTTATCCCATGACTTATTGTTTTCCATGTTTTTTCTAGGTCTTCTTGGCATTTTTTGACTTAAAGTGCTTCGTACCATGCGATGGTTGGTATTGAAGCTTAAATTTTGTATTACTCCTGTGTCAGTAAACGCTTTCGAAAAATTTGTTATGATATAATCAATTTCATTCTTATATTTCCCATCCGGGGATTCCCATGTCCATTTGGTAGACTTCTTTTTATTGAACATCGTGTTAAGGATCCGTAAATTATGTTCCAGTAGAAAGTCCACAAGTTTTTGGCCATTTTTACTCCTTTTGCCATGTCCAAACATTCCTATCACGTATTCGTAATTGTTTTGTTTGGTTCCAACTTGAGCATTGAAATCACCCATAAGTATAAGGTGGTTTGATCTGTACTTGTTGATAGTATCATTGACATTGCCATAAAATGCCTCTAAGACACTCAATTCGGCTTGTTCCGTCGGTGCGTATATTTGGATGATAGTCCATGGTTTTTCATATCCCTGTAATATGAGGTTGAGAACGGCTATTCTGTCTGAGATTCCTACAAATTCAATTATATGTTTTCTTAGATGACGTTTAATAAGGAATCCTACTCCTCTTTGCCCAGAGTCTTCGCCCTTGTAGCACATTATGTAATTTTCTCTTTCCTCGATCACTTCACCTGCTCTTCTCATTTCGCTTATTCCAATTATGTCCCAGTTTAAGTCTTCAAGAGAAGTTTCCAATTCTATCAGGGATTCTTCTGTTCGGAGTGTTCTTGTATTTAGAGTTGCTATATTTATTTTATGTTTTGTAAGTTTACTTTTAATTTCACTGGAGGGTGTTGGTCTAATGTTCCCGCGGGGACCAGCCGTGGTGGGACATTTTTGTTCCGTTATGTTGGTATAGTTAGCATTGTTGTTGTGGTTTTCCTGGTTGTTGACATCTGTTAGTTGCTATATATTGTCAGTTTTGCTGGTTGAACATGAACTTGGCCTTACAAAACCATGAAACTTGGTTTTGTTAATTTTACTCGGCATATTGATCCTCGCTTCTCCATTCTTGAATGGTGTTTTCGGGGAGCTTGTTGGTGACCGCTTTCTTTTTTCAGAATCGGTTGGCTTGTCCTTAACAATCAGCTGATCATACCTGATGTATGCGATTTTACCCTTATCCCGTTCTTCTTGGAGTTTTTCTTGTAGCTCCTTCCTCTTTTCGAGTACATTTCTTGGGAAATCTTCTGCAATGTTGATTCCTTCTGGGTAATGCTTTTTGTTTTTTAGTAGCTGCAGTTTTCTCCATGCCAATGTTACAGACATCAGGACAGGTCTCGCTTTGTTAGATGTTTTCTTTCCAATCCGTTGAACTTTGCTTATCTCCCACATGTCCCACTCATTTATTTGAGCTTTCTCACTGATAACATTGAGGGTTTTTGTAACTGCTCCTAGAAGCTCGTCACTGCTTTTCTCAGTCTCCTCTATACCATGTATAATAAGATTATTTTTTCTAACTTCCCTTTCTAGGCCATTAACTTTAGTCTTGAGAATTTCCACTTCATGTTTTAAAATTTTGTTTTCCTCACAAAGGAGCTCCATTTTTTCGTCAATTTTTTTGGAAACATTGTTTGTCACGTTTGCCGTTATGGTTTCATTTTGCATTTTGAACTCTTCTTTGATGTTCACCCATAACAATTTAAATTGATTTTCTATTTCTGACATAATTTGTATTTTTTATTTAAAAAGCTGCTATTTTGTAGAATTTTTCAACCACTGGTCACACTTTAATGGTGGCAACTTTTGGATTTAGATTTGTGACAACACTGACATCTGTCAACGGAAGTCTCAAGTATTTTTTCGTAAGTAGGGTGGGTAGTTATAATTACTAGTTAGCGTTCTGGTATTGTTTTAGGCACTTTGTAGTTATTTCCACTGATTTCACTCAATATTTCAATGTTATTTCCACGCTGTGGATTGTTGGGCACAGTTTTGTAAAAGTTTTGCAGTGGAACACTCACTTTATACGTTAAAATCACTTTAAAATCGCGGACGCAAATTTCAACACTCCTTTCTTGTCAACTACCAACCACTGACTGGTTTATTGTTACTAAATGGCAATCAGTGTAAAAAAGACTGGACCAATGCATTTGCAGTACCAAGAACTTGATATAAAAATAGCTGGGTACACTGCCAGCTAGTGCCAACTGCCAGCTAGGCTATACATATAATAGAACCTGACTGGCTAATTGATCAAAGCACAGCTGAAACGGCTGGCCCTTTCCTGGCTTGGATACCCCAGGCGTGCCCTAAGAAGGGATTTTAGGAAATTCATCCCCCAAAGAGATTAAAGTAGGTGAAGTAGTGAGCAGCAAACTAATTCTACACTTATGATGTAACGGGCTAACTCTAGTTATACAATAAAAACCATTTACCATGTTCATCAATTTCTTTCTCATTGTCAATCACCCTCTTTTTATGTTTAATCTTTTTGGATTGAGCGTTGTGAGCTTCAGTGTTAGTATCCTTCGCCACTTCATGGGATAAATAGTCTTCAGAGTGTGAGAACAGCCTTACACCCCCTTTGATTTTACGCTTCCTGAAATGACACGAAAACACACTTACATTTAAAGCTCTAATTACTTAGGTATTGAAAGAACTCAATATACAAGATTTTCGTATTCGATTTTATATTTCACCGTTGATTTGATGAAAAACTTGAAATTTTCTAAATTCTAAACAATATTGCAAACAAACGTTTAACATCATGATGCTACTTACTTTAATCCATTAATTTCCAAATCAACAAACTCGACGTTTTTATGAATTATTTTCGATATTTTTTCACCAATTTGTTTTTGCATTTTCTCTGGCACTTTAACATCGTTGTAGTGGCTGGAGATTTCCAAATGTCGTTCTGAAGGTGGTTTCTTTTCTTCTGAAAAGTTACACAGTCCAAATGAAGTAGAATTGACCAAAATCTCAACACAGTGCAAGTACTAGTTAATGCTTTACCCTTTTGAGTAACGCCACGGGTTTCATTTATAAGTTTGGTAAATGAAGTGTCCACAGCCTCGTGAAATCTGGAAAGATCCTCGTCTTCAGATGAATCAGACATTGAAAACAATCAAATTAACCTTCCAAAGTCAAAACTACCGGACCTGCCGGAGAAGCACGCGTGTTTATTTACGAAAACCTGTCCTGTTAATGTCACACTGATGTGCCTACTGTCATTTGTCAGTCAATGTCACTGTCACTGAATTTTGTCTAACAATCAATAGTAGGTAGTCCGGCCACCGATATTTTTTTTAACGGGAGGTGTAGGCAGTAGGTAAATATCCAGTATACAGTAATCATATAGTTAGGAAAACATTACATATATTATAGTTTATTATATATCTATGACCGTAATAGCCCGAGAGCCCTCCTGGCAGACATATTTTAAAGGACAAAATAACACAATATTATAGATAAGAATGTTGTATGTGCCGGCTACATAAAAACGAATACGTAGAAAAAAAGGGCTATAGTGGATGACTTCATAAAAATCGTACTAGGCCCCTTTTCCTGTAGAACATTAAAATTATGTCCTTTAAAATAAACGCCTCTTGAAATTAATTATCGGCCTTTAATGTAACCGCACCATAACCGCAAATTTATTGTATGTGTAGTCAAGCTATTTAAGATAATAGTAAAAACACCACTCGTTTTAATGAATACAACAAGAATATTATATCCATTTTATAAAACTAAGGCACCGTTCACTAACAGCTATACTCAAATGTTATTTTTAATGGAAAGACCAATAATGGCTATTTTATTTGTAAAAAGCTTACTAGTACGTAGATAGTAGCGTGTGACGAAGGTTTAACAAGAGATCTTTTCGCTCGTTCAACATTTCCTTTGCTCGGTTCTGTGGTCCCCCTCTACCCCTTTCCCTCGGGTTTCCCGTTCCATTCTATGGCGTTCGGTTTTTTTTTCTTCAGTGCTTGATAGTGGGCTAAGCCTGAGGTGTTTGGCCGCGAGTCATTATTTGCCGTCCGTATCATTCTGCTATGCTTTTGAAATAAACTAAATTTAATTCAAAATTAACGGAGTGTTTTGTGTAATTAGTTAGATATTTCCGTAAAGTCGAACTAGGTAAGTTAACTTGTCGAAGTTTACAAAAGCGTGGTACACCTTACTGTGACAGCTATGCTTTAACTTTTTTTCGAAGTTTTACCGATTGTTTCATTTTAGTTTGGTGATTGGATTAGGAGTTCAAACGTTTACACATTTTCTTACTGATATTATATGTGAGGATACATTTGAAAACATTAACCATTTAAATCGATTTCACAATTTTTTGTGTCGATGTGTATACACAACGATCCTCGTTTAACTAGGTATGCTTATCTCAACTAATACAATTAAACAAATATAAACAATATAAAGCTCCAACTACCCCGGAAACTATTTGATTTATCCTTCTAACCAACCTGTAAACCTAAATAAATAACACTCGTTATAGTTCTGGTACTTCTGGTTTTTCCACAGACATTGAAATGTTGAAGCAAGAAAACACGATGGACATGTACACATTGGATGATGGAAACATCAACTCCTTCGGTAATTACAGGTAAATTAAAACTTTGGTAGCGTGATTTCAATACTATTATGTTACATGCAAATGATACTTTTATTGATAGGTAAGTAGGTATATTATTTGTTTGTCGGCTTTATCTTGCGTGCATTGACGACTTTATACTAAAATAACAAATTTGTATGAACTTATTCATACTGGTACAGATATTTAACAACCTTAAAAAATCAACAACTGAGTGTCTACTATGCAACTTATAAAAAGGGAATTTTTCTCTTGAATAAATTAGCATACTTTGAAGACAGCATAATAAGGAGAAAATTTTGACATGGTCCTTTTTTTGCCAGCGATGACCTCCTAAGTCTGGAGCTGGGCAGCATCAACAGCCAAGAGTTGGGCACCATCAACAGCCAGGGACACTTGGTGATGCTGTCCCCTCCCGACATCTCTGAGGATACCCTAGATGTAGCTGCCACTAAGGAACCCAGCGAGGAAAATCTTCTGGCGGGCCTAATGGTAGCAATCTCTCTTATTTGTACTTATCTTATTAATAATTGGTTAAAATTGATGATTTAGTTGTCCTGGGTTTGAACCTGGTACGAGCGAATATTTTGTAAACTGAGTATAAATGTAATGTTTTCGGATTTTGGTTGTGGGTTTACAATATTCATATTAGGGCCTGATTCCATATTTTTATAAGTTAATAGGCCCAAGAAAACATCACTATTTCAGGGAAAATTAGAATGGTACATTCTTGATTAATAACTTCTAGCACTAAGTTAGAAATTGGCGTTATACATCAAAACACAAGCATATTGCTGCATGATTTAGTTAACATAACAAACAAACAAATAGTGCAAAATGAGGAGTATAATAATGAATGAATATGTTCCCATGCAGTTGTGGATTCTGGTTTGGGGCATAGCTCCAGTAAGAGTATGTTTTTCAAGGCACCTAACTAGTTCAATTTAAGATTTTTTACGTGAGGAATCAGATGCCTATTCGATTTCAGATGACTTGAGATCTGAAGTGGGATCCATTATAAGTAGAATGCTTAATTTTTTGTCTTAAGATTCTGATAATGATATGTCTAAGTCAATACCTTTTCTATAGAGAAAAAGTATAGCATTGCATTTTAGAACTTTTTTTACCCTTGCCTATGAATGTCCAGCTACAAAATTGCACCTCTGATAACGGTCTAATTACAACTAAATTAACAAGCATAATCTAATATCATACCTGCGATACTTGGTTCAGTGTCCTGTTACTCGTGATAATCTAGTATAAGTGCATATTAGATTATCTTGCAGTTGTGGTTCACATATTGGTTATTTGTGTTGTTGTAATTAGGTCTTTACGTTATTTACTCTAAATCTATATTTAAAAAAATCGTTCACAGTTGGACCGACTGACTTTAGGGACGCGTAATTTTTTAATATATAAAACTGTGTAGTGTAGCGGGCTTCTGGAATGTTCACGTATATTTTCAGGCCCTACAATTACAAAATGCCACTTGAAAACAAGCGTAGGTAGATGACCTTCAGAAAAAAGGCTAAAAATCACATTCATTAGACTTGTGATTGTAGATTCAACATGAATGAATAAACTAACGATATAAAAGCAAAAAACACAATAAATATTACTTAAATAGATGTTTACGCGGCGGCGCGGCGGCTGTTACGGAATGTGGGACTTTCTATCAAAATTGCTTTGATAGGGTTGTTGCACCCGTAATTGTATGCCTTATCTATTCACGAACGCGTATTACAAGAAAGACAGGTGTCGTTCGATTTAGCCAAACTATGCCATCGCCGAATCATTGTCAAAAATCGTTAAGCGGCAAGCGGCTATCTCCGCAATACGGCAGCTGCCACCCGATAGTACCTATAGCCTTAAGTCGAATTTTTAGTGTTCAATTATTTGGGTCTTGCTCTTTGGTTGTAAGTTCAGTTGCCCTTCTTCAAAGGCCTGCTCTAGCCTTCTCTATTCCTGTCTATCTCTCGTTATTCTATTATTATTTTTTGGTGATCTGCCTCTCTTGCGTCGGCCTTCGAAATTATAATGGAATGGTTCCGAAGGCTAGGACTAAATATAAATTGAACTGAACAGGTTTTTATAATACATATTGTAAACCCTATTAAAGAAACAAGGGAAAACAAAACAAAAGATGGAAAAACAAGTTAAAGATGATAGCACGTCCCAACCGAGGAGAAAAAAACTTAGACAACGATGGAAGTTTTGGGCTTTTGCTATGAGGCGTGCTGAACATAGAGAGATGTCATCAAAAACTGTATGTTAAAAAACTTAATGGTTTTAGGCTATTAATAGTATCATTGCGCAGGCGACCACAGACTGCAACGGCAGGCATCACTACTGGTTTCTATGTATTTCTATGAATACTTTGCGTAGATAGCAGCGGCAGACAAAGGCAGGCGTCACTGACACCCGACCGCAGGCCCTGTAGTGACGCCGACGTCCAACACATGCTTCTGCCGACTGCTGCTTAAAATTGAGTGCGGAATCACGACTGCAAACGGCAGGAGCAGACGTTGGACGCTTGCCGTTCAGGCTTGAGTTGGTCAGGAACTAAGAACTAAAAGGAATGAATTCCCATCACAAACTGAAAGGAACTAGTTCTTCGTACCCAATCTTAATCGGTCCTTTAGGTCAGTAGCAATTGTTGAACGTATGAGCGAAACAGAGCGAACGAGTAAACAGCACACGGCACGGCGCTCGATGTGAACGAGACAAATAGTACCTATTTCAAAGCGTGTCTTGCTCAGATCAGTAACTAACTTATTATGGAATTGGAATTTAATTCTGAAATAAACGATTATTATTATTATTATTATTTATTAGTGTAGTACTGTTGACGGAGGACGGCGTGTTGGACGGACCCGGTGGTCTGACGACCTGGTTAGGATCGCGGGGAGCCGCTGGATGCAAGCGGCTCAAGACCGTGACTTGTGGCGCTCTTTGGGGGAGGCCTTTGTCCAGCAGTGGACGCCCCCGGGCTGATGATGATGATGTAGTACTGTTAGGCGATGGGCTTGCAACCTGTCACTAATACACTGGTAAACATCTTCGCCTAAGTGTGCAAAATGTGGTTACAGAATTATCAAAAAGTTTTTATAGTTGTAGGAAATTCTGTAGCTCTGCCTACCCCACTCTGGGAATAAAGGCGTGAGTTTATGTATTATTATTATATTAAAAGACCGAACTAGTTCCTTTTACCAATTGACCGCTTCCTTTAAAGACCGAGTGGGCACAACTACCGTCTGCGGTCGGCTGCGGAATGACACCATTATTGTCAACCTGTTAAGGCTTGACACAGTGCCAAGGTACTTGTTTATTCTAGTGTGTCCCCAGGTGCCCCCCCCGCGCGGGCCGCCGGCTCGGACCGTGTTTCCCGGAAACCTCAACTTCTCCGTAGACATCAGTGCCTTGGATACGCACAGAAAGAAGTATTTGGTAAGTTATTTGTGATATTTTTGCCAAGGAATGTAACGTTGTTGTCTGGAGGCTGTAAAGGTGAGGAGTGTTAGAGGAGGGCTATGATTTTATTCATCTGTGTTCCCTCGTAGAGCCTAATCTATCTGTCACATTTTGACAAATGACTTTTTTATATATGAAAAAATTGTGTAATGAACTATATGTGGATGATATAATATTTCATCATACATGTCATATTCTTTCCGCAGTACTCTCATCTGCTGAACCGTATCTACGTGGACATCAAGACGGACTTCCCGGTGCAGTTCCGATGGGACTTCGATCGCGCGCCGGGGCCCATGTTCGTGCGTGCCACCACAGTGTTCCTGGACGAGTCTCAGGCTGAGAAGAGAGTGGAGCGATGCATCCAGCACACCCATGAGAGTGCCAATGTTGGTGAGTACTAACTACTGTCTGCGTAGAAGTGGATTATAAGTCAATACATAGGCATTGTCTGTGAAAGCCCTATGTGGCGACCTTGCGACATCTAGCGATAACTTGTACCAACCAACTCAGACAGCGCAACTAAAGTGTTTTACATCGCGCTAACGAAGTTTCTCCAGTAGTCGGTTGGCATATATACCACTTCCAACTTCATCCCAATGGACTTAATGCATAACACCTGCCTGGAGAGATCTCTCTACTGTCCTCTCTTCCTAGTTTGACACGACGTGATAGTTATCCTACACCTATAATACTTATTTCAATCCATCCACCATTCAAATGAACGTTGCAACATTTAAAAAGTTAAATAGTTGGACGATGGAAACAGTAATGGAAAAGGCACCGAAAATGGACGGTGATTCTTATTTTACAGAAGACTAGCGACCCGCCTTCGCTTCGCTTCGGTTTATGTGAGTTTTCTGTAACACCCGTACATGAAACAGGATTTATTATACATAAAAACCTTCCTCTTGAAACACTCTATCTATTAATAAAAACCGCATTAAAATCCGTTGCGTAGTTTTAAAGATCTAAGCATACATAGGGACAGACAGCGGAAAGCGACTTTGTTTTATACTATGTAGTGATAAAGCCGCAGCGCCATGTTATTCGTGTTTGCCGTGCGGGATGGATAACTTTCCCCGCGTTCGCTTGCGGGGGGCTGGATTTGGATCTAACATGTTAGGTGTTAGAAAAACACGATAACTTTGCGGGTGGTACGACCTTGTGCATGGTCCGTCCGGATCGCTACCACTATCTCATCCATTATCCTACTGCCAAACAGCAGTGTTCGCATTGTTGTGTTCCGGTTTGGGGATAAGACAGCCGGTGAAATGACTAGCTTAGAGGCATTCCATCTTAGTCCTCAGGGTTGGCAACGCATTTGCAGTCTTAGGATTGCATTGCAGTCTTGTGAATACGAATGTCTATAGGTCACAGTTGCCACTTACCATCAGGTGGCCTGTGTGCTCGTTTGTCTTCTCTATGCCATAAAAAATAAAAAATAAAAAAATCGGCGCAGCGGACTTGCCTTAAGGGTTTTGCAACTATCAATTTAGGACCGTATGCAAATTGAATTAAGAATGAAGTGTTTATTACTGGTGCCTGACAGCTAAAACTGTCCATCATTGATGCCGTCACCCTAGGGTCGTAGTCGTGTTTTTTTTACATTATAACATCGAGTGATGTTCCATTGGCTAGCTATGAAAAACGCATCATGTACATATTATTATCAACTTTTCAATTTGGGGGTATAGGAAGTATTAAACTCGAAAAGTCTCATTTACGCAAGAGTTGCGTGTCTCCGAGTGTACAGCCTCAACCACAAAAAAAAAACTTAAATGAAAGCACATACCTATTAAAGGAAAACTATCACGACTTTGATTGGTTCCCGAGATACAGTCGACTAAAGTGTTTCCACCTATAAAAGTTTAAATAGAAAATTAGTTCATGCCTACTTGTTTTTTTATAATACTTTTTGTGTGAGTAACAGCGTTGGAACCATACATGGTCGGAGCACGGGCAACCATTGCTTGATTGTAATATTATGACGTCAACATAGATAGTTTATCGTTATGCGTTACGGTTTAAAAAAATAAATTAGTCAACATACTAAGCCTCTTCTTGGTAAATCCATATTCCTTTTGACCTGTTATCGTATTGTCAATGGTTAGAATAATTTATATTTAGTCACTTAGCAAGTGCACGTGACAAGTGATTACTTAACAAGTTTTTATGGTGTTAAGTAAACGTTAACACGGTGTTAAGACCGAACTTCTAATCACTATACTTTACTGTCCCACTTGCTATTTGGTAAAATTTAAATGACTAGCGACCCGCCCTCGCTGCGCTTCGGTTTATGTGAGTATGATATATAGCCTTCCTCGATAAATGGGCTATCTAACACTAAAAGAATTTTTCAAATCGGACCAGTAGTTCCTGAGCTTAGCGCGTTCAAGCAAACTAACAAACTCAATAGCGACCAAGCAATAAGATACCATATCAATGTCAATATGGTTTTACCCAGTAGAGTCAAAGCCAAGAACTTAGTTTAGAAGTAATTCAATTACATGTCTGCTAATGTGTTTATTTGCTTTTCTCCTTATTTCCAGACGTAAACATGCCCATAGTGAAGAACGTCCTTCACTCCTCCCGAGAGCCCTACACCCAGGGCATCTACTACTTTGGAGACCACACTCTCTCTGACTCCTGGTACTCCGTACTGGTCCGGTTCGAGGGTCATGCCACGCAGGCCCACTCGCATGCGTACCAGTTCGTCTGCAAGAATTCCTGCTCATCAGGGATTAACAGGAGGCCGATTGCTATTATTTTCACCTTGGAGGATCATTTGTGAGTGTTTGCAGTGTTACTATAAAGATTCTGATTGCTTATTTTATTATATGAAATTATTATTATTAAAAATTTATTTCAGAATCCACTTCCATATGTTGTTAGTAACATAAAATCTTATTCTAAATTAGTAATTAATATTTGATTAACAAATTAACAAATAGATTATTTTAAAAATCCTATGGCTACTGCTACCCAGTGTCGCACCATGGGGCAGTCAGGCCGTTCAGCAACCACGTTCAGAATGCTGTTGTGGATATGAAGAGTACATGGAAAGAACATGTTTAGTTTTCGTTAAATGAGATTGACGACTTCAAGCATATTTTTCTTGAAATTGGTCCCAAATGAACGCTCGTGACCGTACATGGTCGGCGCAAAGTTAACTGTATGAGGAGTGTTG